>OX382198.1:5007500-5632500 GCA_947507515.1 Eulithis testata
TAGTCAAACTTCACCGATAAATTAAGATAGGCGACGTTCTGCGCGGTTACTATTTGAATGGGTGACCGTTAGTTGCATTTACATCTGAGCGCTTCCGTGCTTAGGACGGCACGTTAAACTGTCGGTCCCGGCTCCAGCAGCCGTTAAGCCACGACGAAGGCCTTAAGGCGGCTTAAAAACTACGTCACTAACAGGCCAGAGTTGGCCAGTACTTACTTACTTATTAACTCATACGAACTTACTGACACTATCCATGATTAGGATAAATGTTTGTCTAACCCTCGAGGCTCTCTTAGAGACAGATTCAGGAGCTACGCTTGGCGAGTGCTGGTCGAAACTGTTTGGCGGACTCTAGCATCTATTTATGAAATCGTGGATATAATGTAAAAGTGTCACATACCTCAACTTCCTCCAGGGTTTGAGTCCATTTGTAGTTCTGTAGGTCGCATCCATTGCCTTTGTTTGGTAAAAGTTTTCCTTTTTCTTTTTCATCTTCATCATCGTCTATTACCTCTGATGTTTCGGCACCGTCGCCACTACCATCTTCTGATTCTATTAAAGACGCTAGATTTAGTTAACACCGTAAGTATATAACGTTTAAATTATTTGACTAGAGGAACCAGGGGGGCCCACCCCCCTGGAGCCCCAGCTTGAAACCCCCCCCCCTGGATCCCCCATCGAAACCCGCTAGTGTTCATAGCTACGAGTCTACCTAAGGGTGAACCAGGATTTGTCACGGAAAACCCTAAATAGTTAGGTCCAGAAAACCAGAAATTCTGGGTCAATAAAAAAGGATCACCTTAAATTGCATCGACAGCGTATTTATACGAGTATTTACCTACTAATTATTGATTGCTCTTGAGATTATTGTAGGAACTGAATGATTTTTTATACATTGTAATTTTTATGTAGGTACTAGGTGCCGCCCGCGACTTCGTTCGCGTCCCGTTGGATTCCGTTGATTTTTCGGGATAAAAAGTAGCCTATGTGTTAATCCAGGTCACATATATTCCAAGTTTCATCCAGATCGGATCAGTAGTTTTTACGTGAAAGAGTAACAAACATCCATCCATACTTACAAACTTTTGCGTTTATAATATTAGTAGGATAGGATAGGCGGTTTAAATTCAAACACATTAAAAAAACCTCAACCCCAGATAGCTTAATGCCGCATGCACACTCTGCTGCAGCGGGCAGGGAACTGGGCATGGAAGTTGGCAAGAGCTGAGTGTAAGTAAAAATGATAATGCCTCTGTCCTCGTGCCCATGTTCATCCCCTAATAAGAATAAAGGCGATGTTGCCGTGGCAATAGGTCCGGTATAAATCGCGGCAATGATGCCGGCAGCGGCATGAGCTGAGTGTTAACTTACTATTTTTTTTCTCTTTGTCAATATCCTCCTGCAGTTTATCAGCCTCCTGGTCAGTGAGCTCTGTGACTGAGGCAGTTTCGAAATCTTTTGCAAGTCTCTCTTGCTCTTTCTTCAGCCGAATTTCTTTCAGTCTTTTGTCTGCTTCTTCTTTCTCCTTCTTTATTTTTTGTGCCTCTTCAAGGGCTTTTGATGAGTGAATGGAAAATATATCTTTCACAGCCTGAAAATAAGAGTAATACTTCTTAGAAGAAATTGTATAAAACCAATCCTATTCATACTTATGTACTATCTACCAATAATATGAAACAATATTATTGATTAAAAATGACTGTTTCCATGAGACAGAAATTACATGTCACTCCATTGCCTAGGGGTCTGATACATATGGTGTAATATTCAATTTTAAGGACTATTATTTTTGGAAGATTCTTTTGATTTTTTGACATAATGGAAGGGATTGAACTTACCTGTTCCCACTCCCCCTCACGACCTCCAGTGAAGAAATCAGTTTTTCTTGCAAGAAAGCTCACTATTGTATTCAGAAGCTGGAAAATAACATTATACATAATAATCAGGGTTCGAAAATATTCGATATCTATTATAAATATCAAAATATCGGATATTTATGATATATATCCCATATATATCAAAAGTTTGATATATCCATTTTGTATGAAAGCCATATTATTATTTTATTGTATTATTTATGTATGCTATTTGCGTATGTGTTACATAAACATAATACATTATTTAAAAAAAACTTAAATGTTTTTAATGTTTTATTTATTTAGGTACTTAAAAATAATGGTTAATTATACAAATATTATGTAATGTTAAGCAGTATACATTTCAAACCTTGGTTAGATAGATATTAATACACAGAAAAACAGAACAATGCAACTTGCTAAGAACTTGAATAACTGGTGAAGTAGGATGGGCCAGCTTTGAAAAACACTTTGTTACAGTAACATAAATTGACATCAGAGTTACAGTAACATAAATTAACATCAGAAATACAGTAAAAAAATGACATCAGAGTTACAGTAACATAAAATGACACCAGAGTTACAGTAGTACTATAAATTGACATCGAGAGTTACAGTAACATAAATTGATATCAGCATTTAGTTACATGTTGCTGAACACTGATAAATTTAGATATTTACAAATTTCAAGTCAAATAATAAAACAGATGCAGCCGTATCTATAAACATAGGACATTCATCGCCTCTGAAAAACAGTGTTGAAATAAGATGCATAATAGTTTGCAGTTTTCCAAATATTCGTTTTATCTCAAGTATTTGAAGAATCGGAGTCATTCCATCAAAGTCTGATGATGACCAGCATATTAAATTATGATGTAGAGGATTTTTAAGCGACTTTCAAGGGTTTTAAAACTTCTTACGTAGGTGCGTAAGTAGGCACTTACTTAACCTACAGAGAACTTTATTACTTACCTATATCTACGATTTGAATATTCGACTGAGTAGAAAGAACGAGAAGGTTCTTGTTTATAACCTAACTTATTTGTTGAACTGTAGTAAAATAATACTTACATCCTTTACTCCTCCTTCGTGCTGTTGAGCCATTGCTAAAAGCATCGAATCAAATCTTTCAGAATCGTTGGCCATTTTCAGTTCGTTTAGTATAAAATTTGAAAGATTCACAACAAACAATGAAAATGAAGATTTGTTTTTTTTTTTTTGTTCTTGCGAACAATGCGCAACATGATAATACGCAGCCCAAAAATTCAAACTGGTGACACGAATTATTATGTAGTAAGTTATTTAGCTATACATTAACATGCGGTGCAATATTTGCCTCCCCTACTATTACGTTTCCACATCTAAATAAAATGGTCTGCGTTCAGACGAATCACTGCTTGAGCGGTGTTAGGCCCGTATTCCGTAGCCTTACTCAAGCACCGATCCGTACTCAAGCATAGATTTTTGTATGAAAATCTCTACTCAAATCTATGCTTGAGTAACAATTTCTGTCTCGGAATACGGGCCTTTGATTTCTTTTTTTTGTATTGATTTGTATGGGGCTGCTTGCGTTGCAGCGGAATTGTTTTGCTCCAGGCGCTCCGCGCGCAGCGATTCCGACGCATTCGACGAGTATCTTTTGCGCAACTTCTATCGACATTCGGCAGTGCTGCCAGGACGTGAATTAAAAAAAAAAGGTTTTAAGCATCCCGTCTGTTTAGCTTAAAGTTAAAACACCATTTACTTGGATAGGTACAGAAATCGGTAGAATCGTTACTCAAGCATTATGAACATGCCGGAACCACGGAACACTAATATTCTAACGCCGGGACAGAGGCATGATCGTGTTTAGACTATGCTCATGTCCACTTCCCGGCCCTGCCGACTGCAGCTGGTGTGTGACCACTGTGAAAGCAACAATATCAAAAAAAAAAAAACGTGTGGCACTCGGAGACTGCCGCGGTAAAGCTATTGCATAGCATTTTTTATCGTATCACCGCCCCACCGGAGTGGGGGGTGTTAGGTTATTTTCGTTACGGAATTTCTGGATTCGGTCTCCATCTCCACGCTCAAGGCCCGCGATAGAAGCTATGCAATAGCTTAATAGGTATATGTACGTATCATGTAAGTGGCTTACATGATACAGCCACGCTGCACCTGCACTTTGGGAACCAACTCGGCCCAAGTGCCAACGGCAAGAAATCAAATGTGCCAACGCCAGAACTGTCAATGTACCACGTCCTTACGTCCATATTAAACTCCATGCCAAATGCCAAGCGACAACTGTGCCAAGCCAATTTTATGCCATGCCAATTTTTTTTTATTAGATGGAGGTCATTCCATTCATTGCATTATTTTTATGCATTTTTGAGTTCAAACCAATCTAAATTGAGTAAAAGTCTATCATACAAAGTATTTGTGATGTGAGAAATAAGTAGAGTGAGTTTATTTAGCCGTGTCTAACTACATACATTTCGCTATGGATTTTTTGTATCATTGTGTCAAGAACTCAGCAAACCAACTTTGTTTTTTGCAGTTACTAAATTCATTCCTACTGTAGGCATGGCCGATCAATTCTGTTTACGTTGGAACAACTTTCAATCGAACATCGTCAGCGCTTTGGATTCATTGAAATGCTCTGAGGATTTGGTTGATGTGACACTCACTTGTGAAGGCAAAAACATCAAGGCCCACAAAGTCATACTGTCAGCGTGCAGTCCGTACTTCAGGAATGTGTTCAAGGTGAATGACTTAGGAATTAATAACCTTCATATTTATACAAACAAATATACCTACAATCTATAGTACTATGAAGACACTCGCAAGCATAACATACTTTTCCATGGGACTAACTAAACACCTACTCACAGTACTCAATATTATTATCAGCAGTTGTACCACAGATAGGTATTATAAATAAAGCTAACTAAATGGTGTCTATTCAGCTTCTCTTTAAAATCACTGCTTTCATCATTATTCAGAATGAAAATCTTTTACAGGAAAATCCTTGCCGGCATCCTGTAATAATTCTCAAAGATGTGTCATCTGATGACATTGTTAGCCTGTTGTCATACATGTACCAAGGAGAGGTATTTATTGAAGAGAGTAAGCTGTCCTCATTTCTGCACACAGCGGCTTTGCTTCAAGTGAAAGGTCTCACTGGTGTTACACAACAGGTCAGTTCTTTGAACTATGTAGGTACATAATATGTTATACTAAGTAAGCTATTTACTTATATTATACTAAACAAATTATATTTCTGGTAGTAGATATCATTCTGTATGGAGTTTGAATTATTTTGATGGACAGATTGGACACAGCTTTAGACCGCTTATTGTAGTAGTTAGTAGATTCAAAGTCGTGAGGGTAAAAACTTGGCCCTTAATCCTAAGGGCCAAGCCTATTACAAACGCGATAGTTTGTAAGTATGGATGGATGGATGGATGTTTGGCCAAGAGTAACAAAATTCCCTTTCACGCAAAAACTACTGATCCGATTTAGATGAAACTTGGAATATATATTGTCCGTGACCTGGATCATCACATCGGCTACTTTTTATCCCGAAAAATCAACGGGATTCAACGGGACGCGAACGAAGTCGCGGGCGGCACCTAGTGTTAAATAAAATACATTACATTACTTAAATTGCAACAGATGCGGCTTTAGTTCCTACTTGTATGAACCATTGATTAGTAGTATCAGCTATCCTTAGTAGGCATCTTAATACAAATTCTATATTTCAGAAAGAAACAATTTCTGCTCAAAACACTTCTAATAAGTTGTACACCCAACTGACAATATCATCAAAGACCAATACTAATTCAACACACAAAGAGACAAAAGTTCCTGCTCAGAAGAAAAGACGCAGTAGCACTTCAGACAAACCCAACAATGTTACTATCTGTGATGCACCTAAAAAGAGCAAAGTTTTAGAAACTTGTGACATTTATAACAGAAACAGTTTATCTAATTCGACAAAGGTCGGTGATAATTCTGCTATAATACATGAAAACAATGGAGAAAAGAAAAACGATGGAAAAAATGAATTTGTTACAACGAATGGAAAAAGTTCCAACACAACACAGGTAATACGCAAAACTCAATTTCATTCGCCTTTCATGTAAGACATTTTCCATGTAAATAATAAATATATTTGTTTGTTGCTTATTTTCAGGTTCTTCATCCAGAAATGCCGGTTATTATAAAAACGGAGAGAATTGAAGAGCACAACTCGCCCCCACTTTCATTAACAGCAAACTCAGAAAATGATGAAAGTCTACCAGATTATGAAAACAGCATGCTGGCCCGCTCGCTTCTTTCTGGTAAGTGGTTAATAAAATTTCATATTATTATCTGTTTATTGAGAGTAATATTTTTATGATCAAGTTCTTTGTACTATTCTGTAGGTACCTACCTAAAGTTCCTTTACATCGCTTCGTTTATGAAATGGCAAAAACACAGAAATACTTATAAGACCTCTTTGTGCTCACTCATTGTGCCACAAAATGGCAATTACATTTTCTTCTTAAGAGTCTCTAGGAAGGTGTTTATTTTTTTATTTAGCACTTTGCATTTGAGAATTTATAGTAAAATGTCTTCTTTGCAGGGATCAATCCTTGCAGGAGTGATGTGGGATGTAACACAGCATCAAAGAAAAATTCAAATATGGCTGACCACGCAGCTCGTCAAAAGGATAACAATACAGAATCAAACAACTTCACCAATGCATCGAAAAGCCCATTGAAAACCTTGTCCGAGGAATCAGTGGTTAAACCTGAAAAACAATCACCAAAACCAGATATTGATTATGAACCTGAAGTTTTATTATGTGAACAGCAAGATAGTACAGAATCGGAAAATGCATATTCACAAGAACAATCTCAGGCTTTGTTGCTTCTAGCCGGTATGTCTTCAGTTTCGGTAATGGGCACCGGCGCGTCCACGTCGCAAGGCGTTTCTCACCAGCAGTCGAACCACGCCGCCATCTGTGGCGACTGTCCCCACTGTGGCATGAAATACTCCAACCAATCGGCTCTCAAGTACCACGTAAGATTGATGCATTCCGATCTCACTAACAGACTATGCTGCTATCTGTGCCCAAGGTCATTCACGATGCGCGAAACATTCAAGGAACACATGTGGTCAAGTCACGGTCAGAGAAATTAGATTGAGGTGCTACAAATTCGTGCCTTCCTTTAATCCCTTGTCCATTTTACAAGGCAAGATTGGTTAAATTTGTAAACTGTGCCTTAAAATGAGGTTTGCTATTATTCTAAATTATATGAAATGAACATGTGAGTGACTGAATTGTTGAGTGCCTGGATTGTTGCATAGTGAAAATGTATATTTATTATTGTTATGATGCTTTTGTTATTTATTTAAGCTATAAATATTTAGAATGGCAACTTTGCACTACTATTTTTACATTGGAGGTGCAACCATGTGTTCAATTTTAGGTCAAATTTACAAAAATATTTGGTGCTAACACTTATAGGATGATGAAAATATAGCTACTAAGTAGAATGTTCTATTTCATCGGAAAAATTATGAAGTAGTTCTACCTATGTATTTTCTTGTAAAGGAAAATACCTTCAGCGATTTATCAAGTATACCTAGATGGTTCTAGGTTTCTTTAGTTTTTTGGGAGCTAGTAGGTACATTGCCGTGTGACAAATCGTGAAAAGCCCTTGAGTGGTCAATGATATTTACACCCAATAACTTCCATGATGTATGAATCAACTATTGAGTACTTCTTTTAGATACGTACTTTTTCAGATAAGTATATTATTTATTAATAAAAAATTGGAATGGTTCCATAAATTACCTATTGTTACCTATGCCTTAACTTATTTATGTATTTGTTTTGTTTATAAATGGGCGGGGTAGTCTCAAAAAGTTTAGATTATATTAGAAATTGTTATGTTTTGAGATGATTATGGAGTTGAAAGGTGGATCAGTATTTGAAAGGTACACTAAAATATTTTTTACAATTAAGTAGATGTAGGTATACTTTTATCTAGTATTTGTAGTTAAGTTTTAAGAGTTTAAATATGTAAACAATTATTTCGTAAAGTATTTACGATGAGTTGGAAACATTTTGTGAATGTACTAAGTAGTTATTTTTTTATTAATCAAATTAACATTGAAAAAATGACAAAGATAACACAGTCGTACAGATTTGGTAAAAGTGCCAAAATCATAATTTTATGTGTAAGCCCAAAAGTTACCAACACATTTACGGGTGGTCAAAAAAAAAGGTGTCTGTTTTTATCTATATTTTATACTGACTACCACAGCCGTTTTATCATCATTCTACGATGATACAAATTAGAGCTGTTAAATTATTAGTTCGTTCATAAAAATCTTGACTAACGTTTATAATTTATTGTTTAATAATATAATAGTGGCTTTTTGGACATGACATGTCCATTTTCCCTAAGCTCTGGGTCGGTTGGTTCAATTATGTATGCACTATATACATCATAGTTAACAGCCTGTAGAATCCACTGCTGGACCCATGACTTCCAGAAGTAAAGCGATGTTGGGTCTTCCTCATCCACTAACTTCCCGCGATGTCATCTTAAGGTTGAACAAGTCGCAGTCGCCCAAACCGTAAAAAAAGTATTCATTTAAAAAAGACAAGCTTCTAAACTTTCGTATGGAAAGTATTTTTAGCTCGTTCTTTTTAAATGAATACTTTTTTTTACGGTTTGGGCTGTATACAGACATAGATTATTGGGCGAATACTCAAAAGCCACTCAAGCCCCACTCAATTTAAGTCCCGCTTAAATTATTGCCATCTCCTACGAATGAGTAATGTCAAACAGAGGCAGAACAACTTTAAGTGGTGCTCAAATTTGAATGACTTTTGAGTATTTCAGCCTATGACGAGTTAAATTGATATAATCCTTAGTTTTGGTTGGTCAACGTCAGACAGTGGAGTGGTTACCCTTCCACGTTTGTATGGAAAGGTGTGCGACTTGTTCAACCTTAAAAATAAGCTAACATTTTATATTTCTCTAGGTTTGTAGTTAGCTATATTATTATTTTTAGTCTTTTTTTGCGAAAGATATTTTTGTAACTATTCATGCTTATTATTTTATGATTGTAGTTTCTCACATAGAAAATGTGTTTCTCACACATTGTCTCACTTGATGTAACTACCTAGGTTGATAGTTGATTGTTTTGACGAATGCCATTAGTAATTTTTAAAAGATTCTTGTCCTGTTTGTGAGCGTTTTGGAGTAGATAGATTTACAAATACCTTTATCTAAGTATAAGTTAGATGAGTACATACTATTGATCGAATATTTACGTATAAATTATATTGATAGGTACTGTTGAATATTTTATTCAGAATTTTACAAGATTTACAATTACGATATGTTATGAATAAAATGCTTTTTTTCTTAAACAATTTTCATTGTTTACCTATCTTTTTCATAAAATTGTTTATTTTTAGGAATAAGAAAATTAAACGCTTTACTTCACGGAATACCTACAACCAGATTTTCTTCTTCAAGACATTTGATGTACCTACTACTTAATGCTACACAAGTTTTTTTCTGGTAAGTTTCTAAGTTAAAAATACTTAAAAATTGTAAGTAGTAATAAACACCCATTTAAAAAGGTCTGGCCCCACATCAGTCGGTATCTTTTATGTAGATATTTACCCACCCTAGTGTCAATATAAGTACATATCCATTTACTTTCTTATTCTACCACCTCTTGTCTTACGAGTTTATTCCTATAGGGAAATGTTACGGTTTAAAGAAGTGGTATTTACCTTATACCGTAGTGCTACTCTAACGACCTCTGTGGCACCCCAATCGACTAACTGATTGAAATGCTAGAGGTCCGGGGTTGATTCCTGCTTCGAACAAAACGTTGCATTATTAATTTCTGATATCATAGACACGAATAATACATGAATAAATACCAAACATGTGGTGATTATTTGGTTCTTGACTCTACATAGCACACAGACATAGAATGAGAATAATTTATTGTAAAACTGTGTGGGTAAGTAGGTATCTACCTTGTATCCACCTATCATTACAATGTGGTCATATTTAGGTACGAACTGGTTTGTAACGATCCCAAAAATTCGCGCCAATTGGTTCTTGAAAACCTTCCTTCGGTTGAATATAGACCGCTTTTCCCTCTTTCTAGTCCACCAATCAATATCGTACGGTGTCGTATACTACGCACCCAATTAGTAGCATAGCTGTTGGTAATTCGCTGTGCAAGGCGTCCGTTAGAATCCGTTTTGCTTACATACTCTATGTATTTACGAAAGTAGAACCTAGGTACCAAGTATAAAAAAAATCCACTTCGGTTGCCCTTAAACGAAAATTTTCCAAAGTCACCCTAGGTCGTATGGAAAAATTTTGTAAGAGGTAATTTGAGAAATTCGTCAATGTTTACGCACCACTTTGTTGGCTAACGTAGCGTTGGCGAGAGAAAATACTTTGGTTGCCTGTCCATATTGTTGTCCCACCTAAGTCGCAAGTAACTAAATATCTGCTTTCTAAGTTTCCTATGTAATCAATATAAAGCCCCTTCCCTATGTAGGTATAGTTTCTTGATAATCACCTTTCATATTTTTTAAAACTGCTACACTTGCATACACCCGGTTCTTGATCGGTCTCCTTCTTTTGCAGTCCGGAAAAAAGGATAAAACACGTGTCCATCCCACGTCTTACACATCTATGTGTCTAGGTTTGTATGCATATAGTTAGATACTGCACTGCATCTGGGGGGTGCAGGTACTATACGTACCTGTCTGCGTAGAGAGCGCCGTTGGTAGCGCAGGTAGGTGTAAGGGCGTTGAGGAAGCCCCTTAATGCGGAGACAGCTCTAGCGGGACGCAGCTATTGATCGTCATCCGTCAGTGGCCGGCGCCCCTATTGATTCGCCGCAATCTGCATGATAACTCGCGCTGGCTTCTCCAAACTTATAACAGAACATTACAACACACTAACTGGTCTGTTAATGATAACTTATCTGACGTATCCACTAGACTATAATATATATAGGATTTACCCATCTTACCAAATTTAAACTACCAAGCAGGACCTAGAACCGTTTCATAATCTGATTACCCACACAAACTCTACAACAAAGAATATGGAATATTTTTTCCATTTATGGTTTAAGTAGAGTTAATATTGTAACCACCTTTAAAGTAGGTACCTAATCGATAACTGGCGATTTGCAGAGTTACTTTCCTAGGTACTATACCTACCTAACTTTACCTCGTCCTGCGCATGTAAACGTTTGATTTTTGTAACCGTTTCAAGCTTATTCATAAAGCGCTAACCGTAGAGATTTGCTCATGACGGTTGTGAGATCTCACCGATCAATAAGTTACTTGGTCGATGTGTGTCTGCCTGTAGAAACATAAGTAAGAACTGTAACTATTTATCTGTAAAATGTAAAACGCATGTTTCTGAGATGGACAATCATTCCGTACATAAGTACATTAAAACCAGTCGTGAATTTAATTGTAGGACTTTTGATATGGCTCTACAAATAATGATTACTAACCGTAAGAAACCTTCTAAAGTGAAGTGCAAAGTAACGTACAGAAAGCTCCATGCTACCTTCCACTAGCGAGGTAGATGGTATAGATAGGTATGTGGTGTATACTTTCAGCCGTCCCCTTCGATGGTCCTATACGAGAGAAGCCTGAAGCTAGCTAGATGTGTTTCGGTCTGGCGCGCAAACGTGAACGGTACAGCCTTCAATATGATTTTCATCAGGGTATTGACGTAGAAGGTCTTTTTTAAAACGTTTATGAGCAATCAGGACAACATATTTAACCCTCCTTTTCTCTATACCTACTAAGAAAGCCAAGAAAGCAAATAAAGTATGAATTGAAATCAAACTGCTTAGACAGAAAGTTGTAATGGACATGGATGTGTATCGTCACGAAAAAATACCTTTCAATTAGATTATACTGAAATGTCCATTGAAAATATCTGGATGGGTGTCATTTACATGCCTCGTATTGATTAACGGGTTTATCCGCGTGCTACCCTCCCAACTAACAAGCGTAGTCTAGCTACACCCTACCGTTATATAGGGCGTCCCACGCTTGTGCCACATGGGTGTTTACTTCAAAATATTGAAGGAACGTTTTACTTTACTCTAAGTATACGGTTTAAAGGTATCCTACTCTTCTACATAATAATAGGAAACTTAGACACTTGCTTTTAAAAATTAAAATATAGCATAATTTCCAATAACTTTCTTTACACGTCGTCGGTTTGGTACTGCATGTTGTGCATGGGACACTCTGTGTACGAGTTGAGTACCTACCTACCGCTGACTGACCCTACAGTACTGGCGTGTTTATATGTCTATATATATATAAGTAGACACTTTTAATAACCTGACTGCTCGTAAAGAGTACTTAGTTAACAAAGAATAGTTATTTACATAAAAACTTACCTACCTTTACCGCTTTTTATGGATTTTTTATAGAACAGCAAGTATGTACTTAATGTACAATTTGTACAACAAACAAAGAGAGAAACATGATAGAATATAAAAGGAGGATATGGTTCTTAACATCAAGTCACCTTTGACGTTAAGTGACCTCGACCTTAAGTGACCTTTGGCCACTACTGACTTTGACCTCAGATGGGACCTCACTTTAATTAAATCGAAGTTGTGCACTGTGCCTTCCAGGGTGTTCCACGTTTGTTAGAGGTGCTCTACCTACTTATGAGGGAAAGTGAAGCGTAGGTAGATGATACGATGCTCTGCGCCAATTTTATGAGTTTCTCGTGGGAGCCACTCAGAGTGCGACATGTACTCGGAGTGAAAAAAAAAACCATGAAAGGTTTCTGAGATAAAAGCTCACTCGGTGCTAAATTCTTAAGATTTATAGCGCTTTCGAGATCAAGGGTCACTCAAGGTCAAAGGTAACCACATCCCATTTTTTGTTTCTTAGTAACAAATTGATCAATGAGTCAATAAAATCAACGAGCTTATAAATAATAAAATAATAATAACAACAATATAAATGGCTATTGCATAAATTAAACACGAGCACTTATCAAAGTTTGAAGTTCCACGGCATCCCCGAGGGTACCCGGGGTAGGTACCCGGCGAGGAAAGCCGGCCACCGGACAACTCCTGCTGCAAACGTTTGAAACTCATCCGTTATTAATTTCAAAAGCAAGCTAGAAAGCTGACGCTGGCTAAACTTCTGGGCACTTTTGAATCGTGACCCTAGAGGGCATATTAAAATTTGTACAACAGAAAACCATTGTAAAGTTTTTTTAAACCATGTACATAGGTAAATTCCGCGAAAGAAATGCTGTTTGCTGCACAAGTCACTTTGCAATAAAAACTGTAAAACAAAAGAATAAGGTGAAAACATACATTTTCACATTACAATGGAGCTAAAAGAAACAAGCTTATACGAAAATCTTTACTTTGCATGAAATAGATGTACCTAGTAGATGTAACTTTTACGACCCTTTGGTTTTGATGAACTTCGGTTTATGGCATGAGTTATTATTCTAGCAGAAGCTCGATTACCTGGCAGCCAGTGATTAAATGTCATCATTATGGTGGTATCATCGGTTTGTTACGTGTAGGTTCGAATGCGAAGGACGAAGGGTGCGGGTGATGCGCCATATGAGTGTTGCCGATGTGGGTCACTGCCGCCTACGCGCAATTCGATAAAACTTTGCAACTATCTGCCACCTGGATACAAGGCGCGCCAATCGAGTTTTGTTTCAAAAGTTTGGCGTTTACTTTTTCAACAAAATATAGAGCGTGTTAGCTTTAGTGGATTGCATTTATAACAATAAGTAACTAGATGTGAAGGAACTAGGATTTGTGATATCAAGTTGGTACCTACTCCGGTTTGATTATTTGAAAAATATAGCTCCTTGAGGATTGCTTAAAAGAATGAAGTCTAGGATACTGATACCTAAATAATCTGGAAAGTCCTTTCTAATGTCTAGAATATAGGTACACAGTGAAAGTACTATATTAATAGTGCAAAGTATCGATCAATCGTTTCACCATGGGTCTAAATATAAAATTCCGTTGGGGAAGACAAAGTTTGCGCGCAATACGGGCGCAGGCGGGCGGTCGACGCTGGCGGGCTCTCGCGGGGAGCGGGCGGCGCGGCCGGTGCGGGCGGCGCGTATCGATTCCGCGGCGCCTTCAGTCGGCGTCCGTCGAGCGCCGCGCCGCGCTGCGCCGCTGAGCCGCCGCCGCCGCCGCCGCCGCCGCCGCCGGCGAGCGGGCCGAGCCCCTCCCCGCGGCCCGCGCCCCGCGCCCCGCAACACCCCGCCAGCGGCAAATCTCGAGCCGCGACCACCGACGCCGGCAAACTCGAACGACCTCCTTTCGCTAACCGACGTCGCCGCGCGTCCGGTTCCGCCGCGAAACTCGCGCGCTCTCTCGAACCACGTCGACTTGCACCGATTTTTTCGGCTGTTGAAAATTCTTCTGAAACTTTAAAAAAGTTTTGGGGTTTTGAGTCATTAGGAATCGAATGAGTATGTTTTTAAGGAGTGATCGTAGGATGAGTTTTGGGTAGTTGGTGCGTGTGCGCACGAGTGCGGTGATGCGGGTCGGGAGCGCGCAGCGAGCATGGCGCTGGCGAGCCGCGTGAGCGATGGACTGCTGCAACTACGGGCAGTACGGCGCGCCCGGCGGCTGGGAGGCGTACGGCGCCGGCGCCGCATACCCCGCGCCCTATGCGCCCTACGCGCACTCCTACTACGCGCCGCACGCGCACGACCCTTACGCGCGGTACTACCGCTACGACTACCAGCCGCATCACATGCACCATGCTGAACATGCCATGCCGATGGGTGGGTACTCTTAGACACCTCACCATTGACTAGGACTTTTCAGGAACTTCTCATCTCCTTGCTTCTTCATGCGTAAGACTAAATACTGTAAAGCTTGAGAATCCTTCTAGATATAATATAATGTACTCAAAACAAGAAGCGGAAAACTCAATAGGCGTGCGCAAGCGCTGCGTAGCCGAGTACCGTAGCGCCGCGTAGCACAACCGCTACGGATGGTCTACGCGTGGCCTACGACTGCTACGAACGCTACGAGTAGTGCGCGGTCCAAGTTAGGCAAAGAAACTATGGCTCCTTGGTCAATTCTGTTGATTGAAAATATTGCTTGGGAAAATTGAAAATTTATGATTTATCATAAATTAATGATTGCCTACGAATAAGACGCGTAAAGGCTATTTTTTGCACTTATGGCAAATAAATTTTAATATAAGTCGGTATGTACCTATGCATTTGCAGATGTTCTAGAGTTTTAGATTGTGTGATCACAATAAAGTTTTTTATTTGCCTATTTACCTACATTCAAATGGCATTGATTAGTAACAGTTTTAAAAACAACACAAGAGCAGTAACAATAATATTTAAATAAACACGACTGTGAAAACTATTTACGTTTTCATCTGCACGTGTTTTCTTAGCTTGCCGTCGGATCTTTTTCCAAGTTTCTGAACATAAATAAAAGTAAAAGTTATGCTAACCCACGCGGCACGCTGCTGCCGGAGGACCGAAAACTTTTTAGCAAAAATACGTCCAGACGTACCCTAATCTATTAAAAAATTTAATTTTATGTAAATTGGATTAATTTATAACAAAGAGTCAAATATGAACTTTAGTAAGTATTGGATACTAAAGAGCCGTTTTCTAAAAACAAGGTTAGAAACACAGACGATTCAAAACATTAGCCTGAGGATGGGTTTGACCGCACACAACCTACTTACTGACCTTAAAAAGACACTCCCAAAACCGGAGAAACCTCTATGCTTTTTACTCGTTTAAAAACAAAATGACTATATTAAGATTCTGACAGTTCCAAAAGTTGGCTCAGGAATTTGGTTTGAGAGCACTACATAACTATGCGAGAAAGAACAGTTAAAAAAAATATTCATGGACATTTTCATACAACGCTCTCTAGCCCCAAACTAAGCAAAACTTATATTATGGGAGTTATATTTCTAATACAATAAGAAATAAGTAAATAGTTATTTGAACACCGTAAACTAACCAGAAACAGAAGAAATACTAGTAATATAGGTTAGAGGTAATATGCCATTCGTTCCTTGAATATAATTGAATTATACGCGTACTAGTTTCAGTACCTACCTACTCCATGGGTAGTTGTAATTATAACGCTCATTACCAAGTAGTGTGCGCAATCTGAAATTTGTTTACTAATATGACGAGATCGGCATCCGACGCGTGGCGCGACATTCTCTACAATGAAGAATGAACTAAGAATTAATGTTTACGTTTGGGCGGATTTCTCGGTGTCTACGTCACGTGTCGATGTCGGGCTGAGGGCGGAAGGGGACGCTACAGGTGGTCTCCACCCCCCTTACCCCCGCACCCCCCTCGCCGGGGAGGGGAAGGACTCCCCTTCCCCGCGCCGCAACGCGATTGATCGCTTGCAGGGCACAGCCACTCTACATATTGACCGGGGTACTAACGCCCGCGCCGCGGTTCCCTGTGAACTTTGTATACGCTACGTAAATTATGTAGCCTCGTAGACGCTGCGTTATGAAACCTTATGAAATTGTTGGAACAAACAGAACTACTATCTTACACACAATAATTATAGATACCTAACTACACATTCAAAACTTTATTTCGCAGCGTATCAGTTTACTTGTAACATTTACTGTACTAAATTACAAAGAAAATACGCTTGTTAATTTAGATGTACGAGTACCTAGTACCTACTTTTTTTTTGTTTTTTTAAATAACTTGTATTTAGATTAAAAAAGGCTACTAAATTACCCCAAGAATGACTCGCAGCATGTTGGTTTAAAACGAAAAAAACAACACTCTGTTTATAGTATTTATAAAGTTAATTTAAAATATCTTTCGCTAAGTCATTGAGCACCCACCTCTTTACATAGTGGTGCCTATATGCTGGATGATTACCTAATTATCAACGCAGTTGGGGGTATGTTTTGGGGTTTTAATAGTGTTAAATTTCTCCAGTTTTATTAACCATAGAGCAACGCATTGTATTTGAAAAAAAAGTCGGTCTGGTTTCAAACCCACAACTACAGCAACAAAATGACGTTGCTACCACTAACCCAGCACTCATACGCCCAGTCACTGACTCATGAATATTCAGGTATTTAGGAAGCACCTTGTATACTCGATTTAACATGTTATTAAACGATTAGTATTTTAATTTCAAAATCATCGTAGCACCCCAAGATGAAATGGAATTAAAATGGTGCCGACAATTTGATTTACATAATGATTCGAGGGTGACATTTTGTAATATTATGGCCATTAACCGTCGGAAAACTCATTTTTTTGCTCATTTAACAAATATTTCAATGGTTAAAAGATTCTAAGCTTAATATTTAACTGATTTATACGCAATGCTAAGATAAAATGTTTTGATAGCAGTCGCAAATCAAAAAACAAGGTTTATACCAATATAGTCACCCATCCGATGGACCGACGACAGTTTAAAGATAGGAAGTTTGTGAAATCCATGAGAGAAACATATGTTCAGCGGTTGATTTCTTTAAATGATATTCGCTGTGATGATAGAATTAGACGATAGGGTTGGATTGGCAATATCCTTCTAAATAAAGTAGGAAACGCTTGCAAAACATTTTCATTGAGCCAACTTAGCAACAGCAGGTATTCTGAATCCACAAGGGCAACGCTACGTTTGTTGATACTAAAAGTAATGGAAAACGTGTACCCATCTCACGTACTATAATAGAGATCCATAAAATCAGAATAAACTTCTCAACTTCACTTTCGCTAGCTACAAATAGACGGTCCATTGTTAGCGATGTTGTTATTTAGATTCTTGGAGACAGCTAAATTAAACATGGTGTAAGTATATGACTAATGTTGACTCTATAGTGCCTTGTAATTTGGTTGTTGTTTATCATTTCATGCGACATGCAAGTATGAGGTGCGAAGATTTCATCTATTAGTTAGTTGATTTGTCGTTGACAATCAACTAACTAATAGTAATTGTAATTGTAATTTTATAGTGTTCTGTAAATATTGAAGATTATAAGTATCACGATACTTATTAGATTTGTGGGCTAAACTCAGACTTGATCATGGCTCAAGCAACATTTTTTGCCACTCAAGAAAATTCTATCAAGTCTATAAATACGTACTTAAATGTTTATACCTATTAGTCGACTGTTAGTCGATACACAAATGGAGCACAATCTTATCAGCAATCAGTAACAGATGAACTTCAGTAGTACAAATCGCTTGAGAGGGTACCTAATTTTTATTTTTTATGTACTACTAAGCAAGCCAACTATCAAAGGGAAGCGGTTACCGTAGCCTATAGACGCCTTTTTTATTTGCGAGAAAGTTACTCCCGCGAGACAATATCATTATTGCGGGGAAACAAAAAAATGTCGTGCGCAATCGATCGGGTGGCGGATCTTTGTCTCACGTATCGATGTACGCAGAAGTTAGTGAAACGAAGTACCTACATTGTTCAACCGATGAAGTTAAAATCAAGATAATCAGTCAAATCATATTTTTCTTGTGTCCAATGATAATTAAGAGTATTTTTCGATAGGAAACAACGATAATTATTATATTGGATAAGCACAGTAACAAATCAGGAACATCTAATTAAATAAATAAATAAATATTTTTGGACATTACTCACAACGCTTTCTAGTCCCAAACTAAGTAAAGCTTGTACTATGGTAACTAGATTGCTGATAGAATACTTATGTGCATTTTTATTTGTAAATACATACTTATGTTACATAGTAACACCCAGACAGAACAAACATCTATGTTTGTCACACACAAATGGTGGGGATCGAACCCACGACCCACAGCACGGAAGGCAGAGCTACTACCGAATGAGCCATGACGCCTGCGCCTGTCAAATAAAAATATACCTAGTTCTTGTATATGGTATATCAAAAATGTATTTTATAGAAATACTAGTGTGTACACGAGAGTAGGTATAAGATTTCCGTTACCTTGATGTAGTACAAGTAGTACAACTTACCAAGGACGCCTTTTCAATTGTGAAATCCTAGATTCAATGTCAAGCCGTGCAATGTTGTTAGTGGTTAGCCACACATGCGCACAAACTGAGTTGCAAGGTTGAATGCGATGTGGTAATATCGATCATTGGCTTGCTGGATACATACATACATACGACTTTGCATTCGTCTCTTTTCTCTTAGTTGAAATACTACATTGTGTTGTACTTGTTCAATGATTACAAGCAATGATATTTTGTATCACAGCTGATGTCTTCACCGGCAATACTCGTCACTACCGGTAAGCAGAAATTCGGCGTCACTCCTTGGTGATAGCAATACCTACGATACCAGACCTTCAATCATCCTATAAATAATATAATTTTAGCTAGCGGATTCATTTAAAAACTACGGAAAATTTAACACTATATAGAAGATAATTGATAACTATAATCTTTGTATTGATATGGGGTCTGTGTAAAGGCATGTGAGTTTCAAGGAGTCAAAAATGTGTGCTTTATATTGCATGTCCTAGAACTAGGGTTATCCGGAAGGAGAACGGTTCTCGACAATCAGGGAACAACAAACGCTCAACGACTTTTATGAATTCAATGATTTTCATTCAAGAAATGAGCTGCAAAGTTTGATCCATATTTCTTTAAATTAAGTGTAAGGTATAAATAGGTATTGTAATACGTTGATACGTTACGATTTACGCACGTCTAAAACGTAAATCTTGAAAATTTTGGGTTGTGACTTTTATTTAGGTATAAAAAATGGAAGTTAAATGCAAAAAACAATACGAATTCCTCAAAGTTTTACCCCTCTAACTGTTCATTTTCATGGTCTGAACCATCCTGTTCAGGCTAGTTCCGGAACACCTTGTGTAAATGAGAATGCTTTGTTTACAGATTATGGCGCATACGCAGCGAAGGAGGTGCGCGCGCGTCGTGCAGTTGCGCGCAGAGAACAACGCGCGCATACGCCTGCCCAGCATCTGCCGTTGCCTCCTACTGTGAGTACGACATTATTTTGATATATTCCAGAAATCCCAATTAAAAAATCGCTACCAGTGAGGATTTTAGTTTTTTTCCAGAAATCTCCACTGCTATGACGTTGCATGTCTACAACAGTGGGGATTCCAATGATCTACTGCTCCATTTCTTTTCATGTTCAGTCCTGTCGATCCGAAGAGTGTGTGGTAGAAATCGCTTTTAGCTATCGGGCTGCCCATCGTATGATATTGTTGTTTGATCTATCTGTTATAGATAAACGTTTTTTTGCCTAAAGCCTGCACGTGCACTTCGTAGCCAAACAAGCAACCAGCAACTAAGAATCAATTACATAGCTTACGTTTGCTAGACGTTGTATTCCAGTTCATATTTCTTTTTTCCGCTAGTGCGCTTGCAGGCTCAGTATTTACTTCATTAGAGACTCCAGTTCATTATATCCTCATCATAATTTCGTAGCCAGATTATTCTTCTATACTGTTGTTTTATATAACTTACACAAGGATTCTTGGATAAAGGTTATTTGTGAAACATACCTACCAATTTATTTTAATTTTCATAAAAACACCCTTTGTTTAAAAAAATATTCAGACAGAAATGCTCGCAACATGAAACAACTAGTTAAAATTAAGTAGGTCAGTGTCAAAGGACAGCAGACATCCTCGCTCGACTTTCACTCTCAGCTATATTTTAATGCATTATCAATCAAAATGCTGCCCACATAGAGCTTAAATTCATTTGATAAATTATTAGAATTGAGAACACCCCTAACTTGGGCGCCGCAAACATTCCTCATGTAACTCATTAAAAGTTCCTATTCTTATAATAATGGTTCTCTATGATATTATCGCTGTTTGGTTAATGATTCTATTCTATTTCTTATGATGTGTCCATTACTATTCAATGGTCATGTTTTGGTTCGTTAATTGGACTGCCTAGAAATTCAAATATATCAATTTGACAATAGAGATTTTTGGACAAATAATAGAGTGTAAAGTGGTATAATTACGGCGTCATATTAAGAGACAAGTGAGCGTCACAAAGGCGCTAATGAGGGCGCAGGGCTGGGCGCTCGCGGCCCGCGGGGGCGGAGGGGGCACAGAGGGGTAAGGGGGGAGGGTCGAGGGGGTGAGGGGGTCATGAAAGCTGTCAGCGGTTGATTTTTCCGAGTGTCGTGAGCGCTGATCGATAAGTCACGTGGTTCACGCCAACACCGGTCCGCCCGCTCGATAGTTAGCCTCCGCAAATCTCCCATCACTAGTCTACGAGTTTAACCACCACGTGAATATTTGCTATTGTGTTTATTATTGGCAAATTATTTACTATGGTCTTTATAAAGTAATAAAAATAATATCCTATGAATAAAATAAATATTACTGTCCACTTCAAACAAGCAAAAGCTCATTTCCGGAATTGGTTTTTTTGCAGTTTTTATATTTAGGTAGCTTTTTATCAATGAAGAATGTCAATAAAAATGATACACTAATTATATTTAAACTATATATTTATTATTTAAACTATATTTTTTTACTTTGAAAACTTTTTAACAGTTTCCTAGATATCAGTCGTCCGTAACAACTCGCGTAGCAGCAACGTAGCACTGCGTAGCGCCATGTAGCTACGCGTAGCGCTGAATACAGCTATTAAATTATCAGAAACATGATTACATATAGATTTGTATGGTAGTAAATTTTTACGTATAAAGATCTAAAGGCACAGCTGTGAGTTACAGAAGGATTTACTTTGACCCGAAACACAAATTGAAACAAGAATTTCATTTTGAAATAAAAAAATTATAAAACCATCTATATGTTTTATAAAACCCAACTAAATCTTCTTTTATAAAAAAAAATTCTTTTTATTTGTAGAAAATGATTATGGTCTAAAAATTTGCGAAGTTTGGTTTTACGGATCTGTGGTTTTACATAAAATATGTACCTACTTTATAAAAACTTGTAAGGAAGTGGCGTTATCTTGTGGCATGCGCTGTCTCGACACTGTAATTAACCATTCAAAAATAATAACAAAGAAATTGGAATCAAGCTCATAAAAATTAAAGAGTTAGAAGTAAACAAAATATGATTGTTTATAAAACGTCGTGTCATATACATGACGCGTGACAAATGCAGTTGGTGCAGTGGGACCGTATGGAGCCGGCAACGGACATCGATCGTCGCCTGCCGCTCGCCCCCACCCCACATTCTTCGCGCTAAGCATTATCTTTTCTCCGGATTGTATACACTTCCCTACTGCTAACATTTATCGTTGGTATTTCACTTTTCTAAAGTTATGAAAAAGCTGTAACAATAACAAGTCATGTTTATGATGACGCTAATAAATATGTATGATAAACATTAGCTCTCTTCAAGTGTTTTTTGTGCATAACTTTACTGTAGAATTAGGAAAAACTTTAAGTAAGAAGTGACCATTAAAGACACATAAATTATACCACGCCCGATGCTGGTGGTCAACTTACGGTTTTGTTTTTCAAGATCGTTTTTGTTGAAAGCAAAGTTTAGATAAAAGTTTTTGACTTATCTAATGTAAAGTTGTTGAATCAAAATTATTGATCGAGTAAGCGAAGATCTTAGTGATAACTTGGGCAAAAATGCTTGCACGTTTGTATGTTTGTTCGACGAGATCTTTCGAACCGCTTATCCAGTCTTCACAGAATTTGATAGGTCTACAGATACCTAGTGCTTTTAAATTTTACTAGTGTGAAAAATAAAGTAAATTGGTCAATGGTTTTTTTTTTGTATTTTCAGCCTCCTCTGGATATGGGAATGAACGGACGTCAGAGTTATGGCGAACCACAGATGTGGTCTCATTATCAGGTAATATACATTTGAATGAAAATCATATTTGTGGTTTTGTATATTATAATAGCGGACTTTAGTGAACAATACAAAAAGGATTTTCTTTTTGTTGTGTTTATTTATACAAAAACTGATATAATTGAAATAGGTAAGTATAAATTTGAAATATATAAGTATTTTAGGTATATCAGTTTTTAAGACTGCTATACTGTTTTGTTGCAAAGTTTATGAGCTTGATGATAAATAATAACTTAAGTGTAACATTGTACTTGTAGCAAATGGGTGCTATGAACGCTGGTTGGAACGGGGCTCACGCGCCACTCAACAATGAATGGTCACGCAGTTCTTGCTCTCGAGAGCGCATGCGCTATCCTACTGATTGTCGACAAATGAAGGTAGTCCTTAGTCATTAGTTATTCAAAAGTTAGTTTTACACTTAACCTTCTGACACTCATAAAATGCTCTCCCATTTCAGGCGCTTCCAATGTCTGCTCAGACTACAATTTGCCACCAGGATGGGAAAACCACACCCTACCCTGTCTACGATGACAACCCATCCAACTACAATCGAGAAAACTCAATTAGACATGGTAACTCTGATTACATTCCGACTGCGACGACTCACGAAAACGCTCGATATGTCAGGGAACGTACTTATCCTGAACCCAAGCCGTCACCACCAGCAGAGAAACGGCCACCAGTAGTTCCATTACCTGCATTCCAGCAAGCTTTTGGTTCCACAGAAATTGGCAAGTTTGCCGAGGCTTTTAGCCGCACAGAAGTAGCGCAAGATGATGCTCCCTCGGACAACTTCTTGTATGACTCGTATACTGAGTGGGACGGTCCCAATGAACCGCAGTGGTCCACGCAGCCTGCATCGCGTGAAATCAAATGCGAAGACAACTATTGACGTTGTCTTTAATTTAGTATTAATTACAGGCGTCTCCGCCTTCTAGCTAATTAGATTTTTTAGTTCCAACACCATGTTGCCAAATGTGTAGCGACGAAGTGTTAGTCGTCGTAGAAGTATAGGATGTGATGTCAGATATACAAAAGTGTACGAAAATATTATGCGATCGTATTATAGTGGTGTGAAGTTTAAATTGATTATTGAAATAGCTATATAAAAGTAGTTAGACCCTTTGACTAGTTTTAGATGACAAAAAAAATGAAGAAGGAAGAAAATACATTTGTTGATTAAATGTGGCAAGTTTAGGTACTCATTATAGGATAACTAAATGAATCACAACTCAATGTGCCTTTACTCGGAGAGCCCAGCCGCGCGGCGTCGCACCCCGCACCACATCGTTGCTTAGGAATGACACAAAATTACAATAGCAATCATAGGGACCAATGTTTAGACAAATATACATACACAACCCTATCGCGTGAAAAATCGCCGCCCAAAAAATTCAATGAAACCTTTTCGGCGTTATAGGTAGTTAAAGTACCTACACACTATCTAAAATAATTGTCTTAAAATAGATAGATAAGAAATTCAATAAAATACGATTTTGATGTTATTCTGAAAAAATAACTCAATTTTTACGCTAGATAAACTATGTTATCTATGTCCCATTAAAACATTGTTTTAGAAGTTCGAGAATGATATAACTTCCAACTAGATCACGCCAGTCTGCCAAATTATGACGTTGAAAGACGATTCTCGGAGTAAGGATAGAGTAATGATTAACATTTCTAAGGTAAGTCCCTAAATTAAAGTTTAAATCGTAATATTATAATGATACCTCTAGCAAAATATATTTAGATCTATCTAAGCAATGAAAATAATGTGTAACCAAATATAAAAAATGTAGGTACACACTTTTTAATAGAATACTTTGGGCACATTCCAAAGCCTAGAGCATCATTGAAAAGAAACGTTCTATAAAATTTGTTATTCTGTCAGAAATAGAAAAATAACAGCTATAAGTGTCCACCGGGGTCAGTTTCTTATATTTATAAATACCAATTTTCAAACAATCATTCAAACCAAAAAAAACTATCTAATGGGGGTTGCATAGAGCTTTGGAATATAGAGTCACATACATTTGTTTAGTAGAACACATGAAAGGGGCCTAGTAGACGCCGCGCGTAATATTACAATCATTGAAAAATCAGGATGTATGTGTAAATTGTCATGTTAGCAACTTAATATTAGGTAAGTAGTTAAATTTGATAAAAATTTTAAAAAGGTTACTTATGAACAAATATGGCTTTTTATTCAATATTAATTAGGGTCCAATAACATTGATGTTAGCTGTTAGTTGTGATTTTAAGTTTTTTAAAATAGAATCACAACAGCGGGTTAACACGTAGATAAAATAAATTGTGTATCTTCATTTCTATTTGAAAACTTAAACAAAATGTATAAATTTCCCTATCGAAAATATTATATCCGTATAACTTGAATCAATGTCTGTTGTGTGTTTCATTTGTGTTGTTGTGTCATAGTAGTATGAGTAATTTTTAAATCACGTATTATTTTTGTGTCTGTGATAATTGTGTTTTATGTGCAATGTAATAGATGTATTGTTAAAACTAAAGTCAGATTTTAAGAATTGCTTTAGTTTATTATCTGTTTAAGAATATTAAAATTTCACTTCTAAATTTGGTATTAAAGTGCTCTACCCGCATTAAGATAAATCACAGAGATTCATAAATTTTCGGATGTTATAAAGATGTTTGTGATTGAAACTTTACGTTGAAAGAAGTAATTTAAACATTACTTTTACGTTTGCTTTACTATGAGCACTATAAGAAGCAAGAAATACTTAAATATCGATCTGTCACGTACCCCACACTAGAAAAACTTGTTAGTATCAGATAGGTACCTACTACAAATTACTGTAGTCTATACTTGAACCCGAGACATCTATACAGGTTATCGGAACATTCGTCAAGACGTAGTTCATTAATGAAAGTATTCTAAACGGAAAGTTGTAAATCACAAAGAAAATGTTGATTTTTCGAGCTTAAAAATGGTAAAATATCTTATAATGTGCGGTGCATCTGTAACTTTAACTTCCATTGGTCTTCATTTAATAGATAAAAACTTACGTGTCAGTCTTTACAATCACTTTCGACAAAACAGCAAAAATATAAAATAATGGAGTGCCTTACGTAATTAATATAAAATATGAAATTAGAATGAATGAATTTTATTCTAGTATAATTTGAGGAAACACCATTATAATAAATAATATCGTAATTAATCCACATTAAATCAAATCCAAAAATTCCATAAGATAGAAGTTAACTTAAGTAGATAAATTAATTAACGTAGATAAAATTAAATGTAAGTTGAATAATTTCATAGAGTTATTATTTATTTAACTAAATATGATCTAATTATAGTAACTAGGTACTTATAAAAAATATCTACTCAATATCGATTCGTTTAATTATTTTATACTAGCTTCCGCCCGCGAATTCGCTCGCGTCGCGTTGGATCCCGTTGATTTTCCGGGATAAAAAGTATCGTATGTTACTTCTAATACCTCCAATAATATGTGTACAAAGTTTCATGATGATCGGTTAAGTAGTTTTCGCGTGAAAGTTTAACAAACAAACTTACATTCACATTTATAATATTAGTAGGATTCTCTGAAGTAGTATTTCTTTCTTAATTTTTTTATTTGAGATATATATTATATATATACATATATAGATTATAGGTTATCCTTTTTCTAAGTTATTCATTTTAATTTATTGAATGAAATGTTACATCACGCTTATAATTCTAACTTTTGCAAATAAAATGAGCATGTGCCAATGTAACGTTTGCACGTGGCTCTTATTAGTCCCAAAGGAGAATCTGGAGCTTTATTTTTAACTTTTTACAAATGTATTGAATTCTACTTTGTAGCCGGTTAATTAGAATAATATAACCTATAGATAGGTGGTGTTTTTGACTTCCATATTTGTTTCCTTAATTTTTATAATGTTCAGTTTTGAGTGTAGCATCTGTGTTTATTATATTTACTTGCTGTAGATTTAAGAGTCTAAACATAATTTTACACTTTGTAGAAATTATGAATTTAAATAATTTACTACTGTAGCCTGTGCCACATTACTGTGTATGTATATATTTATTCTTAGTAGAAGTACCTTCGTACGTAAGTACTTACATACATTTCTATTATATTATATTGTATTCTTAGATAGTTTCATTGTTATTTATTATTTTAGTCTTAAATGTTTGGGAAGACATTGAAATTGGTATAGAAGTGGAATGTTATGTAAGAGTGAAATATTATAGACATGTTTTTAACCAGAGCTTCCCAATAATCTATCCGATAATATCGTCTACCATCAGTAACATATAATTATTAGTAGTTTTATCTGTAAACAGTGTTTTAGTTAAAATAGGTACGTATCAATTAAGTATAACTACTCGTATTACCTTCTGTATCTTGCATTTAAGAAACTTCTAATATGCACGTAAAAATAAATTTTGAACACATTTGTGTTTCCTGCTTCATTCATAGCAATTTTATTTATAACATCAACATCAAGTTAAAATATTCAGCCAGATGTTTCCTTAAACTTGGAGCCTTAGCCACCTTTCATCAAATCTAATAAATCTATGCACTGTCAAGTTTTCAACGACAACAAAGCAATCGAACTATTTATGTAGGTATTATAGATGTATTTATATACCAACAACTTATTGTATGATTTACCTTACCACTAGATTTTGCGTGACTTTCTTTATAAAAAACATGTTATTTAAGTACCCATTCCTTTTTAATAAACATCAAAGTTTGAATGTTGGTAAGTCATTTAGTTGTGTGATCGATTCGAATGAAACATATACAAATAACTATAATATATATTATATAATAAATGACTCCCGCTTGATAAGGCGATTTGTAAGCTACTTACCTTTGTAGTACGTCGCTCCAGTATCCGATACTTGAAAAAAAACTATCGCTATTTACCCCATTTCTTTGAGTAATGAATTTTGTTACATGCTTACACATATCTAAAATAACAAAACTTTGTGGTGCGATTTTAAAGTGCGACCAATGACCTAATAAAAGATCATTGCCTGTGTGCGACAATTTGTAAAGAGCAAGTTTCCCAAACCTCAGTTTAATAAAAATCCAATTAAAATTCCATTCAACTTTCGGTTTCATATTAGGTAGGAATACTTGTTTTTTTAGAATATCTACCTACGTAAACTATTTTAAATTCATTAAATTACGTATTCATTGTACATTTTGTACAAGTACTTTATCAATCTAGTTGTATAATTATTACAAACCTTGTAAATAGGTACATCATTATATTTTGAATATTTCACTTCTAACAAACTAGAAAGATCTGTTTAAGTATTAGAAAATTGTAATGTTTGAATCTGAGAACTAAAAAGTTTGATTTATGACGATTCAATAAATACAATGTACTTACTGATTTTGTGTTTTATTTATAGGTACCTATAGCACTTCATTAATATAAGTTTTAAACAATACCTACGTTTTTAAAGTTTAGATTAATACCTATACCTATGTGTTGGCCAATTAATTGAGCTATCACGCTGTTATTATTTGATAGGTATTCTTACAATTCTGCACTTTAGGTGAATCATAGAGTAGGTAGGTACTTACGAATACCAACGGAAAAAAGTGGAACTTCAATAGGTTTAAGTCACGTTTAAGTAAATAAAATGACAGAAATAATTTTTATTTTTATTCATAAGCAATAAAAAGTAATTTTCATATGTGTCACATAATTTAAACATACTTAACTAATGAAACTCATAATCAATGAATTTTTAAATAAGATTGAAAAGGATCAAAATGTCCTAAAAATATACAGGTGTAACAGTACCACTTCCGAAATATTTACGGGATCATCAAACTATACAATGTATACAATACACCTTTCGAGATCTTATTGAAACGCAGATTTGGAATGTAGTTAAATAGTATAGATCAGCTAAACCAGTAACGCGTAGTTCAAGTTGCATTAATCCGACACTTTTGAATTAACTATGATATATTGGTCAGCTAATACAAATTTATAATGACTATTTTAAATAATCATCTGATTCTAATCTGCTGTTGTTAAGGATAGTTGTGCATTATTCTCTCAGTTTCCAGGAGCTTTCTTATTACACCCTGTATACTTAGGTCTTTATTAGATTTCAACATTAACAGTAAATATTTTAAAACTGGTAAAGTAAAAATAATTATGAAAAAGTCACTTTGGCAGCCGTTTTACATGTGAAACCAGTTGGGAAACTGAAGGCACAAAAATTATTGTACGTAAATAATATCTCTGTAATATATTTATATCAATTTTCCCGGAGCTTAGTCATCTGCGTGCACTTTTTTATTATTAAATGTGTAGGCATCGATTTACAAAACCAGTCTAATCCTACGCTGATTTATTGCAAAAAGTGCACGCAAATGACGCTTCCAAGCAAAAAACTATAAGTACTCCGAATCCAAATAAACCTCAATATTTAATAACTATCAGGTTTTAATTAGTTAGCTATAAAATTGTTAGTGTGTTCGATTGAATTTTGAATATTATATATATTCAATACAATTAGTAATACTAAGAACTCATTATCATTTCGTTTAATATATCCATGTTCATATTCAATAGAAATAATAAATGCCAACAAAAAATAAGTTGCAAGTCACACTAATGAAACGTAATTAGAATTAGAATAAAGAGTTATACCTACTAAGTAATACATAACGTTAGTTATTTTCATATTTTAATTCAATAAGTCTTTCTAAATATTCATTCATTTCCTACTTTTCCAAATGTCACTGAAGTATGAAATACAATCGCAATTAACGAGCTCATTCTTCACTTCATTTTTCACTCATATTTTGTTTAATCATTTCATTAATTATATTTTCTTAGTATAATAATAATCTATAAATTGATGTATAAGTTCGTAATTATTAAATTCGAATATTTTAACATATGTATATTAATAAACAAGATGTATTCAAATTAATAAAAACCTAAAAATAACAAAAAATGAAGAAGTTTAAAATATAATGTGTCGCTGATAAACAAAATGAACAATAATAATAACAACATTATTCAACATACCACATGGCGTGTTTCTGTTATTTTTAAACATTATTACAACACGCAAGTGTGTATTACCGCGGAGAATCTATGTCATTTGCTTGCGGGTATAGATTTTTTTTGTCTAAAGAATAAAAGATTAGTATAAACAGAACAACAAACAGAACTAATTTGACATGCATATCTCAAAACTCAGTCTGAAATGAGCAAGAAGTTTGTATGTATGTATCTTGCTCAATCCTAGCTCCGTCGGTTTATGTAACTATCATGTTGAAGTTATTTATCTTTAGCAGCCCATTTAGCTATAAAACCAATATGAATAAAGACAGGAGATCCTAATGTTATAACATTACATTACATACATACATACAAGCTGCAACTTTCTTGAATCATCATTGCATTTTGTTCAAAACGCATCTTTTACCAATACCGACACAGAACTGATAATAATATGACTTATAAGTCATAATTTAAAATGCAATGATGATTCAAGAAAGTTGCAGCTTGTTTTATTATTTACCTACTTATTGCAACTATTTTGTTTATATGATTCAAAGTTTTAAACTAAATATTGCAATTAGGTCCTAAAAAGTGCTAAACGTAATCATTTGATACCTTCATTTATTGAAATTGCCATGTAATATATACTCACCGAGTAACTTTATTTTATGATTTTACAAGGATTCAGATTTGACAATGATGTTGAATATAGTTCTCCGCGATATAATTATCATTTTTGTTAACATTTTACTATTATTAACAGAACAACAATTATAGTATATAATTATAACTATCTATAAATATTATAATCTATTGTTATAAAATTATGGAAACATAATCATGTTGGATACTCGTGTTGTATTATTCACCTAGCCTATGATACTGATTTTCAAATTTGATCACGATGATAATTATAATACCTACTACCTAATGTTTTTATTGGGTGAGTGCATTCAATCAGTACCTACACGGGAATGAGTGTTGCGTTGCCAATGTGACCAAAATTAAACACAGTATACATTATTAGCTAACTACTCTCAAGATATATTTTATTCAGACATATTATTATCATTATAATATGCATTTATCGTTAATTAATTCAAGCACAATTAGGTAGGTAGAGGGTATCTAATTTGGCACAGAAATAAAAACTTAATACAACAATATTTATCTAAACATAAATTTCAAAAACTGTCCTAAAATAATAACACTAAAAGTGATTTTACTATGCACAAATATGCATATAAAATATATCGAAGAAAACAAGACGAGGATAGTCATTTGCAGGTTTCAACATTTATTTATCTACTAGTACATTTAATTTTATAATATTATTCATTTATTTTATAACATGCTTGTTTATGAGAATGATTTAACAGTAACGAGGCCTACAATGTAATTTCGGCAGATTCTTCAGTACCTTCACGTTCCACACGCATTTAAACTGACCAGATACTTAAATAATCTTACGGTAAACCAATTTTAAGATACGGTGTATTGAGAGCACTCCCTCCGATAGGGTAAACACCACTTTAAAGACGCTATCTCATCCACTGGTATTAAACAAAACTGGTCACAAACACAACTTGGTTGAATCGATAAAACTTTTAGACGATTCTTTAATCTGATATCGGAAGACTCTCTTTATTTTGCATGTGGAAGCATGGTTACCTCAATGACATCCTCGACTTACTAGGTATAAGTTCTGTCGTTTATGTCTAAGACGTACATAATATAAATAGTACTTTATATGTATAATAAAGTATAAATTATTTATTAAACTTCTTAAAACCAACAAAGGTTAAAACCCATTCAATAATCAACTATGTATTTCCGTAGATACTTTCTAATCACGAGTAAAGTGCTTATTTGCACTATGGCACAAGTGGAATTTTGATCAATAAAATATTTACATACATAACTGACGATCAACCGTATATCTTAGTATACATACCGTATAGTACGTACCTATATAGATCGAAACCAAATACTGTATTTATATATTTCATTGTAAAGAAGCATAGAAATCGGTTTATATAGAAAATTAAATACTTACTGACAATATTACTTATGCATGAAGTTTTTTAATGGTACGGTATCTACTTATGGATACATTATTTAATTGAGAGCGATCGATATAGCTGTCAACTAATTATGTTCGTCATGTTTTTCTATAAGTACCTCGCATATTTTGGTTATACCAGTGTTGTAAACAAGATAGTTGCCTAGTTGTTAGATATAAAAATTAAATGTTTTTTTAGCAATAAAATATGAAAAATAAGGGTTTGTCATTTGAGCCTTGAATAAATGCATCTGGGGAGATTATCACTAAGATTACCTACAAAAGTTAACAAAATCACTGTCAGTCCTACGTAATTATTTGCGTAAATAATATTCATGGTATTATGTATTATGAATATTGAGTTATAATATCGTCGATCGATAGCAATACATAATCAATATAAGGTGTAATAATTTTAGTCACAAGTCTATTTAGTGAATGAGCGACGCTCGAATATTTTTCAAACACATAAAAGTCAATCTAGCAGTGCTAGGAAATAAATTATAATAACGGTAAAGGATTGGGGCATCGCGTTTGATATACTATGGCTGGAATACTCAAAAGTCATTCAAATTTGAGCACCACTCAAAATTGCTCTGCCTCTGTTAGACATTACTCATTTGTAAGAGTTGGCAAAAATTTGAGCGGAACTTAAATTGAGTGTGGTTTGAGTGGCGTTTGAGCATTCGGGCATATAGGAAACAATAAAAATCTGACTTCCGTTAATTATGATTGTCATGCAAACCATTTACTTCATAATGAGACAGTGGATCGTCAGGTGTTTTGGTGCACTAGTGGCGGTGGTCCGGCGCGAGTGACTTGCGGCTAGCGGAGAGGTGTTGGGCGCGCGGTGCGGGGCGCTGCGAGCGCGGCAGGGTGGTGGGCGCGGGGGGCGCGGGGGGCGCCGCCACGGGGCTCACCCCCGCACCCCCGCCCGCGCCGCCCGGCTCGCTCATCTCACGCGGTTTCCACACGGGTGATCCTACAACACACCAAACACCAAACTCTTTACACACTCGATATTTGCTATTGATGCGACAATTTTATGCGACGTAGGGTAAACTACCCTAATCTTGGCACCCCCACCAATTGTTGGCACTTCTCTGATTTATCCCATTCACTAAGAAAAAGCCACACCTCACGATGTTATATAAACAACAACTTAACATAATAATAAACATCGTGAGGTCTGGCTTTTTTTTAGTAAATAGGATAAATCAGAGAAGTGCCAACAATTGGTGGGGGTGCCAAGATTAGGGTAGTTTACCCTAGAATTTTGTTTTCACCGAATCTTGGCCAGGTATTCGCGGAAAGAGTTGAATGTTTGATGAATGTCGAAGGCGACGCCGCGGGAGAGAGCGGTCAGCGGGCGGCGCCGGCGGCGGCTGCCCACTTAGGGCCGTAAGATCAATAGTGGTTTAAACCACGAAATAGAGTTTAACCTCCAGTCTCCGATTAATTCATAAGATCAATGGTAGTTAATCGACCATCGGTAGCTTAAACTGACAGAGATGACAGTAGATTAATCCATCGATCAAATGTAATCGTAGTTCACGAAACCCACAGTTTAAACTGCTTTTGATCTTACGGCCCTTAGACGATATACAATATGAAAAAGTAGCCGAGTGAGTGGAGGGTTATGAACGTCGGTCAACATTGTCATCGAACATTCAAACGGTAAAGTCACTTTTTTTAAATAAATTATTAAAATATAGCCTCAGTACCTACATATTATTTAAGTAAACTATTTATAAAATACTAGCGACCCGCCCCGGCTTCGCACAGGTGCAATGCAGTGATGATGATGATGTATTATACATATAAACGTTCCTCTTGAATCACTCTATCTACTAAAAAAACTGCATCAAAATCCGTTGTGTAGTTTTAAAGATCTAAGCATACATACAAACAGACGCGGGAAGCGACTTTGCTTTATACTATGTAGTGATTAACAAAGTAAAAGACGCCGCGATAGAAATACAAATAAAATAAAAAATCTGGTACATATACCTACACATTAGGTACTATTATCGGTATCATTTCCATATAGTTTGTGAATATTTCGACAAAGTGCATTGATCTACGAATTTGACAGGGTGCAAAGCTACGATTAGATAAAGCACTACGTGAATAGAGATTACTTATTTTATGACACTTCACTTTGATTATTATGTTGATATAAGTAGAACTTATAGTTATATCTATTTGTAGATGTTATTATTAAACGACACCTACTCTATAAACTACACTAAAATACATCAATAATACATAATAAGTAAGTACCTATATTTCAGAGTATGTAGACTAATGTACCTATGTATATTTTATGCCTTGAGTACATTTTAGTAACCACATTGCAAGGTAGCAAACCACTTTAATAATAGTTAATATACCCTTGGCTCTGAGCTTTTGGCTAAAGTTTTTATATTCAAGTAAGCTCCTAGATAGTAAAGGTTTGCATTGATGTACCTATTTATCATACTTTTGATGTTATGTACTCTTATTATATTTAGATAGGTATGCAAGTACCTAAAGTACACATATGTAGTACACGAAGACACAGCTAGTAAATATTAATTTTATTAGGTAATAGTATAATGTATTTCATATTTTTTTAAGTTTTTGTTTCTTTTTTTAAAACTTTTATTACACTGTACTACATATTATAACTCCCATCAGAAAAAAACTTAAATGGGCTCAGACTTCAAAAAATATAACATGTTTTTTTTCACGTCTTCTACTCGGAATGGACTCTTCTTCCAATTTCATATAACATTAAAACTAAGAATTTGTTTTTCCTTTTGGTGACTACGGTTCAGATGAACAATGATTTTCATCTTACCATGTACAGTCAAAAATTATTTGGACTGAAATAAAGCAGAATTTATTCAAAAATAATTTTGGCTGACAAAAAAAAACAGTTTCGCAATCGAAATGCACCCTTGCGTTAGCCTAATTAACCAATGAGAGAAGACAATTACAGCGCTCTTTTTTATATTTTTTTACTAGTGAACCAAATATTTTAATCATTCATTGCACGTTATTTAGCTAAATACTTAGCATTTTTTAGTGCAACCATTATTCAGATCGATTGTTTGATCCAAATTGAAGGTAAGTAAATACAAATACAAATTTTTGAGTAGTTGTTTGTCATCCTCGTAGAACACGTGAAAAGTAAAATGTCTCACTGGGGGCTAAAGTTATTTCAGTCTCGAGTCGTTGAATCTCTTGTAACATATCAGATTAGTATTATTAGTCTATACATCTATACATCTATACAAATATTATAAAGAGGAAAGGTTTGATTTTTTGTTTGTTTGTTTGTTTGTATGAATTGAATAGGCTCCGAAACTACTGGACCGATTAAAAAAATTCTTTTACCATTAGAATCCTACATTATCCCTGATGAACATAGGCTATATTTTATCCCGGAATTCCCACGGGAACGGGAATTACGCGGGTGAAACCGCGAGGCGCTGCTAGTTTTATATAATCTGAAATGTTACGAGGGATTCAATACCACTCTCAACGGAAAAAGCGGAAATTACAAATAACAACAATAGACCATTTCTTATTCACTCTTGCTGATTTTAGAATAGTGTAATAAAAGCCTAATAATTAGACCGAAGTTTTGTTTAAAATGTTTATTTTATGTAAATTTGTTACGAGGACCATCGCTTACAAAAGCGGCAAGATAAATATATTTCTTAAAGAATTTTATGGTTGAACCTGTTTTTTAGATAAGAAGCTTTAAATAATGAGGCTGTAGATATTTATAACGAAATATCTGTGCACGGTAATCAATTACAAACTACTAAATATAATTATTCTAAACAGGTACATAAGTAACAAAATGCCATAAGAAATAAACGGATGGCGTTTTGTGAAGGTACATTGAAATGGAAGACTCGATAAATGGACCTAACGGACCTAAGTAATCAAAATATTAGCGTAATAAATATAAGACGAAAATAAAAGAAGACAGAAAACAGATGCGATAAAAGTGATTATATAATAGGATTAAACATCAGTTCGATACCACAGCCATTACCTATTTTAATATAATACTTAGAACTATTCTCTTAGAATAAGAATTGGATACCTAACATAAATGTGTATAATTATGGTTGTATTTGCATCGTCTAACTAACATCACATCTAGGTGAGTGAATAGTATTATTGTATTGAGTACACTTCTAATTCTAGCTAATTAATAATTATTTATAGGTGTTTTAAGACATTACATTGCCTGGCAGTTAGACGTATACGTTTTATTTGAACGTTAGTAGACTTGTTGATGCATAGGTGCATGATGGCAACTAAATAGTAGGCATTATTTAGCCAAGTATTTTTTATTGTCCCAGATTGTTTTGCAGCAGGTGTAACTCTTCTGTCTACAACCTTGAGGGGTTGTAGACAGAAGAGTTACACCTGCTGTATTGATTATTTCTTTTGATTACCATTATAAACTTGATGATTTTCTAAAGCTTTCTTGAACGCCAATAATAGTGATCAAGTTATTAGCAGGTACATTATAATTTATACGTCAGCAATTCTTAGATCGTATTACCACACCACATGCCTATAAAGAAAGTCGATAGACAGACATCTCAAACTCTTTCTAATCTCGCTTCTAGTCAATTCCTTTAACATTAAGCACCACCAAAACATTTCGTCGTACGAAAAATCAGCCTACTTTATTGGGTGTCTAAAAAGGTTCAAATACTTACTTTTGAAAACCAAATTCGATATAATATTCTTCCTGCATCAATAAATAAATAAACTTTAAAATAACTGCAGGCACAATATGTGCCTGAGCCACTGCCACTGTGCCATTCAAAGTTGCAAAGTCGGAAACACCGATTTATGGGCCATTTTATTATCTTGTTAAATTGTGTTTAATGCAGCCTTGAAATCGTTTTGTATTCTTTAGAGACACCCAGTAGTTCACAGTCCACATCAATAATTTTGTTTCACCGTTTTATAGCTACTGCACAACATACGAATTAAACATGTATCTGGTCAAACTCGTTGACATCAGGGTAATGCGCGGAGGGGCAATATACGCGCTCAGTGGAATCATCCAAAGTCTCTACGCTGCTACGATCGGAGGAAGTCAGAATAGACTGCGTTGCAAGAGTTTTTCTGCGAGACTTCGGGGACTTGCCCCTCCCCTTATGCTAGGAGGTTTTACTCTGTTTTTTGCCGGAGAGGTAGCACTGAACGCAGGTGGGCTGCTCGATAGCACAAGCGATAGATTCAGTAGACTTGGAGACTACGATTCCCATCTTCATGGCCTTGTCCTCGGCTTTGGCGAGTTGCGAGTAGTGCGTCATGCGGTCAAGTGAGTTGGTTCCGAGTCGCGCTAGCTTCTCGGCAGGCGCGGGGCTGGGAGTGGGAGCAGAGCGAGAGGCGCGCCGGCTGCCGGCGGGAGACTTGCACGGCGACCGGTCGAAGCTCGCCTGCGGCGTGCGCATTATGCCCTTCTTGGGTGCTGCCGGCTTTGGCGAGCGCGCACGCTCCACGCTGTTCTCGCGCGACTTCATTATACTGCCGCGTGGCGAGCGCGACCCGTCGAAGCTTTGCTGGGGCGAGCGCGACTTGTCGATCGAGCCGCGCGGAGACTTGCTCTGGTCGAAGCTGCCGCGAGGGGAGCGATGCAGCGCCTTCGTTTGCTTGAGGCTCGACTTGTTGGGAGACTTGCAGATGATGACCTTGGTGACGCGGTCGCGGTCGCGGTCCGGCGAGGCGCGGTCGGCGGCGCGACTCGGCGACCGGTCGCGGTTGATGCTGCCGCCGCTGCACGAGCGGATCACCTTGATGCGCTTCTCCGGAGCAGCCTTCCGCTCGGGAGAGGACTTGAGCGATTGCGACTCCTGCTTACCTAGCTCCTTCACCATAGTGGGCTGGTACTGCGTCGGCTGGTGCGAGGATTGAATGAGGCGGGCTTGGCTACCGGTGCTGCCAGCGCTCAAAGTCGAAGTAGTGCTGCAAAACAAAACGCTCAATGTTTATAACTATAGTACATTACTGCAGCGGCCCGCAACAGAGGCAATGAGGGAAGAACGTGTAAATGTGGGCCGAGTCGAAGACGAGGCACGCATACGTGAGGTGAATCCCTTATTGCCTAGTTGTGGCCAAGGCTTGTATAGTACTTTTCTCAAATAATGCGTGGAAATTAAAACTAAGACCTAGGCCAACTTTTTAGTTGAAAATACAATTACTTTTTCAAAACCAATTAACAAACAACGAAGTTGCAGTGTTCATTTGTTTTGTTTTCAATAATCAGCTTTTTATTTGAAAGCCTGTTCGAAATTTGAATAAAACCTTTGATAAGTTACTTCCTTGGCGAAGTATATTATTATACCATGGTTGCCATGATATGGAGTAAAAGATCGTTCCATTTTTAAATACACGACAGTAATGAGTTTTGCCACTGCTCGCATGTGTTTGGCCAGTACTGCATTTTCGATTTATCTCGAAGAAGGTTGTCAAAATAATGCTTCAATTTAAAAGCATGTTTGAGAAAAGAAAATGATTTCATCAAACCACATACGTTTTTTTTGATACAACTCGTTATCATAATTGTAATACGTTGTCATAATTCTGGAGGAATCTTGGATGTATATTTTCATAGGTAAAGCTTGCATGCGTTCATTGCATGTGTACAGTGATGTTATTACCTGAGTGTGAGGTGGTTGGGTGTTCGTCCGAGGCCGCGCTTGGCGGGCGGCGGTGGCGGCTCCTCCTCACCCTCCGACTTGGAGCTCGCGTCCCGCTTGTCCGCCTCCGCGCCCGCGCCCGCGCCCGCTGCCGCTACGGGCGCGGGCGCGGGGAGCGGGGGAGGAGGCAACACTCGCTTCGCGTTAGTTTCTGTTAGTCCACCAAAAGCTTTGTTACTCACAAAAAAAGGTTTGCTGAAACTTAGTAGCAACCGTCTAATCTAAAAGTAAAGAGCTAGGTGGGTACCTACTTCGATAGGTACTTTAATTGAAATGTAGCACAATTATTTACGTATGTACAAGAATTGGTTTGAAACATCCGGATATAGGTATATCAATCTGAATAACGTGAAGTGACGTACCTACGTTTTTAAGAGTGTTAGAAGCAAGTTGAACGAAAGCGTACAAAAAACCAAAGTATGTTTGAATGCATGAATTTTATGTTCGATGTTTGTATTTACGAGATTGCATTACCTTGAATCTTGAGTTTGTTTTGTTCCCGTAATTTTGGCTCTGTTCCTGGACTCTTGACGAATGCGACTGGAAAATATCGGGATAAAACTCAAGTTATGTCAAGGTAATCTCGTAAATACCGAGATACCAAACTAACGAAACAACTTTGAAAACGATGTAAATACCTATAGATACCTAGGAGCTATGAACAATGTTTTAGTAGTGGTTTGCTGAAGTTTTGAAGAGCAGAACACCTTTAAGTATATAATAATATAAGTATTATGAATAGAAATGAGTGTATACTTGAGTATTTATAATTAGTTACATAAATATGCTGTTTGATCATGGGCTAGGTAAAGAGTGACAGAGTTTCTATATTTTAATAGTTATGAGGATTTCGAGACTAAACTTAATTTTTCTAAGTGATTATCATGCAATATTTGAAACAGTGCCATTCCCAATTTAAAGAATGATTCTTGTGAATTAATCTGAACACATTTTTGACCTAATGTTGATAGTTAAATGCATTTTTTTTATATTTTAGCCTTGTCAGCAAGTAAGCTAGCTTCTAAACATACCAATAGTATCTCCAAGTGTTTTACTTCGATGTCTAAAAGCGGGTCCTTCAGGGGTGAAAGCCTGAGGAGGTTCGTCTGCATCCTGCGAGTTTTCACGCGACAAATCACTTATCTGAAATTCATAACATAAATTATGTGGATACTAGCTGATCCCCGCAACTTCGTACGCGTGCGTAACTTTCCACCAAAATATCTGTCAACCAGCATACGATGAACCTCGTGCCAAAGGCGGCTTTTGATTTAAAGAGGTCAAGCTGCATCTAAGATTCCACGTCTTTAATTTCAATAAAATATAGCCTATGTTCCAATTCGGAAAAGAACTTCTGAATGGTATAAGTTTCATTGAAAGTGGTTCAGTAGCTTAGGCGTGATGCGCAAACAAACAAACAAACGGACAAACTCGATTTTCGGAATCAGCATCGTTTATTTAGTAGATCTGTATATTTAGTTTATCCATATCTTTAATTTTAGTTTTTGGCATTTTTACAGTTTTATAATAGTTTAGTTATAGATGATATTCTTATGTGAAAATCATATTTATATTATCACGATGCTAACACAGTACCTAGCCCAAGAGATTGTTGTAAATACCTCAATATTTCCAGCTGACAGTCGTTGTCCACTTGTTTTGGGTTTCTTTGTCTTGCCAAGTGTTTGAGATCCTTGCATCACTTGCACCTTAAATCAACCAATAAACCTAAGCACCAGCTTGTAAAAATAATTAAATAATTAGTAGGTTTCAGCTCTTGTTTGCATAAAATGAATACAATGGAACTTAGTTTTTGATATAATTTTTAAATGAGAAAAAGCGTTGACTTTTTCCATAGGTACCTAATAATAATATATAAAAGACCGAAGGATAGTCACACAAACTTTTAACTTTTAATTGGCTCTTAGTATTTTTTAAATAAGTTAGTTCATAAGGTACTGTTGGTTTACTTATAAAATAAGTAAATCCAAAAAGTTATTAGTCACGTGAACATGTGACGGTTTTCTGTCAAATAGGATCCTCCTTTGTAATCTTAACTCATGGTGGAGAAGTAAGATCTGCACTGACGTCCCGCGTTGGGTTATAAAGGCTGGAGCAGACCGGATGCGTATACGTAGACGTAAGCGTTGACGTGCACGTACCACTGAGTTGTAATGTATGAAACTGTATGAAACAGGACACACTGCTTGCGTCTACATTACGCAACGTCATTCGAATAAATTGGTGTAGGAAGGAAACAAATGAATGTAGGTATTGTTGGAAGTTTTTGTTTTAATTTAGGTGCTTCTGTGTACTTACTGTAAGAAAACAACACCTCAAGGAACTTCGTTCCATCCGAGTGTCCCTTGACACCTCTCAAGTTTTTGTTTTTTCAGTGTATGTTACCTGATGTTTAGGTCGGTCGAGGGTGTGCGGTGCGCGCGGCGGAAGCGGCGCCGGCCGCGTGCTCGGCAGCGACATGTTGCGCACAGACTCGCGGATTATTTGACGAATCGTCTTCAGGAACGCGTTGCGGAAGTCTGCCGTGCTGTAATGGAGCAGGGAATGCATTCACATACACGGTCAAGCACGTTCAAAAAGATAAGTTTGAGTTTTCTTGCAAATGGATTTTATACCATTGCCCCTCTAAAAAGGTTATTTTATTCACTGAAAACAGTGAATAAAAAATACTTTTACTCACTGTTTTGGTGTTTGAATTTCGAACACACTAATAATATATTTGACCTCCATCTAATTATTGTTTTTGCGCAAGGAGGTTATAGAGCATTGGCTACACAACCTCTAATCTTTCTTTTTCTCGTAGTCATGGTATAAAGTATAGTATGCAACTCTTAAATAAAATGGATTTATACCGAGGGCCATGAACCACTCACGTCGTTCAGGGTTCTAACACTTGATCATCATGAATCACTCCCTACGGTCGTGATTCAGTCGTTAGAATCCTTCACTTGCTTGTGATTCATTTATGGCCCTCGCTTTAAATCCGTTTTTTATTCACTAGTTGCATAATATACTATTTTTTCCATGTTAATCCTCAGCATCCAGTACATTCAGTGTGTTGATCATGATACTCTGTACTACATTTTATTGCAACCTGTCAAACTGAAAAACTGTGTGTGTCAAAAATGAAAAAAAATAAAACAGGTGTGAGTATACCTAAATAATTCGTTTCTCTCCTTCTGGGTGGCCCTTCAGGCAAATCACAGTGTTTAGACATGTTCGTTCAGTTTTGCGCAAGTTACCGTTTAACTTTGAGGCTAAGTAGAAAAAGTTTCCTATTATTTGCAGCCTTGCAGTTAACCTCGACTTCAAGACCAGTACCTAAATTAAATCAATGGCCTATAGGCTATGCATGAACTGCTACAATAAAAGTGGTTCTGTAACATTATACTTTAGGAACCCTTAAAATAAGGACTGCATTACATTAATTTGTAATTTTTACTGTATGATTAGTAGTCAGTAATATTACTATCTCTGTATAGGAATAACTGAATACTGTCCAGAGTGTATAGCGGCAACAGTATTTAAGTAGCTCACCTGTTAGACAACACGTAGACCTTCTCAGAACGCCTTTGTAGCTGGCTCCTCAAATGAATGAGTTCCCATAAAAAGTGACTATCCATATCTTTGGCTGAGGAAGCACGGACTTGCACTTCAGTCACCGGTATCAAAACCTGATATCTTATAATTTCTACTTCGTTTGAGTTATTCTTAGAAGAAACTCCCTGAAAAGTTGAACAACTCTCTTATTCTTCGTAGACGGAGATTCAACAATAAAAGTTTTGCGGTTTTACATTTCTATCGAGGTACTTATAAATAATTCAAAGCTATGCAGAGTATTGCAGATGCTTACCATCAACTTTTTCTTCTGTCTCAGTCTTTCTTTACAGAGGAAGACAACAGCGGATTTAAATACAAAGCACATAGCATGCAATTCCAGTCCTTTCTTAATTTTTCCTAGGAAGTCAGAAATATTTAACCATTCTACGCCACCATAATATAATAAATCACCTGAAACAAAAGTAAATTCGTGAAGTTATTAGAGAGACAAGTGTCGGTAAAATTATTTAAAAAAAAACTTGAGCTTAACTAACCCGGACTTAGATCTATAGGTTGCTTGCAAGACTTTTGGTGTTGTCTAAACAAGTGATCAAATATAGCACCATATTCTTCATGTATTCGTTGCATCTCGTTTATATGTTCCGCAACCTTCTCCATTCCCTTCAATGCCTCTGAAAGTTCAATTATTCGTTTTTATATCTTAAAAAAATGAACGGTGCTCTCATTTAAATTTTAATCAGGAATAAAAGGTAATCGCCATTTATCAAGGACAAATATAATTGAGATAATAAGAAAAACAGGAAGATAAATGAAAGCTATTTTTTACCGACTAAATGGAGATGCTCCTCAGAATTAACATCAGTCAAATTCCTCAATTGTTGAAGCAGTAAAGGATACTTAAGTATCCGTTGGATTGGCTTAATTAAGTAGGACTCCAACGTTGAAGAGTGTTGTTGTTTCGGATTCCTTGCGGCCAAAAACTCTTGTAAGGCTTGATTGCCTTCATCTAAAAAAAAAGTACATTATCAAACCATTGTAAATGTAGAGCAGAAAAAGATGAACGCAACTTTTTGATCTAGACGAGTAGCTTTACTTAAATATAAAAAATAACAAAGATTATGAAAAAACTTACTTGGATGCAAAACTTTCTGTGCTTTACTGTGGCTGGCACAGAAAGAACTGTACAATTTAAAATGATTAACGTAATACAGGAAAGCGTTTCCAATCGCAAAGAGTGCATTCTGCAAATAATGAAAAGCACATTATTATTGAAACCCTGAAATATAAAGTTTCATAAAAAAAAATTCAACAGTAATTTGAATATTAGTAATATTTATAAGCACGCTATGCGTTCGTGTTAATATACGTAGGTACCTTGAATTGGCCAGAGAACTCAAAGTGATGGAAGTTGGGCTCAGCCTCGAGCGCTTCCTCTAAGTTTTGCAGGAATTGTCTTTGGAACGTCACTATCTCTTGAATGTTCCCAAACAAGGCGTTGATCTCGGCGTTTGATAAAAAAGTTTCCTTCTTCAAAGGCTCCAGGTAATTTTCCAGTAAATTGTTGAGATGCTAGAAACCATTGAATTTAATTCATTTTATAGTAAGTTTTGCAGTAAGTTCAAGGCCATTAAATAATAATGTACCCACTCGCTATTTTGAAACACACAATCGAGTAATCTTCATTTTGTAAAAATAAGTATTATTGATGGATAACAGACGTACCATTAACGATTAACAAGATTCGTAATCCATGTTTGCGTTCATTATTATTCAAAACCTAAACTGAGACGTCAAGACATCGTTATTGAGAACTAGCGGACCGTAAGGAATTTTTTAGGTATTTTTTTTACACCTTGGGTTACATTATTGGAGTTTTAGTAAAGATCCCTAATTTTAAAAAATATAATAATATAGCCTTTGTCACTCAGGGATAGTGTAGCTTCTCAACGGTAAAAGAATTTTTCAAATCGGTCCATTTCGTTTTGGAGCCTATTCAATGCAAACAAACAATCAAACAAAGTTTTCTCTTTATAATATTATATTATTATTATAATATATAATATAGTCACATAGATGAGGGTAGCAATGTGCCTGCATCGTCGTCGACAAGCGCGTAAATAATTTTGGCGCAAACTTCTAAATGAACTATTCGCAGAAGTGTCGCAAAGTTACCACACTTCCTTCTCGTTACTTGCAGATTAACCTAGTTGAATAACGTCCTTATGAAATATCTAGCAGATGAGCTTTAGGTCCGTTCCTTGTACTAGAATATTATCTAACTTTGCGCACAAAATCTGTCGAGTTTCGAATTGTTTTGGGGTGTACTCCACTGCAGTTAATTTGGCTATACGTTATAGCAATCTGGCGTACCGTTGTGATGAACTAACCAGCTGAAGATTTTGATGAATAGTCTGAGATGACAGAGAGTTTGGGGCATTCAATAGTATAAGCACCTAATTTCTAAGTGAAAATAACTACACATGATAGAAAGTCTATTAAAATCATTGAATCGAGGAATAAAAAATGCCATAATTTATACATACACAAACTTTTGATGTCAAAAAAACTGCGTAGCCTTTGTGTTTGACGTCGACTTGATTAAACAGCATTTTTTAGGTTGTAAGCAAATCGTAACCGCACTGTGAAAACCTATTATCCTTACCTTGTTCATAGTACCGAGATAATTGTTTTGTGAACTGCGACATAAACTAAATGAGGCGAGATCTTTTGTAAAGCTAACAGCTCTAACTCTTTTAGGTGCAAATAATGACGGAACTTTATGATACTTTTTTTAGTATTATCATAAATCTAAAGCTACGCCAGCAAACTTATTACCGAATGATTTTTTATGTTCGTCGAGCAGAGAGTGCGCCTGCCCATTTGCGCTATTAAAAAGTTTGAATCACCAACTACGGACCGTTCCAATATACAACGATAAACAGTTGAAGATGAGTTAGAAGTTCTTTATGATTTTTTGAAACTTCAGTGCTCATCAAAATAATATTTCAATGTAGGTATCTAATGAATAACTATGGCTTTATCATGTTCATGTTCTACTTTTTTTTTTACTTATGTATCTACCTGAAACTTGCTGGCATCTCGACGAGATACATAACTAGTAGTTCGCCCCGAACTGAGATCTCGTGATGGTCGGAGGTTAATAAAACCCAAATAATTTTTATTGACCAATGGTTGTAATAAACTTTGCAATTAGCTCCGAAATCACCGTCTAGCTAAGTACCATTCTTACTTAAACTACAAAATCATTGAAACTCGAAGAAATGGTAGCTCACGTTATACTGGGTTTGCCAAATTTTATAATTTTTACAACTAAAAACTATTAGACCTAGAATCCAAATAAAAACGGTTTTGGAATGTCTAAAAAACCCTGTCATAATATGATACCCCACTTGATGTTATTGTACGACTTTTTTTTTTACTTCCTTTGGACCCTCATAACTTCACGACCCCTTGACCGATTTACTTCATTTAACAAAACAGTAAAACTTAAGAGTACTATCCGCATACCTACCAAATTTTATGAAGATCGGATGAGCGGTTTAAAAGATCTCGAAGAACAAACATACAAACATACAAAGCTTTTTTGTCCAAGTTGTCACTAAGATCTCGTTCGCTTCGCTCACTCGATCAATAACCACATTCGACATCGAAATTCCGGCAGCGTTGCAGATCCCGTGGGAAAGGTGTTGAAGGCTTCGATACATAGGATATACGTAACACTCACCTTAACATAAGCTCGTTCAGTATCGACCAGTTCGAGTAGAACCTTCCTGAGTTTATCTGCGTCGGACAGGTGTCGCGAGGGAGTGCCGGCGGCGGCGCTCGCCACGCTCCCCGTGGGACTGCCGCGGCGCGTCTCGCCCGGCGAACGACACCATCCCGTCACCTGTTCCGCGCTCTATTTACACAAACACTCATCAACAACGATCGAAAACTCGTGCAGGCATTAGAATAGAAAACGGTTAAAAATATCGGGACTAGAGGGGGCAGAAATAGTACATAGTGCTTTATACTACACCTACGAGGAAAATAAAAAACTAAAACTGAATCCTCAAACAACACACAAATTGAAAATGGCGCCAATGGCGTCTGCAATTTTCACATGTTCTTTTTTCAAATTGTTTATCCTGCCGCCGCAGGATCGCACTGCCAGCCCGACACCATCCAACACACAGCTAGTGGCCAGTGTCATTTTGCGAACTTGGAGATAAAAACTCACTGTAAAAACTTTTTGGCTTTTGATATTTAGGTTACCGGCGCATAGTCTTACCCAAAATTAAAAAAGAAAAACCACGTAAGAAATGAATTTTCATACACTTTTCTCTCCCGCTCAGATGCGTTTTCTCCCCGCATATTTGTTCGATATGCAATGACGTACTTTCTACCGTAAATTTGATAAAGTATCAAGGTACTTTCCAAGCAGGTGTAGTATAAAGTAAATAACCAACGTTTGCTCTCGGGGTTAGCTAAATTGTCGACGGAATACATCACGTTATGCAGTGGCGGATTTGCAGTCTTGGCCGCTCTAGGCCCCACGCCATGTGCTGCCCCTTTCTCAGCACCCATCATATAGACTACAATATTCTTTACCTTATTTTTATACGTAAAAAAAGTGATATACGAAGATTATTGATATACGTTGCGGTACAGTGCGGCCCGCCATAATATGCGCAGCCTTTTAAATATTTAGGTACCTACTTTGCATTTAATTTATTTCTTGCTATCATCAATGATTGTTTGACACGATTTGCCGCCCCTAATATCTGGCCACCCTAGGGTGGCCAGATATTAGGGGCGGCAAATCAGTAGGCCCGGGCCTAGGCCCGGGCCTACTGGGCCTTAGGGCAAATCCGCCACTGACGTTATGACTAGACATTGATCATAGTACGTAGTAGATATTTTCATATTTGATACACGATGTGGACAAAGAGCGAGAGAAATGTAATTAACAAATGATGAGAACGTTTACAAACCACTCTAGACCGTTACAAAGTTCCTTTTACTCTCTCCTTGGATCACTCCATTGTGATTTATTAAACGGAACAATAAATTAATATTATTGAACATTTGGCAAGATTTTAACATTATGACAAAGACATTAAATCTCACAAATCATTACAAAAAAACAATAGAGGTGGATAATTGAATTCGTGGAAAATAACAAATTGTGTTTTCTTTTCAATTCAAATGAGGGACCTTTTGGGATATCAACTGTGGGCGTTATGTGTATAAAATAAGTACATTAGCTTTATTTATAAAGCACAAATAAAGTATCAAATAATAAAGGAGTAATGAAAAAAGAATATACTCGTTCAAAACCCTCGGGACTGTACCGGACAGTTAGAAGCAATTTTCACGCTTTCCGTGAAACGAAATAAACGGAATAATATAACTTGCTTTACGGGAAATAGACCCAGAGAGCTGATTGAAATAGTATCTCCAAGGGGATACCTATATATTAACCTCTCGTTTGCTTTGTCAAGTACCCACCAAGACAGAATAAAAAATCTATTGTGTCTGTATTGTAGTCTAGCGACAATAAAATTAGAGGTTGTTATGAGAAAAGTATAGTTTTAAAAGATCTTACCTTTAGTAAATTTTCAATCTCGAACGAGTTAGTCCTAGAGCTGACTTTTGGCGGCCCACTGATTGTGTCATTTCCATGCGCATCCGTTTCAGGGCTGTACAATTCTTTACCTGCAGTGAGATAAGAAACACTTAGGTGCTTTGAAAATGTTGAACCATTACGTTTGTTGGTACTTGTAGCGTTGCAAGTCACCGTCTTTACAAAGTGCTTCTAAAACTTCTCTAACAGGCAAGTTTCATTTATTATTATTCATTCGTCGTTTTCGATAAGCCAACAGGCGTAAGGTAAGTTAGTTATAGTAGTCTTTGAGAAAGAGTTCGTCCGGGAAAGTACTACTATAATATATATTACTGTGTTCCGGTTTGAAAGGCCGGTGTAACTACAGGTACATGGGACATCTTTGCATCTCAGAGTGATGGATGTAGTGAATTTTTTTACAGAGCATGTCCTCAGTGGACTTTCACTTAATATCAGGTAGTATATTTCTCATAAAATAAAAGCTAATAAACACGGTTATTTTCGGCATTTGTGCCTAACAGGATGGCGTGGGTGTAAATATAAGCATCTCCTGACATTTACTGAGTCAGATCATTTCTTTATTTTTTAACGACGCAAGCAAAGAAAAAAAATACAAAAAAACCCATGTCTAATACTTATTTGTACCCACTAAAAATAGATAAGCTATCTTCAAACAGAGCAAAGTATCTCCCAAGCTGTTCCTTCTTGTAATCTCTTACTCGGTAGCTAAGGTGGCATATCTACCGCATAATCAGCGGGTTGCGGGCATCGCAAAATGGGTACCAATTACCGCGTAACGACGCCACCGTAACCATTCCGGAGATGGCCCAACGACCTGCTCGCTCCGCAAGGATGCTTCGGAAATGGAACTAAACTTATCAATTGAACTAAATATAACCACAACATACTATTGCAGTTTCAAATTAAATAATGGCAATTGTTTTTTAATTCTTTTATTCAAATGCCTTTATATTTATAAGATAAACGTGCACTATGTCATATATATTCATATATTTCATACATTATGTATGAAAAATATATAAAATAGGCATCATAAACAGATACGATAATTGAAAGTTAGTAAGTATAGCAACAAAAAAGAAGATATAAAATAACTATTTGTCCAATACACGTTACTTGCCTTTGAGTGTGAAATATAATAAAATTATGTTATAACCATCCCAGGTTTCACTACAGACACATTTTTTCTTTACGTAACTGTTATCTCTAGCGTTTGTGTGAACAAACTCACAGTATAATTGAATGAGCTAAGTCAAATAGCAGTAATTAACTATCACAAACTGTGGCAACAACAATCTAAATAGGACTCTAACAAACCAACAACTTATAACAACCTAAAATTATACTAGAAATCATACCCTTATGATAGTCATTGCTTTACAAAGTTATAACGTGTACGAGCTTCAAACTCAGGCTGAAGGTTCAATCCGTGATCTTTCATCCGTTGAAGATGATTCAATTTTGATCCAATTTGCAAGAAGCGATATATTTATAGATGGTGTCATAAAAACCGTTTAAATCAACCTCCGTATTTGAACAAAACTCAATAAATGTCAGCGGAGATAATGTTAACAAATATGCGGGAACGGATATGCGAAATGTTGAAAGACGTTTTCAATTCAATATGCCCAGCCATTGTCAAAAGATGTTGTTGAATTTCAATATCATGAGAGGAAATTACGAAGCTCGTGATGAAAGTTCCACGTGGAGCAGGCTTTACGACAAGAAGCCGCACAATGAGTTTTGGTCGCCGCGCGTCAACATTGAGCACAAGCAAATAGCTGGCGGTGAGGTCACGGCCTGTTCCAGAACATAGCTATTTTTGTTTCAAATTTTTCATGGAGCCTTTCTCAAGGCAAGTTTGGCAAGTACTTGCATAAAGATTGGATATTTCCTGTTCTTTCCAGAAGCATGCTCTTGATATTTGCAAGATAAAAACGACCTTTTTTTTAAGAAAATTATTAGTAAAACAAAAATTGTTATAGTTATTGGTTTTACACGGACAGATACCAACACAAAAATGTCTAAGAATTTGAAAATACATAAATCAGATAGAAAATGATTTTACTATTTACATAAAAATCTATGGAAGGTCATGGAAGGCCTATTTTTTTACAGAAATGTCACAGTAAATTACATATTCATAATAATGTTAGGAAGGCTTATCAATAATCGCGCACCCGCCTCGAAGTCAGATCATGCATGTCAAGCCAGCTCGCTCCAATACACTTGTAGATACGCACTCGTATATCACAAGCACAAAACAAACAACATGAATCAATATGTCGTCATAATTGCCACTTGTGCTCTGTATCACCAAAATGAAATTTACGCTGCAATTTAAATAAAGGGCGCTGCCTGCAAAATACAGCTTCTTTCCTAGCTGTGAAACGAGCAATATAAAACTCAGAAAGAATAAGAAAGAGGACCACATAAATATATTGCTCGGTGTGGCAAGCGGCCATAGGCTACGGTAACCGCTAACCATACGGACCGTACGCTTGTTTGTCTAGTATTTAATTTGTTTTGACACTTACAACAATATGAATAGACACTTTAGATGTAAAACCATGAAAAGTTGGTGTGGGTAATCATACTCGTCGCGAATGAACAGAGCAGTAATCCTACTAATATTATAAACGCGAAAGTTTGTAACGATGTATGTATGTATGGATGTTTGTTACTCTTTCACGCAAAAACTACTGATCCGATTTGAATGAAACTTGGAATATATATTGTCCGTAACACATAGGATACTTTTTATCCTGTTTTGAAAAGATAAACATCCAAAAAAATTTATCAGTTAAAACATCAGTCCAGCCGTCCATTTGTTAGAAATGGTAATAGCAAAACACAACTGACAGCTTGAATAAAACCTTTTTATGTTGGTGGGTACACAACCAGGCCGTAAATAATCAAATTAAGAAAACCATATTTTCATTCTGAAGCTACGTGTACAAAGATGAAATTTTTACAAGCGATCCGATTTGGATGAAACTTAAAATATATCATTGTCCGTAACCTGGATTAACACATAGGCTAGGTAGGTACTGTTTATCCCGAAAAATCAATGGGATCCAACGGGACGCGAACAAAGTCGCGGGCACCAACTAGTTACTTATATAAAAAAAATTGGCTAAATTTTTGGAATGTAATTTATAATCGCTCAACCTTATTTGAGTAGTCAACCCTTTTTTCGTTGGCTTAAAAGTAGAAGAATGTAAAAATGGATCAAGGCTTAATATTATTTTGTTCACTGAGGGTCGTACATACCCATGAAGGGTAAAGGTAACTAACCTTCTTGGGTTAAACTTAGCGTTCCGAAGGCCTTTTTTGATTAATATCGTAGAGGGTGACTTATATTTACCCTTCAATCTATTATTTAGATTTAATTTATTATTATTCCTGCGTATATATGTTACTGTATGTATTGTACTACAGCAAATGGCTACTATAATTCAATGCGACCCCTGTGATTTCATATATAAAATATTTTGGTGATCTATTTTGGTCAAGAGGGTATCTAACCGGAAATTGAACGATATTTTCAGCGTCACTCTGTTTACTGTGATATAAGTTAAAAATAGCCGTATTTAGTTTAATTGACCTATTATAAAGATTAAATTATCAGTAAGGCGTAATGTTCGAATTGCTAATGGGCCCAATGAATCTGTAATTAAACAGTTCATGCGAGACTTATGTACAGTACTTATTGTACATGATATTATGTTCATTGTGTATCTACATTTACATGTTTGTTTTATTACTGAAACATATAACTTAATCACTTTCTAATATTTTAGACTCTGATACGACTCGGTACTTTTTCCTCAAACTTTTCCATGTTCTATGTATTTGCAATGCATTCGATTTATGAAGTTTTATAATTGTCAAATAGTATTCCACTGATTACTTGTTTACTATAAGTACCTAAATCTACTACACATCAGATCCTTATAAAATTCATATTTCTCAAAAAATAATATAACTTGTTTATTTTGTATTGGACAAAATATTGCCGGCTGTTAGCCATAATACGAAAACGAAGACTTAGGGTGAATCCGAGACGATGCCAAGTATTACGTAAATATGATGATTGAAAAGTTGCCTGGTAAGCTATACGCGCTTTATAATAATTATAATATTACAAAAGCAATGACGTAAATAAGTGACAGTTCAATATTTTTACATAAGTAACCAAATAATAATGCACGTTTTATTCGATGGTTAAATAATAAAAAAATAGTGCGTGGAGTCCCTCCGCGCGGAAAATGTTATACTTCGAGTGCCATTTGCGTTTTGTGGGGGTCTCCGTATGTGATCACTCTCGCGCTGTCTCTTTCTATTCCCCCTCCCCAGGATCGTTAAACATTTAACGCGTTGAACGCTGTCTCTTTCTATTCCTCCTTCGTTTAACGTTTAACGCTGTTGGAAGTCGCATTAGAAGTATAACTTCAAATATGTTTTGTTTTCTATTAATAAACTATTACACGAAACTTACCGTTACAAAAGTATAAACCTCTCTCAGTATATTCAGCATTTTATTGAAATTGTTATCTCATCATATCATAGTATCAAGAGTGAAATAACAGTTCAAATGAAATAACACATTAACCTCATACGTGCAAATAGTCTCTTTTAGCAAATATCAATAAAACGATACGGGAGCACACAAACAACAGTTTAATTAAAACAGGCCGATCCATTAGGAATAATGTCAGAGAGAGGTAGGTTGTTACGTAGTATTTATTATACTGAAGGGTTGAATACTGTAAGTTATCATCGTGACGCGGCAGCTACGGGATGAGAAGCGATACCGCAGCATAACAGAGCATAAGCTAAAAGCTCCCCGGTAAATAATAATCCGCAGAGTCATCGCTGCGACGAGCCGCGACATAGATGGATAATGAAAAATATCAAAGAGCCACTGCTAAAACATTTTGCTTGTACATTTAGTATTTGTACAAATGGCGTTGAAGTACTTTGCCAAGAACGACGGTTAGAGGATTCTACTAAAAAACCGAAGTAACAGCTTAATCGTCCGTAGAAAATAACAAACTTTCTTTTATGACTTTGAGCCAAACATTGTTAAACTGTATTTTGGCGAAATACCTTTTTCATTGGTGCATGACTGCAGTAATTTTATGTTGAGTAAAACTTATAAAATATAGCAAACTTACGAAAGAAACTACTCACTGATTTCATCTTACATTTGATAAACACCAATTGACCTATAACTGAAACAATAGATAAAGCTTAAAGCTAGCTTTTCGCATGGTCTGTCGCACAAATGGTCGTCATAACATAACCAACATATACGCTCAAACTTGTCGCAATTCCGAGCGACAATTCGTACAATATTTTTTTTGTTTTTTTTTATTGCTCCTCGGAGTAGGCTATAGTTTTAGAACCATACCGCCTAGTCTAACGCTATGTTTTTTCGCATTATGTTAGTTTGTTTAAGTACGTTTGTCTTGCGTAAATGATAAGTCAAGTCAAGTCTTCGTCAAGTCGACTGTCGTTTGTTCTGAAGAGAAAATGGTGGATTTTCCCTCCAAAACCTGAATCGCATTTTCACATTTAGAAAAACCACTTTACACACATTTATTCCAATGGCTCACACTTTGTGTTACGACCTAAGAATTATTGGTTAAAATTCCACCAAAATTAAACAACAATACTCACAATAACACAAGAAAAACTATTAAAATAAAAATGCTATCTGTTGTTTCAAAAAATGTCAAAATTCGAATCCCAGTTCGTACAATCGTTGCGACATGAATGGGCAGCTTAAAGTACTCACTCCAAGCAGGCGCCGGCACAATGAGGCCGGATATCATATCGTCGGAGATGACGGGCGGGTCGGTGGGCGGCGGCGGACACACCAGCGAGTCGATGATGTCGTCCGTGGCCGCTCGCATCACGCCCGTCAGCTCCGGTGGCTCCGTGCGTGATGATCTGTTCCAATTCAACATAAACCCGTTATTATTATAAATATAATAAGGCTCTGAGAAATTAAAACTAGAATCTATTTGAAGAATCGCTTGGCTCATACACCTAATGCTCCATAATAATATATTTTAAACCTGTGTTTTTCACCCTTTTTGGGACTGTGACCCCTTAAGGACATAAAAATCGGGCACGACCCCCTACAACAATATCATACTAGTCGCGAGCAAAAGTAAAAGCAAAAAAAGGCAAAGTAATGTACCGGCGAGCGGAGCGAGCCGCGAAAGTGTACGTGTCCTGATCTGTACAATTTGAGATGCCTTTGCTGAAGCTTTCACTATAGTTAAGTAGGTACTAATTGCCACGTGACCCCCTTGTGACTAGGCTGCGACCCTCTGAGGTGGTCGCGACCCACAGTTTGAAGACCACTGTTAAACAATACAAGCATTTTTAGTGCTTTTAGTGCAGCTGAGTCTTGATTCAAAAAACGACCCTAATCTAATAATCTGTATTTTATTTAAAACACTATTTAAATGACTTGAATGTCTATCTAGCACAATGAATATAACCCATATAATTAATTAATCAATCAAATGTTGCATTGATAGTAATCAATTTTTAAACATAAACTTACATTGTAACAATATTTTTTAGACGCTGCGTCATAAACAGATTATCGTCAGCGATTACGCAAAACCGTTTAGTCTCCAAGGCTTCCTGTGGGACGCGACCGGCTCCGTGAACGAACATATTGATCCGATGCCATTTCCAGATTAGATCCCAGTAACTATACAAATAGATCGTGTCATTTACACAAATCTCGTGGAAATGATTTCCTACGAAGTAAGTAGCACTATAAGTACGTATGGAATACACATTAGCTTATTAAAAATTATTTACCATTGAGCTACTAAGAAGCGTTTCGATTCCAGTAACTTTACAAGGAACTCATTTGAATGCTTTCCACATTATATCTGCTACCTATCAATATGCACCTGGTGTATTCGAATATTCGAAATAATGAAAAATCTGAACCATTAAAACCAGCGCATATTTCAGAATCCATCGTTTATTATTCGACAGGATCCAACCCTTTCCCTCGTTGTTACAGTAATGAAGATAAAGTGAAACTTTTCAAACCGGAACAAACTAAAAATGTACACAATAACTGCAGCATGAACGCTATGAGTTTTTCTCATAATAATATAGTAAAATCATCTAATATCTCTTATACTTTCGAAAATTAGTTAAAAAAATTAATACATATTAAAGGTTCTAATGATAAACGTGAGACGTTTTATAAACGGCACTCATGATAAGATTTTTTTTTATTCAACTCGCGTTGTGATGCTATTACTCAAAATACAGAATCAGTGTCAAAGTTTATAATTCTTTTCGTATGGTTCACAAAGAAGAGAAAAGATTATCGCAGTTTACAGTGACATATTTCGTTATATAATTATAGCTATACAAGGCGCAAACTTTACAACGCTTTACGCGCCAGCAGTCAACCGCCCCGGAATCGGAAGCGCTTTATAACAAGATAAAACCAGCCATATTATCGTGTAGCAAGACAAGTGTTTATTTTGAGACGCAGTTTCTTTAAACATTATTTGAGTTGGGGCGGTAGCGTCGGCGTGATCGAGGTAGTTGAGGAGCTGAATTGCGGTTGTTCACAATGGTTAGTATGGCGTCACAGCGCAGCGTGTAGTGTAGTGGTGAGTAGAGACAGGTGCGGCGCTGCAGGCGGTGCGGCAGTGGGACGTATATAGGTCGCAGCCGGCGCACACTAAACTTGTCGCGTCCGCGAAAGGTCAGGTGTATGAGGGCGGGAAATGCCGATGAACGAGAACGGGTCCCGCGTTGCCCCACTCGCCTCCTCCGCTGCGCTGCCAGCTTTAACTTCCGTTTATTAGGTGCTTGGCGTTCGACTTCCCGTGCCCTCGCAACTCGCGAGTGCTTCAACCCTCAGCTAAATAGAAGCAGACGACCTGACCTTTTTATTCAGAAAAATGTCGCCCGGTTTGCAGCGATTTATTTAAATTCAATGTTAACGAATACGTCTCGCTGGAACGTCGATTAATGAACGACTCTTTGCTAACTCGGTAAATGATTGGTTGGTTTGCATTTACATGAGAAATATGCAGTTAGACAGTCAATCCATATTCTTTAAAAAACGTCTCTGATAGTGATTTCAAATATATATACGGAATTACAACTGGTAACAATATAAGTTTGTTGTAGTATAAAGGGAGGCGAGACAACTTACCTCATCATCATGACCAGTGAAAGCTCTTCCTGCAGCACGCTCTCCAGGTACATCATATCTAGGTCGGAAACGATCGCTCCGTTGATCACCATTATCTCGTCGCCTTTGATTATGCCTGACACAGAAAACAGGCATATCTGCTGTGATTGCTTTTACCTTTCATAAACCAAGAAAATACAAAGAAACAATCGCGATTAAAAATTCAGTTCTTGCTCTACAGAGTATCGATTGGCATTATGGACGCGGAACTGTATAAAAGTCAATTCGTTCGTAATATGTACGTCTCAGCTATAAAAAATATAAAGTAGGCTTAGAAGATAGAACAAAGGCCAAGTATGAAATAACTTTTGTTGTGTTGTTTGTAATGAAAAACGTATGTGTTATGTTTGAGGATACGGAGGGATTATTGTAATTTTGGGTATTGTTTTGTATAATAAAAGACAGATTAAGTCACCTTTGTTTGTTAGGATTACCTACCGTTTTGCATGGCGACGCTCTTGTCTTCGACGCGGCTCACATAGCAGCACAGCTCATCCTGTCGCTCGGCGTTTTCCATAAGATCAGCTTCGACGCTGAATCCCCACATTTGCTCGAGAGTGTTGCGTTGTAATTCCACTTGATAGAGAATTTTGGCGCAAACTTCAACCACTTCGTGGGTATGTAACTGTTTGGATACCATTTTGGTTACAGAAACAGCACAGAGTATTTTAACCATTGCGGTTGAAAATGTTTAAGTGAGCATGACATGTTCAAACTATTCAATTCATATTTATCAAATACAATAGTAGCTTTAGGTTTCTATCAAGCCACACTAAACTCAATAAAATGCCTTTTAAACTCGCAGAGAAGCTGATTTAGTTTGTATTTCCATTTCTACTTGTTTCGTTTCCGCACACGCGCTCCAGCGCGTTTATGTAATCATTTTTATATTTTAGAATAGAGTTATTTTATTCTTTTTTACCTTGTATATAAAAACAAATTCAAAGGTACCTTTGAATTTGTTTTTATAGGCAAAATATCAAAACTTGGCTTTGCACAAAATATTATCAAAATGCACACAAGATATTTTCAATGTAGAAACTGCAAAGCTTTCCATTCATAAGGAATTTTTGCATGAAGTTATTTCAACATATTCCTCGAACCAGAACAAGTTTTACGGACGCTACTTCGGTAAGCGTGTGATAAAGTTAAGTACGCAAAATTTACTTGCTGCATTAAGTTTAAAGGTTTTTGACGTAAAATGAGGGAATGAGTAAGTTTCTTGGTCAGATTCTGTTCAAATGTTGTACGTTACATTTGGGTTACATTATACGTTGAGCTGATCATACCTATTGAATAAATGTTTTGTTTTTTTAGAGCGTAATTTAGAATGGATATGTTAGATAAGTTTAATCCTTTCCTTGTCGGACCTCAATCATGGAGGAGCGTGGTAAATCCACACAAAAACGATGAGGGTTAAAACACAATTAGATTGATCAGGAAGTAACATTTTCTCGATTCAACTATCTACCCGTATCTAATTGCCGAAGCCTTGTTAACAATGGGGAAACGTTTATTTCGTTTCATTTTTCTATACCACATTATATTATTTCGTTTCATTTTTCTATACCACATTTTTCTATACCACATTTCATTTTTCTATGCCAAAGTTATATTATGTAACAAGTTGGTTAATAAATGAAATATCTGAAATATAGAGCTATCATTCAAACAAGACACAGTGGTACATGTTCATTTGGAATTTTTATTTTATAGTTATTTATCTAGTATAGAAGGCTGTTTTCATTTTAATTTAATGTTATGATAAATACAAATTGTATTTTTTACCTACTATTATTTTATATATCATGCCGCTCACATCTTCTGGCATGCACAATTCAATTAAAAATGCAATGTTAATTTGTTCATGCACAATTAAGGAATGACACAGGCTTCTCATGAAAATGTAAATTTTATGACCAAGTTTTAAATGAATTGTTCTGCTTATAAGGTTTTAACTAATGTCACATCTATTATTACAAGTATATTATATTTTACTTAGAGCGGAGAGTCGATGCGTTGATATACGGAGGCTCAGAAGAAAAATAATACTTTAAGTTAACTACCTATGTAGCCATTATTCTGACCATAATATTGGGACTTTATGACTGAACTTTAACCACTGTACCAAAGAATGGTTTACAATTAGTAATCCTAACTTTTTTTTTTCTGAAAATAAATAATCATTTATTTATACTGTCTTGACTGGGAAATTAAAGAAATAATATTTTTTTCTTTAAATAAGGAAAAGTTTCAAATGAGATAATGAAATGAAACAGCTAAAACTAACTTACGTATGTTTCAATGAGATCGCTGCGGTGTGGCACAAAGTAGTTGTGGTCTTCCATGTCACGTCGTTTCTTGACGCGCACGAAGTGCTCGAGTGCGTTGAGCGAGCGGCGCGCGCACGCCCCGGCGAGAAACTCCTCAACCGACATGCCTTCGCGCACGCCCACCGTGGCCGTCGTGCCTTCCGGCAACGATACGCGCACTGCTGCTTCGCCTTCATCACGTGACATCTACACAACCGATACATTCTCACTCGTTCGTTGCAGAAGAGATTTACGTAGCCAAAGTGCTACATGCTACGCCGTAGCAAGTAGCTTCTACGGCGTAGCATGTACCAATAAGATTCCGTAGGCAAAATTTTCTTCTTTTGATAAGCTTTCTGCAAGTATAGCGTCTTGATATGGTATGGGATATAACCGCTTATTCCGTTTATCCACCCTAAACAGCCACTCTAAGGTGGATACTCGGAAACGCGTGTCCATCTATCCACCCTGAACGGAACTCCTTGTACATTATATAGGTCCTCGTAATAATAATAATTACTAACAGGTAATGTCAAAAAATGTCAGAACTAATCACCTCATTAAAATTAGCTGTATCACTGACCACTGTTTGTTAAGTTATTCAGCATTTACTAAGTCCTTAGTAGCATACTTCTTAGTCCTTATTTTTGTTTCAGAATTGTATTACAATTTATGGAAAATAACTCTAACTTTATCAGTTTTGTTACAGCAAAAAGAAACTGAAAATATTTCATTTGATATTCGTAAAAGCTTTTATCAAACTACAAACTGAGAACTTTTTGGTTGCATTTTATTCCTGGAAAATAAACGCATTCCCAGAATGTAAAATTTTGCTGTAAACTCGTTTCGTGGGATGTTTTAATTTAAATAATATAAGTACATTTGATTCTGACACGATATAAAAACTGTTCATGCCATATTATTCACTTATGCTGCAAAATGAATTATGATGAAACGTTTTGGACGGCTATATCGGTTTTTTTACCACTCTCAGAACACCTTGACGATGTACATTAATTTGCCCTTGTTCTGGTGATACAGACGCCATAGACCAGAATGCTTGCTCAATTGGTCCTTCAATCAATTTTTAATTGTTTATTACCTTTGATATAAACAGTTTAAAACATTCTGTGCACTCGCTAAGTTGAAAATTATTCCGCGTTTGACATCGCCGTAACGAGCTTATGGCGATCCACTTCAGAAAGGCTTTCAGAAGAAAATTATATTTTTGCTCGTTATCTGTGAACTTCAAGTTTATCCAGACCAAGATGATATTTTAAATCATCTCCTTCTTGGTAATCTCATCTGTGTAATAAAATTAAATTTCAATTAAATGAGTTTTACGCAACTCATTTCCAATTTACCTCAAAGAAGCATCGACGGCATAAAATAAAATGATATGAAAATATTTCATTAAAACTAAAGTTAATTTTGTAAAAATCAATGAGGATATTAACTATGACCCTTTAATAAAAAAAGTACTTAATTTAATAATAATTATTCACAGTGACAGTTCAAAATGAAGAAATCGCTAAAACTGTTCGACTAAATAACTTTCGTTTTTTTTTATGTAAACACCGTGAAAGTAGGAAACAATAAAATAAATCAATTTAATTTTTGTAAGCTCCTACTAATTGTTGAATTTCACATTTAGATAAAGAACGCCTTAAATTACCTAATTCCTATATTGCTGCAGTCAGTTGATAAAACAAGGGTGGCTAATGATGAGCAGTCACCGTCAACCGGCGCAAGTAATAGTCTCTTTTCGTGCCGACTTGCATTACGGCTCGCTGAGGATAAGAGGCACGCCACCCCGACCTTTCTTTCCCTTACCAAAAGCCACGTGATTTATATTGCCTTTACTTTCAGAAAAAAGAAACATCTCAAAACAAAACTAGGAAAAGGTAGAGCCAAATAAATGAAAAAACATTTGAAAAAGTGCTGTAATTTCAAAAACACTTGCAAAAGGGACTGATCCAGGATCTTGCCCGTGTTTATTGCAATTTCACCATGATTCAGCGAGTTTCCATAAATGGTGCTCCAGTACACAAACAAGTTGCTTAAAGAAATTTAACTTTCCTTGAAAATAGTTAAGTAGTAAGTAGCCTTGTAAGAGTTTCTTCAACTACATTACTAAACTCCCTTCAATGTAATAAAATACATCTTAGCTTTTGACATCTTTTTGTTAAAACGTAATGATTTCATTTAGGTAAGAACCACTAAATCTGCATGATTTATGTGTTGTTTGAAATATTACAGAGCTTAGAAGTTTAACTAACTAAATCATGTCTCAAGCCCACTTCTCTTAGGGGACTCGACGTTGAAATGGGTATTTGACATTTTAGTTTTGTGACTCTACTATAACAAAATATTAGTAAAGTGAATTCTTTAACAGATATAAGAGAAAATGTTATGGGTCGAACAATAAAAGAAAATAAAATCTTATATCAAACTAAATTAGTTGTACTTTGTAAAACTTTTTTTTTATATCTATGAACCTAAAAGCTTGACTAATAAATACCCTATTGAAAACATTTCATTGCACATTGGCACCAAAGCCTAGAGTTTTCAACTACAAGCGAGTAAGTTGTTCAGACAGCCATCAGCGTAAAAAGGGGCGACATTGCAGACATAGCGAACACGCCCAGCTTGTTCAATGCGCTTTCATATCACTTTCATGAGTTGTTGTACGGTTTTTGCCTTTGAAACAGATTGTGTTAACAATTATTTACAAACTTCCTACAGAAATCATTCATCTATTTATTAGTAACAGATCTCATAAGACAGTAAAACCTCATAATGTATGCTTATGTATTAGACGATGAAATGTGTATTAGACGATGAAATGTGTGTCTTGTTTATAGTGTTATCAGCATTCGTGGTATTAGTTGCCCGGCCACCACAAAAACATGGCCATTTATTATGAAATACTTAGGATGTCACCGCGAGGCTTGTTCTCGGACCTCGTTAGAACTGAAGATAAACAAACTATAAAATATCTATAACGCGATCAATTTTTATGAACAGATGCTTATAAAGTGTAGGTAAGATTACTTTATGTTTGTCCAAAAAGAATTTAAGTGTTGTAAAACAGCAATACCTACATGTGTACAGGAAATTGATAAGGGTAAGGCAGATTGCCCACTCTAGTCCAGCGTTTGGCGGATCGTGCCACATTTGGCCCAAAGCGTCCAGTCCACCTTCAGTTAACATGTTAATTTTGAGGTGGCTTTTGAGGATACCGGTATTACGATGGACAAAAATACAGATCCTTGTTTTAAAAATATTCTAAACACGCTCGCATTAAAAATGGTAAAAGATACATGAGTGTAATACCAGTAGAGTAATAAAGAACTGACCTGCATAGACCGTCTGCTGGAGCCGGAGTTAGAGCGGGAAAGGTTGGGCGCCCGTCGCTTGGTGGCACCGCGGCCGGCCAGCAAGTTGTTCAGCAGTGACGGTGATCGCGCGCAGATGAATGCGTGGAACGATGACACCGTGAACACACCAAGTTTGTTCAACGTGCTCTTTGTGCCACGGGACACGTGCGTCAGTAGTGCCTGGAGTAAGATCTAAATTAAATATCAGATACCTTGTGTCCTAAAAATACTACATATTATACAAAAGTTTAGCGGTTAGTTTTTCAATAAAACCTGAAAAAAATATATATCTGGATTGACGTTGCTTGCTGAAGCTTTCATGATATTGGAATATTCGTTAATCAGGTTCTATTCCTGTAAGAAAATGTGATCATTTTTATTATTCACGTGTTGGATAACCGTTATGACGTGCCGTGACATGGGTCGCAGCCTTGTCGTAGCGTAACAAATTCTAACCCCGCTCTTCGGTCAACGGAACTGTCAATTGGGATAGCAGAGCCAACAGATTTTCTTTTACTGTCACCTCGGTGAAATCACTTCAGAAACCCTATGTATGTAGTATACCTACCTATCTGGCGTGATGAATTATACATTATTACTTTATTTTCAGCCTAACAAATCCACAAAAACTGTGCCGTATTTTGGTCAAAATGATCTATGGAGTTTTGCAAGAGCATACAACTACATACATAGTATCGACACACTTTGGTGTATCGAGTACAGATTTAGAATAATTCACTCAAGGCAGTAGAAAATAAATAAAAATAAATCTTTTGTGTGTTTTAACGGATTTAGTGATATGCATGTATGTATTGTTAATCTCATAATTTTAATAAGATATTATTAATACTATTCAAAATATCTGATTAACCGTACCGGAAAACTGTGAACTTTACCTTTGGATTAGGCAGTTCTCCACTCTGGAGGCTGGCCATATAACAGCGAAGACGAAACTGTTCGCAATGCAATCGCTCCAGGTTTTCTTCCCACTGCAACATCTGTACGGCAAGCTGAGCACGTGTTTCAGGATCAGACACCACCGATTGCTGCAGGTCAGCCATATGCTTCAGCTTGTGGTCCTATACAATTGAATTTTCATGTAAAAAAAAAAAAAAAGTTTCGATGCCCAAATCGCCTTTCTTTGTTTGACCATTTACTTTCTTTCTTCGTTCAACTTTTGAACGCTTATTTCGGAATTATTCCACACATTCTTTAACAGGCAGGAACGAGTAAAAAGCCGGCGGCTAGCCTACTAGCTAAAAAAGCAACCGACGCGACGTCAGGTGACCTCAACGGCCTGGATGCCCTCTTTCAGAGTGCCCTTAGCCTGTTTAGCTTCAAAGCGAGAAAAGTTGAAGGTTTATAATAAAAAAATTTTGTTGAACATTAACGAGAGCAGCACGGAATAGTAGAGGCATAAGTCCTCAAACGCGCACCGAGGATGACGTGTGCTATGAATATTAATAAGCGCGTGCTCCCACCTGGCCGTGATAACTATCGCGACGATAGAATAGATTGTTTCTAACTATAGACATGTGTCGCTGTATTCGCCGTCCTTAAATTACGGTTCCTGGGTATGAATATTTCACCTCGTATTCCAAGCATTTAAAATTCATAAGAGCATAAAACTTAGCCAATTTGTTGCATTAATTTGAGGCATTAAGGTGGTGGATGTCACAATTATGAAGAGGCCTCTGCCCAGCAGTGGAACGAGCTGTGGATAGTGGTTGATGAAAGGTGGTGAGAGTATGTATAGATGTCTGTATGATACAAAATCCGCTCGTTCACTTATCATAAAGATTATCTACTGGCCTAGCTGACCGCGCCTAAATATAATTTTAGAAGTCTTTTAAAGTAATTTTAGCTTTGATGAATTTAATAATCCCAAACACAATGAAATTACTCATCGGATTAAACGAAGATGATTTGAATCGAGCAAATAAAGCTACACGCGTAGTACTTATGTAAGGAGGTATGTTTTTTGACAATAAAGTTTAAATGCTAAATCTGATAATCAAGCGATATTGAATATGGGTACATAGCGTCCCGTATTTAAATAATATTGATAACTTACCTACAGAATACATAACAATAAGTTATGAGTTAAGAACTTTTCTTAAGACCCAAAGTGGTTCTGCTATAATAAGTGGTATGAAAATAGACAGGTTGATATTTGGTTTTTTATTAACTTCACCACGAACACAACATCGCACGATAACAGTTTAATGGGAACTACAGCCTGTAAAATTGGAACGATTTGTTTGTAGAACCTAAACCACAAAAGCTTTGTGAATTTTGGATCTTCACTTCATTCCGAACGCTTATTTGCATCACAGTTAATGGCAAATATAATCGGCGGAGCATATACGTATGTAGTACACAATACATGTAGCAGTGGGAAGCCTCCACAAAGGCTTTCATGCGTGCTGTGGTCACTCGGTGCGGGTCAGAAATTGGTACGATTTACACGACGAACGTTTGAAACCACAGCCTACTACTACCCTCTTGCTCTACGTCTACTAAATGCCTACCGCACACAAGAAATTGCCATGAAACACTAGCAAGCAAGTGACATCTGGTTTGATTTCCTTTGCAAGCGTTCGGTTTATCATTCTATGCGTATATATATATATCTATGTTCATTTCTATACATTATTCTCTTTAGATACGACTTTCAAATGATCTCGTTATAACGGCTAAAATTACCTACTTTATAACGTCAAGTGAATTCTAATAAATAACATAGGTAACTTACCGTCATACTTATCTGACGAATAAACTTGTGATTTACATTGAGTGAGTGAGTTAAAACGCTTTTGATGTAAACGTTTTCCCAACTAAGTCAAGAAGAGCAATAACTAATTTGCATTATTAAGAAATCTTGCTGTACCTACTTCGTGCCGGCACACGAGTGTATTTATCACGAACAGGTGAATTCAGTGCACTGAAATTTTGGCCTTATCACAACGTAGTAAGACTGAACGAGCTAAATTCATCAAGATCACAAAAGTAGTTAAGAGATTCGTGGTATTCAAACAACGCTCTTGTTGGTTCAGGCCGATGTGATGCGCAGTTAGGGTGAACGTTGCATAATTTTACCTAGCGCATACCTACATAAATAGATAGGTACCTACTTTGTTCTTCAGAACGTTTTCATTTTGTGTAGCGTTGTTTATTGAGCCTACAGTATGGTAGGTAAGGCGGTGTAAAGTAACATATATTGTGGAAATGATTTTATACATACCGACTCAATGGCTTTCTCAAGGCGGTAAATTTCCTCCTGTAGTAAGTGAAGCGTGCCCGTCTTGCCACGGTGCCGTGCGAAAGCCGCAGCACATGCGCTGTGTATGCTATTCACCCAGTTCTCGAGCTCAACCTAATAATTTATCGGACATATAGCACCTAAACACAAGATTTCAATAAAAATATATATAAGAAATTCTATTAAAAATATCTATTCTGTCAGGTACATACCTGACATGGAGCTTGAAACAAATACGCATCGCCAAATGCTGTGCTCAGACAAAATATGTAATCGCGTTTTGGATGCTCTGGAATGGGCTGCATGATTGCTCCATCGACTATGATAAGATGTTTGGGAGCTGCTTCTACGGAGCGTCCTTCTCTTGAGTCGCAGGGATAGAAAAGCAACGTTGTGCCTTTCAGGCATACCCAATATCCTTTCCAACCCCGCTTGCGTGCCAATTCAATCTGGTGTTTCTTGCGTAAAAGCCATTTCTTCACGCTTAGGAATCTGTGCATTCGACGAGCATTATAAACTAAGGATCATAATAATATGCTGAACTACTTATGAATCAAGACTCAAGTTTTGCCACATCTCTTTCTTTAAAAAATAGGTATGCTAGAGTCTTGATTTGTAGTCAAGCAGCATATTAATAATTGACAAGAAAAAAAAAGGATAAAGATCAACCAAAAAGACCTAGCAAATGTCATTGGTAGCAATAGTGCTTAGTTACTGAGATACCAAAGCTCTTAATAAAATATCAAACTAGATTTCACGTACATTTTCTAAATATCTGTAGGTGGGTACCTCCATCATTTTTTTTAAGGATCAATAATTGATAGGTCAAAAACTATCTACCTACAAACGATTTCAAAACGAAAAGGGTTCGATGATCGTATTATATTAGGCAGTCCCTTACCTTTCCACATTGAGAAATAAAAGCTTTATTTGCATATAAAATATTTTTTTATTCTCATTGAACATCATTGTACCTATACATTGTGCCTATCTACTTTACGAAGCATTTTACTACCTACCGCTCATGCATAGGTACATCATGACGAGATTTTTTATTATTTATAAGGGATAATGGGTTTGCTCGTTTCAAATAATACATATCGTTTGATTGTTCTAATATACCAAAATAAACTGCAAACATACAAGCGGTATCAATTTTTTTGTCCACTTCCCTTCTTCTACAAGGTATTATAAAATGTTTTTTTATCAAAGATCGAATTTTATTAATGGGAACACCTTTTTTTCGCTTGCCAAGGATTTCCATCGCCCAAATAATAACGTTGACTGGAGTAGGAGCACGTTTTTGTCCTCTATCCTTGGATACTTTGAAGTCAGTTCGCACTCGGAAAACAGTTGAAGCGGAAGAAGATTCAGTTTTCGTCATACTAAATTTTATTTCCCTTCTACATGTTTAGTACGGCAAAGTGGTTCAATATATTTCAAGGCGCATTGTGTGTGAAACTACTCGTGAATTGTAATTTTGGTAACGAAATTATTATGTACAATGTATAATAAGTAATGAAAATATTTGAGAAAAATAAACATGTCATCGTCTGCATCAATGTCATAGCATGACAGATTGAGCGCTGTTATCACCTTGATATTGTCACTGCCATGCCATTACTATCTGTGGTTCACGTTACCTTTGTGGTGAAACCAGTGAAACCTGTTTATCATTCTTCCAAGCGTGAAAAGTTTTGGTTTGTCACTGAACCATAGAACAAAAATACTCTTATGGTTTTGCGCACTCGTAAATTTTTTAATCTCAGTCACAAACATCGATATGACCACATAATCGCTTAACATCAGGTGAGATTGTGGTCAAACAATTATCTATATCTACTATATAAAAATAAGTCGGGTTTTCCTTCCTGACGCTATAACTCCAGAACGCACGAACCGATTTCCATGGTTTTGCATTCGTTGGAAAGGTCTCGGGCTCCGTGAGGTTTATAACAAAGAAAATTCAGGAAAAATTTCAACAGAAAAGCGAAAAATCCAATTTTGAAAAGTCACACCCTAACGCGAGCAACGCCGCGGGAGACGGCTAGTTGTATTTATAAAAAATGTACCTTTATACCTCTGGGGCAACGGTCGCAGAATATATTTGCTTTTGTACCGTATTGGTTAAAAGCTACTCTATCGTGAATCCAAGATCGTGAACAAATATGCACTTAAACGTACCAATTCATTGGTTTCCAAAGCAAAAACTGCATTTAGAAATCTCCTACAAATCTAAGCCAAGCGAAGAAGCTTTATCTTGTCACTGAGTACCGAGCATTTTTACAGCCACATTGAATGGGTCACGGCTAAGATTTCCCTCCGGTCATTTGAGATTCATGGAAGAGGAATTGTAGCCTCAAGGAACATAAAGGACGCCGTAGGCTTTCCTTAATAGAAACTACGCTACCCGACAAAAAGTATACGGCAATGCTTTCTTCTCTTCGGTTCTTGTTTTACTTAAAAGACGTGATGAACGCGAGGTAGGTGTCTATTTGTACTAAACTTTTTGTTTATCTTTAGAAAAGCCCAGAGTGTATCAACTTGAATGAATAGGGGGAGTTCACAGGAAATCAGCTGAAAGGTACTAACTATGTAAATCATTATTTTTATAGAAACAATGGCATGTTTCGAAACAATAATAAAATAAAAATAAAAATTAATTGGCTGGTTATTAGAAAGGTAAGTATGTACTTGTAGTACCTAGGGGAATACATGGGAGCCACAGGTGTGATCGTGTCTTCCGTTCCCTGTAGATCATGAAGATTGATGCGAGCCTTTGCTCCAAAATTTCATAAAATATAATCTCACGTATTTTTTTCTTAGATTGAATACTTAAAAAGTTCAATATATAAAGTACTTATTATAATTATTAAAAAAAACAGTTTGTAACCTTTCTGATAGTAAAATAACTTACACTTTACATAAGTGAAAAAAATTGGCTATCATAAAAAAAGTGAAAGACTACCGCATGACATAGGTACCTATTAAAAGTGGATGTTATTAGTTATGTTCAACACAATTATCAAGTAAGTAAAATAATCATAATTATTATGCTAACTAACATGGTGACCTATATAGTGAGAAAATATTTTTCCTAAAAGCTAATAAATATTATATCTCACTTATCTTATTGTGCACTTACCCAGCTTTTCGGACTGCACCCGTGCAGTTAAAAGAGGCGGCTGCAGCGCCCGTTTGCTTGCCTTTGTACGGTGAGTTCATGGCGCTTTCTCCAGGGTCCTCCTCATCCGACACCGCAGTCGTCAGTGACATGCGATCATCGTCCGATATCTGCGAAAACTCCATGGTTAGATCCTTACGTACCATAAAGTGATAAATGGTTTCCCAAACTAACGCTTAATTATGTAAATCCTAACAAAAGCCATTATTTCTCACCTAATATCGTCGGCAAAAGGTTGGTTTTTACCTTTGCAGCCATAATCACTGAAGTTTTTAGCGATTATGTAAATGGAAAAGCTTTATATTCATTTTATCACAGTATTTAGAGCTTTTAACTAGGAGATTTACTAAAGTATACTCTAAATTGGCACGCCTAAGAACTACATACTGTTGTAGCTGACGGCACATTAAAATATGCTTAGATATGCTTCATTTTACAAGGTAACGCATTTGCCATCCCACTTCCCCCTTCTACATCTACCCCGGTTCACCCTCGTTTCCACCTCTGGAAATTGTTACCCGGTTCTTAAGTATGCAGCTAGGTGCGCGCAAAGCACAAGAACGAGTGTTAAACGAGACTGTTTCATTACTTTGTTGAATTTATTTCTTGTGAGGTACAACTTCTTCCTTTGAATAGGCAAGTAGGTACATACTAAAATAGAAAACTTTACAAAGAAAAGCAGTAGTCAAAACACCCTACCTACTATGCGGTTGATTTATTTACCTACGTTGTTTTATACTGTGAAAATATAAAAATAGTAAGATAAGATACAATTATATTTAATCGGTCTCAAAGGAAGTTTTTCGATTGTGTGATTAGTGGTGAGTCTCTTTTTATTAAGATTTTCCCAAAATGATCTTTATACAGGATCTTGTAATTTTAGTAAATAAATAAAAAATTACTCGTTTATAAAATATTTCATTAATCTAAATGAGTATGGTCAGTCAGTTATGTAACATAGATTAATCGTCACTTCATTGTTAAAATTATCTATATTATTAAAAACTGTAAAAAAGCCAAAACTTAAAATTAAAGATAATATGGATAACCTAATATGCAGATCTACTAAATAAACGAACTGTTTGTTTGTTCGCGGATTACTCCTTTAACAACTACTACTGGACTAATTTTAATGAAACTTTCAGAAACCATTTTTCCTAATAGAAACATAGGCTAAAAAATTTCAAAACCAAAGCAACCATTTACAACGAAGTTCACGTATACTGCATGTATCGTCGCGGGTATCAGCAAATTTTTGATAAAATTCACCATGACATGGTGAATCTTGCGCTTTTGATAACCACACAATATAACAAGGAAAAGTTTGCTTTGAGGTGCACGCGGGCCGCGGTAGGGTGGTGCTCTCGCCTCGATGACTCTTGACGCCACTGCACCCTTACCTAGCTTTTCATAAGGAAAAAAACAAATATGTGTCCCACACACTTCAAACTACTTCAAAAGTCCCAATTATACCATGGATCTATGTATTCAGGTAGTGTTTTACATAAAAAAAACCTCCTCAAAAAAACTATGAATAAATAATAGTATATTATGCAACTAGTGAATAAAAGACGGATTTAAAGCGAGGGCCATAAATGAATAATAAATAAATATCCTTGGACATTACACACTACGCTCTCTAGTCCCAAACTAAGCAGAGCTTGTACTATGGGAACTAGATGGCTGATATAATACTTATATAGGTAATTGTTTTTTTTTTGTAAATACATACTTACGATACATAGTAACACCCAAACATAGAACAAACATCTATGTTGGCCATGCACAAATGTTTGTTCTCGGTGGGGATCGAACCCACGACCCACAGCACGGAAGGCAGAGCTACTACCGACTGAGCCATGACGCCTGTCAATCACGAGTACTTTATACCATGACTACGAGAAAAAGAAAGATTGGAGGTTGTATAGCCAATGCTATACAATACGACCTCTTTGCGCAAAAACAATAATTAGATGGAGGTCAAATATATTAGTGTTTCTAAATTCAAACACCAAAACAGTGAGTAAAAGTGCATTTTATTCACTGTTTTCAGTGAATAAAATAAGCTTTTTAGAGGGGGAATGGTATAAAATCATATTTTTACCTGTAGGTATTACAGGTGGAAAATAGGGTCTTGACAAGTGAAAAAAAAATATTAAAATCGTAAGTAATCATTTAATTAGTGTTTTTGGCATTATTATGTCAGTATTTATACCTAAAGCTGGTGTTCTAGTGAGAGGGGAAGGGACTCGATGATGTGGGTTCAAAAATCTGACCTTGTTTTTATTATATTTGTTGGAATGACAATTATAGGTAGCCACTTTTCTGTCATCAATTTTTTTTTTACATGGTATTTTTCACTAAAATTCATAATCATCGTTTTGTTACTCTGACTGAAGGAAGGTATATTGCTAAATGACTTATCTTAATAACTAATCGTCTAAGAGCTAAAGAAGAATGCCTATTCTTCTTTAAAAACAACTGCTTTTGAAAAACAATCCTTTAAGACGGAAACGTATTTCTTTTGAAAATGAATAAGAGTGGTTCAGTTCAACGGTTTGTTTTGCTATTATAAAAATATGTCGGTTAGACAACAAGAGCTTCATTTCTCTTCTAAAACCACGAAAACTCTAATAAGTACGAATAAGTAATAACACCGCACAAAAGCAACTAGGTATATAGAAACTAGTCCGGAACTAAGGTGTTGCAGCGGGTACGGCTTTGAACTAAATTGCATATTAATTCCTTTTGGCACTCTAAAGCTGGCTGGTTCGAAACTCGCTGTGAGCACATAATTGTAAACCTCCAATTTAGTTGGTTGGACATCACGAGTTTGTAACAAACTTTTGCTTCAGAAAATTCAATACCCACCGTGATTTTAATATCTACCTCCTTTATTTTAAATAAGTACGTAAATGTAGAAAAGCTGCTTTGAAAAGCATTTGTTGGCTTAACAAACCATCAGTAACCGTTGTTGGTTGAGTATTTATTTATAGCTTATAGACAAATGCTTACAAAACCACGCTCATGCCATGGTCTTCTGCGAATTAGACAAGATAAGATTGAGCCTGAGTCACACCAACATTAGATCTTTGCATAAATTGACAAAGTTAATCGACGAATCGATGTGAGTTTTTGAGAAACAAATTGATAATCTCTCCTATTTTTTTCTTAGCCTATCAATTCTGTCCTTCTACTGACTGCCAAGTATTAATTTAAAAAACCACTGAGTAGGTAATACATAAATAACAGGCAATGTGTCATGGTAAACATCAAATTATTGCAATAATGATAATGGTCTTTTAAGACCATTATCATAATGAAAACTGATGTTTGCCTAGCTACATAGAGTAAGCAGGTAGAATACAGAAAATAAAAGCGCTCATTAGTAAAAAGGAAATTGCAGCTTCCACAAGAAGGAAACTAAAATAAGGCCAAAAATGTTAGCTATCTCCCTAGGTTTATTATCCCACGTTATTGTTACGATTTAGGGCAATCGCTGGCCGTCACAATAACGTTAAAGAATAATAGGCTTCTGCTCCTGTTTATTATGATGTATCTACTTAACCTAGTATACCTACTGAAGGTATACTATTTATATTAATATCTCACCTTTCTGAGAAATGCTTCATTACAGGTCTGTGCAGTACCTTTCCAATGGTAATGACGATATCTAACATTTCCTAGGAATTTAGTGCCATGTAAAATAGACACTTCATAAACAATGCGGCGTATGTTGAGGACATCCGTGCGCCTTTTGTATTTGTTAAGCTTGCGCCGCCGCACCACGCGCTCATCCGGCTCCGAGTACTCGCCCGTGCTCGTTAGACCTTCTTCCGCTGCCCATGCACTTAGTACACCCTCTATAAAACTGAATAACTGCTGTACATTTGGTTCTAATTTACTAGGTATGTAAAGATAAGGCGACACTGTTTTCTTCGGTATAATGGCTTTTTCTTCTGGTTCATCTTCTGGAGGAGGAGCAATGTCATGATAAGGACAGCTATGGACTTTATGGTGGTGATGGTGATGATGGTGGTGTTTATTTTTACGCTTTGGCTCTTTAGAAGCAAAACTGACACCACTTTCACCTTTGTCGATGTTTTCTCCCCCGCTCGAATGGGAGTCTCCGCCACGTTCTCTACGAGGTTGAGGCTTTCCGCTCGACGTCAAAGCGGCGAGTGCTCCCGCCGCTAGGCAACAGTGATGTGCTACGCAGCAGAATCGTGGGTCACCTTTTCGAACACCCGTTTGACCTTTATGACAAAATGATACATCGGGTACTCTAGCTCCCAAGGCCGCTAAGTGGGCGCGGTCAGCACACACTTGCATCAATAGATTCTCTCCAAAGTGCACGGTCTTGTGTCGGCGGCGGCGCAGATGCATGGCAGTGCTGCTGCCAGCGAGAGAAGGAGGCGCCGACACGGAAGTGGGTTTGGCTCTGGGCTCGGGCGCACGTGCACATCGAGGCAGCGGCGCACGGTGCGTCTCCACCATCATTGGCAAGCAGCGCGTCGGCGGCAGGCGCGCGGCGCGACCCTCTTCTCACCACGCACCTGCCCGCATCTTCTGCCACCTCCTCCTGCTCCTGCCTATACTTCACTTTTCTCAACGTTGCTATCTTTTTACACTCATTATGCTCCTGTTAGTTTATTTATCATTTTGAATCAGCATGGTGTTAGGATTGCAGTTGAGTCCAAACCACCACTGAAGATTTAAACTAGTGTATCTCTTCATGTGTAATTGTTTTGACACAAAAAGTTAATGAATGCATGATTTTCCTTCAAAATATAATATGTTATATATTTTTCTGAAATCCCCACTAAGAAATCCCCCATCAGTGAGGGTAAAAATGAAACAGGTTGATAGTGTAATGAAATAAAACAAGTTCACAGGACGAGCAAGACATTTCAACAGAATTACCGTATCTACAAACATTTCTACAAGGCATCCAACCTTGAAAGATACCTAATAAAAATAATAACTGCAAAAAAAAATCACTTCACATAATAACATTAGCACAGTCAGTTTAATCTATTACGTATCAACCCTCTTTTTAAGTCTGTATAAACAAAATTAGTTGCTAAATAAAAGTGCTTATTGCGGAACGGCATCAGTATCTCAAGTGGTAGAGCATTGTAACAAGCCGCTACATTTGAAACTTGCTACCGTTAGCTGGGTAATCAAATTATAAATTATCGTGTGATAAGTATCTTTAGCTTAAAGATTTCAAAACTATTTAAAATATTTATTAAGTCAGTACCAAAGTTTTGTTATCCCAACGGTGAAACGATCCGCTTTTTGGCACGAGATTTGTTTTGAACAGCACAGAGAGAATAGAAGTCCATTTGCTAAAATGGAAGCACGATACTCAAATTTTTTCTATTTTCAGGATCATTATTAGTGCTAGGTAAAGATTACATAACAAGAAATGATCTGTTAGTTGGACAAAGCTTCGCCGTGAGAAAAATGAACGCCATCTCTTTTTAAGTATTCGTAGAGCGTTTTAATTACGCTAATAGCCGGCAGGAAGTTTTACAAGCGAAGTAGGGCGGGACACACCACAGCGTGACATCGCATTTGGAGTTCACGCGGAGAGACGAGCTTAGAAACACAGACGATAATTTTATTTTCACTTTATTTGTCGCCGTGCAAAAACAAGTACCTAACACTCGACTTTATTTAGCAATATTATAAAAAAAAATGGGACCAATCTGGAAGCATACCCTTTCAGATAAAAAAAAGAATTTTTCAAATCGGTTCATAAATGACGGAGTTCTGAGATAACAAACATAAAAAAGAAAAATACAACCGAATTGAGAACCTCCTCCTTTTTTGAAGTCGGTTAAAAACAAGTACCTAACACTCGACTTTTTTGAGCAATATTATAAAACTGTAAAAAAGCCAAAATCTATGGATAACTAAATATGCAGATCTGCTTAATAAACGATTCCGAAAATCGAGTTTGTCTGTTAGTCTGTTTGTTCGCGAATCACGCCTAAACTACTAAACCAATTTCAATGAAACTTATACCATTCAGAAGCTCTCTTTCCGGATTGAAACATAGGCTATATTTTATTGAAACCAAAGACGTGGATTCTTAGATACAGCTAGAACTTTCTAAACTAAAAGGAGTCATTTGCTACGAGGTTCATCGTATGCTGGTGACAGATATATTGGTAGAAAGTTTCACACGCGTACGAAGTCGCGGGTATATCAGCTAGTTGAGCAGTACGATTTTAAACCAATACATTTTGTTCTCGCCACAGCTAGCGACTTTATACGTATGAATGTAACCGTTACTTTTCACTACCGTTTCTATAGTACCTACATACCTAGCTAGGTGTTAGTGAGGCGCTCATCGACACAATCCTTTTGAGAACACTCATTCATAATGTTTCCTCAGTAAATAAACAAGGTGCACGGGTATTATCTCCATAAAACAAAAACGAGCTAAAATTATTTGTTTCGAAAGCCGGTAGCTCTGATCACCCACAACGATTTTATTATCATTACGGCATCACGCTGTGTTGACATTAATTTATATTGCTGTGATAAAAAAAGGATAAAATGTTTTAGTACTGTATAGTTAACTAATTTATTAAACTATAACAAAAGCTTTTAAACAGTTTAGCATCAAAAATTAAAGTAAATGTAAGTACGGCCCTCTTGCCTTAAAAAATCGGTTTGGTTCTTAAAGCGGATAATGTGAAGATATTGCTCGTATAAAAAAATACTTTATGTGGTGATACTTATGCTGCATCATATTACTATACACAATACTTGTACAATGAAGTCTAACTAATCAATAAACATAATTAGATATGCATCAGCACGGATATTGCACCGAGTGCAGAATTGACTAAGCAATTATAGATTCGAAATGAGTCCGCAACTGCGTGGACGTTTCTATCCAAGCGCCCTGCATTGCGCCAAATTCCCATTGGTTCCATTCTATTTGTTCTTTTAATTGAAACAACACAACAGCTAGCGTGATCCGTCATCAGTATTTCGAATTATTTCTTCGTTTTATTTAGACTCACCGATACCTTCATTCGATAGCGCAAACACTGTCTTGTCAAAGTATGCACGTCATTATTTACATTCAATCATTTATTAGAAATATTTACTATGGGATGTTTATAAATGTTGAAATGCCTTGGTAATTGTAATTAATCACAATAATAGAACAGTTTCAAATATTTTCCATAAAATTATACAAGTTTAGTACAACAGTGAAATACAATACTTTCGTCCACTATAAACCTGTTCATCATACAAACGCCGCTAGAAGAGGCCCACAACACTATTGCACATTTTATCAAAATGAAAGTCAGTCAGCAACCTATTGGATATCGACGAGTCGGCAATTGAGTCCCGAGCCGATTTGTTTGAGTTATTAAATAAATAAGTTTTTTGAATTACATAACCAGGCACAGAGCGCTTACTGAACCGATCTAACGCCCTGGAGGCCTCGCAGCAACTGACGGCAGCACGCGTCACCGGAGGGTGGTTGCCATCGTCAAACTTCGGTACAAATCGGAATGAAACGATCGCGGCTCCTCGGGCGCTTTCGGAGCAAGTGCGCCTGCGGGCGGGCGGCGCCCGTGTGCCTCGCTATGCCTGCCTTCTACATATTATAACAACGCACTCATTCTATTTATTTGGCCTGAAATTAATGTACATGAGTTCTAAATATGCGAAGAAAGTGTGGAGGATAGTTTGCTAGCTATTTATAAGTAAGATTCAAAAAACAGTAAAAGTCTAAGCCCGCAAATTGAAACGAGTATATTATCGTATTTAATGTGTGATTGGACATTTGTGTTTCTTAAGATCAGCATTACATCTGATACTGTATAGTGATTAGAATGATAATTTGATAAATCGTGATCATAATCATCTTTGACTATCTTTCAAAATCTTTCGTCATAAAGTTTTCAAACGTTACTTACTAAAATTCCATCACTCAAAAACTCTCAAGACAAAAAATTTCGAGAAAAAATAACTTTCGAGGAAAATGCAGTATCCAAGCAAGTATTTTCAGAGCCAGCATAATCTCATTAGAGGACGTACCTACAGTACGGCATAGCTTTATCGCACTTGTCACGCTCTGCTACTGAGTTTCCTCACGCGGAAAATATTCTTTCCGTCTTCGTGTATACGATGATAAAGTAAAATGTCATAAAATGTCAGTATGATGACGTGCGGATAAGGCGTTTGGGGTGAATGCACTTTAATAGACGATACTAGAACTGTAGGTACCCTGGGAGTACTTTAGATTGGATTAGTAGGGCACGCCATGGGGCACTATTGATTCATATCATTCTTTTGTGTTTTGTCTCGAGGTCTTTGCCTTTATGATTTGTTAGGTATCGTGTCGGAAAGAGATGTCGTCGTTCATCATTTTGCTAAACAATAATGAAACAAAAGAAAAGTCAATAATATTTTTTATATGAAAGTTACATAATTAAGTATTACGTAAAAATGTTTTTTTTACTGATAAATAGTTTTTATTTTGCAAATCCTGAGTGCTGTCTATATTTTGGTCGATACCAAGTGATTTTTTTTGAAAAATACCATTTTTTTAGGACTCACCATGATTCATTTTGGTACCTTTATTTTGATGTCAAACGAGGATGGACATTTTACATCAAGGTGTTTCTCCTGGAACGTAGAGTTGCGTGTCGCGTGTCAATTTGAGTTCTAATCCTTACTAATAATATTATAAATGCGAAAGTAATTCTGTCTGTCTGTCTGCATGTGTCGCTTTCACGCCAAAACTACTGAACCGATTTGAATGAAATTTGGTACACAGTCTAGAGCCTGAGAAAGAACATAGGCTACTTTTTAATGCAAAAAAGGGTTGTAAGGGGTTGAAAAGGGAGGGGGTGAAAGTTGTATGCAAGGTACTACCAAACTTTTTTTTGAGTACTTAACTTTTTCCAAAGAGAGAACACTGTGTCATCACTGACACTGACTGACAGGGATGCGTTCATAGAAAATTGGCATCCAAATTGCCAATATGGCGACTGCAAAAAATTTTTATGACTGCCATATTATACCTATATGCAAAAGTAACTCTGTCTGTCTGTCTGTCGCGCTTTCAAAACTACTGAACCGATTTAAATAAAATTTACACAAATAGTCTAGAGCCCGAAAAAAACATAGGCTACTTTTTAATGCGAAAAAAGGGTTGGAAGGGGCTTAAAAGGGAGGGATGAAAGTTGTATGTAAGTATTTTTAGAGCTAAAAGCTTGAAACTAATTTTTAAGCTGTTGATTCGATATAAAATCAAGGTTTGTAAAAGCTATGCTACCCAAAGACACTATTCCACGCGGACGAAGTCGCGGGCACACCTAGTTGAAGATAATTGTGATTAGAGTTCTTTCATTTTTGGCAACATAGCACTTTTATTTATTTTTCTGCGTTACTGTTTAATTTTGGTGGAATTTTAACCATTACTTGTACCATTACATAAAGTGTGAGCCATTGGAATAAATGTAGTTTCTAGTTTGATGGAATTCGTTTCGAAGTTTTGAAGGGAAAATCCACCATTTTGCCTTCAAAACGAATGACACCCAACTTGACGAATTGATTGACAAGTTTAAAAACTATTTTTGAAATATACACTTGAAACTGGCAAATTTCTCAAAATGACGGACAGAGGGTATAATAATAAGAAGAGTGCTAACTGCGTGAGAACTATAATAATATAGAGTCTTACCTAGCTTTCAAATCAGAATATTAATTCATATAAAACTCTAGGCTCCGTTTCGTTGATAGCAATCTTTTGATAATATTGGGAATAGCATTATCTCATTAAATACCAACATTTTTGGGACTTCAGATATAATAAAATTTATCACAAGTGGAATTCCCATTAGATTTACGTAACTGGGGATTCCTAAGATAATTATATACGTTAGACATATACGTAGAAACTATATTACAATAATATGGTTTATAATAATCTAACATATTAAAAGATCGGTGGTAGTCGAGAGCTCTACTGTTCTTTAAAAGATACCTTCATACCACAAGCAATCTGAATTTGTATATTGTTTCATGAACTCATTTGTAAGAAACGTGTTAAACACGATTTTGTTACATAACTGAATCTACCAAAGAAGACACTGATCAGAATTAATGAGCGTAAGAGCGTCTACAGGATTCTATTGCAAAATGTTATTTGGAAATCATCATATTGGTTGATTTCAAATTTAGCTTAGGTAAATATGACTTACTGAATATTATTTAAACATTAATTTATTCAGTTTGGTGAATGACTACGAAAACAACAGCTTGTTGACGAGCCTTTATTAGTATATCGAATAGTACCTACTGGCGATCAATCAATCGACAAACAAAATGTCATTAGCTCTGCCACCCCGTGACCGGGCTGGATACCACTCCCCCACCCTCACGTTGTCATGTCCCGGTCATGTGATCTGAATCACTATTATTAATTTATCGAAAATAAAAATACTCGCTCGCAAATTGCCATAAATAAAATTTTGTAAACTCACATTAGTCACTCACCTAAATGTAATTTAACTACGTAGGTAACAGGCAAAGTTAACGAATCGTAAATTATAGTTATCGCTTCTCTGGCTGAACATCGAAATTAATTTAATTACAGCGCTCGCCTTTTGAAATGTTCACATTGACATCAAAGGTGTGTCGAGCTTTTCCAAGATTAATAATACAAGACAATTTTAACTCCCGTCTAAATTAGAGCATAATATAATTGAGACTTACTGCAAATGTGCAAAATTAATGAATTCTGATATTTGGCCCTTTATCAACTTGTAAAAGACATATTTCAATATTTTGTATATTAATTGAGAGAGCAAGCGACCCATGAGTTCGTTACATGGATAATAGGGTAGGTGAGCGGAGCGCAAGCGCGAGCTTATGACGGAGGTCCGCACCCCCACGTAACCCCGCTGTCGTTGAGCCCGCACCCGCGTATACACTTTTACAGCATTGCACGTTTCTGTGCGAGTGGCAGAACTTGATGCCGCATCGTTGCGATGGACAGGGCTTCTGACGTGCAATCACTGCTAACAGCGCCCAAGTACGTGCTTCAAATGTAATATCAAAGGGACGTGATTGAAACTGGACCTTTGTACAATCCATGTATTTCCATGGCGCACTGAGTTAGCACTATTTTATTAATAAAAACTTCTGTTGTTCTAAACAGGAGTTTTTAGATTTATAAACGCTTCGTAGCTGCCGTATAAATTAATTTTGTATACACACACTATAGCATTCGCATTTGATACATAAAAGTTGGAGCCAACTTGGCACTTAACTGAATACATGCTGCTTTAAAAAAATATATTTTATTCCTCGTTAACTTGGTGTTTAGCCACCACTGGCATAGTGAGTCAAAACCAAAATATTAGTTACATATAAAGCTAGGTACATAACAAAATCGACTCCTTTTACGAACATGATAGGAATGACCACGTGAAATTCACAATCATAATGTGAGATTATGTTCAAATTTAAGACTTGTAAAATGTTAATAAGAACTGAAAAACAAGGGTTTTTAATGTGTTCCCAAAATCGTAGCATAAAATAGCCTGCAAGACTCTTTTTCACTTGTCATTGCACATGCCTTACTTTAAAGAAAAACCAAGGACCACGACAGAGTTGTATGATTTGATTTCGATCACTCACTGATAAAAAAGCGATCAGAAAGATAATCTAGATACACGCACAAGATTGAGCCCCCTAGACTCCCCTGGATTCGTCAGTACTTTTTATTGGTCTACCGTCTTGAAATATTTTTGAAGTAGCTAGCTAGTAGTAGCTACTTACTTTTTACATTTCGCTGCCTGTCAATAAAGTGTCGCATTTATTTTGCTGTGGAATATTCTAAGGAAAACATTGTTTTTCTTTTACTTCTAAAGACATAGAGGAGATGGATGCCAATTTAGTTACTTGGCTCGAAAAATAACCTTTCACTGCGTAATATATTTTTCTACTTCATCTACTACTTAATATCTATCTAATTCCTAATCTGAAGTTACGCAATAGAGTTATGCATCCAACTGAAAATAAAATATGATACAAACTCTATAAAATGTTTGTTTTATGATAATCAGAATTCCGGATGTCAGTAAAACACAGGCAATAAGTTCATATTCTTCATATTATGGCAAAAAAAATTATATATGGATATTATTTTTGTCTGCGCGTATTTTCTTCAATAAAACCTGAAAATCATATTTGGTGGAGCGAACAAACGCGAAGCTTAAACAAATCTACTTGCACGGTTCATTTGTTCAAGCTCTTTTTTTGTATGTCGATAAAGATCTTTTTTTAATTATAAAATTAGTAAAATTCTTCCGTTTTTCGTGACCGATAAACCCTTGGATAATACTCATCGCAATGTATTCATAATGTTACATTTAATTTTTCGCTAAAACGTAACTAACAGCGATAGAGCGAAGCTTCACTTTACTCGATGAGTGCAGCCCAGACGACTAAAGTACTTACCTAAATGTAGAAAGTTCAAACGAAAAGTATCGTTACTGACACTTACCTGAAACAAAAGAATAACACATTATGATGTCTATTCAGCCTAATTCAAGGAACGCAAAGCAATCCTGCGGGCCTAAGATGCGCACCGCGAGATATTTGTCATGTCGTTCTGTCAAAATGTAAGCATTTTGTACTAGTTTAGGAACTATTGCATTATCTGTGGTAATGTTGTCGACAAAACGCGCCTTTGAATTTTCCACTTTGACATTTCTGCATGACTATATTATCTCGTCCTCAGAGAGGTACGACGACTAAGAACTGTCAAAAGTGTACATTATGGCGCGTTTTGTCGACACCATTAGGTACCACAGATAATGCAATAATTCCTAAACTGGTACAAAATGCTTACATTTTGACAGAACGACATGACTAATATCTCGCGGTGCGCATCTTAGGCCCGCTGGTTACGTCTTTACCGTAAGCATCAATATGGTGAGCTGAAACGTTTTAAGGCGTTTTCCTTGTAAACAATAAATTACACAAAAATTTGTCGTTTATTGAGTGTGAGGAATATTTACCCTCCAATTTTCGACAAAAAGGAACGGTGTTATTTGTAGCCATCTCTTAAAAGCTTTTGTTACGAACTATGTCTTTATATATAAGCTACAGTGTTTCTTAGTCTTCAACATATTACATGTTTCCTGCGGAAATATATCATGTTGAGCCGCTTTCTTGAGCATTTATTTAGCTACTCGTTGAATAATGTTGTGTATTTGTCTTAGGATGTAGCTCTTTGAGAGAGCATGTAATATTTATTTATCATTATCACGCGTTCACTATAACTCATAATAAAAACATGAAACTTCTGCCACCGAGGTTCTCTCACCGGGTAAGTAGTTATACGTGACTGTGGTCCATTATGTCTTTGCTAAGATTATCCAGGGCATAATAACAGTAAGAAAAATTTCGTTTTGCGAATGCATAAAATAAGATAAAAGTGTTACAACGCACTATTTTTTTCCGTATTATTTTTTAAAAGGTTTTTTATTTTTTTAACAAGTTTGCCAACTTTATTTATGCAAGGAACATGAATATATTAAAAATGTAGATCTAGCATCAAATCTCCGCTAGAAGGTACATAATATGCTCTATGTTGTATGGCATTGCGTTCATTCCTTTTGAGATGTAGTGGTTTAAAACTCCTGTGCTGGTTATTACACTGACACCCATCAATACCCCTCACTTCGGGACACAAAAATGCGAGCATCACTACTTATCGGCAGAAATAGCTTAGAAGTAGGTCCCGGATGATCCCTGCCACATAATACTCTACTATGAGTAGAGTCCATCAGAGCGGTCTTACATACTTTGTCAACCTTTTAAAATTTATAAGTAGATACATAAATAATATAATCATAATTATTGTGCCGAATCAACTGGGAAACACATGGGACGGAAGCGTAGTGAAAGAAGCGGGGATCAATAGAAACTCGACCCTGACACAATTTACAGTGGCCGTGCCTTCACTGGCGTTGGCAGCCGCGTAAGAATAAACAGCCTTCACTATCGAATTAGGTCCTGCTAAGAAAAGAGGGTGACGAGCAAACAAGTCACTTTTATTGAAGGCTATATAAGTTAGTACAAAGTAGGTAGGTATATTTGCAGATTTTTGACATGACATTGATATAGAAGTAGGTCAGAAAATATTGTCTACCCAATGATTTGCAGTATTTATTACTATGGTAACAACTGTCATATCTTCTTCTTCAATTTGGGGCCCTCCATGTCCATATTTTAGACAGACAATTTTTCCAGTGTCAAGTGAGATATTTGAAATATTTGATCAGTCAGGTCAAGTCGGCTGTCATTTGTTTTGAACGGAAAATGCTGGATTTTCCCTTAAAAAGTTTGAAACAAATTCTATCTATGCAAAAGCAGTTCCTACAATAAAAAGATTTGATAACAATATTTTTTTATATTTTAATTATTAAATCATTGGTTCATAATATTCCTTATTAAGGATCTTGACAACCTATATTATTGTGCTTTAGTATTTTCATAACAAAAGCTACTTTTAATAATTACAATTATTCATTTAGCTTTAGCTAGCCTTTTAGACAAAGCCCAATCAAACTGATTTTCAGGTAGGGTTTGTTCTAATAGAATATATCAAAATAAACAAACAAAATCAATACAAACCCAAAACAAATTATTGAATTTTGTTGGCAGAGTAGGTAGGTACGCAATCGTGAAGAAAATATATGTAACTTTGTTTTTCATTAAGGCCGCACACACCTGTTCAGATGTTCAACTTTATTTCCATAGATAAAACGTCAATGAACTGTCTCACCCACGCAAATCTATTTCAAGTTTTCTGCCCAGACATGGCAAAAAACTTCTGTGTTATGTACTACTGCCATTTGAATAATACCTAGCCGTAATGTATGATATAAAATTTGAGAAGATTTATAACAACATTAATATTAACGTTAAGCCACGATGGAGCTGTTAAGGCGGCCTAAAAACTCCGTCACCAGAGTTGGCCACTAAATTCATACAAGCTTACTTACTTGCTTGCTACAACACTAATATAAACTTACCTTTGAAAATACAGCGCCTTTTGATTTAGTGGCCCCCATACAATTATATTATAGTTGAAACACTTGTATCAATTTTTTTTTATTTACCTATGAAAGTGTTTTTTTATAATTAAAACAGTTGCGTAACATATCCACTCTAAGAGTTTCAATATAATTATAATAACATTGGCAGCTTTAGAAGATACACAAAGGTAACAAGAAGAAATATCACAGGTGATTCAAGCGATATACAGGCAGGAACTCTACTAAGTAGTAACACTTAATACTACTAAATAACATTAATAATATTTTATAAATGGAAGATGAATGATTAACACTGTGTTTTTGTAAGACTCAAAAGTTAATTGTTTATATGCCCTAGAATTGACTTCACGTTCACTTCTAAGATATGCTAGAAAAACATTGTAACTTTCACAACAGTTTCGGTCAATCTAAAGCTTTGCAAAACAACCGCGAGTTTCATTAATTAACACATCGATACGTAGCGAGGACCCGAATCTTCTTTGTCCGTGCACTTGACAGTAACAATTTTGTATTTACACAAACAAAACGTCTGAGTTTTCGATTTAAACTTCTCTTTCGCGACATTCGACACGGCTACGTAGCGTCGTCGTATGTTTTTGTTAAGGTAATCGGTTTTTTATCAATTTTGTTTTCGTTTAGAAGAAGTTAACCTCAAAATAATATTTTTAATGCTACGCTCAGAATACGATTGGTAGAGGATGGGGGCGCGCACTGCGATGTCCAGTGCGCAGACTCCGCCGAACGGCTCCGATCGCCCCCGAACACCCTGGCCTGCTGGATCACCATTATTCTGCTTCAATATTGTACGCAACCTACCTTTATAACATAAAACACCTAGATATAAGTGGTAAGTATAAGCTTTCCTTGTTACCTGTTACTATTGATTGCACTTTTATGGTGATACCAACCTTCATGTTATTGTTTCGCGATAAGGCACAGCAAAAACAGTCATTAAATTTTAGGTAGGTAGGTCAGGTGTATCATGGGGCAAAACTGTTTTACAAAACTACGGTACATCGTATTTAGATAGTGTGTCAACACAGTATATACACAACGTAAGTACATAAGTACCTAGCTAAAAATAATTCACCCATTATATTTCAAGCTGGTCCTCGATTTTATCAAACAATGTCCATCCGGTCTATAAATAGACTTTATCCTGTCTCCGACGATAAATTACCTAACTCGTCGTAAAATCGCTTGGACCTATGTACAGATAAATTAATCCACAAGCCAGCGGTTGTACAGAGCAATTTGCCTTAAGCGAGCACAGCGAGTGAATGTAGTAAGTCAGGTATTATTGAGAGCAGCTTACTGGAATCTCAATTAGATCTGTGATTAGACCGATACTCGACACTGGAGCCTGGCTCAAGTGCGCCCTTATGCGCTTACACGCGAACACAAGGTTCATTACGTAAATCAATTGATCTGAGATTTGCATGCCTTGAATAGAAAATACAAGGATGTATTTAACATATTATTATTATATTATGAACCTGTATTGTTTTTAAGATACGCGAACCTATATTGGAAAAACATGTAAGTTTGTACATTAAATTTATTTAGGTACAAAGATATGGATAAGTATGTATGAAATGGCTTGTCTTGGGACTTATAAATGTACCCACCAAGTAAAATAGGTAATGGTACATATAATTATTTTACACGTACTTATTTATATGTTGATATTTTGGTTGCTGTCTAAAACTTTAATTTATTATATTTATACGTCCCTTTCGTGTGTACAAAAGTATTTAAAGATTTATAATTAACAAATATTCAGCCAACCACCATCCTTCAAAGCAAACAACATCATAGCCACGTTCTACCTAATTTATAAGCTTCATTAGTTGATTGTTTGACACCATCTAAGCATACTTTAGTAGAGTTTAGACCAAGTATCGATTAATTGTAGGCGTGGAGGGTCAGTATATTTACGATCTGGCCAAAGTTATCAAAGTTTTCATAGGCAGCAGCGTAAAATCTTTAAGTGTTTGTTCAAAATAACTGTGGAATATAATATTAAAGTTCGTTATTTTGCTTCGTAACTGCTTTACGAAGTGTAATTCAACCCTCGGTCCAAGGGCTGAAGCTCAGTCAACTCATGCATCAATAAAGGTTAGCTGCTCGCTGAATTTCAGTAAGGCTTTGTATATTAAAGAGATATTTTGCTTTGCCCTCTTTAACATAAATACACAGACACGATAAAAAATCGAAAGTCTACATACACTTACACTACGCTATGAGAGATTAGTTTTATGGCAATGGTATTTTGAAAACTTTACACATAATAGTAAATGCTCCATGACAATGACCTAAAATATATATGGAGGCCCATACATAATTTATTATTTAAAAATAAACAATGTATTATTTTTAAATCATAGTAATTTGTCAAAGTTTTAAATGAAAACCTAAATTTATTACTTAACTTAAAACGAAAATAAAATAAAAAAGTAACTTAATAAAATTTATTCATTATACAAAATGATAATAATATTATTATGTTTAAGTAGGTAAGTAGCTCTCGAAATAGCAAGTAATTTCACAAAACCTTCCTGGGGAAGCAGTTTGTACCACGTACGAACGGAACCAAACCGTAAACGAGTAGGTATATCTACCTGATTAAATTTTTGTTAGGCTCTTGGGTGAGAAAATAGCATTAGAATGTTTGTACTGCACGCGTTTTACTCATCCATAGCAACCGATTGGTTTAGATAAATAGTTACTCACTCATTTGTTTTTTTTTTATATCGTCACATTGGTTGGCAGTGGCACAACCTTTTAAACATTCGAACATCGAACTCATTTTAGTTAGTGTTATAATGAAACTGACATTGACTTGAAAAACTGTCAATATAAGTACTGACGGTTCGGTCACAACATTTACAGTTCCATAGTTCAACTTATTTCTTACCCTAAGTGCACGTGTAAGTCCTGGAGATATTCCGTCTTTTAGTCGTAGTAAACGGTAAGGAAACAATTGTCTAAATTGCCTGCAATATGATGAAACTCACCTCACTTGAAGTCAGGTAGCAGATCCTGGAGTCTGTGCTGTCGATGGATGCTTGCTGCACGATACCGTATCGTGACGACTCGCGATCACTCGTGTATTCTGAGCGTACGCTGTCTTGTCTATCAAATGTGCCCCTGAAAAAACAAAATTCTGGTATTTTCTGAAGGAAGTCAGAAAACTATTTTGATAGGACATCAATTACGTCTCCAATGTTGATGTAGGTTTATTGGCAGGTTTTATTGCGTAAATATTTAAACAGATAATACACATCCCTCAATTGCTGAACATTATTTTCGTATTCCACTCAGAATTATTAAAAATAGATCTGTCAGGGGACCTCAAAATCCGTCCGCTCCATTTCGGGTCGTGCTCTGATAGACAGTCAGTAATGAGAACTTCATTTTGGCTCGGATTTCTCTGCTAATCTTTTTCGTTGACACGAATTGCAGCTGAACATTGATTTTCATGGCTTCGGATATTTCATTATAAGGTTGAAAATAAAACAACTAAGTGAATCTATAGATTCTTTCCGTGATAGAGCTGTGTGAACGAAAAGATAATCAAAATAATTTTAGAGTTCTTCGTTTGGAGTGCTAAATGCTTGAACTTGGTTTGGGTAGGCATTTTATATTTACTGTTCTTTCTTTTGTTGCCCTCAAAAATATTGTACCTGCCCTCAAAAAAACTATAAATACGACGGTGTTTTACTAAATATTTTTAAAACTACAGAAAAAATGTTCCGATGATTACACGACCAAAGAGAACAATCACATAAAATTAAATGTTACATACGAATATATTCCTATAAAAGAACGTTATGTATGTAGGTATGAATCCATAATCCGTTTTACCTCTGCTCGAAGCTATCTGCTCGGTTGCTTCTGTAACCCGAGTCGTTGAGGCTTCCCTCGTGACGAAGGCTTGGCAGGGAGTCCCAGGGGGATCGTCGTGGGCCGGGAGGAGGGGCGCCGCGCCACCCGTCCGAGTGCCGGTACCAGGCAGCTCGCGCAGACTCGCCGATGCATGACGCACACCGAGATGCACTCACGAAACTGTTTGATGTGTGTAAATGCTTTAGGGTGTGGAACATGACATACAGAGATGTTTTTAATTATTCAATGGGAGTAAAATGGAAATCTGACATTGAAAACGTTTTGATTGGATCTTTATATAATGTAGAAGAAAGTTAATATTATTATTTCGTAGATAATAATAAAACGTTGAAATACTTTCAGAATTAAAATCCATTACCTACACTTCCGTGTAGAGCTACGCCTACTACGGTGTCATAGAATAGAAGTCGCGTAAAAACACGTAGCTCTATAAATAGGTACAGCTACAAAATTGCGTAGCTGAATATAATTTTAGTACTCCCAATGGGTTAATAAATCTCATCAAGCCTCGTTTTTAATCACTGTCGGTTCTAGCCCAATTTTAATCATTTTATTTAATAGTACATCTCGTCCATTTATTTTGAGGTTGGCAAATATTCTTGAAAAGTTTGGTAATATCTGCGTGAGTCGTCGCTTTCTCCAAATTGATTTCAATCCACCAATCTTTCACTATTTAAAACAATGATACCATAAAAACCATCAGCTACTAGCGGCACTAAATAATTAGCAGTTCGAAAGTGTCAATCCAAAACGACTATTGGCAACCCTTTTGTTTACTGATAAATATGCCCACATCAGTGGACAAACAATCTGCAGCAACAAGTCAACTATACAATACTATACATACATACACGCATACAAAGAATAACAAGCAGATACAGACCAGTCAAACTGTGAAATCTTATAGTCTGGGTTTTCCAGGCCTCGAAAAAGTCGCAAATGATTCAAAATATGATGGGTTCAATGAAAGTCAGTGAATGCGCTACAACAAAGTGCGCGTGAATCCATTGAAAAATAAATATCTCTGCCAACGATAAGCTAATTTGAAAGGAACGTTGGACTCTACTCCCCTCGGGAAATTCCATTGTTCCATGCAACATTAACTGAATGTGAATCAATTACGCGCATAATGGCATGAAACTGCATTAAAAGTTCACTGGTCAGTTTTGCATTTTGAATAAAAGAAATAAAGATAATCTTGATTTCACATTAAGTATTCATAGAAAAATAAAAATTACGAACCCATCTGATTTAAATACAACTGGTAAAAGCTAAGGAAAATCTATGTGTTTCCACAGGATAAAATAATTGTTTTACTTTAAAATGGCAACAGTAACTACGAACTCATTATTTGTAATTGTGTAATTCCAAAGTCATCCTTATTTTAATACTAGCTGATACGCGCGACTTCGTACGCGTGCGAAACTTTCCACGAAAATATCTGTACGATGAACCTCGTAGCAAATGGCTCTGCTTTTGGTTTAGAGAGTTCAAGCTGTATCTAAAAATCCGGGCCACGTCTTTGATTTCAATAAAATATAGCCTATGTTTCAATTCGGAAAAAGGGCTCCTGAATGGTATAAGTTTCATTGAAATTGGTCCAGTAGTTTAGGCGTGATCCGCGAACAAACAAACAAACAAACTCGATTTTCGGAATCAGAATTGTTTATTTAGTAGATTTGCATATTTAGTTTATCTATATTTTTAATTTTAGTTTTTCGCTTTCTTAGTTTTATAATAGTATAGATTTGAAATTTTTTGAACCTGGCTATGACAGTGCGATTGGTCAAAATATTTAATGGGCCGTCACGTCGAGCAATGACAAGTGAGAACGGTCTCGAGTCTCGAGTTATTGTTATCCTGTTGTCAAGAATTAACTCCATCGATAACCGTTTTTGATCCATAAAATAAATTTGTCTAAGCAAAACTTGCATGTGATTAAATCCTACTAATACCTATTAAAAACGCGAAAGTTTGTAAGTATGGATGGATGTTTGTTACTCTTTCACGTAAAAACTACTGATCCGATTTGGATGAAACTTGGAATATATATTTTCCGTGACCTGGATTAACACATAGGCTACTTTTTATCTCGAAAAATTAACGGCATCCAATGGGACGCGAACGAAGTCGCGGGCAGCACCTAGTAAGGAATAAATATAGAATAATTTAAGCTTCCACAGTATAATGATTATTATAATGACTATAACCTAACGACTGAAACTGAATGTGTAGAATTTCTAAGATTTTCATTTTATGTAGACGTAATCACAAGTGAAAAGGTCACGGTTTAAGGTCTCCTGACATTTAATTCCGTCTTGATCCCACTTCAAACAACACAGGCTTGATCAACAAATTATAATTTCATATTTTAAAAGGAAATGTGCTTTCCAGATTACATGAATACTCTTTTCCCGATTTTTGTTTACACCTCAAAATGTTTCTCGTAAAGTTTGCTAAAAGAGATTTATAAAAATCTTAAATTTAATAAAATTTTAATAAAATTTCCAGGTTATTTCATAATTAGGTGTGGTAAAGTACCCAATATAAAAAAAAATATTGAATAACGAATATTAATTTTTTTAAATTATACCTACCCAAATAACAGACGCAAGAAGGGTAGAAAGGTAGATTCAATCCAATCTCCGTTGGATATAATCCCGAGAAAAAGAATAACAAATTCAAATTAGTTCAACTAACTTAGTCGTCAAGAACATAAAATGAAAATTCTACAAAAACTCTGTGCTCTCGAATTTCTATTAAAGTTGGTCGCAAAGGGCTTTCTAAGTCAGAACACGTTATATCCATTATACCTTTTCGTTTAAATTGTTTTCCTTAAAATCCAACTTTAGAAAATTGTTAACCACCCCAGTTATACGGGTTCTTATTTGTTTCGCGTTTGATTAGGACAAGTACCATTTTGGATTATTGTTCGTGCAAAACGGACTGGATTGATAAAGCTCTCCTTGTTGGGTTTTCCTGTTTTTCGGAGCGGGCTTACATTTTTTGCTTCAATATTTGTCAATTTCAATGTTTTTATAGGTCCGACATAACAATGAAACATTTTTTGATTAAAATAAAAAAGTATTTACCTACTCACTTTTATTAGATTTTGGATCCAGCGCCGAGCACTGTTGTTACACTAATATAATATTGATCAATATTAATGAATACAGTTTTGTACAAATAAAGTGCTTACTTTTTAACGTAAGCTTCCATTTATCTGGCTTTTAGTAATTTACGAGTTCTAAAATATTGAATCTACTCTAAACTGGTTTGCAGGATCGTATATCTCAGTTTCCTTCCTACCTGAACTAAAAATAAAAGATTTCTATGCGGACTGTAATATTGTGGACATCATGTACCTATGTAGGTAATTGAAATCTCAGTTCGAGCAGCACTTACCTACAATGTAATCAATAAACCTAATAAAGTTAACCTATAGGTAAACTACAATTTATAAAAGATTGCAAGAGAAGAGGGGTAACTTCCCATAAATTTGTTTGCCTCACTAAAAGGGAAAACTAGCATAGCTGGGCACCGTTAGTCAAATAGTTAACTTCGTTAATCATTAATCCGCTACAAAAAAGTCAGCTTCGTTAAACGCTAAAGCGTTACCTTTCGGAAGAATTAACGCAAGTTAACCTTAATCGTTAATGCGTTAATATGTGCAAAATTGCATCTTTATATCGTTGCATTAGTGAACTTAACATTAGTGAAACCTGTTGGTTTAGGTTCTGGGAATTAACAGATTAGGAAGAAAACAAAAAAATTATTGGAATTATACAAAAAAAAACCATTTTAGTTCTAAAATCTGCCATCTGTTGCCTCACTACGAGTAAAAGAATTCAAGCTTACATAAGGTTCCGTTCAACATTTTTGGGAAACCTCCGATAGTTGCGACATCTGGTGCTAAACTATAAAAGTACCTACGTAAGGTAAGGTGTACGTGTAGGTATTCCGCATTCTGGATAGAGGGCGCTTTTTGCTTTATTTTCAGTTGGTGTAAACCTATCTACAACTCTTCTATTTTGTTATGAATATAGTAAAAAGCTTCGGGTACAAGTTGGGGCTAGGTGTAAACAGAAATAAGAATTCACAGTGTTATTCGTCGAACACGTGACTAGCCATCTAAAAAATGGCGTGATACATAGATAGATAGATATTGTCTATAATGCACACCAAAAAAAGGAGAAAGACAATAAAAGAGAAAAAAGCACGTAAGAAGGGGGCGCACATAAAAATAAATATTTACATAAAGGGTCAGTAGTAACTATTATAAATTTATATGGAATATAATAATATTATTTAACCTATCCACATACAACAACTAATATAAATATATTATACCTACATGTACTTTCACATCACATATGTGTACCTACTTACACACATATTTTTGATAAAAATACATAATGATAATAAATACAAGAGATTTACATACCTACCTAATCATTTATTCACAAAGAAAATTACAACTAATACAGTATTTACAATATTTACAAAATACACATGAAATAGTTGAGCTATCTACAAACCGTTGCAAACGATTTATAGATAGCTCAACTGGTCCAAATCAGTACCAATCGGAAAAACACATCCGTCAATATCTACATCTTATTCCAAGGCTGTAACCTATCATCCAGGGCTGTGGTGTTACAGCACGGGTGTTATTTTCATAGTTAGGTTTAATTTATTTTGTATAATGTTACTTAAAACCAAAGGAACCTAGTACGTAGTATGCTGTGGATATAAATAAAAAAAACCATGTTGAAGTCTTACACTTTGTATAAATTCTACTACCTATTTTAATTTGAACCTACCTTGATTGATGATCACTGAGGTATCCTTGGTCTCGATCCCGAACCCGATCTCTGCAACAAAACGAACTACATGTATTGTATGTATAGGGTAATAGTATTATATGATCTGTAGTATAGGTATTGCCGCTACTCAACAATAGATGGCGTATTATACAAACTAAGTATTTTTATTAGTCTGTGGAAAATAAATTAAACTATGTAACCACATAGCACGTTTTAGTTAGTCTACCATCTTGTAAATGAACACATTTTGATACCCTGATCAGCTCAGTTATTGTTTTACACTACCTAATTACCTAAGTTATAGATTACCTAGTAATTTCATTGTAAGCTGTAACAGGGCTGACAAAGTCGCTAAACGGCTCAAAGTCCAAGAATAAAAAAAAAATTTACATTATTGCCTTACTGCAATCAACATATCTATTCTTAAAAGATAGGTTGCCAATCTCAACAAATGAAAACTCATGTGTACACCTAATTTATTTCAATTAATATTCTTATAATATAGATGTTTACCTGGAATTATGGTCGCTCAGGTAGCCCCGTTCGCGTTCCCTTTCACGTTCCCGCATCAACTCATTGCGATCACTGCAGCAAAATTGCTTTATCAAACAAAGGGCTAATCTAGCTACATACATTTAATTAGAATAATACTTGTGCAGTGATTTTATACTGCTTTGTTTTTTAACTAAACTTAGTAATCTTAAAACTGTGAAATGCAAAATAATTATGAAAAAACAAAACACAATCGAAACAGTTTTTATTATGTGAATTCTTTTGTTCTAAATTCAAAATATATATTTTTGAATAAAGGTTTTATGTAACTAAGCCGTGAAAAAAAGTAAAATAAAACGTTTTTTTTTTGCCGTCGCACTGTTTGTGCATTTGCCATTTTGCGTAAAAAATTAGGGAAACATACATTATAAAAAGCGCGGGAAAATTAAACCTTCTGTCAAAATATTACTGTAAGTTTTGTTTTATCAAACAGCAAAATTAAAATTTTCACCTTGTATTTTAATTTTGTATTCTAACGTTTTTATTGGAGTGTAGGTACCTATAGTATATTCAAAAACTGTTCCATGTTGTTTAAATATATCAAATTATGTTTTTAAAAAGTATTACGTAGTGAATATAATGAATTAATAATAGTGCTCGTAGCTACATATGGTCAAATGACATCGTAGAACTGAATGGCGTAATAGAGAGGAGGCCTATACTCAGCAGTGGGTGCAAACGGGCTGAAATGATGAAATGATGAGCTACATTTATTACTATATTGATAAGACCAATTTTTTTTTGTTTTTCGCTCCTCGAAGCAGGCTATAGTTTTCGCCTAGTCTAACGTTATGTTTTGTTAGTTTGTGTGTCTTGTGTGTTTTGTCTTGCATAAATCATCTGACCTGTAATACCCATCGCGATCAGACCTCGCACTGTGTTGCCGTTCAACACCTAACCGGTGGGGAAGTGGTAAAGTTGAAGATCTATTGCCACCTCCACCGGAACATTGGGATGCTGTTCCTGTGAAAATAAACAGGTTCTCAGTAAAATAATATCACTGAAACAATAGTTTTACCCTTGTAACTCTGAACTGTGACCTCTTTCACTTTGTAGATGGAAAGAAAAAAAATACTTATAGGTTACTTTTACTTTTTAAGCTCTAGTATGATCTCTTACTTGAGCTTGGAATAGAGAGAGATAAAAAACTTGTTTTTTTATTTAAAAAGAAGAAAACAAGAGCGGTCAAGTGCGAATTTTCATCGTCAGCAAGTCCTTTTTTTCGATTTTTTTTCTCATCTCTCATTTAGATTTTCGAACCAAAACTGTAATACGTATTTTGTTTTTTTTTAGACAGTAGGTATAAAGCTACAGAACAGAGTTCATTTTACTTTTCCTGTAGAGTTTCGATAACACATTCTTCTTTGACTTATTCTTCAATCATTGTAATGTTTTTTTATGATTCTATGTTGATTTGAACTTTCAAATCTACTACAGAGATACTTCGCTTGGGATTTTGTACAGATTTCCCTTTGAATAATTTAGTAACTTTAGTGAGCTTAGTAAAATGATGGCAGTTTAGTAGGAACCGTTTAGACATTTAGGGCCGTAAGATCAATAGTGGTTTAAACCACGAAATAGAGTTTAACCTATCCAGTCTCCGATTATTTCAATCTAAGCTACCATGGTAGTTAAAATGGGTAGCTTAAATTGACAGAGATGACAGTAGATTAATCCATCGATCAAAATGTTATCGTAGTTAACGAAATCCATAGTTTAAACTGCTTTTGATCTTACGGCCCTTAGACTTTTGGAAGTAAATATAACAACTACAATAGCTTCGGAAGCTCACGCACTGCACGTACTAGGTCCAAAAATAGTATATATTTACGACTTTCTTTAAACACAGGCGTAGTAAAACTGATAAACAAGTAAAATCGTACCTATAGACGTAATAACTATGGGGTATAGTACTGCTAAATTTTATTCCTGTAGATTACATATGGTTACATCATTAATACAACTAGGCCACTCTTATAAAAAGTTCAGGCATTCATGAATGAGATTTACAATTTGTTTACTGTGTACTGTTATAGCGTAAGTTTTCATCTAAAATAATATTTTATAACATATTATTATATTATAATATGTTATTATCATGCTTGAACATAAAATTAAAAAAAAAGTGTAAGTAGGTAGGTGTACCTATAGTTTACATAATATACAAAAAGCAGCACCATATTGTGCAGTATTGATGCGCTATACCCAAAAGGCAAGCGTCCACAGGCCCGCATCGCATGCATCGGACGCATCGCACGCAACGGATTTTAGTTTGCCTTGTATAAAAACTCATACAACTGCGTCCACTGATCCGCACCGTACGGACGAGTTTTTATACAAGGCAAACTAAAATCCGTTGCGTGCGATGCGTCCGATGTGTGCGATGCGGGCCTGTGGACGCTAGCCAAAAAACAACATTACCATTCAGCAATTCTATTTATAAATAGAACAAAAACAAAGCAAAAATATAAGGCATTTGCACACTGGTCGATATCGTTACATAAACGATACAGGCAATAAGCGAACGGTATCGGCGTCGACACGATGTGTGCGTCTATTACTAATGATAAGCGCTCTGCCGATATCGTGTAGGTGTAATGTCGGTGGTAGTGTGAAACAGCCATAGGTAACAAGGATATCAACACTGATTTAAATAAGTGGAAGCTTCACCTCTATCCCTTAATGCAGCTTCCTTTATAGAATGCCGCAAGGATTGTAGGATGGATTCTTGGGTCGGTCCTCAAAGAAAAAACAGGGTACATTAATAAATTGCTTAAATTTTCAGTGTAGAATGTACAGTATTGCACAGCGTACAGCAGTTCGAAATATTTTTTTAAATAAGATAAAGAATTTGCAAATTGTACATGAATTAAATGTGCTTTTGGTGTTCAATCTCGTATAGCATAAAAACTATGTCAAAGCCCATAATTAGGTAAATTAAAAGTTATTGACAAACTAATTTTACGTTATAGCTGCTTTTTGCGAGTAAGGTACGAAGCATACTTAACCGTATAGGTACTTACTTTTTCGCGGGGGATAAGGACTTCGTTGATTTGATGGTGGCATATTGTCATTGTATTCTGTAAGAGAGAAAACCAAACTTAGACTTACAGAAATATTATTGTCCTGCTTAGGAGATATGTTTCATTCCACTACAGGATAATTTATAAATTGGGCAACGCGCGCACGCATCGACTATTATTATGCTATGATATAATATATGATATGAATTATATTATCGAAAATTCCTTGCCATACCGTGTTGGTAGTGAGCTTGAGCAGGAATCGGGAGGGTATTTGGGCCAACTACGCCATTAATTATACATAAATTACGTAATAAAACTACAAAAATATACCTAGATCCTCCATGCTTTGGCTGAGCAAAGCTTCAAAGGTGTGTAGACTATAGCTTTCGGCATCCATTCCTTTGGCCAGCGTATTTCTTAGGTGCATCTCGTACTCCAGCAGTAGCCTGGAGGTGGGAGAGCCGGGGGCAGGTGTAGCGCTCGACTGGGAAGCCTGACGCGACAAACACGGCTTCTGACGATAAGGGTGTACGAGTCACAAAACTTAATAAACTAGCATTGTGTAACAAGATCCTACGTATATTTACTGAATGCGAGCTTTCCATTATCAAGAGATTACTTAATTATATTTTGTACAATATGAAAGCAATACAGAACTTGAAGATCATGTTGTGCCGACCCCACCTAGGAAGGAAAAAGATTAGAAAGAAGATGAAACATTACTAAGTAGACCATTGTTCAATAGACTCGGTGCCTATTATTTTTTTAGGAGAACCTAAAAAAATTACCAAACATCTGTGTGATGGTCCGATGTCCTAAAACAATTGCATCGTTGTATGTCGTAACAGAGAACGTTTTTTCAGGATTATTGAGAGTGAGACTAACTGAGACGGTTCATTCTTATTAATGCGATAATATTATCCCTGATCAACATTCACAAGGAGTAAAAGTAATCCTTGTAAATATTGATCAAGGATGTGTGAATGTGAGAAGTGTTTTAAACTGACCGCATGATGGTGCTGCCTTGGATCTCTCGGCTCTCTCGGATCCCGTGGATCCCGACGCTGACAAGGCTCTTGGTCAGAGTTGCCATTGGAAGACGACGGGGTGGTAGCGTAGCATTGATTGTCAAACATCACGTTATCAGACGGAGGTGAAAGATCTCTTTCTCCACCTCCCAGTTCTAAGTATAAGCCTCGGCCAGGGTAGCCGCTGGGGGCTGCACCGACGCCAACACCTCGTCTGTAATAAATAAATAAATATAATATAAATATTCACGGAAACCACGACCCACAGCACGGAAGGCAGAGCTACTACCAACTGAGCCATGACGCCTGTCATGTAATGTAAAAAGTAATTTCTCATAACGACGGCACCATAATATATTATGATGGACACAATCGCGATACTAAAAACTTTACACCATGAACGTCTATCAGAGGTTTGATTTCGATTAGTCATCTTTATACATCACTACAAAACAATTGTGTTACACTAAAGTAGTTTCTTTCTACGAATGTAGATACCAACTGTTTACGGTTGGTACATTCGTCAAAACCAAAGTTAAACGGTTTCTGTTTATACGGGCCGTAAGGTAGCATATTATTATAGTGTGTTGTCACTGCATTGCAATTTGCGCAACCAGTGACGTCATTATCAGAGATTTACTATAAAACTTATTGATTTTAGCTGAGAACAAGATTATTTTATCACAATTGCTCCTCAACTTCAGTGGAAATGTATGTTTATGTAGTTTAGGTAATATCAAAATGTTAACCTACCGCTGTGAGCTTTGCCGGCTGCTGTTATTATTGACGACGTGCGAGTAATGTCCGTGTTGAGGTGGCACGTGCTGTGGATGGCGTCCATGAGCACCGCAAGATGGCGGACACGGGGCGGTGCCGCCGTATCTTCGGCGGCCCATTTCCGGTGATGTCACGGGGCTCTCCGTCGATGGCATTGGCTTTAGCATACGTTTGAGTGTGCTCGAATCTGATGAGGATAAAATTGTTTCTATAATATAAATAAGACCTAAACATACACTCAGTTCATTGGCAATTTAAGTACAAGTACTTTTGGGACTAGAGAGCGTTGTGTGACATGTCCAAAAATATGTAGGTATTTATTTATTTACCTAATTCCTTTTTACATGCTGTCATTATCTTGGTTAGTTTTAAAAGGTTTTTATTAAACGTAAACATAAATCTCATACTTATATCTAAACCTTGTGTAGTATAGTGGTATAGTACATCCTCGGCTGGTTAGAGCGCGTATAATTTTTTTATGATAAGATTACTCTTTATGAACTTCAATTTTAAATAAATCAATACCTTTTTTACTTAGGTCTGTAAGGAATTGGTGATAGGTAACTATGAGTACTTTGTATGAATGAATTTCAATAAAAGAATTCTCTTGTCTACTCATTATCTTGGTGTTCACTACTCACTCCTAAGTTACTCGAGTCATCTTCCACAAAGTTCATGTACCTATATTTTCTTACTTATTACCTATTAAAATAGTTTCACGTTCCACTTTAAAATACATTACCTACATACAACTTACCCATATTCATATCCTCTGTGCTCTTTGATTTTGTACGACGAGAGCCAGACGATGTGTTGTTGTTGATTACGTTGTGGTGATGAGCAGTGTGCCGATCTGATTCACGACCCTGAAAATGTAACCACATTTCAATAAAGGTACTATAATAATTTGTACCTTTAGCACTGTTGGTATGAATCCTAACCTCCTTACCTTTAATTACTAAGGTAAGTAAGGATTTGTACTAACAGTGGTGGAATATAATATACAAGCGTGTTTAAAGGATATTTGTATAGAGGCATGTTACAAAGTTTCAATGATTAGTCAAATCTCTATCACAGCCATAAAAAAAACCTATTCGTACCGAATCATTTCCGTCTCCATAGTCAACACTTTTGCCATGCTGTAGATGCTCCTTCCAAGGCCTGGTGGAAGTAGATGATGATTTGGATGAGGTCAACGTTCCGCCTGCCTGCACACCTTCTGACTTCAAGTCTTGGCTGTGCTGGCTTGCTGAGCCGGTGCCAGTGGTTTGAGACTCTTCGTTCGTCTAGAAAATTGAATTTTTTTAAATGCATATTTAACTAATTAAATTGACGATTAGGAAATAGGTGTGCAGGATCTAAAAAAAATATGGCTTTATTCCAATAATATTCATCCCTAAAAGCACTAAAAGTAAGATATACCTACATAAATAAGATTGTTCTTATTTATGTAGGGAGGACGCCAGTCTATATCTTGTTGTGCATTCTAATATAAGTTTTTATTTCCCGGTACCTACTTAGGTAAACAGATTTTCAACGATACCAATGTTTGTCAAAAAATACTTAAAAGTTTTTGAGGCGATAAATAAGACGAAGATTATAAACTTACGCCAGTGCTGTGCGTCCCAACAGAGGCGGTGACAGTCTTGGGTGCAGTGGAAGTATTCGTAGTCATAGTGGAAGTTTCCTGTGATTTTGGGGGTCTAGTCGGCGGCTGAGTTTCAGTTTGACGGGCCGTGGCTGAAAATTTATTAAAGATGAAAATGTAGTCTACACTTTAATTAATTACAAATTACATAATATGATCAGAATACATAATTAATCTTCAAATAAAAAAACAATGGCTGTAGTCATGTTTCCAGAGGCGACTTACGTTTAGGCGGTGGTTGGTGTGCAGGTTGAGAACTAGTAACATTGTCGTAGAGCGAAGTGGAGGAGGTGGCAGCAGCTACCTTCTCCGAACGAGTAGTGGTGCCGGCGGTAGCTGCGGCAGCATCCGTCTCGATAGCTCGCGTCGTTGTTCGAGGTAAGGTGGATGAACCTGCGTAGTACCAAAGAGATTGAGATTTTATTATAATAGAACTTTTTAGATGTACTAGAAAAAGTTTAGTGAGTTTGAGAAATGAAACGTCAGTTTGACTGTCGCTATACACATTGGGCCAAAGTCTTGGGCTAACTCGTTGAGTCAAGTAGCCCAACTAGTTAGCATTGTTAACAATGTTCTTAGCATTAAGTCCTCTCAGCATTACTTGTTATGAGATTTTTTTAAATAAATAACTAAGACAGTAAATTACATAAGTTAATTAAGTAAAATACATTTTAAATATAAGTATTTGAATAAAAAAATGCCGCGGTGGCTGTAAGTTTCCACCTTAGAATAATATCACCGAGAAGGAGCGTTTTCATTCAAACGTCATTCGAAAAGTGAAGCCAAAAACCAATTCATGTGTGAGTGACAGGTATGTAATTATGCTCGCCGCCACGCACTAAGCGCACGTATAATATTGCAAGCGGAGAGACATTTTCCCAAAAAGTAGGGAAATTGTTACAGTTCCTCTTTTTCAACCTTGACTCATTAATAGGTGCAAAGCTATTATTATTTGTTGTTAATAAAGCCTATTTCGTATATAGCGAGTGGTTTAATCTATTAAGGTAGGTATAATTACTCGTAGGTAGATTCAACCTTAGTTTTTGAATCCAACAAGCAGAAATAATCGGATCAGTAGAAATTCAAAAAAAATTATACCACATAAGCCAATTGCACCTAAGCGAAGCCGGGGTGAGTTGCTAGTGAGAAATTAAATATTTAATACTTAGATTGTAAAAAAATATTTTGATTAACCAAATAATAATTTGGCGAAAAAAATTCCGTTGCTGGCAACATTTGATTGTAATGGCGCCTCTCAAACTATCGAATAAATTTATATTTTTGATTAATGTTTATCGAAAATAATTATACAAGTTGGCAGTGAGTACTTTCTCGTGAAATGTGATGTTGTCAGCCTTATTATGTTTGTCTGATTTGTTGGGACATTCTTTCACCACGCAATTCGGTATTTTTCAAAAAAACTGCAGAGATCTGCCCACAACAATTTGACCTTGATCACTGGCGAGCCGCTCGACGACATGTGACCCAAAGGGCACATCTGGAAAGGCTTCACTTTACACGCGCGTACTTTCTATCTGAGTGTTATTAATCTAAGGTTTCCACGTTCTTGTCAGAATGATCCATACGCCAATGTGTAAAAATCTTTAGAGGATACCTTGACCAATTCCTTGGTCCAACTGTTGGTCCTTCATCTAGCCCAATGTATACTGCCGACTTTATGTATTCATGCTTCAATACGAGATATCCATTCAATTCATTCAATTACACATCACTTACACATTCTGTCAGTTTACTGACAGAACTCGCGCGTGAGGTTTTTACATAACCGCAATTTTTATTTTTCTCTGAAAATGCGGATGGATATAGGTGTTCGGTGATGCGGATTGTTTGCATTATTTACGTGTAAATTATAACGTGTGTAAAAATAACGTCGCAATATTACCTAGGCTATAAAATATAATGTGACAGTACATAGTTGAAATAGAGCACTGTGGAAAGCTCGAGATTACCAAAACAGTAGTGGAAAGATAAATACCAATTGAATCTTGAATATTTCACGTTTTCCAGGCTTCGTTGCATTATTTTCGGTGAGAACGCAGGTTATTTATTTTGGTGCATCCTAATCATATCCAAGGCATACACATAGCCCGGTGACATTGCCAGCGGCTTGCGTCACGACCGGGAGCCGTTTGAACTCGTGCAACCACCACTTGTAGGTACATACCACTGAGCTATGTAGATACACCATTTGATAATATCCAGTTCGATGCAGAAGTTTGTTTTTCCTTTACTAGATTTTGAAAGTAACTGTCAAACTTTTTTAATTAAGAATTCATAAAAATATGAGGTATGTAAGTAACAGTACTGTACCACATCTCAGAAGAGAGGTACCTACGTAGTAAGTAAAGCAAAAAACTAAACAAATCTATCTATCTATACTATTATAAAACTGTAAAAAAGCCAAAAACTAAAATTAAAGATATTAAAGATAAATAAACCAAATATGCAGATCTACTAAATAAACGATATTGATTCCGAAAATCGAGTTTGTCTGTTTATCTGTTTGTTTGTTTGTTCGCGGATCACGCCTAAACTACTGGACCAATTTTAATGAAACTTATACCATTCGGAAGCCCTTTTTCTGGATTGAAATATAGGCTATATTTTATTGAAATGAAAGACGTGGATTCTTAGATGCAACTTGACCTCTCTAAACCAAAAGCTGCCTTTGGCACGAGGTTCATCGTATGCTGGTTGACAGATATTTTGGTGGAAAGTTTCGCACGCGTACGAAGTTGCGGGTATCAGCTAGTAGCTAAATAAAAACCCTGGCTGCCCGTCAAACGTATGTCTATACCTAATGGAGTTTTTGTCTACTCGTACACATCGTTACCTACTCTTTTGCACTTACGATATCGTGGATCCTGGTTGGCTCTCAATCTGGCGAACTGTTCTTGAGTCATGCACGTGCATTGCGCGTCCCGCCCATACGTCAAGCTGTAAAGTATTAAACGCATATGAGTTTCAGACCCACTTACAAATAAGTGTCAAACAGCTTTTCGCCCGCACATTTCAACATTCTGAAGATGTGAAATCAATGAACTTATTTTTGAAAAAGACTTTTCTGCATCAAAAACTGCTTCATGCAGTTGCGTTAACAAACGCTTTTTTGAAACATTATTATAACCAAATCAAAATATACTCCGTATTTGATTAGATTTTCACTATGTTTACCTTGATCGATTGGGACTGGCTGGAGTGGAGAGTGGTTTCCTCTTCGCCTTGAATTTCTGCTTATTCCCCGGTGGCTCCAGCTTTAGGCTGTAGCTCGACGAAGCCTTACGTGAGAATTTGAATGATGGTGACTAAAACCACAAAATGAATGATGAATGATTTTGAGTGGCGCGAATAATATTAGCAGAGATTTTATAAGAAAGAGACTAATGATCATTCAAAAGTTTGCAGCCCAGATTTTTGCACCTTTTATTTGGATTGAGTTACAGTAAGCCGCTGCATATTTTACTATGCCATTTTCAATAATTATTCTTTCTAGCTTTTATCCGCTTTCATTTCAACGCTGCCTTCATTTTCTGGTGGGGCTGTTTTGGAAAATTTCTCAACGACGTCTGAATGAATGAGGTTTGGCGTCCGCCATAGTCATATTTTAGAATTCAAGTGAATGAATAGTTTTTTTTTATTTTTGCTTAAACATGGGCAATGGACATTATAAAACGATCACCACTTTGAAGAAAATTCAAGAAACTATGATTCAATGGTTAAAAGCGTATGAAAGCTACTAAGCTATTGCAACTTACACAGCACTCTCTAAACTGCTTGGCATCGATAGGCGAGGTGAAATTGAGCCCCCACGTATCGTTGGTCATTGGATCTTTCCAGTAGATGAAGCATTCTGATGCTTGGCCTATACGAGTGCCTGTAAAAAAATAGGTTTATAAAATAACTTTTACAAAATTTAATGTTTAAGAAATACAAAATACGTAAGTATTCATTACCCAGTCTGGTTTTAAAACAGAAAAACAAACAAATACTAAGCAACGCTAAATAGGTTCGACCTATTTTTCTATTTTCTCTAAATCTCTATAATGTACGAGATAGCTGCATCCCAAAATCCGTTCAATACTCGTGCTGAAGTATAAATTTAAAATAAAAGTAGGTTACTGTACTAGGTTGGTTGTGTACTGGCAGGCATGTCTAGGAAATTGCTCATACAGAATATTAATGAGTGTTCCGTCGCGAGCAAAATACATAAAATCACAACAAAACTTCACACGTGTAAATCTATCTTTCTTTCATTTGGTCGGATCAAGGCATGACGTATACGTAAACTTAACGTAAATCTTTATTTACATAGATAAACACATGCACCTAATACACAAAATTTCAAAGGTACACGCATCCCGCAAGTTAAATCGCGAGCAAAATCATACACCATTAGATTTACCCAATAAGTTTACTTGTCTTATCAACACATATTGCATCGGTGTTAAAAATTATACCACAAAAGCCGTGTTTGATAGTAATATGGATTGGCTAAACAGTGAGTCTTTCTCAACTCTACTACTTTACAATGCTTTATAAAAGCTACGTGTGGTGAAGTGTTGTAACAGAACACAAATTAGGTCGCAGCTACTCTATTATCACATAAACTCAATTCACCCGGTTGCGCTAACGTCACATAAATATTATAAACTTTACTCACCTGGTTGAATCAGCCTCACGTCGAGAATCTTGTCGACCTGCGAGTTGTAAGCGGTGATGTGGAACACGCACTCAGGCGAGTCCTGTATGCAGGTGATGTTCACTGGGACTAGATCTTCGGAAACCTGCTGCCATTTTACGGTGCCGGCGCCACTGGCTGACACGTGGAATACCTCTGCCCATAATCTGTGAATAATATAAAATTAAATTATATGCTCTTTATGTACCGAAATGAGTTGTTATATGGCCAAAAATGGCAGTTGCAGTGTTTTTAGAATAACTTGAAATGTTTTTGAGCTAAATTCACTGGAGCGCCTCTTTGATGATGGTGAACATGCAGCAGACGTAAGTTGCTGAATGTTGAAACAGAACTACCAAGCGCTTTGCTTTGCAACTTCTTTAGGAATTGCTTCATTACTTCCTGTGTATCCATTTGAAGATGTTTAAGGCAATCGTGTGTAGCGCAAAACGTCTATTTGCTAAGTCAATTTTTTATAAAAATGTATGTCGCTTCCTTGTAATGTTATAACTTTGTGGCGTCTAGCCACAAGTATGTAAATCGGGCTGACGCGATAGTTTTGTGTCCCGCGTCGCCAGTCGTCTCTCCCCGCTCGCACAGTGTAAACATGTAGCTTCGTTGGTGAATAAATAAGTAATTATGTGGAACACTGAACTTTATCATTACCTCCCGAAGAAATAGTATGGAGATTAGAAGATCCCTACATCATGTTATACATTTACCCCTAAATTGGTGACCCCGACGTGATGTGCTTTTCAAGATGTTTCTACTTTCTTTTTAAAATTCTGTAAAATTTTGGGGGGTGTAGTGTAGGGACATGTAGGTACGAATGTGAATTGTGTATTTCAGCGATTTAGAGTGCATGAGAAAGGTATGAACGAGCGGTCGTCAGTTACTGCGCACGGGCGATCGGTGCGGTTGTTGCATTTAGTAAGAGGGGAAAGCCAATAAAACCTGATTCATAAAAGTGTGTTTTCAAGAGTAACTCCCAATCCCCACAACTTATATCACACACAAATGCAATCTCTAACTGCAGTATATTCCTTCATTATGTCCTGGGAGGCTGCCAACTTGCAATCGGCAGCATTAAACGGGAACTGCTAACTGAACGTTAATCTCCTTTTGTGTGCTACTTATTGGTAGGATAAACTGAAACTTCTACTTGGTGAGAAACTGTGATAAAAAGATAGTGCTGATACTGCACTAATATTTATTATCTATTTAAATGCGTATGTTTATGTACATATCACTACATTCATGTTATGTACAACTAACAGCTCTAATAAGTGCTAGCGCGAAATGTTTTTGAAAAGACGAGTGTGTGTTCCAATCAGATTCAATCAGGATTTAGTGCCATTTCTAAACTAAGCACTCTCACAGTCTCACAACTGCATTATTTATATCCCTTGTATAGACTGAAATCTAGAGCACATGATTCAATAAGCCAACTTAATACTTATCATATAAATCTGCTTACAAATTGTGTTATCCATTAACAGGTGTATTGAAGTGACTTGATCTAAATTTACCAGCCGGCAAAGTTAACTGCGATGTAACTAAATTTATAACGATGCCGCTCACACTGCGTATCTTTTAACCAACGGTTATGATACCAACTGTGCTCTGAGCTACATACTGAGCGTAACGTATATGTGTACCGTGTACGTCCAACAGCATAGTCATCATGAAGTTTTAATTCCACTTGAAAATTTATTAGCAAGTTACTGGCTTGTTAATTTGTTATGAAAGCATTGTTCCTCGGTTTTTCTGTCTAAGTTTTATACAAGTATTTTCTCAAATAGTTTACCTTAGTAAATGGCCATCACGTCGGCGCGAGTTCTGCCACGGGCTGTCTTCATAGCGATACGCCTTGCGGAGGATGGGAGCGCAGGAGCACGATAGCTTATTGCCCATCGTGCGCGAGCCGCAATCGGCGCACTGCACTATGCCGCCTGCAATAAAATTACCATAGTTATTATTCTTGCTAAAGGACAGTGGTCACCTGATCACAATACACAGTAGCCTCGTATCGTCGAAATGCCTCATAGCTCCGCCTTCCAAATCTAAGGATGTGAGTTTAAATCCAGTCTTCAAACAGTAAAGGAAAACATCGTGAGGAATGCCGTGGCTTAGTCAGCTCCGCACGTATTGACCTTGTCTTTCCTCCCTATAAATAAAGCCGACTAGGCCGGGAGGATGGTGTAGGCAAGCCTACTCCATCTAAAATAATTTCCCAGGTACTACCAGCAACCCGCGGTTCTTCGAGGCATGGGGAAAAAATGGCCTCTGATACTGTATGACAAATCAACTAATCTTCAATCATCAGGATTAGTTGGAAGTTTTTTTAAACCATCTGATTTGATGACGCAATGTACGCCACTTAGCAAACTGTTTATTTAAAATATTATAGCTTCAGCATTCTTTACAGTAAAGAGCATCGGCCTAATTCATAACGTATGGCATACATACTTAATATCATAGATTGAAAAAATGTGGGGCATGCCAAAGAGTTCATTTTCAGATGATGATGATTGACTCTACATATTCAAATAGAGTTACAATAACCTAAGCAACACGTAAAATAATATTGTGTACAATGTTTTTATTTTAGTACGAGGCCGCGCTTTTAGTAAAATGTTATAAGAAAGCTCCAATCTACATCTAGGAATCACACTGATGTAATGACAGAAGTACACCTAAGATCAAATTAAATGTATAAAAAAAAAGGATTATAAAATATATACATTGGACATAGGCATAGATAATTAGGCATAAATTTAACAGTTGATGGTCCAACTGGCAGACTCTGTCTTTGCACGTCCGGGGCGATCGCGTCGCTTATGTACTTTTGCAAGTAGACATGTAACTGCGTATGGCCTGCTTCGTGTCTAATGTTTTCTATCTTTAGGTCCTCTAAGCTAGAAAAGGAGTACAAACTCACCCGCGGTCCCGTGATGTCACCAGGTGCCATCGGTGCGTGTCAGAGAGTGTCCACGGTTGAGGCTCTGCGACCGCTGGGTGCCGTGTCGGTACTGATGTTTCACAACGGCATGCTGCAACCCATAGATACATTAAACGTCTCACAGCAAAAGATCTAACAAAAAAATATTAATATCATTTTTAAGCACATTATTTAAGGGATGTAACCAAAAAGCTTTTATTTTGATATTTAATGTGATATTTTTGAAAATATGAAAACGATCGACAGTGCCATGAAAATGCATGCAGTTGAAGCTTGTTTATGAAACGATATAAATAAACACAAAAACTATACGACACGGTGTGTAACTTTAATAAACATCGATTGCGTATTATTAGGTATAAACATACGTTAGTAGAGTAAAACTCAAGTTGGCCAAGGGTTGTTGAAAGTTATTGTTTTTACTTACATAATTACTAAATCCTTGAGACTAAATTTAAAACATAAATTCAAGCAAAGCACCCTACAAGCAGTAACTTACAGCAAAAATCTACCACTTTTATTTTATTGGTTAAAGGAACTGTTTAGAGGCAACTTCGTTGACCAAAATTTAAAGCACTGCGTACGATTTTTGCAAAAAAATATTATATTATCAAGCCTTGATGTTGTGTGGACATGACTCATTATCAAGTCTTTCCTATTTTGGCACACCTAAGAGTTCACTCTGAATGTCAATTTACACGCATGGTCTGTGCATGCACAAACATAGCACATCTATTTTACACACACTTAAGCCACGACAATATTTTTCATTTAAATTAAATTACGACATGGAGTCAAATAAGCTACCGCAGCGATAAATTTTAGTACTATAACATGTTTTCTTTAATTTATACTTTGATACGTTTTCATTAATGGTACTCATTTGATATTATCACAAATCAACGGCGAATGCCCTACACTACACTATTTTAATTTATCATAGTGAGAAGCCATACGAGGTTACAACTCTGACTCAGTTTACTCGTTAGCGGATATTTTGTTTGTAATCAAAACCTATTCTAGTAAAATCAATAGATGTTGGTTTTACAGAGCAAGCAAGCCATAGAAGCTTTTAATTTAGAAAAGAGAGTTGAAGTGACTGCATATTTGTATGGAGAGCCAGTGTTCACCTGGCCTCTGTACCCTCAAACAAGTGCAATGAGGGCTGAATAGCAAAGCTTATAACCCGTAAAATTTTATAATCGTAACGTTGCAGAACCTGAATTTGTCTCATAAACTGCTGGCTATAAATTGGCAAAGTATTGAAGGTATCTGGGCCGAGTCTATTTTATCAAATAGCAATTAAAATTCTAGCGCCACATTTCGATCTCGCCGGTTGGCAGCGCCTTCAATCATGCTAGATTAGTTTAACTGAATGTGGGTCAGAGTTTGGCTTCTGATCAGGTACCTCGAACTCATTTCATGAACGCTCTGCTAGTCAATCTACAACTTTGCTTTTTTTTTACAAGAAAATTTTTACATTTCCATGTTTTGAGACCGTCGTATTACGATATCAGAAGTTATTACTAATTTTCATTTCACTAAACAATATAAAAAAAAAATTAAGGGATATTCAATCTAGCGGCAATAGCTTCACTTGATGAATGAGTCTGGATATGGTCAGCTGAATCAATTCACCAACATTGTACGTGAAGGTTTAGCTTTACCTAATATATTTGTTGGTGCCTCATTCCCTTGGAGCTAAATATGATATCAAGCTTGTCAGCCGCCATTTATCCTGATCTGTATTATTTGTAGGTAACTTGAAATATCAATTTTATTTTATCATTTGCTGACTTATGGTTATTATGAATGTACGGATACCAATAAATCAATTGTACTATTTATCGTAAACCACTTCTCCGAGTATGTAATAAGATATTGTGTATGCAGGTCTAGGTCTAGGTAATACCATACTAAGTTTGAATCTGATACGTTCACATAATGGAAATACGCCTCCGCAAATGTACGTATAAATTGTTCGTACAAAAATAAATATTCAGGTTGACATACGGCAAGTTTTGGTACAATTATGTGCCTCGGTGAAATTAAAATATAATAAATACAGCTTGAAAAGTAAATGTAACCACGAAGCTATACTTAGGTAGGTATTAGGATTACGACTCATAATTTATGATTTTTGTACATTTTTTATAGTTAAACGTGAACATGCAGAACATTACAGATTCATAATTTTAAAGTGCACGGATTAATTAAAGTTTTGCAAAATGTTTAATTGAGCGTTTTATTTAGGCAGGTATTTAAAATGACACACAAGTGGCCATCATACAGACATTCACAAGGAAGGTAGGGGACAAACACTCCATGTGCAAATTAATCTATACGTGATTACGAACCTCAAAATTGTTCCAATTTTGCGCAGAAAATTTAGCAGCCTCCACGCTCTCTTTAGCACCCATATTTAGGGAGCCGTGAAATCACTCGAATGAACTATGACAATCTGTGTCGATGCGTAGGTATGTTCTGAGCTCGTGATTAGTGTGCACTACGACCGTACTCTTATGCGAGAGAGTCGGTTTTGATAAGCATTAAAATACCTCTATCTTCGGTCGTTCTCTATATTAAAAATTCACAGTGTTGAATAGTAAATTAGGAGTGGTGTAGGTTGCACGGAGCCACCAGCGATGCAGGCGAGGCGCGAGCAAGCGACGCGGTGCGACGGCGCGCGCGTGTAAACACGGCCAGCTGCGGGCCCGGCTGCGGCTGGTCGCGCGACACCGCCGCCGCCGCGTGCCTGCTCGCACGCCGTGCAACCGTCACCACCACCGCACGCACTCATCAACCAGATTATCACTAAATGCGCAGAATATATAACATTCTACGACTACCAACGATGCGATAGGGTGACACCGGCAGCTCTCCTAAATGTCAGAGCAGACTGGGTCGCGATGTAAGCGTGCGTGGCTGTGTGCGCACAGTCGCGCCTGCCGTCACCGCGCACCGACCACCACCGAAAGCCGAGACGCAGCGACGCCCAAACCTAGCGGATTCTACGGTATCCAGCGTCCTCGTTTTCTAAAATCTATTCCATAATACTTTTAACCGCATTACTTTATGTTGATGAGATCGAAACTATCGCGGTATACTGATGATTGAACCGTGCGCGTGTTCTATTGCTACGTATAGAAAAATTATCAACTAGGTATATGTACTGAGACTAAGAAAATCATCAATGGACGATCTAAGCGGTGCGGCGCGGCGTGGGGCGGGAGCTGCGCGCGCACTCTGTCCGAGACAACATTCGATTTTGGTCCATGACTGTTGGAAGCTTACAGTGGCCCACCAAAGGCTTTAATAGTTCATTCTAGACATTGTAGGAGAGTAGGACTTACATATTTAATATTTTTTATTCATAAGCACCATCTGAGCTTCTAGAAAGTTTTGTTTAGTCTTACTTAGCATTTTATTAAATAATCACAGTAAAACATAAATTATTTCATCAAATTGGTACGTAGTCATGTTATTACATGGTATGATAAACTTACATATTATGAAAAAATCTCTTATAATAAAAACAATCGGTGTGGTATGTAGTAGGTACCTATAACATTTTTCAGCTAAATCCATTTTCTTTTTAGACTTCGGAACCCTAAAAAATGAAGGTTTTGTTTGATTGGTTGCTTATTTGTAGTTGAACTGATGATGCTGCAGAAGTTAGTAACTTCTGCATCTGCATTCGTCATAATCAGCCCTTTTTTATAATTTAGTCGTATAACGACTGTTTATGAAAGTATTCGTCTGGGAAAGTACTACCACCGTACTTATTACTGCCGCCAAGGTCATTGATGCTCACATTACTAACTGTATTCCGGTTTAAAGGGTGCCGGTGCAATTACATGTACATACACATCTTACGTATCTCTCTAAGACGAAATATCAGATTCTGATGTCCTCGAGGGATGTGCTTAGTTATTATACAAGTAGAGAGTACTGCTTAACATCAGTTGGCATCAGTCAACTACCGGTTCCATCACTTATTCTGGTATAAGTATTCCAATCATCAATCTAAATAAAACTCTTTTGAAGCTGACATAGAATCAACGCACAGCCTAAGCTATAAGTCCTAGAGGTATGAAATTTGGAGGGTAGTATCCTTATATAGTGTAGGGGTGCACTAAGAAAGGAATTTTGAAAAGTCACACTCTAACGCGAGCAACGCCGCGGAAGACGGCTAGTGGATATGCTTATAATAATTTGACACGCCTGCAACTGCTTGTAGTCTTGTTTCCTACTAGCTATTTGTAGGTAGTCAGACTAACAAATCCTAGTAGCACAGAAAGCTTTTGAAATGTATGGTATGATAGAGTTTCTGAGGTAGTAACAAACATTAAAAGCATGCCTCTTCATTTCTTGGAAGTTTATATTTTTTTCTAGGTTTGAACAAGTTTGAAGTTGAAAAAATTTAATTACCTAAACTATTTGTTTTGGTTATACCTCCGACCGAAATACGGAGGGGTGTTATAAGTTTGACGGCGTTCGTAATAAAGATGATTTATCTTGGATCATGTCTCGGATGGTTTTTAGCCATGTTTAGTGAGCATTCAAGTAGTAGGAAAGTAGCCGTTTCCGACCAATTTTACCAATTTTGAGAAATTTCAGGCATAATTGCAGTTTGAAACATTTAATTCATCTCAAAGTTTTAAAATTAGATGAACAGCGGGCCTAAGATGCGCACCGCGAGATATTTGTCATGTCGTTCTGTCAAAATGTAAGCATTTCGTACCAGTTTAGGAACTATTGCATTATCTGTGGTACCTAATGGTGTCGACAAAACGAGCCATAATGTACACTTTCGACAATTCTTAGTCGTCGTAGCTCTCTGAGGATAATAGTCATGCAGAAATGTCAAAAGTTGAAAATTCAAAGGCGCGGTTTCTCGACAACATTACCACAGATAATGCAATAGTTCCTAAACTGGCAAAATGCTTACATTTTGACAGAACGACATGACAAATATCTGGATACCATACTCTAAGGTCTGATGACGACCAGCAATTATGAAAAGGATTTAAACATGATTATTATGTACTTTCATTGTTGGGTATTATATCGGGAACATCACGAGATCTCAGTTCGGGGCAAACTACTAGTTTATCTTAGCCGCAGTTCAAAAATGTTTATTTTATCATCATCATCATGGTCAGCCTGTAGAAATCGACTGCCCAAGGCTCTGAAACGTAAAGCTGTTCAGTCTCATGTGCATCTTCAGAAACTGACAGATGGACGGACAAAACTGAGCCGTTTTTTCAAAAATTTTACGTAAGTAGGTATTTAAAACATCCTACTACTGCGCTATCATTTTAAAATTTAAATTCTGAAGTAAAGTAAGCTAAAGTAGGCTCTTTATTAGTAATATGGTATGAACTCATGGCAAGACACTCAGTTGGTATAGTAATGAGCTCACTGCAGTGTTCTAGTTTGTAAAGTGAATTTCCAGGTGAATGAGATTTTCCACCCAACAAATTTATAATGCCATGTAAATTCTTAAAAATAAAAGCTTTTAGTTGAGTTGGGGCATGATATGGCACATATTTATGCAAATTAAGCAACTGATTCTGAGATTATTCACAAAATCTTGAAAATATATTTTATTATTTTATTTGTATCTGAAGGTTTGGGCCTATATCTACTTTTGAAATGGGATAGGCAAAGATTTTAAAATTAGATTATGGTTCAGCCCTACCCGAGGTAAAATGCCTATGATTATTATTAGTTATGTGAAACCTCCCAATGTTTGTTTATACAATTAATTATCAGATTTGATTTTTCCACACGATGGGACTAAAAATAAACCGCCTTTACGTGTAAACAGAATGCAACATAATGGGGCATATTCTTAGTTGTTACCTCGAATAATCTTCGCCTCGACTCTACCTCGAAATAGTGCTTTTGGTAGTAATTTTAAAAACTAAAACAACTAAAGCACCATCGCGAGGTTGAGTCGAGGCGAAGATTATTCGAAGCAACGTCTAAAACAATGGGTTCAGGTCCCTATAAGCTTGAAAGGGGGTATTTTACACTTCATGGCGAACAACGATTGTTCAACGACTTTTGGAATCTTTAATAGCTTATAGGAGTAAGTATATTGAATTTTACACACTGTATAGACCAGGCACCCTAAAATAGCATCCTAAGTTTTTTCCATAACTTAAGCCCAGGGGCCTTATTCACTATGACCACAGATTATATAATACTATACGCTATGACCAATACAAGCGCGTTACGCAGCACGACAAGACAGCGGCGTGAAATCGCCCTATGCCTATGCCGTATTTCCTATGCCATAAATGTCATTCCTTACGGTGACGTCATACGGTTACGGCAAGGAATCTCCTAAGTCATACAGAATAATGCCTACTGTGGTCTAACCTTTACTAATAAGCTGCGAGAAAAACGGCTTCCACTGTAAACAGACTGATAAACCTGACAGGCGTCACTCACAGTTCCGTCAGTAATAGCTCTGCCTTCCGCACTGTGGGTCGTGGGTTCTATCTCAACTAGGACAAAAGTTTGCGTGATGACAAACATGCATGTTTGTGCTGTGTCTGGGTGTTACTATGTATTATAAGTATTCACGGAGTTCTGAGGTAACAAATATTAAAAAATATAACCGAATTAAGAATATTCTCGTTTTTTGAAGTCGACGACTACTTATACAATCAACCCTCTTCCTCAATGTTTTTCCTAGTATTGTTGCTAGTTAGTAGGTCCTTTATTAACCATACAAATGGTATCTAATGCTAACGAAAAGTGATATTGAGTGAAAAAATAAACGCCCGGTAGTGGGCGTAAAGTACCTACCAACGAGTGTCCAACTGTTGTAAACCAACGGAGGCAAACCTGGGGGAAAACTCTAGACTAGGCGAAGCAGCGTAACGTAAAACTATAGTACATTCTTACTAACCTTCGTCAAACTGACGAACCATGGTTGTGAAATGGTTATCAGGTCACGGCCTACTTACTTCAAAAATACTGATAACCGCTGCAAGGGTAACGTAGTGGCTCATCTGAGATTAGATCAGCCCTCCCGACTGGTGGTTGAATCGCGCTATCAACTTTACAGCGAGTTTAGAAAACCGGCTTTGTATGTGACAAGCGCTATAATTATGTATAGCATTTTAGGGTTAAAGTTTACAGAATTCCTAATACGAAGGTCTTTTTACTAGCCTTCAACCTTATACCTATAAATTCTGAGTCCGCCTCTGCTGTTAACTGATAGGTAAGTAGGTAGGTAGGTAGGTAGGTAGGTACACAAGAATGCTTTTACCCAAGGAATTCTGCGCGTACATTCAAGATCATCATAAATCACGGAGTTTGTGCTGGTCGTGTAACCAGCATGCATATAATGAATGACTTACTATATTTTTTGCATTACTAACTCGCTTCTTATTAAACCTAACACACCGAAATAATGTCCTCCTTTTTACATAAACGATTTTTTTAAACTCTATAATATTTATATTCCTGTTGCTTTCGCGTGGTGGGTAAGAGCCCTATCACATTGGCGATTTGGCGGCGCACACGCGGCGTGTTCGACTCGTGGACCGCGCGTGTGCGCGCCGAGTTCACCGCGTGTTTTGTAAGGCGCTATTCACGAGGTAAAATTAATTGAATGTAAAAGGGGTGTTTTGAATAAGAGTCTTGAAATAGAAGGGTATCATACCAACAATAATCTTTAACACGTAGAGCAAAAAGCAAAAATAACGATTTGAAAACTCATGATTCTTTGCGCAAGTCTTCTACCTCTGGTTGTCATGTAAACTACTGAAAACATTTTGTGATAGATGCATGTTGTGTGTTCTGTTCAAACAACATGCACTTATCATACTGTACATGTGTACAGTACACCCTATAAATCGGCAATTAGTAGGTCTGCAAGCATCCAATCGTCAAGTTAAAAATGCTGTCTCATCTCACGTCAAGCATTCTCATTTCAACTTCATTTTTTTGTTTACCTGTTAAGTAGGTATATCATATATTTAAAGCTATTCGAGTAAAAAAATTCTATAATACTTATTTTTAAAGATGGTTTTGAAACTAATAACTGTTTATTTACCCACGTATTTCGGTTTGAAGTGTGATTGGTCTGATGTAGTCTTGTACTATAAGTAGCCTAAAATAAGAAAACATTTCATTTCAAGGCCATTATGCTGTTGAATTGAAAACTACGATGGGTATGGATGATTATGCTCGAGGCAGTCTCCAGAAGACTCAGTCTGGGATGCTCGGAAATTGTAATATACAGAAGATGCTGTAAATGATGCATCTAATGACTAAAAGCATAAGGTCACACTACGGACACTTCTCGTAGTCACATCTAACTTACCGTGATATCATATCAATGCGAACTATCCCAATATTAATAGGTTCTTTAACAACTTTTTAGTTCTATATAAAGTCACATTTCAGCCAATAGCACATCTTCTTCATACTCGTAACTGTTTTTACCTAAATAAAAAAAAAAGCTAATAACAGGCGAATTTTGCATGTTTACTAATAACTATAACCCGAATTTCTTTGTTTCTGGAATATAATACAATTTGAGGCATTTTGACATCCTCCAGTGTTATTACTTGATTAGTCATATAAATGTAACCTAACTTCTTAGTAATATGCTGTTGTAAATCAATATTGTTATACCAATGTTTACATGACCGTCTGTCTATCTTACATTTTCTTAGACCCCAATATCCTAACCTCCAGTACAAACATCAGACTTAATAGTGATATCAGAGTTATAAAGGAAACTAAATTTGCAGCGCGACAATCCATTAGAGCATGACACCGATGCATCTGGACTTCAGGGGCGGTGTCGGATGTATACGGAAAACATGTTAATTTTAATGCATAGAATTACAAAAAATCTCGTAATTTTACACATTATTCGAACAGACACCTGATACACTGATTGGATTCAAGATCAGAGCGCAAAAATGGGAAACGTCAGGTGATTTTCACTGATGTGATATAGGGCGCGGCGTGCGTGATGGCCCGGTCGGAGCGCGGCGCGGGACACACTAGGGCGGGCGGCGGACGCGGCACCAGCGTTACGTCAGCGAGGGACGCGGGGTAGGGGGGGGTGAGGTAGCGGAGACGCGCAGGGGCAGGGAGGGCGCCCCGCACTACTGCATCCTCCAGCGCCCATCTTCGCCCGGCTCCGCTGAAAAACGTGACATCTCTTCCCCCGCAGCGCTTCGCTCTCCGCATCCAACGAGACCTACTATCACTTACTCGTGGTCATTTTCTACAGAAACTCATTACCTCGGTATACTTACAAGTAATTTGCTGATATGAAGCCTTTATCTACGAGGAACCTAATTAACCTATAAAGTTTTATATTTCAAGTTCAAGGCTGGCGAGAGATGTAATTCAATTTGAAAACCATTAACTGGTAAAAGTTTGGGCGCCAGTTTGTAAATGTGTTTTGTTAAATTTACGGTAGGTAGATTAATATCTTGCATCAATATTCCATAGGTAATATAATTATCTACGAAAAATAATATATCTCTATATTATCTGCAAAGCAAGTGTGATTTAATTTTTTCAAATTTTTCTGGCTTCTTATTAGTACGATACTAATCGAGTAAGCAAAAATCCTTATTACTAGGTCGTTGTCACAACCTACACATCGAATGTTCTATTTGTAAGTACTGCTTAGTAGTTAATATAGCTATAATAATATATTTACAGAAGTAAAAATTACCTTTACCTACCTAATACAAAACTTCAAAGACTTGTAGCAAAACTTGCTATCACTTAGAAAATTAATTTTGTAGTTTTTAGGCGTGCAAACCCTTTTAATGTTAATTAAGAAGGAAATAAAACTAATCATCATTTTATTTATAATTTATTTTGTTTGAATAAAAAAACAAAATTATAACTCTAAGAAAATTCTTATGAAATTCTTCATTCAGCAAAATTTGAATGAAAAATAATAGCTAGAATTTGTAAATGTTAATTAACTTATCGATATAATGCTATTTAACGAAATAAAGTTATGAGGTAGATGTTTTCAAAAGTCGCTCACTAAATCAAACTACACTTACATTATGACCTTACGATAAATGCACAATTGTAAACCTACAAAACCCGTAACATATGTACTATAACTATTCAACTACTATAAAGCATTAGAGGTGGATACATTTAGGTACTGTTAAAATTACACGTACATCTACAATTTGCCATAAGGCCTAGCTTTGTTTTGTAATCTTTTTTTTTTTCTAGTTTAATATTTTGATGTTATTGACAAACTAATCGTACCAATTGGTTATACTATCTCATAAGAGTATACTTATGATAAATTAATGCAGACAGTGTTTTTCTGACAGTAGCTGTATCAATATAAACTCATACAACATTACAACATGATATTAAAAGTAAGGAAAATTTAACTTTTACTTGGTAAAGAAGTTTGCATACTTATAATAATATGGCAGAACTAGCTGATACCCACGACTTTGTACGCATGCGAAACTTTCCACTAAAATATCGTGTCAACCAGTATACGGTGAACCTCGTGTTAAAGGCTGCTTCTGGTTTAGAGAGTTCAAGCTGTATCTAAAAATTTACGTCATTGATTCCAATAAAATATAGTCTATGTTTCAATCCGGAATAAGGGCTTCCTAATGGTATAAGTTTCGTTGAAATTGGTCCAGTAGTTAAGGCGTGATCCGCAAACAAACAAACAGATGAACAGACAAATTCAATTTTCGGAATCAGAATCGTTTATTTAGTAGATCTGCATTTAGTTTATCTTTAATATTAGTTTTTTGGCTTTTTTACAATTTTATAATAGTATAGATTGGAAAAAATGTAGTTGGAAGCAGCATCTGTACTACGACCTATTTGATAACTTATTTACCTACCACACTGTAAGATTATACTTTGTAGATATAAATCTTTTTGGGGTTGCCCATTTATTCCATTGCAGACTTATAATGGTCGTGAAGTATTTGTAGAGTAACCGATTGGTACGACTTACATTTATGATTTTTCATATAACCGGGATATAATCCTAATATTCCTACTATTATGGCCGGGTTCGAACGACTCTGAATAACATTATTTAAAAAAATATATCCTTGCTGATTGACAAGTTCAAAGTAGAGGCTGGATAGTATTTTATCATAGCGTTATTTGGAGTTGGTCGAACCCGACTTAAGTGTTGTTTTTTGGAAAGTTAAACAACTATGTATCGAAATTACTAGCATTGAAATAATAATTATGAATGTAGGGAAGTACACTCAGCTGATTGCCCCCTAACATGTTTAAAGATCAAAATGATGATTTATGACGGATCGATTAAAACTGTTGCATATTTTTCATACACATTATGCCCGTTACGTTTTATAAGAATAGGAAATAAGAAAACCCAGAACACAGATTATATAATACTATACTCCCAGAATGAAATATCTCAAGGCATTTTGAAAGAGCAGCACTCAGCAGGCAGGTATTTCAATTTTTGTTCATTTATTCAAATGGTTATGTGTAACATTTTATTGATTTAAAACTAGTTTTGCATTATTTATATTTTACATTACAACTTTTTATTTAAAACGAGCTAATATTTCCTTAAAAATTTAGTTAAATTGAAATAAGTTATTTGATAAAAGGATATGGAATACTAGGTACTATACTCTCGCCTGTTCCTTTGTATGACAAGACAATTGTAATTTTTCTCTAAATTCTACTGTATGTAAACTTCTAATGGCTTATAACTATTATTTAATTTACTAAAATTTAATATTATGTGAGGTAGATAGATATTAGGTATAACACTAATCTATTTCTTAAAATCTATACACGAAATACCTCCTATTATTATAAACATGTATGTTCTAAGTGAATTTAAAACTGGCAACAAATGAATTAGTAAAAATAACTAGGTGTCCATATTATCCACAAATAGCGTTGTTATTGATATGAGTTTCCTTCAAAATTGTCTTCGTCTTTGTATTTTTAATAAATTAATTTAGCTGCTAAATGACATAAAATAAAATTACAGAGAAATCTAACTGTGGCATTATCTATTAAATAAATGACATAAAACCAACATTATGATTAGCATTTTTGAGCAAACGCAAATCGAAAAGCTCCACTTTAGCAAATAAATAGATGATACACAAAAAACACTTAACCTTAGAAAAGATTCACTGTATTTTATCCGGGCTATTTTTTATCTGTGCCATATTTGGTGAAAATTGGTGGAGCCATTTCCAAGTGATGAGGAATCTTAGACACAACTGCAGCTTGAAACATTATCATTGAAACAGTGCATCTCAATGTATTCGGATTTGATTAACTGAAGTCCATACTCCAAGAGAAGGATTTAAGAGATTTTGATGGTCGGTAGTAATTAAATTTTGTAATTTTTGGAATTTTTTAAGTAGGTATATCTTTATATCTTATAATGGTATGCAGTACATTAGAGGCAAGTTAGTAAAAAAATTATAAGCTCAAATAAATAGCATTTAGCATTATTACACTAATATTAAAATTATTGCAACAATTTGACTTTGGCACAATTTTTATTATTCTCAAATAACTCTAGGTTTTTATATTTTTAGAGGTTACTGCTTGGTTAATATTTATCAATTATTATGAAATGTGGAAAAAAATTTATTTTGCGCCTTTTCAATTTGTTCATAGCCGTCTTATGTTATATTTCTAAACATATCAAGAATACGCCTTATAAATAACATAAAGTTTGTCATAAAGAATATAGCAACAAAATATAATATAAAACACACACAACTTTGGATAAATACCAATAAGTATAAGTAAAATAACATTACGATATTTGACACTCGAACACATAAAATTTGTACTTACGTTGTACTTTCGCAAACTTAGGATACTAAAGGTTTATAATATCATTAGAAATGTAAAAGATTTGTACTTGTCGATGGATTTGTACTGATCAGTCTTGTTCATTCTTACAATTTGGTTCTGTAACTTAAATGAGGTAGTTTGTGTTAGTTAAGTCTTTGATTTAATATTAAGTTAGGTAACTGCAACGGATTGACTTCATTCATTGGTTCCATTTTAAGTATCTGATATTTATAATATAAGTACCCAGTGGTGCTTTGAAAAAACATGTTCACTATAATTAGAAGGTACCACAAGACTCGTGCCTTATTATCAAAATAATTTAATTAGGTAATTTTATATAATTTTGGATGAATTTTGTTCTACCAAACTATCATTAAAAAAATACTACCTACTTAATAAATATGAATGAAACATCTATCAAAATTTAAAATGTAAGTGTCCCAGATGGAATTACAAGAAGATGATAATTCTTCTTTACTCAAGATAATAAAGTTTCATTTTGATAATGAGGCAACAAGTTTTTATGACATCATAAATTCATTAACATGATACTTTTCAATAAAGTGAACGTAAAATTTACTAACCGTAGTTACACTTACTTCGTGTAAATAATAAGTTTGTCGTTTGTGTTTGCTTGGTGATCTAAGAGACACTTTAATCATTGGTGTGAGGGACTGGCGTGTTGGCTCTCATGTGAGCTACCTGAACTTTGTAACGACTGTGGGTCATCTTTTTTCTTTTCCTCCTGAAATAAAAGGTTTAAATTTTATTATACTCGCATTTTTTTACCGATAACCACATTATTTCACTACCAATAAGATTGTGTACATGAGATTAATGGGTCTCATGTTGGATGAAAATGAATCGTTTGTGGCTCCTAATCGCAAACTCTTCAGGATAGACCAGTAGCAGGTACATTGTCATAAATAATTATTATTGATGAATTGTAATATTATCCATCAGCAATAATTTCGACCCGTTTGCGTGAAATATAAGAGACCATATTATGCTTCGTTTTTATTACGCTTTTAAAGTTGTTTCTAACTCACAGCAGATTCATAACGTTTTTAAACCTTCATGCCAGGGTTGATCTTGAATGAGGGTACTGATATGGTCTAGAAGTGATTTTCCGAGATGTCGCAAGACAAAAATGAAACTAGTCAAAAGTTGTACACACAGAGTAGAATTAGGTGACTGATGCTGAAGAATATTATAGAGTAATGTGATGCATACAAAAGAGTATTGTATAGAGTTATGTCATGTGTAAAGTAGAGTATAGAGTAAAGATAGATGCGTACACTTACCTTGATTGGGCAATCGGCAATGAGGTGGTCCTCGCTCTTGCAGTTGTGACATCTCTTTGGTTGTGGCCCGATGCTGCACTTGGCCGCTATGTGGTTCGCGAACTCACCGCAGTTGTAGCAGCTGAAACAAAACACGTGGATTTTTTAAACAATATTTTTCATTATTTTTCTGATATCTTAATTATACATTAGGCATATGCATAATAAAAATGTTTTAGCAGAATTATACAAAAAGTAATAAGCTGAGGGATCGTTCCATCTCGGGTATAAAACTTAATTTTTAATAGTTACCTACCTATTTTTAGCCTACATCGAACATAGCATAGTTAATTAGGTCGAAAATAACCTACCGTTGCGTAACCGTGATGTCGTCATCACATCCTCTAATTAAATTAACTTTCGAAGTTGTCTTATCAGAATGCAAGGTGTCTGTTCTAAGTAAATTAACAGAATGAGCTTTTAAAATAGGTTTGACATAGTTTGGGTGTTACAGTTCTGTAATTTTATTTTCCTTGATTAGATAGCGCGATAACCTCTGCGACATGTTCACACTGCACTGTGTAGTGTTTTGGTCTATTGAATTTAGGTAGGTATCTACTGCACATTAGAGTGATAGGGCTTGCTATCGCGCAAAGTTTCCATAGTACAAAAAACTAGTCTTTTTGTAATATAGTTTGATGTTGAGCTTTTCATCTTTTGTAGAAATATGTACTAACTATCCTACTAATATTATAAACGCGAAAGTTTGTAAGGATGGATGTATGTTTGTTACTCTTTCACGCAAAAACTACTGATTGATCCGATTTGGATGAAACTTGGAATATATATTGTCCGTGACCTGGATTAACACATAGGATACTTTTTATCTCGTTCCCGGGGAAAAGATGAACATCCAAAAAATTTATCAATAAATACATCAGTCCAGCCGTTCATTTGTTAGAAATGGTATAGCAAAACACAACTGACAGCTTGAATAAAACCTTTTTATGTTGGTGGGTACACACACAACCTGGCCGTAAATAATCAAAATTAAGAAAACAATATTTTCATTCTTAAGCTACGTGTACAAAGATGAAATTTTTGCAAGCGATCCGATTTGGATGAAACTTGGAATATATATTGTCCGTGACCTGGAGTAACACATAGGCTAGATACTTTTTATCCCGAAAAATCAACGGGATCCAACGGGACGCGAACGAAGTCGCGGGCGGAAGCTAGTATTTCATAAATTGCTATTAGAAAAGTTATTCCTAAATTAGAAATATTTGAAAACGTTTTAAATAATAAATTAAGAATTTACCGAATCTTTCTGAAGCGTTTTTTGGACAGTGGGCGCCGATGTGATCCTTGGCAGTCCACAGACGAAGGGCCACAGACTCGTGTGGCCTCCAAACCCTTGTCAGACTCTATGCACTCAAATTCCACTTCTTCTTCGTCGCCCAGTGACCGGAACCCTGGCATCTGGATCACGCTCTGAAAATAGATGATAGCAATTACATATTAAAAATACCATTCTTATCCTTGTTTTAATTTACACAATAATGAATGTGACTTCATAATCAATATTTTATTTAACAAGATTATTTTTTGTTAAATAAAATATTATTTTTTGAACTTTTCCTTAAAATTATTTGTCAAATTTTAACTATTTTTATCAGCAAGGCCATTTAAACCGCAGAGTTGAATAACTTTTGAACTCAACACAAGACTATTATTATTATCGATCCCGTTCCCTTCAAATGGAAGCAAACCATAAATTTACTTATCATTTGTGAGAAAAAAATCAACGTTATCGGCATCCAGTAACATAGTCTTGACTTGAAGTTTTACCGCTAGCGTGGTCGCTGCAGCCGAACGGAGTACAAGTTTAGTAGCGCAAATGTATAGAAAAAACATCCGGCCTTGATAAGCCGAACAAACAAATAAGCGCACTATCGGGTCAACCGCTAGATACGCCACATTATTTAGTGAATGCGTTTATTTATCTACTTCAGCTATGATAGAGCTTGTCGTATGTACTTTGACTATGATTCCGTTCGGCTAAACGACGCCCTTACTCTATTCAGTGTGCTGTAAATCAATAATCTGTATGTTCTAATTTTCTCTAAAGTAATACTTAAATTGATTGAGTTATCAGTTATCATAAAATCTATCATTCCATTCTGAAAAACAAAGTATAAAAAAAATAAAGCTCCTTAAATGCCCTTTCAAACGCATCATCAGCTATTTTTGTGGTCACGTTAGATGTGAGCCAAAACATTGCAAATAAAATATTTGTTTTTTAGAAATAGCTCGATTTCTACAAGTTAGGTTTTTTACATTTGTAGAAAGAAAGAAATATCTTTAAATGGTCTTTCTAACGCTATACATATATGCCATCTCTGTGTGTTGCGATGTAAAACAGTGATAAATAAAAACAGATTTTTGAGAGTAACTCAACCTCCACGGGATGGTTTTCTTCTTACGTATGAAAAATGGAAGCCTTTTTTAAACCCTTTTAGACGCACTATGTGTCAACCCCGAGGGCATTGTTTTTAGTCTTGGTCCAGAATGACCATTCTCCTTAGCCACTTAAAATTGTGAGTTGTGGCGTTTTTCGGCTAGGTCATTCAAACATTACACTACAGTTCACTAATCAAACCCTTGAAAGGGTTTGATCGTCAAGTCAAACTGTAATGTATAATCATGGACATTTTGTAACTATTTATGGTATAACTAAAAAATGTGTTCACGTCTTCTGGTATTTGTAGGTACTTGCTCTAATTATTCTGGTGAGCGCAACTTAGAATAAGTTAAATCTCAGGTTGAGAAAAATGCATTCATTCAATAAATAAAAAGTAAATTTTAATACAATCATAATAAGTACTCTTAGAGTTATGGTTGACTGTACACTAAGCAAGCAAGCATGAGTTAGTGGCCAACTCCGCTGTACATTGTACACCAAGAAGATTATTTTAGACACATTGACTTGTTGAGAGTTGAATAGCTTCAAAAACTACCAAACTTTTTTGTAAAAGAAACACAATCACCTGGTGTACGAAAACGTCTTGGCCGCCATCGTCAGGGGTAATGAACCCCCATCCCTTCGCCACGTTGAACCACTTGCAACGGCCGCGGCGTGTCACCCCTGTCACGGCCGCCGCACCTGCAAGTAATACGTTACCATCGTTAGCTTACAACTCTCACTCTTTCACTATCTTAGGAATTCGCTTTTAATTTTTATTGGTAAGACAAGCTTTCGCCTTTGCCGCATAGTTGTTTAAAAATTAAGGAAGTTGTCAACGGGCCTCGCTAAAAAAAAATATTCACGAAAAACATAATTAATTAAGTAATACAAAATTATAAATGCGGTAAACCTCACTAAATATTATGTACTTAAATAAATAATTTTTCACTGAACGCATATTATTATTTTAGTAGAAAGCTTAATTTTGAATTCATGAACTACACAAAAAAAAATGATTTTTTTAACTATCTGTAAATAAACGTAACAGAGGAAGATTTTTTTTAACTAATATAAGTATTGGCCGTGCGGCGTGAATGACCCTTATGTTAAACTAGATACCTACTATCCATCCACTAACCAAAATTATGATTTTTACAGTAAAAATGCGTATTACTAAGTACAGATAGACCTTGACCACACCTCCTCAATGAAAACTTTTTATATCATGCCGGAAATGTAAGTAGGAACGCAATGGAATTAAAGCTCTACTTCTTTTGATAATAAGTCTTTTGATGATTAAGTAATTGCGTATTGGTAATTATATACATATACGTAAAAATCCCTCGCGTGGGTATATATTACTCACACTGTTGAATACAAGCATTTAATTAATTTTAAAGAAAAGAGACTATTATTTTCCTTAACTCATAATCTCCTCTCATATTAGCAAAAATTGTAGTGCCATTGCTACTGGCACACCAGATTTAGCAGTCATTTTAGCTAGCGAAGCTTTAAAAGACAAAGTGAATAAGACCACTAATATTTAAAACCGTTTTTTTTGCATAGTGGCAGTTGAAACAGTAAATAAACACAGGGTAATCTTCGACATGATACACTATCAAATAAGGACCATAATCAAATTCTAATAGCTATGCGTGTAATTACTTTGTACAATTTATGTAAAAGAATTATTAGAGCATTTCCTTCCTTCCATGAGTACCTATAGCCACATTACCCATCACACCCTAAAATTAGATTAACATCCATTCCAAACATTAACATATTTTCATTATTAAAAATTATAAAACATTCACTGCGTAATAGTTAAATTGCAGTGTGCCTTTCTATAACGCATGCACGGACGTTTTAATGTTCGGAAATCTATTAGCAATAAATAAGGGCCCACGATCGTTTACTGGTCTAAGAAAGGGTATACTATTCCCCTTATCCGTATCCTTTACAAAAAAATAACGTGGGAACCAAACGAAAGAAAAGACACTTCTTTATTTATATTCATTATAGTAGCTTCTTTTTTGTATTACAAATTTTGGGTATATTTAACTTCAGTTTTAATCAAGATGTTTTTTTTAAAGTTTCAATAAATAAAATAATCGAAAGTGATTCATCGAAAGTGATTCATAAACAAGAATGCCAATTCCTAGAACTGGAATAAGTACTTCATGTGATTAATTTGACCTAGGTATATATTATGCTGGTCATTTTTGGAAAAAAATCCAGATATTATTCACATCGATGACTAATAAATTTATCTATACTATTATAAAACTGTAAAAAAGCCAAAAACTAAAATTAAAGATATGGATAAACTAAATATGCAGATGTACTAAATAAACGATTCTGATTCCGAAAATCGACTTTGTCTGTTTGTTTGTTCGCGGATCACGCCTAAACTACTGGACCAATTTCAATGAAAGTTATACCATTGGGAAGCCCTTTTTCCAGATCAAAACATAGGCTATATTTTATTGAAATGAAAGACGTGGATTCTTAGATACAGCTTGACCTCTCAAAACCAAAAGCCGCTTTTGACACGAGGTTCATCGTATACTGGTTGACAGATATTTTGGTGGAAAGTTACGCACGCGTACGAAGTCGCGGGTAACAGCTAGTGTTAAATAATTTCATACACTGTAGAAAGTACATACTTTACCTTCTAATCGGAAATGTATTACTCACAAAAGAGGAAGTGGGCTTTGGCCTAAAATGGTTACGATTTGATCATACCAAAAGAAACTTCCATGAATCAATCCACCTCGAAGACTTTTGGATTCCTCAGTATTATTACTTAGCTATTAAGTATAAAAGTTTTATTAGGTTTGCTAATTCGATATACATTTCCATGCGTTGGTATGTAAGCTAACCATATATTATTTCTAGCGCTGCGGCGCGGTAAAAGCGAGGTGGCATGCATGCACACGTGGACGGCGGGGACTAGAAGAATGCTCGGTATTTAGGTTGCGTTTCTGGTACCTTTTCATTCATTGGCGTAACATTGCATCTAGCCGCCGTGGCTGCGGCCTCGCCAAGAGCTCTGAGGCTGCCAGCCACCATACTCAATATTCATTATTCCCTACGCCGCATTAATGAGAAAGCGAACAAACTCGTTCCTAATTTACGTAGGGTCTATCTTAAAATATTTTTCAATACTTCAATAAGGTAAACAAAAACCGATCGATTGGCCAGTTAACAAACATTCCGCTGAGGAATGTAACCGGTATTTTATTTTAACTCCTCTGTGAGAATGTTTAGTTTCTGATTTAGAATTTTCTTGTGGCCTAAGATATAAAAACTTGAAAGCGTATATCTATTGCTTATTACAAAAAACAAAGAGTTAACTTAAAAGTAATGGGCGCCCATGGAAGTTATTTTTACAGTTTCAGAAAGCTTTTGCTCTTGTAAAAGTCTATATACACTTTTCGAAGTTTAAAGTACATAAGTTTAAAGTTTTTAAAGCATTCATGAATGATTATGGTATAAATAACATTAGTATTATTATATATAATTTATATTTGCTAAGATAACTTGAAAAAAGCTTACCAAATATTTTACATTTGGATTGTGGCAGAAGAATGTGCGAGCTTTAAACAAAAAGTAAAGAATGCTGAAGTTTCCTATTCTTCCAAAGATGGGAAGATAGTCGTTCTCTGAGCGCAGCCGCCTCGTGCATAGTGTGTGAGTGTTTTGTTTACTCAGCATGGCGCAGTGGCGTCGTGCGTCCGCGCCGCGCCGCCCGCCGCTCCCCGCCCGCGCCACTGCGCACATTCCTCTACACCCGCACAAATACTAGCATGGCATCTTGATGCAACCAACCGAGGTATGCATTACATTCTTATCGTCACTTCACAGCATTCATCTAGACATACTTGAGTTATTAGGATTAGCAAACAGCACCTGTACTCTTCAGCGATCCCGATTAAAATGCAAAAGGTTTAATGGTATATAAACTGAATTTAAATAGACCTACTTGTGTTTTGGAATAATACGTTTCAGGTCTTTGAAAAATTTTATAAGTTGAGTCCGCAAGAAAAAAGATCCACTTATCTGATTTGGGTGAAACTTTGGATAGATCAAGATCTGAAACATTTTTTCACATCATTCATACCTATAAGAATCAGAGTCTGTTGACATTCAACGCATAGCCTAAACCACTGGTTCTAGAGACTTGAAAACTTAAAACTGGCATCCAAAGGAGTCGAAATCTGCGGTCAAGTTTTTTAAATATCAATATCAAACAGTGCATAAAAGGTGGCTGGAAATTGGCATGTAGATTTTTCAATCCTACTTCTTACTTCCCTTAGAAATAAAGAAGTATGTGATTTAAGGTTTTTTCTGAGGTCAGCAGTTTAATGGTGGTTTTTGAGCAGTTAACAATCTCATTGACAGGGTTGTAAATGAGATTGCAATTTGTTGCATGGTACTCAAGGGCTAAAAAGAGAGTAGGGGGTTACTCAACAAGATGTTTTTTTTCATGAGCTTTAATTATTGTTACGGTAACATTTTCAGGACAAAGACAGACTATGGTTTGTTGTGTTTTACATATCAGCGAGAGTACAATAATTGTTGTGTGCTGGGACTTTTCCTAAATAAACAGTAAACCGATTTCGATATGTAATAATGGAATCTAGCGATAACTTGCTTACCGGTAATGGACGGCATTTTGTTTGTAAATATTAGTACTTAAATAATTACAACGGGAAAACTTAGTCCTCGCGGCCAAAGTCGCGGACAGTCTCTTATTGTGAAAAAAGCTGCAGACAAAAGTAAGTTCTAAAAATAAATAAGGTTGAGTATCATCACAACATTCCGAAACCTCGACTCACCAATCGTGACATTTCTGGTTTATTGTTATTTCCCAAAGCGATTAGGCGTGCTATTTTTAAAACAGGAGCTTAATTTTAATATGATGTTATTTTGAAACCAGGAAGGGGAAATTCTACACATATTTTAAGTCAAACGGTGTTTGCTTGAGTGCACTCAGTCTCTAGACTTGCTCAGTTACTTAGAATTGTATACTCTGGTTGATATCAATGCGATAATCAATCTTTGCACTATATAGAATGAAATACTAATGGTAATGTTACTTTGAGTCGCAGTTTCAGTTTTTACTTTAAACTAGCAAGTTTTTTTTATAACAGTATATTATTTTTCGAAACTGTCAATCTCAGTTTTGGATACTTATTTCACAGAGTTCCACCGTGGAATGCCCGAGAAATCGAGTCTCACTTCAGTGCCATCGACCTGCAGCGACCACCCAATACATGTAAAGTTCCTAGTATTACCTTGTTGTGCCGACAACTGGTAAATACCGTATGCCTTTATAAAATAACAGCTATGTTGATTAGATAATGTAAAAATTTTCATGTTCTACGATTTTTTAAGAAAAAGGATACAAGTTTGCTGAATGAAATATGCGTGAAAGATATAAAGATTAAATTTGTGCACTTTATTACTATGTCATATGGGACAAAAGCTTGAGCTAGATATCTCTAAACTATAAATCAAATTATGCCATACTCGTTTTGCCTTACAAGCATATTTCTAGGTACTACAATCATTCAAACACTCTAGCTAGTAAGTGAGATAAAATAACATTTGACTTGGCTAGATCAGTTTGTCATTGAATCTACTCAACTTTGTGATTACGAAACTGATAAAATATTTCCGTCAGATATAATAAGTAGATAAGTAACAGTTACACTTCCACGATTTTATTGTAAAATAGGTACCTACATTATATTAATAAAACATGTAAACTGACTTCTATGAAAATGATCGTCACTGAAACATGACATGAATGGTATTTCACTATGAATTAAGTCAGTATATACGTACAGTTGTCTATTAAGTTTATCGTAAGTACATGCCATACAATCACACATGTAGTAAACAAAACGCATACTAATATGATGTCGGCCACATGTCCAGCAAGCAAATGAAATAACCTAAAACGTTTACCATTCACTACTTTTTGCTGTTATCAAACGTAAGCATGGAATTTGAACGTGAATCATCGTCAAGTGGCGCTTGTTCTTCAGGATACATTACTAAGAGTGAAAGAGACGGACTATGGTACCACCATTCAGATTTAATTGACTGGTTACGAACTCGGGCCCTGCAGTAGGGACGTCGCGTTACTTAACATCGACTTTCTAAAAATTCCGAATAGTTCTTCAATGATAATTCCTTTTTGAAACAGCGCGCTCTCACGGTAAACATTTTGTGCTCGTACGACACTCATCTTATTTTGATGTCGACTGTAGAGCCTGCGTAGCTTGTCTCTAAAGGTGTCTACGCATTATGCTACGCAGTTTCCATGATAATGATAATTTATGTGATAAAGTATTTTACTATCTAGTATTTACAAACTGATACATTTAACAACTATTCCAACTGTATAAAGAAATAAAACAAAACACAATGTAATAAAATTCTTTTAGGGCTTTAAAAATGCAGTTGTTTTAACGCATTCATGCTTTTATCCATAAAGAACTGAATTATGTATTTTGGATTCTCAACTTTCAGATAAAAACCCTAAGGTGGAATATAGAACGTGACCCTTACCGCGTTGCACGCAAACACCACGGATACGAGCAACTAACAACGGCATCGTAAGGAATAGTAAACAATTATCTGGTCAATGCGTAGACCCTGCTTGATAAAATGCTCACGTCACATGTTTTTAATTCAACACTAGAGGCTCTTGTACTGAACAAGGATTTGTAGAAGTGACAACGAATACACGTATATTATTATAACGAAATTACTTTAAAAAAAATTTGAGCTTTTTAACTTTCCTATATTATGTAACAAAAATAAAAGTAATTGTGTATATTTTAGGTAACGTGACGTTATACCTATAGTTACAAGACATTCCTTACCCTAATTAGGAAGTGGTATCTATTTATAATTAGATGGTATAGGATTATCTTGTTGTTCATCAACGTTATAAGCCAGTAAACATGGCACACATATGTGCGACATTAGTGAAACGAGACTCTATTAACCTCAATTTAAATAATTTCAATGATGTTATAAACAAGTGTTTATGATTGCCTTCCCGGGCCCTACGGCACATCCGTCCGATAAGGGATATGTAAAAATCCGTTTCGTAGAGCAGCTTTTAACGTTATTTCGTAACACTCCCGCCCTTTTTATATTTGCACTTACAATTTTTCACAATTTCATCCACTTTTCAAACTTAACTAACAGCAGTTGATTATTTATAAAAAATCTTAAGTCTACTCACTTGAAGAGGGAACTGCATTTCCGCCTTCCCTCCCGCTCATGGTAAATAATGTGTAAATCAGGCACCACTGGTATCACCTTCCCGCTGTATACATCTTCCGTCCAAAATTATAAGGCACTCGATTCAAAGTTCACTAACTGTTGTACTTTTACGCGTTTTACAAAACTTAATAGCTATCAAAATATTGGTGGTGCATGGAGAAGGGCGCGCGTGCGCGCGTAGCGACTAGCGACGCGGACGCAGGTCGACTGCATCGAAATTGAGTGACAGTGGTGTGGAGCGACGACGCCTGTGATGCGGTCGGTCCCTTACCGGATATCGTCAAGTAAGTAGTTTTTAAAATAGAGAAGCTAACGGAACGTGTGCACCGGCCGAAAGCGCCGATCGCTTTACCCCAACCCAAAATGTGTCACTTGCTAGCGCGACGGAACGTGGTTTGCTCCTTGCCACTTCCAATGGAAGCGACTCGCTGCAGGGTGAACGGCACCAGCGCACTACCTACTACACGCTGTCTATTCTACAGCACCCGACATCGTCAAAAACAAAAAATATAACTTAATAGAAGCCGCGATGAACCGACCGCAAAGGGCTTTACTAGGAACGTCCAAGTTTAAGGATCTTTTGTTTTTTGCTCGACTTTGTCCTGTTATTGTTTCTGGGCTGTTTAGATTGTTGTTTTACGAAATTTGCACTTGGTTCACAATCTTCTAAACCTTGTATTGGAGCCTGAATATCACTCATCTACCTATGACTCAATCATAACACACCTAATGCTTAAATTGTTTAAAAGACGCATAGTATTTGTAAGTTAGTATTGTCGTACAAGGAAAGCAACACTCTTGGACAAGAGTATTAAAAAAAATGTAATTGGACATCGATTCTTTGACTACATTATCAAAAACACCTAATCAATGGTTTTTTTCTAGGCATGTCGACATTTCAGTATGAACCGATAACAGCTAGTCCACGCTGCGTGGCCTCTGCTCTGGGAATGTACTATTAATTGATAACATTTTATAAGTAATAGAGATGTATTACTGCTCTATGAATTTAACTAAATGAACTCAATAAGAAAATATTGGTCAGTTATTTGATATTTTTATGATTGTTCTGGTTTCACAATTCAATCTGTGTCAAATGTCAACAGTAATTGAATGAGGTACTTACTCGTACAACAGATGTGTGCTTTTTGACCATTTATCTTCATGTGGTTAAAGTTACAAATCCTTCCTATAACAAATACTCTAAAATTCGAAATGATTCTTTAAAATCTAACCGGAATCATTTATTCCGATTTGAGATGATTCTACTGAACGACAAGTCATCATTAATCATCAGAGCAGTGATAGACAACGTAACTACCTACCTATATGTATAATGAATCACTGGCAACAAATTCTTTTTAAGAATATTTCCTCGGAAATAGCAATCGTCCTGCAATGACGCACCTTGTCAATAACATCCAATGCCTTCCTGGTTTCTTGAAAGCCGTTGATGATAGTTGTCCAGACGGTTATTCAGATCAGTATATAATAAATTGAAATCCTGATCCATACTGACAGGCTTCATGGCTCAGTCGATAGTAGCTCTGCCTTCCATGCTGTGGGTCGTGGGTTCGATCCCCACCGAGAACAAACATTTGTGTGTGGCAAACATACATGTTTGTTCTGTATCTGGGTGTTTCTATGTATTATAAGTATGTATTTACAAAAAAAATGCATTATTGTATTCTATCAGCCATCTAGTTCCCATAGTACAAACTTTGGTTAGTTTGGGACTAGAAGGCTTTGTGTTAAATGTTCGTGAATATTTAATTTAATTTAATTTATTTTAATACTGTCCACTTAAGTAAAAAGTCAGCAGTGAGAACCATTCAGATAAATAAATGAAAAAACATTTACTACGATTTCGTTAGTAAAAATTAGAAAAGAGTGCACTTAAATGATAACACTAGACTAACTAACTAGAGAGCACTATCTTTAGGACATTAAATACTAAAGTTCGAGACTTTGACGCACAACGGTGAAAGGGTTCTGACGCATAATGACCAGAGTTCATCATATTAACTACAGATAGGTTCATCATCATCATATCAACTCATAGGAGTCCACTGTTGGTTATAGACCTGCCCATATTATTTCAGAAAGAGTGAATCGACTTCCCGCGATGTTAACAATGTCGTCGGTCCATCCACCACGTGGACGTCCTAAACTGCAAATAGGTTAGCTTTTGTTACTACTGATGAACTGAATGAATTCATAATACATAGAAAAACACAAAACCTAAATATTTCTATGACATCCAAACGGCTTTTTAAACCACAGTCTTTTTGGACTCAAGTGGGATGCTAAAATATTAAAATAGCATTTAAAAAAAACGGATGAAAATATCCTCGGGCCCTGATTTTTGAAGTTTATTGTACTAAAGTGTGTCAGTTACTTTTTCTACGTAACACAAGAGAAACACCCCTGTCATTTCACGGAGCCCTACAGCTACATGTCACAAGTGAAGTGACGAACTAGCCGATCTTCTTATTGTTACCTTCTAATACGTTTGTTATCATACATTAACTTTACGGGATGTTTTAAATCTCTCATATTTTATTTAGCAAACATTATTAAATGTTGAGTTTTGTTGATGGAAGGAAAAGGCAGCGGATTTAGTAATGAATACGTAACAGGTAGAGTCATCCCTCATAGTTTGAAATAATTTAAAATAGTAATAATAAAAACACCCTCTATTTTGTAAACATTCCACTATAAAAGTACACGTTTTTACAATAATAAAACTCTGGTTAAACTCTGGTACTTTCTCTGCTCTTCACCTTGACACAATATGACGGGTAGTTAGCTATTTTATTTGTATTCTTTGTAAGAAATGCAAATTACCGCCTACTGATTGGATCGATTGTTAAACTACCCTTCATAGAAATGTGACTAAACAATTCTAAGAATGAATTAGCATATTATTAGGTCATTACGTTGTCATGTATGATAATAATATGTCGTAAAGTTCCCACAAAAATGTAAATAGTTTCCTAAAATAGGTTATATGAAGCGAATCAATCAATATGGTATAAAAAAAATGCTTCTACTTGTAAAACCTAAGTCTAGGCAACGTTTACTATGAAATGAGGTGGCTCGTGTCCATATGCACGAATTTACCGTTCCATTTTAGAATACCGATACAAAGTGTAAAATGTTTTAGTCTTAAACAGAAAAATTATCGGTACCTCATCTTCTCGAGATAGCTGTATTAAGTTACAGCATTTTATTAACTTTTGGAGAATGATACAAAATAATTGCAGTCGTTGACTCTGTAAAGTTTTCGCCCAAACGCTTCTGAAAAGGCTATCAGAGACCTCTACCGAGTAGCACGCATAATAAATGCTTACAGTGGTAGATTTATAATGTTCAAACCTTTCAAACAAGCAGTGTAGTAGCTGGCAAGAAGGTTTAGAATTCTAGCTATAGATGGCAGTTATCAGTCGAAGCAACGCCATCTATTACAAACTTGCCGAGCTTAAAGCTTTTCAACCCCCTAATAATCATGTTGTGTATTTCAATAGGCGTTTCCCTCGAAGGGGTGTTGCCGACACGTCTCCCTAAAATAAGAGAGTAGGTATAGTTATAGACGTGTAGGCTACTCTAAAATTAAAAAAATACACAGTACTTAAACTATCTTGAAAAATAAATACTCGTAACTTTATAGTACTGTAGAGGAGGTGGGTTGCGTCTGCAAGCGGGTAGCCGCATAATTATTTTCTATCCATTGCCTTATGATACTGGTAACTGAGACTCTGAAACCATGGAGTACCGAGGCCCTTTAGGTATTCCAAATTATTTCAGGTCGTTTAATCGAAGTGACGCGTGATCCGAGGGCTGGTGGGTATTTGGTTCAGCGTATAACCATTGCTATATACCGCGACAATGCAGCCAGTGTCTTACGCACGGATAATAATTTGAGGCATAATTTGGACCGTATGCTCAACTGTTTCATGTGTGTTTTGTCATAATTTTCTTTGTTTACTCTCAGCACTAATATTACTGTAAGTGTTGCACTAATATTACTGTAACCACTTACAGTAATATTATAATCAAACTTTAGTACAATCAAACCATAGAGTATGTTTAACATGCCTTACTAAAGGTACTTAGAAACGATTAAAGCTTACTATTCACTATTCATTCGATATTTAGAAGGAGAATTTGATTATTTGAGCTCTATTTTTAGCCATATCAATCAATCACTGAAACGAATTCAGTTAGATAATTACTATTAAAAGAAACTGATATCAATACAAAAAAACTATTATGTTATTAGGGTTTTTAAATCTTGTATTGTCAGTAGTAGACAGAAACTTTATCTTAGTATATGTAGTATTAAAAGGTCAGGTAGGCCGTCACACTCTTTCATCATTAAGTTATATAAAAATATATTTAAAAAGCGCTGCATACCATTTTTTTCTTCAATATAACTGCTATAAGTTCCAAAAAGAATCTAACTAGTACAGCCAAGAGTGCTTCGACTAACTCAAAATAACGCAATTACTTAGATAAAACTGTTTCTGTTGTTGAGTTTTATCAGTTTAAAGTAAAGATGGATAGCATTATTCGGATTTGGTCGAACCCAGCCTACGTGAATTTTATTTTTCTATAATAGTTTCTTCAAAAATATACTTAATCAATATAAAGCGCAGACCTACTTAGGTATAGACATAGACACAGAGATTGGTTTCACTGATAGATTAATAATATGAAATAAAATAACTAAATACCTAACTCTACACCTAACCCCAACAACTTTTATATATTTCAGGATTTTTAAAACTATTTTTTTTTGTTTTGTAATACAGAAACGTCCATAAGATTTGTTTTATTTCATATTCCAGTTAACAATTAAAAGAATCTAGGTGTCATAGTTATTGGAAAGGTACCACAGCAATAAATGATTCATTAGACTATTACATTTTAGAGTAACACACATGGCCCTGATTGTGAGCCAGCTGCAAAATTGCAGGTGAGATGTGGGTGCAAATGTGTCAACATAAAAACCATTTTGTAAAAATATGAATTTTTGCACAGATTTACTAGGTACCTAGCTGCTTGTAGTACATACTTTAGTAATGATTCTAATATAAAAACAAGGCCATATTTGTGGAATTTTAGTATGACTTAGCAAAGTCGCTATTTATTTTTATAGTGATGGAGAGCTTTTTTCATATATTAATAACGCTCTCAAAAAATTAATTATACCAAAGTTCTGAGAAAAAACTTACAGTTTCCATTGAACCGCACAGTTGTACCACCATTGATAACCGGTATCGTCTGAATGATGACCGCGACACCATTGACAACGGCGGCGGTTGTCGGCTTGCTGGCTTCTTGTATATGGGTGCTGGTCCATGAAGCCGCCGCCGCCGCGGCAGCCGCAGCCGCTGCACAGACACTGCACTCTGAAACCAATCACAGTTCAAAATTAAATTCTACTATATCCGACCATTTATACCTACTACTTTTTTACAATTTCATCAGTTTTTTTCTTCAATCATTTGTTGGTTTGGTAGCCTGTTTTTATTTATTTTACTAACTAATATTCCACTGTAGACCACGAATGGAAAGTTTAAAATTATTTGAACACAAACCAATAAGATTTTAGTTTTGAAAGATTTATAACAGTAAAGTCAGCCCTACATCTTAGAGATTTAAAATAGAAAATAAGTTCTCCCACTATAAAAATAAGTCTAAACTCTTTAAGTTAATATCAAAATATAAACTACAGTTTTGTATGATAATTAATTAGCCCTAAGTTGGAATTAGAGATCCTGAAAAACAGACAAATAAAAAATCTTAAACTTCTAAATTGGAATGCACATTTTTGTTAGCCGAATATGACACAAGATTATTGATAATAATCCCCTTGATTTAATTATTTTAACTGAATAATCCACATTTATAGCTGCTACCCAAGTAAAATATGGTGATAGGTTAGGTTATGTTTCAGCAAGAGTAAATGAATTCGCAGCAACCTATAGTTATCATCCACTCACGCAATAGTATCGATATGATCACAAAAATATATTATCTAGTGAAATCAGCAATTCAAAGTACACATAGACCACATAGAAGAAAAGATTCTAATTGTTCTGAAAATGATTGCAACTCTTTTTGGATCAAAAATGTAACTTGAAATGATTTAACTGATCAAAAAAGAGAGATATTTATATAAAAATCTCACCCTTCATGTAGACTCGAAGCAACCGCCCCTTTTAAAAATCCCTAACCAAAGATATTGACAAACAGCCGCGACTAAAAATTAACAAATCATTTCCACTTATCCGCTGCATTATTGCGTAGAGATTTTACTACGAAAAACATCGCGCTGCGCATTGTAGTAAGCTACATCAACATATTTTACACTTCTACTGATATAGAAAATGTATAAGAACAGTTCTCAGTAATTATTAAATCGTGAAAATAAATAGAATTGAGCTGTGAAGCGTTTGACGAATGTCGAAGGACTGCGTGGTAATTTTGCGTAGTCCAGGGGGTGACGCGCATGTTAGGGGATGCCGACCACATACTATGATCAAACGATGCAGTACACAGCATCAATTGTTTATTTATTTATAGATACCTACTTCTTTGTAAAACAAATTACTAACTAATATCACAATAACTAAAAGTCACAAATAATGTGCATATAATTAAATGTATCTATGTTAAGTTTGATTCGGTTTTGTTATGTTTTGATGAATAATTGTTTCTTTTTTTATTTAAGAGATCATTTCTTAGGGTTTTATAGTTCAATATGGACCCATTATTTCACCATGTTGTTAATGCTTCAGCTTTTTAAAAGTTATATTTTTAATCCCTTTTTTTTTTGTAAATACCTCAGTGTAGTATTGTATAAGAGAGTATAAATTCAAATAAGTACTCAATTACTAAACAAAACCCACACGGATCACACTGAAATGTATTTTAGTCTAACTAGATAAATCTGAGCTGCCTTGATTTTGGAGCTTGATTTTGGTGGCGTCTGTGTAAAGTAGGTATGCACTTGGCTAGGTTGTTTAATTATTTTAAATTTAAATGAATAAGTACATACTCATTTGAACTTGTTATATGTAAATTAACTTAACGAGTAGCATTCGTTATGTCAATCTACTTGAATCATAGTTTCTAAAATGCAATTAAATAAACAAAATAAAACAATAAGAAATAGTTAATATTACTAGCGGCATAACAAAAAATATCAATTAGATACTCATTTATACACTAAACCATGTTAATACCTAAGGTCTCAGTAGGTACCTATATAATTTTTTGTTTAGTAGCATTCTTTAAAATTATTGCTTGATGTTCTGCAAAAGCTTTCGTTGAAAAAGTATTTGGAATATTCGCTAGATAGGAGTAGAGAATAATACTTAGTCTAAGTGCATTTTTTTATGTAAGTGTAGGTAGGTAGTCGAATAGTTTTTTAGTCTTATTTGTTTGTAAACTTTGTAAGTAGGTCCAGAATATGTAGGAACTATACTTGTTTGAAAAGTTTCTCTACTTTTTATAAGTATCGCAATTTTGCAACTAGGCCACCTAAATGAAAATAAGAACTTTACAAAAATTATAATTTTTACTATAATTCGGTCGGCCATATTGGCAAATTTGGTGCGGGTCGCGCATGCGCAGTGCCGAAAGAATACAAACACCCAGCGTCGCACATCTGCTGGTCAGCTCGTGGACACAATGCGAGTTGTAGACACCATCATTTTGGATCAAGAAGTATTCATAAATATGAATATTTGTTAAAGATAGTAATTTTCCAAAACTAAATGCGTTTTCAAAATTAAATCAGTACATGTTGTAACGGTAGCGTTACGTAACGTGGACTTATGCCATCTGTCCAATGTGAAGGGAAAACAGTTTACATAAATACATTTTTATGTATTTAGTAAGAGGTTTTTTATATTATGTAATGTTGTTAAATTAATTGTATCAAAATACCAAGTACAGTAATTACTTTGATGTTATCTAGTTTGTTTAAGTACGAGTATCGGTCAATTATTCTGAGTGGTCAGTATGCGTATTAGTCATTTGTCACCATGCGTTTTGGTCGTTTGGCGTAGGCGTCATTCTGCGCATTGACATTTGGCTTATATATCATTATGCGCATTGATTGGTCATTGGTCATTCATACATATTATGTGTTTGGTCAAGATGATAATTTTGAATTGTTGGTAATAATTAAGCATCAAAACTACATATATTTCATTAACTTTTGCGGCTATAATATCACTGCAGCCTATATGCAGGTTTATTGTGATCGCCATTTGTGAAGTCAGAACTATAACAATTTGCTAAGAACATGCCTAGTGAGTTACGTCAATTAATTTTTGAGACCAATTTATTTCCATGTACAAGTAACATAGTTTGAGCGAAAGGACTGAATATAATAACATTTTGTAGTTTATTCAAAAATCGTTCCCGCATGGTCACTCTACCATTACCTGACCCACCCTACGCTCAGAGAAGTGTGCGTACGTTAATGCTCTATTTTTTTCCACATTTCACAAAAATTTGATACGCGTATTTGCTTCAGATCGAATATTATTATTTAAGGTAAACTTAAACGATATGAAATAATTTGTAGTGTCCCAGAGAATTACACAAAAATTACGAATAAATAAATTATCATATAGGTATAAGTACTCACACTTTATTACTAACTCAATGTTTAAAAAATATATAAGGATTGGTGAATCTTTGAGAACAATTAAACTAATATAGCTCTGTAGAGCACGAAGACTACTCCATAGCTGAGTGTACTGTACAGTACAGATAAATAGCATCATCACTTAGACTAATAAAATAAGTATTGTAGTAGAATATACTGTGGGATTCTAAAAGTGATCATACCAATTTATGAAACCATAAAAACGATCGTAAAAAACGTCACGATAACGTTTTGTGAAATATTTACTTTTAATAAGCGACCGGATCAAAGGTCCCTGTTATTTTGTAAATAGGGTGGGCTTTTTTTATGAATTAATGCAGAATTATTAGGGATATAAAAAACTGTCAAAAAACTGGACTAAGTAAGGCGCGTGTTCTTCTGAATACGACTTGCGATTGGAAACTTGCATACACTTTAGTATTTTACCAAAAAATAATATGAACTTTCAAAAGCACTTTATAGAATTAGGAACGTACTTTAAGAGAACTTCGTAAGTGATTTGCAATTTCGAAAGGAACTGAAAAAATCTGCGGTTGATACTAATATGTACTTACTTCAGCACATTTTGGTATTTTACCATTAAACTTGCTTTTAAATCTTGTTCAGATATTGAAGTATTCTCTACGCTTCCAATCAATGTTTCAATCTTTTGGGCAATTTTGTTAAAGAGTTTACTAGCTCTGTATTGCAGCTTCGCTCGCATGGTTTTTTAAACGGTATTCCCATTCATTACTAATATTTTTGTAACTTATTTTATCCATTATTTTTACTTTTGCATGCAGAATGCAGATGCCAAATTGCAAGTGACCGTTGCTTGTCAATCAATCACTATGAGGGGTAGGGTAATTGCAAAAAACTGACCCCTCGTTGACCACGCATAAAAAGCAAAAAAAGCTCTGCACAAAAGATCCCAAAACCCAATACATTTTTCAAAAAAAAAAACGTATTAATGGGAAGTATTCACAGGATTTGAGTCACGTGTCGCTCCTCAAATTGTCAGTAAAAATCATGTAAAAAATATTTTTATTCAAATGCATTTATTTATTGCACTTAAATATTTCAATTGTTTACTGTGATTGCATGAGCCTTCGCTGGTGTTATCCAGAAAAAAAATTGCTTGTGCATGTTGTTTCAAGTCACAAACTGTTTTGGTTCCAAGTTTCATCAAAATTAGCCTACTTTTATAGTTGTTGAGACATGATTGAGTATTTTTAAACATAAGTAATTACTAATACATAGCTACAATTTTTCTTCAGATTTTATATGTATTTATCAGTACAAACACTTGGCAAGTGCCTCTCTTTGATATAATCTATAAGCCCAACCAGCTAATAAACATATTTGAACTAGGCACACAAAATCTGACGTGTCATCAAAACTGGCAAAATAACGTATTTGAAGTTGACAAAAGTCCAAAACACATTGAGGGGGCGTTTGCACTTTGGAATCAGGACCCCACGACGATATGACAAGTTTTTGCCCATCGCACACAATATGCGTCAAACACTCACGTCGCGTTTACATATTCACAAATAATAATATTTCTAGATGAATGCGCGAATTAAAATTGACAATCTATTGACAGGTTGATCATGAGTTTGTATAGTAGTGGATGAGCTTTGTATGGTATAACAAGCTGTGAAGTTTGTATTGTTAAATCATACAAAATGTATTGTTTACTACGAACTTTAAGCAGGTAATAGAGAGCTTTTATTGTTGCTTTATTTTAGAAAATTTGAAGTGAAACTTCTAATGCGACTTCCAACAAGGTTGCGTTAAACGTTTAACGCTCCTGGGAAGGGGGAATAGAAAGAGACAGAGCGAGAGTGAATGCGTGGCACTCGAAGTTTCACTTCTTTCACACGTAGGAACTCCACGCACTATTTTCTATATGCAGGCTATTTAAATAGAATTGTTGTGATATGTGATTAAATATGTTTCATTACTAATACGAAAATAATATAAATAAGTGAGTGAATCTTTGTCACACTGAGCTTATTTGTGGAGTTGGTTGTTTAGTTTATGCAAGAAGTCGTCTAGCTGGAGAAATACTATCGCCATACTTATCTTTTTTCTGTTGTGAAGGGTATGGGTGCTGTGCCGGTGCACCTAGGTACACCTTTATTCGTTTAGCTTAAAAAAGTGGTTTCAGTGCTAGAACGAGCCTTTTCTAATTTCGCATTAGTTTTCAGTGGTAATATAATAGGTAGAGTGGTAATATTTGAGTATATTTAAAACTAAAACAACTTTTACAAAATTGTTAGAGGTATATTTATTTGGTAAAGCTACAAAATTCACAAAATCTACTGGTCTGAGTGTTCAATATTGCAAAAAGTAATTTTTACGAATGTGTTTAGGGCGAGGACCCTCTGCAAGTTCCGATCTGTCATTGGTTGTATTCTGGAGGGACGCTGTGCGCAACTCGAGGGTTGCGAGTTGTACCACGCAGCCAATCAATTGGCGTATTTTTTAAATAAAGAACAAAAATTGGTAAAAAATGAACATGTTTTATGAGCTCATTGGGTGTTTGCCCCTATTGCTATGTACGTATAGGTATATGACGTAGTACGTACTATAATACGTGTTGTATGTAGAATATATACGGTGTAAAGATTTTTTATGGATGATGGTAATGTGAGCTAAGAAAAAATTCTGAATTATGTAATGTCCAAATATTTATTTCAAAGTTATTTATCTATTGTGGTTGTAAGGTAAGTAAGTACCTACTTGACATGGAACATAAATTAATATTTAGTTTCTTTTTCAATTTGCGTGTTCTCGGGAAACTCAAGGTTATTTATTTTATTTATAAAATTTTTGTTAAGTTAACTGCGTACTATTTCATTTCGTAAACAATTTTTACATTATAGGTGCTAAAAGTGACATCTGTCGATGAGGTATTAAACTTTTTAGCTGGCTATGCTTACCACCAAACTACTTCACCGTCGATAACCAAGCTATGTTCAAAACGAAACCCAACTCTGTGATTGGTTTCAAACAAAACCACTAGATGGCAGTAGATGCCGTCCACTTACGTTTAAAGTTGCTTAAGTTTTGGTTTACTTTGAACTTGTACTAAATAATAATATGAATATTTACTTTGTACTTTCAGCCTAAATAATAAGCATTGGTAAACAATGCACATTTAAAAAGTAATTTGGCAAAATTGACTGTAGATAATTATAATAGGCGAGGTGAAAATAAATAAATTATTAAACATTAATGGCGTACAAAGGTTGTATTAATTTATCATATTATTAAATAGGTCTAATAAAATAGAGCACCTACCTTCCATCAACAAATAGTAATCGCTTTATTTATCGTTCATCTAAATACAGCATAAACAAAATAACACAATAATGAGCGGGTAACGGGCAGTAGTCGACGGTGATTTACCAAGATTATCCCAGCAGGCTGCGAGCTGAGGGCGGCCGAGGGCCGGCTAACGGGACCACGTGTTTCGATTTCGTAGAGCATTTCTCCGCCGAGTCCCGTTACGTGGCCGAAAGTACTTTTGTTGGTTGCCCGTGCGCACTCGCGTGCGAGTCTCATCGCTCGTCTTTAAGATTGAGAGCATTAGTTTCTATAACAAAAGAAAAATCTTTTCAAAACGCAGGGTTCAGTCACTCCTGCACCGTTATAAAATATTTACATTTGGGTAAAGGCATCATAATAAATTGCTAAAATGTATTCAAAGTTGAGGAAATATCACCTCGAAAAGATGCAAGTCGATAAAATTGTGTAAGCGTATGGCCTTGCGAGCATGCGGGTCGATGACTGCTGCGCTGCCTGCGATGATGTTTACCTTATCGGTTGAGTGAGCGCCAACGAAAGTTCTAGCTTCGTCCGTCGTCGTATCCAAATTATTTGGGAGCACTAATTTGAAAGCGGTTGGTGCTACGGCGTAGCACTTTGCGTAGCAAACAACATTCCGATGCTAAAGGAAGGTAGTGCCATTTGCTTTTGTGATTTCAACTATTTCAATGTAGATACTTGTAAGTAAAAAAAATAATGTTCCTGGAAGATGTTTAGCAATATTTTTTGTTTAGGCGGTCAATTTGCTATATTAACACTTTATTCCCAAAAAAATCTAGCACGTCTTCAATGGTCTTGCTCTGTGAAGTACTTAATGCATTGTTATAGGTAGACGTCTAAGATAAAACAAACTAAGCATATTTCATTATTTTGAGCATCAAATAACACCAATAAAGATCAGTTACACTTCTCCGGTTTTACTTTTATGAACCCCACTAAAGCGTCTTTTAAGAGTTAACCCTTCTCTACTAAAATGTCAAAACTAAACACCGCGGAGAACTGGGTAAGAGCACTCATCTTTAGTAGGTACGCTTATGAACGAACTATGAAAACATTTTAAAATCCAAAAAAATCACGGTACATAGGAATATTCCATAAGTTGAGTTGGCAGTTGGCAGTGAGCTCTGGTGGGAGGAGGCTTGCGCGCTGACGTAATCCCGCGGTTCGATACTCTCCAAAGGCTTCGGGGTGAACGGCCGCTAGACGCGGAACCGTGCTGCCTACGCGACTGCTCAATTAAACATTCCGCATATACATTGTATCTACCTACGCACACATAATATCATATCAATGTGTGTGTCATGATGCTGGAAAAAGCATGGAACGTCACTTTCGATAGCTTTTAATTTTTGATTTTACTAAATTTACAACCTATATAATCTGATTAGGAATGGATTTGACAACGAAAATAAGAACAGAAAGAACAAGTATCTATAGTTTTTCATCCGAAGATTTGACTGAAAAGCGAATTTTATTTGCGCAAGTGTGGAGTTGTTCTTTGAACACATTTTAAATCTCAAAGAACTGAATCCGCAGTGAGAATAAAATTTTGTATTCTGTAGCACGATGACCTGTGGCGCCTTATTTACTAGTGTGGCAGTGAAAGGAACTAAGTAGAGTGAGTTTATGCCATTACAATGTATAAGAATGACGCAGAGTTGACACACGCTTCGAAACATAAACAGAATACCATTTATTAGTGAAGCGGGTCTGATTTCGAAGTGAGTTAGCGAGTTAGGTAAGTGAATCGTTTACTCTCTGTAGATCCAGTGATCAAGATCCAATTGGTTTCACCCAAGTGAATTAGAGTTCGTGTTTGAATTTTTACAGACTTTGCAGTTATAGATCAAAAATCCTATTCTATACTAAAAAAACCTGTAAGTGTACAACTGGGTTCAATTAGACCTATAAAAAAATCTGTGCACATTTGGTATAGCGTGTAAATAAAACCACAGAGGAAATAACTTCCATTTATCACTGAATAATAACTGCAGTTTGCAGTTGTAATGCAGTTGGCGCAGCGTAACTGTAGACAAGCTGTGCGAAGAATATTTTTATATACGAAATTGGGAACGCTGAATTCGTTGTACCTTCTAGAATTAGAGAATATCTACTTTACTAGGCAAGAGTTACGGGTTTCTTTTTTCTGCATCACCTTCAAGTCTTGCAACACGTCACGCAATCGTTTTCTGATACATATCATATTTTTATTTAAAAAAAAAATAAGTTTTCTAGTACAAACTTTGATGACATCATGTAGAAAACAAATGGTTCCGCTTATTAGATACTAGGTATACTAAATATTTAAAAATATACTTTTTGTATTTTTAATAGAATCTATCATTTTGTATATTTATAGGTCTTCAATTTTCAGATCGCAGCCCGATATTAATAATTCTTACTAGTTTCAAAACCCAAAAACAAGTGACCCATGACTGGCTAGCGTAAGTAACATGGCTTAATTACTCATATTTACTGAAATGAGTCATGATCTTCAAAGGAAATTCGTAAAACAACCAGACTTTCATGCATTGACCTTACCTCTCCAAATAGCATAGCTCTTTGCACTGAAATAGCCCTTAAGTGATACTAACATGGTCGTCACATGAAGTTTTATCATTTTGGTTTATCAACTGGAAATATCCTGGAAAATAGTTCCTTGTACTTTCGAATTACGTGCTCAAATATACTTATTTCATAATTTTATATTTCAACTATATATTTGTCGTCATAGAGACAAACTTATCAGTGAACTCAGCACAGTTGGAATACAGCTATACAAATCGGAAGCAGTTCCCGAAACCAACGAGTTTCCTGTCAAGTTAGAGCCAAGATTCACCAAAACTACTTACTACTGACTTGATCAATTGTTTAGCTAAACTGTTTTCCAATCGGTTTCAACATGGAAAAACGACATCCTTATCGGTAATTGCTAAATATAATCAGAATTTGACAGATACATTTTTATTTTATGAGCCTGATGAACACTGCATACATAGGTATATGATTAAAATATTTAAGCGCCGAACCTCTGATATAAGACAGGTTATTCTGCTGGCATTTCGTAAATAAAGTAAATAAAGTTGCAATAAATGAGAGCAAGTGAGAGGCTCGCAAGAAGGGCGGCTGAGAGCGAGTTACACAAGAAGGGTTACAAAACTGTGACAATGAACCCGCGTGAACCTGAACCTTGCGAACCGCTAACCGCCGATAGCGACAGTTGTACGCAACCTTTGGTCACTGCATTCATGCACTTTCCCGTTGCTAATCAGATTTTACAGCAACTTATCAAATTATGGCATGACATGCAAGCTAAACTACTAAATAACTGGTACTGCAAACAACAAGGTTAGATGATAAACGAAACTTTTTTTATCTTATCCCGAAAGGCGCTGAAAAGATTCAAGTTATAAGTTTAAAACTTGAAAAACTGACTTGAATTTAATACGCTTTCATCATCAAATGATGATGATGATTGCAATTTATTAGGACTGTTCTGTTGATCGTAAACAGGACAATAAATTCAGTAATTGTAAATAAAAAACTAATGTCATCATATTTAAAACTAACCCTAATAAGTCAGCTTAGCCTAAGTTCTGCATAACCAATACAAAAGTTGATTAAACCAAACAGATCTACTAAAACAAATTAAAATATTGACCAACTGCAAAAGTAACTGCATGTATACTATTTGTACTAGCTATTAATGTATGAACCATTTGCTATACAGAGTTGCAGACCCCTGCGAGTCGTGCTGCCAGCGTCTCGGCCGCAGCAAGGAAATGTTACTGCAGGCTGCATCGCGCGCAATGCGGAAACTTACCTCCGAGCACCCGCGCCTGCCCCGGTGATGGTGGCGTCAATATACCATTGATAAATGAACACTACATCATCGACATTCACTTGCACCAACTGAACATCAATCTGAACGTCATTTTAAAAAGTTCGTGTAAATAGAAAAAAAACTGGTTCAAACGAGTTGTAACTAGCGACAAATAATTCGGTATATTATTTCTTACTTTTAAGCCAGTTAGGTTTTTATTTGATTTTCAGAGTTCATATTTTTCATAGTAACCGTTATATATCACTTTAATAATCATGGTCAGCTAAAGATACATAATTATTATAAACTGTTAATCCACTTTCATGGTAATTAGAAATGTTGACTAAACACTAAAATACCAATTAAGGATCGTTTTTATAACTAACACTTAATAGTTTTAATATGTTTGTATTAATATTAATAGCATTGTAAATAATAATACAATCTCTCATTTATAAACACGATTAAAACATCTCGGGTACATTGACACCACACAGTAAGAAAAAGTTTTCATACAAAAGACTTCAACGAGCGCGCCATCGCAGACGTGCGCCTGATTTATTTGCACTTTTAGAGCAAAAAACAATATCAATTATTATATTTAAAAACGGAATATTTACCATGATACCGGAATTTAGTTGTTTCTCAATATCCCATGATCATTTCGCGTGTAACTGTGCCGAAATTTCAGGAAACAATCACAAATCATGGTAAAATACGACATTTTTAGTAAAAAATATGTTTATGATGATACTTAGTTTAAAAATACGTAAGTTATACTTGTTCATCATTGTATTTAAAACTTCAAAATTAAGAACTTGAAACTCTCACGTTTTGCAATCAAACGCATCAAATCTTTTGGTTATAATGAGGTCTTATGTCTCACATTATTATTTACATTACGAAGAAAATCATGACGAGAATTGTTGCATTGTTTCTTTTTATAATAAATTGGAAGCATAGTAATATGACACATACCTACATCCTAATAAATGATTTCAAAAAAAAACTATTGTGGTTGTTTTAAGGTACATTTTGTAGTATTTTACTAATATTGTTCTTCTAAAACAATGACTGAACTGCGTAATCATGATAGGTACATATTTTCACATTTACCACTATAATATGAAATACGACATGATCTTGTCAAGTAGATATGGGACATCATGGCTAATGAAAATACTCAAGTTTTTTGAGAAATAAAATTTTTATTTAGAGCTAGTCATACAATTAATGTCTTCTTGTTTAAAGTGGCACAGTTTCTGCGTATATATTCAAGTTTTGTATTCAAGCTTAAAAGTAAAGATAAGGTTAACAACGTTTTAGTGTTACTTACTTTCTATTTATACAGTTGAAAGAGATATAGATTATCCAAAATTTTGCAAGTGTAAAAATGCGTCTGAATAATCATTTTTGTTATATGAAATTAACAACAGTTGGAAATAACCAATACTTTATACTCTTATCTAACGTTCAGTCATTCTTCAACTCGTGCTTCATACAGGGTGGTCTGATATGGATCGCAAATCTATATTGTGCTGGAAATTCGCGTCGAGTTCTAAGTATTCATTGTTTATGGGTAGGGTTCAGAATATTGAAATCTAACATAGTATCATTGTGGGGTAGAGTCACTACCACTCAAGGATTCTATTACGAGAATACTGCAAAAATAGTACCCAAATTGGCAAATTTTTCAAATTATGTACGGTTTGATGAAATTGCTTGGCGAAAACTAAATCAATGGTGATTTTTACTTTAAAGTATATTTTTGTAATTTTTTAAATTTATATATTTTAAAATTATTTTCTTATTTTAGTACTGAATCATTGGCAAGAGATGTCACTCTAAGCGTTGATTATCTTTTAACAAACAACTCTTAATGCGACACTTATAAGTTGCATAATACACAAAGTTATAGTTAATACAGCAAAATATTTCAAGACTCATGTGTTATTTTTGTAGTAACTTAAACTGACAAGATAAACGGCATAATATTATCAGTGCTCGGAGATAGTCAGTTGCGAATCTCATGAGCTCTCAAACATGGCGAGTGCGGTCAGTGACCCCGGCACATGGTGATAAAAGTAAAATTTTGGGTTCTCTGTGATACTAATTTTATTACAAAATAATACTGCCCAATAGAGTGTTAACGTTTACTCAGGTGATGTGGTGAATATTTTGTTAAAAGACCTGAGTGTGTTCACTATTTTCAGGGGATTTTGTCAGATTATGTTCTTATCGTCATAAATATTTCAGTGCTTCAATTGTTTTTATAACAAATTAATTTGTTTTGAAGATAGGGTGGTAGTTTTTCTTTAAATTTAAATTATCTAAAATGGTCTATTTAATTTCCAACTGTTTTATAGATGAGGAATGAAATTATTCATAGTAGGGTGCTTTATGGTGTTTTAAAAAGATAGCATTACTAACATAGAAAAACAAAATGTTGCGACTGATAAACCAAAAGAGAAATTATTGAATTTTCATTTCATTTACAAAAAGTAGATAGCAAGCCTACATTAGCGCGAACGTAGATGAAAAGTGAATCAACCTGACTGTTGGTTGTGCGGCCACTTGCGTTCGTTGACCTCACAAATTTTCGTTTCGTTGGTTGTGGCGTAGTGTGCGTGTCCACCGTCTCCCCTCCTCTCTGCCCCCCATTCTGACAACTTAAATCACGACTAGCATAAAAATACACGTCTTTGATTGCAAATAAAAAAATCCAATGCATTACAAGCATGTTATAAAAGATCTGTTTTCATAAAACATCCATCATATCACCTGACATCAGAATAGACGTCTAATGTATTAGGAGTCATAATAAACAACCCCTTTATTATAGCAAAAAAATAATATCGTAAATGTACAGTCTTTATAAAGACTGCGAGATTACCGGATGTACGAGTGCAAAAACACGAAAACCCCACTTCGGTTATTAAGTTTTTTTATAGTTATCATATTTCTGCTATTTCCTATCTCTGTTTGTAAAATGGTGAGGTAAATTGAGAGCGAGGCACACAAAAAGCGTTGTTGATTCAAATGGAATGGTGTTGGTGCAGACTAGGCCTTGTCAATGACCCCTATTTCGCCACCGAAGTAGCAAACGAGCCAACCGCGAGAGGTTGACGATTCGCGTCACGACGACGACGACCGCACCGACAGCAGCTGCCTTCATGAAAATCCTCATAAAATATTGATGTATCCCAAAAGTACTTTGAAGAAAATTTGAATTCGGCATAAAAAAATTATTTTTATTATAAAGATTTTTTACGTGGAGAGATTTTAACAACTTTGTGCACGTAAAGATCTATTCCAAATTATTAAAGTTTTCAGAGGTACAAAATGTATGAAGTAAATGAACTCCTAGATTACAATTCCTTGAATACAGCATTTTAACCGCTTAGAATAGCGTTATAGAATCAATAAAAATATTGTACTAGGTATCTGGAGTATGTACTAAGGTGTCCGTCCCCCTAAAGAACTTCACCGCCTTTCAGCAATATTTTACAATATAATTTTAAAATGATTTAAGATATGAACTCAAAAATTTCTTAGCATATTAATTAAAGCTTTTACATCACTTAATAACGACATAAAAAATTAGTCAAAAGTGTGAGTCAGACATGTTTTGAGGCTTCAAACTCGATTGTTACTGAACAACGGTAAGCCACAAATGTACCCTTCAGATGTTGAAGATAGAGCCATGATGACGGATTGATAGAATGACAGTTTAGTGAGTAGGCCAGGCACCACGGAAGACACCGGTCGCGGTTCACTTTGGTTCAACGTGACACTTTCCGACGTCATAAACAACTTTCCTACTAGCAATGCGCTCGCAACAGCCAACGACTCCGGCGCAGCTCGCGTCTCGCACGCTCCCAGAGAGAATTACTCTGCGCCACTTTTCAAGAAAAATAATTAATTTATACTACGTCAATGACTTTTCTTTACATTGCAGCAAAGACGGTGTCGCATGAAACTAGCAATGGAGACTTTCCAACAAGCTCTACTTTTGACGCTTTGCAAAAAGAAATCTTATCTGATACGAAATTTATACAGAAAATGCATTGTACTTATGCATATATTCTTCACTCTGGCTTCCTTACTACTGATTTAAGTATTTGAGCAGTATATCACTAGAGGTTAACTATAGTTATGGAGGTCCTCCCATGCCTACTGAATATTTGGGACCGACAAATTTGCACACCCTCAAAATCAAAACACGCAAATGTAAGTGCTACTAGGCTATCCAAATTATTTTTAGTCTACTTAAATTATGAATCATAAAGTGGTATTATTCCTTAACAAAGCTTAACTCGTGGTAACGCGAACAAGCTATCTCAGCCACACCCATCATCGGTGTAAGGTTATAATATGGTGGACAATATTTCTTAAAAACATTGTAAATAAACCCAAGACGAGAGGTATAAAACTGGGGTATTATTTTAAATAATTTTCCTTATTTTTAAGATTATTGTTGTTACCAGAACACTATATACATACTTTTTGTAAGTTGTACAGTCAATGCTACATTTTTTTACAGGAAAGTATTTTTTTTTTACTTCAGTAAATATCAACTAAAGACAGTACCTATTTGGATTCATAAATAAATCCCCATAGCTCTCGGACTTCGAGTCCTGTTTGTCCAGGAAGCGGGTATACTGAGTACTTACATATCCTACATCTAGAGGTCGTTGCCTTCAGACACTGCGATCTCAGTAAAGGAAATAGGTTTATTTTACAGATGAATTCTAATAGAATCACTGATGTTTCGTAAAGTATGAATAAAATTCAGCTTATTTGGGAAGTCAACATTTTTGATTACAACAACTGAATCTGATTGATTCAACTCTATATATTTGGTTTGAAACGTTATTCTACTATGGGTCAAATTTTTCAACTTCAAAGATGTGAGTAAAAACTAGCATTGCATGTTAGATTCAATTGTCTAGCAAAATACTATACCTAGTACAACTCAGCTGAAGCTGTTTGCCAATATTAACTAAGCGAGGGCTAGTGTGGCAAAATGTAGCGTTACTGAACTTCATGCTAACTTAGTGCGAATTTTTATAGTTTTTTTCTAAACCAAAGTGATCAATGTGATTTCACTGGGTAAATATGATTAGCTGTGGTGAATTATTTTTTGTAGAGATGTACGTTATGATGTTTATGTTATTTAATATTTTAAACTCTATCTATAATCTCCTTCAAAATCTATAGGGCTTTGGAGACTTAAACAGTCACACAACACAGACCAGAACGTGACGCGTACATTTTTAACTATTTATGGTAGGCTGCTCTCCATGGGATACCGGGATTGTAACGGGACTCGGGACCTTCTTTTTACTTTTTTTCAACCTCCGACATCTCAGGCATGCATTCACTTTTAATGACGATTACTTTTTCGGCTCCGTAATATAATTTTTCCTCGAGAGCTTGTATTTGTATGTAACTTACGTTTGTATTTTGTTTTAGACATAAGATACTTTTTCTATGAAAGATACAAAGTTTCACTTATCAACTTCAATTATTTAATCAAAGGTTTTTTGATCAATTTGCTGAGAATAGGCGATGGTAAATGCAAATAATGATGTTCAAAATGTTCGAGTTTTGCATCCAAAAATTTACGTTCTCAAAAATCTTTTTTATGTTCGTAAAAGTAAAACCTTAAACTTAGATGTAACGTTAAAATATAAAAGTTTAACATCATAAACAAAATTGCATAACAAGCACAGTTTTTAGAATTCCATTAAACAATAAACAGACCCACCTTTGATTGATTTACAGTTTTCAAGAACAATGAACAGACAGCAGCAAGTTTGTGGTCGAGCTGGAGGCCTATTGTTAGTTCTTTGAAAGAAGCGGGACTGCAGGACCGCAGTGTGACGTCGCCTTTGTGACGTCACACTGCACTTTTCAACCAAATGCACTTTTGCCATCACACGGAACAGACAAAGTAACAGTTCCTGTCGTAAACCGGGACCTATAGTAATAATAACCATTTCTCAGAACGAACGGACTTCTCTTGAACAAAAGATTAGAAAGATATATGAGCGGTCATTATTCTTAGGCCGTGACCAATTTGAGGTTTAAATACAATATTATCAGGGGCAAGCTTAGGTTTATATTTTAAGAAACCATTAAAATATAAACATAATCAGAGGACGTATATACATACTTATTACTGAATTAAAATAAAATTAACAAAATCATTAGTATAGATAAATGCTATTCTAGTATTGACGAGTTCTTGAACGATACATTTTAGTTAAATTTTACATGCCGATAAAACATGTTTAAAACACAATTAGAAAATTAATCATCAAACATAATTTGAATAATTTTCGTCATGAAATTCCATTTCTATAACCATTCTATCACATTCAATGTTGCACTAAAATAGTAATCCACGGTCATTTTATTTGGCAAACAGTCAAAAACCTAGTATGATACGAGTGTATATAATATTATAGTCAGCATCATTGTAGATGATGATGAGGCAGAATTTCAAAAATATGAAATGATTGAAAATTGCCATTGTTTCGTTATTCCAGTTCTAGGTTTCACAGATTTTCCATACGTTTAAGGGACCTAGAATCTTTGCGGAACCTTAAAAAATACATTGGCAAATAGCGGTGCAAAAATACAGTATGACGGCAACAAAGCAATTGAATTAACATCCCGCCCATGCGTGCAAATGTCGTTTTTTTACAATTTACTGTTACCGCCTCACAAAGGGGTTAATAGAGTAGACGCAAAAAGCCTGTGATTATTTAACCCATATCCGGTATTTGGGCCACTAACTACGAAGCATATGGTCCCATAACCCTTTGGCCCCGTTAGACTGCGTTTGCTTAACAACAGTTGCATCATGAATATAATAGCCTGTTTTTTTTGGTCCAACATTTGAATTTGATGCAGACGGCGCCAGGTGGTTGGTTTTTATTTAGATAAATGATTATAGAAATCTCAATCTCCATTTCTCCATACATAAAATCGAATAGATTATAGCGGTTATATAATAGGTATGGAACTGCAACTGTACGTCACTGCAGAAGAACTGAAAAAGCTGCCTTTATCGTTCTGATTACCTAAGTGCATGATAGTGGATCATCTTGTAACTCTTAATTTGAGTTGACCTGAAACTAGTAACTTTGTAAAGCATCGAGAGCATAAGAAAAGAGACGAAGAAAGGTATGTCATAACTTGATTGATCTTTTACTTTGCATTTGAGTTCAAATCGCGAGCTAGTGCAATTATTTTCACTTTTCGCCATATGCACCATGCGCGAGAGAGCTGCGATTGGCAGGCGTGGTGTCGCCTATTCCTGGAAGGCACGCTTTCCACGCCTCAGCCGCGGAGCCGACTGCATCTTCCCGGGGAAATGCAGGCGGTCGTTGCACTTACAAACTCATAACCCCCTTTCTAAAGCGCCGATCCAATTATGTGCACTTTCGCAAGCCGCTACTGTCACTCGCCTAGATACGGATAGGAAACTCGGCGATGCGCTTGCGCACCCACCTGCTAGTGTGACCCTCCACGCCAACCATCAATACACGCATCCGACAGATTATTATGTTGAAGTACAATGTTATGCGGAAACCATACAGCCTTGACGACACACATAGCCGGTATATCCGGTGTATATTCGGGATACTACCAAAATTTGTTGAATTTTGAATTGAAATCAGTGTCAGTAGAGAGTATATAAAAATCTGCAAGAAACAACATTTTCATATTATCAGTAAAAAAAAGATCGCCAAGTAGAGCAGCATAGAAATCACTGCGTCGTGAAATAGTTCATCCAAACAATGTTCGCTCGTCTAACTACTTCTGGTTCACGTGCAGGGATGAAAGTTTTTCAGACGTTGTTCGATATCACGCGTGCCGATGAAAACGAGACAGGCCAACGAACCCGCGCGATGCATTTCTCGATACGCGCTGCGCTTTATCGTATTGAGCACTAGACCACAACTCTTTTCTAATTTTCTATGTCGGCCACATACTTTTATACTTATTATTTAAGCTACTAATAAGACATTTAAGTATCAAAAACAGTACGCATTAAAAGTACTTACGTGCATAATAAACGAACTGTTGGTATCCCGACCCAAACTGCTGTAGAAAAGAGATTATTTTAGGTAATATGTAAATCAAAATATAGTACTTTTACTTACATTATCGCCTTTACAAAGAGATTATCACATTTTACTTTCTGGTACCGATAAGCCCGATCTCACTTTTTGTATCTAGGCTTGTGCCACATCACAGAGACTAGACAAGTTGAACTTATCATGAGTGATTGCAGAAAGAAGGATGGAGGGGCTTAGAGTGCATTGACACACTTACCTACTGCACGTTGCAGGCGAAATGCAAGCGACGCGTCGTCGTCGTTCGCTTCTGTGGATATACATCTACCCCGACCAGCAGCGTCAGACCTCCCACACCCTCTTAACAAATCAAAGACTCAAACAACGAGCGGAAGCTTAGCTAAAACTTGGAGCTCTACTAACGTTTGTCATGTTGTAAATCACTGACGCCTCGGAAAAGTGGAATGACGTCCGCGCGACCATGCGGTTTTCACTCACCAACACGAACTTCGAGAGAAATGGAAAAACTTGTTAATTTTACCTCACTTACTGAGAAAGAAGGTCGACTTCTAATACGATCGATCTTGCAGAATTATTCCTGAACCCAATTACACAAATATATTATTGAAAGCATAATTTAATCAGTATATTTATGCAAATATTTGTAAACTTAAAGCTCTTAAAGCTACACTTGTCGACGTCTAGACCAGATTACTTTCATAACCACTGTTTCGTATTCCACTCGGAACAAAAACTCAGTGACAAAACAATGGGTGCAGCAGAATATTATGATACCTATTGCAATACAATGTCATTGCTGGATGCACTTGACACTGGCGCGAGGTCAATGGCAGTCATCGTACGGGTCGTAGTAATTCCACGTCCACATTGAAAGTGCTACTATGCTTTTAACATAATTTTCAGTGTAATTTCTTCGATTTAAAGAGCTAAATACTATGACCTTTTTATCTATGACGTTTCTTCTTAGAATCGAAACAAGTAAATCCAATCATTACATCTGAAAATTAGGTGTATCATCAATAATAAAATAATCTGTGTTTTCATTTTTCGCTTTTATCAATTCAGTTTCAAAAATCAGCTCTTCGCACGCATTCGTCGTAAGTAAGTATACGTTTATCTTACCGCATTTTGCATTACACACGGCGCTTTGTGCTATTGTGAGTTGCTTTTCAACCTCTCGGCAATGCTATACCGTATCTGACCTCGAGGTAGATTCACTTTGAGATAACTATTTTCGACGCTAAATGAAATCGTTCAACGTAACCGCTAGTTCGGCTAGCACAGATAATATCAGATAAGCTCAGTACAAAGAAACCATATGGTTCTATTCAAATACAAACTAGCAAAGTGTAGTATACTCACACTATTTATATAGTAACAAACGTATACACGAAAAAATACACAAATTAAAAATAAGAATAAGAGTCATTGATTTTCCTTTTATTTCCAAGTAGGTTTAGTTTTAAGTTATTTTCAGCGCATTTTGTATGTTATTTGTGTTCATATAAACTAAATAATTTCTAAAACCTCTTTCGGTTTTTTGTTCTAACCTGCACCCTTTCTGAAAAGCAATTGGTAATGGAAATCAAAAACTTTGCCATTTTTTACCATATTCGTTAAATCTAGAATTTGTTGGCCATTCGCCAATAAATATCCTTTATTTCAGTTTTAACTAGGTATTTTTTAGTTAGGATTAGGTAATGCTAAGGTTATAGGTAAACATTACCACAGATTATATAATACTATACTAGAGATTACCATTGAGTTTCGCGATAAGGGTATCAACTACAACAAACAAAAGTGAAGTTTTTTCACAAAGTGAGGACTTCGTAAGGCCCGCCTCGTGCTTTCTCAGCTAATAAAATAGTAGAATTTATGAATAAACATAAACTTTAAAAGAAACTAATACAGGAAGTTCAACCTATTCAAATAGAAAACGGAAACAAGCATTCATTAAAATAATTTTGCATAGTTGTTCTGAAATATCTGACAAACTTTACCAAAACTCTAAGTACGGCGGTATTAGTGAACTCTGGTATTGGGAGCTTTTAGGAAATCAATGCTGAAGTATCAAATACACTCGAGAGCAAAACTTCCGGATTATATATAAAAACCTGATTATCGTGGAAAGCTCAGTAAAATAAATTATGTTTGATAAACACTTTATCGAAAACGTTTATGCTGAACAGACGGTGACGGTTAATAATGTTGTAAACTACTTAATAAATAATAATTAAATAACATTTACCGCAATACCAGAAAATTACAAATATTATAAAAGAAACCGTGCATAGTTACTTCAAGTTGTATAGTACCTACTACATAATTCAGCTAGGGGTTGGTAGTTGGTAGCTACTAAACTAAAATGCTGCAGTTTTCTCAAATATTGACTTCGAGCATAAACCTATCGCATATCGAGCTTTATAGTTATACCATAAAGTAACTCCGTTATTCTTCCGCGTTTGTATTACACATATATTTTCTAAGATAAAGTAGCATAACGTACTGGTGACAATGAAAGTACGTCGCGTTTCTCGCGTGCGATAGTTCCGCAAAATAAGGCCGAGCGTTCATCGGCCCCGTTCTGCCGTTACCGACCGACGACGCCTGCGCTTGCGATGACGACTATTGCAACCATAGCATCATGTTTGGTATTTTTTTCTTTTGATGTGCACAATATGCTTAATTTTATGTGTAAGTCGTAATAACATTATACTTACCCTCGTATTACTCTTTAGAACTTTTGTGGATAAAATAAGTGTTAATCAATCAAAAGAAAGGTACCCCTAAATGAAGATGTGGTATGAGAGGTAAACTATAGAATGGGTTATGCCTAAGTAGTACAGAGACAAAAAATTTAATATTGTCTATATTAACTTCCGTAGTTTTTCCACCTTTGATGGAAATAACACAAAATATATTTACTAGAAGTGCAAAATAAATATGAACCACACTTGGCAGAACTGATAGTTTTTTTTTTACTTCAACCAGCAGTCTCTCTACCTACTCTAAATATAGAATAATATTCAATTAAACAAACAAAATAGATAAATTGTGTGCTAATAGGAAAAACCATTGGCTTCGTAGAAAGTAATAACGGTGTTGGATACGTGAGCTGCGTGAGCGCATGATTCACGAACACACGGCTCTGTGACATAATAAACTAAATTAGCATAATTCTGCCGGTTTCGGTTAAAACCCCTTTCGTTGGCTTCTTGCTTATTGGCCTGCATTCACTCTTACTCATGCTTTTTACTGACTGCGTCTTATGTCTTGGGGAAAAACGTTTAATATCCTCTTTTTGCTTCAGGAAAACATTTGCCATTAGCGATGTGTGATTTTTAAACTAAAGTAGACCTAACGGTAGCTTTATTTTGTAAGTATTTGAATAACATTGAAACCTAGTTAAGTACGCAATATGAATTAAACGCTTTTAGCAAAATTAGAAAAAAATATCTGTATATCTTCCTATTTTAATATATTCTGTATCTTTTTAGCTGCGCAAAGCACCCTCCTACTTTACCTTAATTCAAGAGTCGGGAGTATTACTATTTTTGAAAATAATCGAGCTTTCGCTTTTATTGTAAAACTTTTTCGGAATACACCTTTCTATTTTTTAAGTTAAGATAGATAGTACCTAGTAGCAGCAGTCATAGATAGAGGAAAACCATTAGTCGCACTGATCTTTCAACCAAGATACGAAAGTTCTATGCTGTAAAAGCTTTTCCCGAAAGCGGATGGCTTGATAAGTGTTCATCGCTCTCGCCGACGCATCAAGCTTGACTGCAGCTGCTTTCCGGTAATGTAACTACCGCGTATGCCTGTAAGAATTCTGCTTGAGGTTCGATGAACTTTTGCGAGTGCAGAACGCAGTAAAGAGGGGGAGCCACACTAGGTCATACCCGGCCATCGGCACACTTACCTTGACTCGTTGCATGCTGCCGCTGCTTGGCGCCACGCGCTGCGGCCGACGTCTACGCATAGAACTAGGCAGTGCTGCTTGACATTTTCTGCGCAGACTCATGATGCCCGTTTGATCCCTGAAACCGAAGATGTGATGATTTCATCATTATCCGGCAAAAACTTGTGGCAAGAAGGAGCAGCTATCGATAATAAGTTTGTTTAGCTAGATCATTATCAGGTAATATTAAAATCTAATAAATAAATTACTTTTTTTAGGTGCTGGTCTACATAGATATGATTAGCCCAAGACAAACACGAATGACAAACGCTGCAGGAGGCTTTTGCGTCAAAAGAACAGAGGAAAACCACTGCAAGAAATTAAAGTAGGCAGTATCGCCACTGCATCACGTTTGAGTTGTTGTAAAAGCGCTGCCCAATGTTGCAATAATGCAAAAACTCAATTTTATTGCGAATACTGATAACATTCGCCATATCTATAAGCTTTCGCCCGCGACTTCGTTCGCGTCCCGTTGGATCTCGTTGATTTTCCGGGATATAAAGTACCCTATGTGTTAATCCAGGTTACGGATAATATATATTCCAAGTTTCATCCAAATTGGATCAGTAGTTTTTGCGTGAAAGAGTAACAAACATCCATACATACAAACTTCCGCGTTTTACAATTTACTATACCTACCTACCTTACAATAATAATAATCTGAAGTAATCATAAGTAAGCAATAATCTCCATAGATGAACACTCATATTTTAATAATAAGATGTCTGCACAGTTTAACTACCTACTTTTATTTTCATAACAGATAAAACACTGTAGAGAATATTATTTTTATTAGTTACGGCGGCGTAGGGTTTGCCAATTTTGTTTATTTTCACGTTGGTCATAATGTAGCAATGCATTTTCCATAGAAGTAGAGTATAATAATGTTACATTGAATAAAAAGCGCTCGTGGCGTAGCTTGCTTACCCAAGCTTCCGTGCTTCGGAAGACACGTTAAACTGTCGGTCCCGGCTCTAGCAGTCGTTAAACCACGACGGACGCCTTAAGGCGGCCTAAAAACTCCGTCATCTGAGTAGACCACTAGCTCATATACGAGCTTGCTTGCTATTGAATAAAAAATAAGGCTTATGCTGAGAAGATTTTGCTGTTAATTTTCTATATGCGCAAATATTTTTTTAACGTTTTTGTTTTTTTATGCTATATTATTCCTATCAAAGTATGATCTAGAAATTCTAGAATGACTAATAATGATATTGCTACGGGAGTGGTATGGACTTGACACTCTTGGCAGCTATTGTTCTATACTATCTGAAGCCTACACACTAAGCCATCCAAAGGCTTTACGTCAAATAAAGGTGTGAATGAACTGTAACTATTTAAACACCTACCAATAGGTTATAGTGAGGTACTCAACTCACACTACCATAAAGGTAGTTTTGCTCTTTCACTGAGCAACGACCGAATCACCTTTGTATTTAAAAGTAAGTTCAGTAACTCTTATACTGTAGCGTTTGATTTGCTTGATGAAGAAGATGAATTCTTCGTACATATAACACAAGTCTTTTGGACAGGTTTACGGTGCGTAGGACGCTTAGTGCCAATGACAGCATAGATATAGAAACTATGAATAATACCTATCTAGCGGACATCATCTTTGTTCCGCTAACATAGGCCGCTTAACCATAAGAACCTTTTTTTACCTTAACATTTTACCTTAGCCTCAAACTACACTAGAAGGCAAGACGTCGCGTCGTGTAGTTAGGGAGTGAAAAGAAATATTTTTAAAAAATCTGGCTTTTTTAGAGCATATTGTGACGTAATCCGGCTAAAATATAAAATTGGACGGCATAAATAGGGCTTTGCTTAACCATTCTAAAACCGTTATTATTTTTATTCCAGCTTAAATAGTTTTTGATTGTAGACTTTTTGCAACTTTTTACTTTTAATTTTGAAGTGAAAATTTAGTACTGCATATTGGTTAAGTAGATAAAAATAAATACTAAATTAATTTCACATTAAACACAGAGCGAGAGTAAATGCGTGGCACTCGAATTATAACTTCTTCCGCGCGTAGGGACTCCACGCACTGGTTTCTTTACTTGACGTGCTTATAAAATTCAACATTTTTGCAATACCCAAAAAGGATAAACAAGTTTTAAAGTGCCTCCTACTTTAAATTAAAACCAAATTGTAACATTTACTCATGCAACTAAACGTTAATTAACAAACTTCCTTTCAGCAAATTGTAAGATCAAACGATAGTAGAAAATACTCTGTGAATCTAAAAACATTTTTTATAGTAGATGGATAGGCTTAATAGCACTTTAGTGCAACTAGATAAAAAATTAAGCGCTGTTTATCCGCTAGATAAACATATTCGTACTGGCAGCTTCTGTGCCTGAAATGAATTGCACAAAGTTCGTTGTTCCGGTCAGGCTCTGCGTCACATGACTTCTTCTAGTAGCTAAACTGCCTTTGACTCTAGGATAATGTTGGTGGAGATAATTTTTTGCCAATGAAATAAAATTTGCCAGCAGCATTTGTTAAGTTAGTGAGAAAAATTAGAGCTAATAATGAATTTTAGGTTACTTATTGGTGAGAATCTTTTTTCTCAAACATGCTTGGAAATTAAAGCATTATTTTGACAATCTTCTTCGAGATAAATCTAAAATGCAGTACTGGCCAAATACATGCCAGCAGCAGCCAGATAAAAATGTATGAAAATCCATTGCTGGCGTGTAATTAAAAAATGGAACGATCTTTTACTCCATAACATGGCAACCAAGGAGGTAACATTACTAAAGGTTTTATTCAAATTTCGAACAGGCTTTCAAATAGAAAGCTGATTATTGAAAAAAAAATGAACACTGTAATTTCGTTGTTCGTTATTGGTTTTGAAAAGTAATTGTATTTTCAACTAAAAAGTTTTGCCTAGGTACTTAGTTTTAATTTCTGCGCATTATATGAGAAAAGTACTATACAAGCCTTGGTCACAACTAGGCAATGATGGACTCACGTATGTGTGCCCCATTTTCGACTCGGCCCACATTAACACGTTCTTCCCTCATTGCCTCTGTTGCGGGCTGCTGCAGTAGAGTCCTTTCCATGAAAGAAGTCCCGCAGACGCGTCGCTGTAGTCGACCTTAAGTATTATTTCTCGGGCAGCACTTTTAACAACTTTAGGCATTGAAAACAAGACTTTGATCACAGAAACCAAATAAAAACGCACTAGCATCCGAACACATTAACAGTACCTGACAACTAATTTAAAATTTAGTTTTAAAATTTAGTTCCGGAAATTTCCGCGGGACTTCTTTCATGAAAAGGACTCTAATGTTCTATTGTTCATACAGTTTTTTTTTCAATCCAGCCATTTTGCTCATCTAGACGTTTTACAATCAAGACGAAACGAACCTTCTAATTTTATTGTACTGGTAATGCGTTTAGGACATCTTCTAAATATATAAAACTCTTTTGAAGCTGACTACTGACTACTAATGCGTTTAGGACATCTTCTAAATATATAAAACTCTTTTGAAGCTGACTTAGAATCAACGCACAGCCTAAACTATAAGTCCTAACTAAAGGTATGAAATTTGGAGGGTATAGTGTGTAGATGTGCACTAAGAAAGGAATTTTAAAAAGTCACACTCTAAAGGGTCTAGAACGCGAGCAACGCCGTAAGACATAAAAACCCTAGTGAATTACTAATTAAGAATAAATTTTAAAATATGATACACAGGGTCTTATTGGTTTGTACTTTAACACCCGTATTGTTTTTACCTAATCTGCAATATAATTCACGGTCTTTGTCGCCAGTGCCAATAACCTAGGTAGATGCGGGTGTATGACAGTATGTAGGTATGTACCTACCTATACCTACTTTAGTTTAGTGCAATGACTGAAACACAGTTGTAAGTTACTACAAACCTTTATATTAATTCTATAATAATATATAGTAACTCTCTTTGCGATATTACAATTCACGAACTAAGAAATTCAGTCAAAAAAGTAATGGGAATGGATGATTTGTTCCCAATTTAATTATGCTTCCAATTTTTTTTTTTTTTTTTTTTTGTTGTTAGATTGGCCCAACTGTTTTCCATTTTTTGGTGGAGTATGAGTATCGTTTCTGAAGGAGCATACTTTGAAAGCGATAAAATAACTTTGGGCTATAATAAAAAACTCAAAATTTACAGGCGACACAGCTCAGTCGGTAGTATCTCTGCCTTCCGTGCTGTGGGTCGTGGGTTCGATCCCCACCGAGAACAAACATTTGTGTGTGGTAAACATAGATGTTTTTTCTTTGTCTTAGTCTAGGCATTACTATGTATTCTAAATTAATATGTATTCTATTAGTAATCTAGTTCTCATAATACAAGCTTTGCTTAGTTTGGGATTAGAGAGCGTTGTGTAAAATGTCTAAGAAAATTTACAAAAAATGTATAGTTCAAAACTATAGGGGTTCCTATTATGACTTCGGAACTCTAAAAAATATGGTGAGTTTAGTTAATTAGTTTTTTTCGTATTACAGCAAAAGCTTCTATAATGTCGTTTTGTGTTTTAGTATGTGGTTAATGAGGTGAAACTTCGGTCATAAAGGTTTTATAAAAAAAAATGTATATAAAAGAATACATTTTTCGATGACTACAATAATAACTTGAAAATAAAATAAATAAATAATTAAAAATAGTATAAGAGCTCGAGAGCTTTGTCAAAATTTAAGATAACTATCTGTTATGAAGTTTTAAGTATGAGGTCTGTAAAAGCAATTCAAACGTCGTTAGTCCGTCATATAAATTGGCTAATAGCAGGCATTGACTCGGTTCGCATCTCAAAAGAGTTCAACGCACGTAGCTCAGCTAGGTAGTCTCACGACTTTTTACACAATGGCTTTTTTATGCATTCCGGCTTTTGGCTATGACATCATCTCTACTAGGTGTAGGTATTACCTGCGAACATCATCAATGTATAATCATACTTTTTTCATTATTACAGAATACATAATATTATAGTCATATCGTATGATTAGGTAGGTACTTTGGTTTTCTTTCTGCGCCTGTCTACCTGTTGCTAGCAGGATTTTTGTAGGTAACTCTTAACTTATAATCGCATTTACCTCTGCTGTGGTGTGTTTAAAGTTGTGAGAGAAACGTCGAATATGTATTCTAATGAAATTATAAATGCTTCCTTAATTGAATATACAACATTAAAATAACATAGGTTTTGAATGTATACAATATCGTACAGGTACCGTGGCAGTATGGAAACGCCGGAAAACCTACGCTACGGTTGAATGAAATTTCAGCATTCTTGTTACAATTTTTTTCATGTTTTCAGATGGTAATTTATTAAACACTAGTTGATACCCGCGACTTCAAACGCATGCGATACTTTCTACCAAAATATCTGTCAACCAGTATACGATAAACCTCGTGCCAAAGGCTGCTTTTGGTTTAGAGAGGTCAAGCTGTATCTCAGAATCCACGTCTTTTATTTCGATAAAATATAGCCTGCTTCAATCCGGAAAAAGGGCTTTCGAATGGTACCTATAAGTTTCATTGAAATTGGTCCAGTAGTTTACGTGATCCGCGAACAAACAAACAGACAAACAGATAAACAGAAAAACAAACAAACTCGATTTTCAGAAACAGAATCGTTTATTTAGTAGATCTGCATATTTAGTTTATTCATATCTTTAATTTTACTTTTTGGCTTTTTGCAGTTTTATAATAGTATAGATAGACTAACACGTACATAAGTCAGTGTTTTAGAACCAATCATCTTTATTGTTCGCGTGTATTGGCTCTAAGTAGGAGGTAGGTTTTTGCATCGGCGCGTCTCAGTCTCAGTATAATCTGACAGGACGTGCAAAAACTGTTGTAATATTCGGTGGTGGAGGCTTTGTGCCCTCCGGCAGCGCGGCGGTTACGTAAGTTCATCTAGTTTCAAGGCCGAGGACATTGCTCCCAAATCGCTGATCGCGTCCTGGCGTGGAGGGGCGACACTGCCAGGCCAGTTTGGGCGTCCACTTCTTTTTTTACTAATATACTTCTAATAACATAGAACTAGCTTAGAATTTTTTCTCGAGGTACAATTTTCATGGTGTAATTCAACCTTGGACTGTAATACCACGAGTTTTTAGAGGTTATTCGTTGTAAATAAAGTAATGCGTATTTTAAAACTTTCGCAAAAAAACTCCTTATTGACAGGCTGGAAGGATGACATAATCTAATAGAGTTGTGGTCTATTAGTCTTTATGTGCATGCTAATATCTAATATTCGGAGGTAAATATAGACATGATCTGATGATGATCTGTGTTAAAAATGGGAAATGAATGGCTTAAATTTTAATACGAAGAACACTTCATGGTAGGCACTGAAGTCGTTGCAGAAGCCGTTCAAAAAGTAGTTGTATCAATTCTCCCTAAAAGAGAAGGCCCAAAACTGTTCTCCCTTGGGTTTTATGGAGAAGGCGTATGTAAAAGTTATGAATTGAACCTGCGACCTTCCTCTTGATAGCTGCCTTGATGCAGACACTTGATATGATGATGATGTAATGAATCAGGCTGGTTTAGTTATAAATAACTAAGATTACAATTATATAAAACTAGATATTCTAAGACTAGAAAGATGGTCGGAGTTAGAGAATGCATAGTCAACTGACTTTACTCTACACTAGAATAAAACTGGCGTGCCGGTTTCATCACAGCGATTAACATGAAATCTTCAGAATACTTACATTCTTTTCATAATAAATATTTTGAGAAAACAAACTTAATCTGGTTATCCTAGTCCTAATTCTGGATTTTATATTTAAATCTCATAAAATCCGATTAAAATTCAAAACAATTTCTCTTGAACTAGGCACATTTTGGAAATCCAAACAAAGAAGCTGAGAAACAAACCTGTCGTCATACAAAACGGCTACTGGCATCATAAATCAATGAGAAAGTCATCCCTTAATTTATTACCAATTCTTCACAGTAAGGGTGGTCACTAAACAATGGAAAGAAATCTATGAAAGTAACTCTTTCTTTTACGATGCAGCTACTGCTTAATAAAGCTACTTATCTTTTGTTGTGGACAAGAGGCCTTTGTATAGCACTAAACTGATGCGAATAAAATATTTTTTTAGGGCTCTCTCTTGTAACAAATCCCTAATTAATTTAAAATATTTTGTACCTAGTACGTACAGACGTTAGAAATAAAAATAATGCCGATGATTATTTCGTTTCTTAAACGGTATAAATACTATATTGGTACAACTATTACTCCCTGGAGGACGTTGTTGCTTTTTTTCTTTTTAAATGTACAAAAATCTTTCACAGGAAACATAATAGTGTGCATTGTCACCATGTTTTTGTCGTTGAAATGTGTGTATGGTTTTAGGAACCGTTAGATTTTTTCACCGTGCATTATAACGGGTACCCTTTGAAGGGAAAAAAACGTTCGGAGACTGCAGGTAGAGCAGATCTCTCGATCGAAGCCTGCGATTACGCCCCGATTGGACTTACATAATGCCTCTTTGTGTTGCACGTTTTATCTTTACGTAACTGTAAATATTTTGGGAGCCACAAGTAGGTATTTTTGTATCAGGATTTTTTTTAAGCAAGGAAATAGTTTTATCTGATTGTGCATTTTACTATTCATGCTACTTTTTTGCTATTGAGAATGTCTTTGCAGCTTTGAAAGTATGTTGGTTGGTTCAAATCATGAAATAAAAGTGACTGAGCTCAACTGAGCTGTCAACTGAACTGTGAAGGCGTCACAGCTCAGTTGTTAATAGCTCTGCCTTCCGCGCTGTGGGTCGTGGGTTCGATCCTCACCAAGAACAAACATTTGCTTATGGCAAACATAGATGTTTGTTCTATGTCTGGGTGTTACTATGTATTATAAGTATGTATTTACAAAAAAAATGTATGACTACATAATATATTTTGATCAGCAATCTAGTTTCCATAGTACGAGCTCTGCTTAGTTTGAGACTAGAGGGCGTTGTGTGTAATGTCCAAGGATATATTTCATTATTTATAATTATCATTAAAACGCTCTATATTGTAAATACTGTGTTAGTTGTAATTTTCTTGTGAATAAAGTTTCTACCTTAAAAAAATACAGTTATTCTAGACGACGTTTAACTTTTGTTGTTTTGAAGTTACTGTCGCAATAAACCTTATATTTATCATAGTAATAGATATCACTATTATATAGCTGTGGACAAAAAGCCATTCTAACTACATATATATTTTACCAGAACATACTCAGAATTTATGTAAGTAAAATCTTAGAAAAAATCAATTCCCCGTTGTCACCACTGGGAACAGAGAAGGTGGTGACGACTGGGAATGACCTGTTATGTTGAAATATTTAGAGGACATGGTTCTTTAAAAAAATGTTAGGGTTCCAAAGTCCTACAAAGAAATCTTAGAGTTTCCCAATGTTCGTTTGCCTACTAGTCTATCGTCAGAGCTATTTTACTCCTTATTTATAATTTACAAGGTCTTGGGAATAAATTACCTATTTATATCAAATATCATTCAATTATCAACCAATTTTATGAGGCTTATAAAAATGAAATTAGGTAGGTATTTTTAAAAATTCTGCCATATAAGATAAATTAAATATTAACATCTTGCCTAGAGTCGGTTACCTGAGCCTATCAGTTAGCGAAAGCATTTAACGATTTCGCCTATAGTTATACCTAGTATAGTTTGGTAAATTGTTCTAGATCAGTTCTAGGTGGAGTGAAGATTCAGTGTCAGGCTCGACCATGGCATTGGGAGTAAGTTGGTGTGAGGGCGAGAGGCATGGGTGTTTTGTCCCGCTCTGGCAGAGAGGTTCATTCACCCGTGAGTGCGGAAGAGCTCGGCGGCGGCGGCGGCGCGGGCGCAGGTACCGGCTGCGGTGCGGGCGGAGCACGGACGCTGTACACGGGTAGTGGCGTAGGAAGGACGTCTCCGACCATGAACCGAGCTACATTTTATCAGTTAACCGGAGGTGTCGGTGCGCCACGCTACGCCGCGGCCCGCTCCCGCTTCACCACCATGACACTCTAGAGTACGACACTCGCCGTGACGTTTTGCATTTATCTAGACTGAAAGCAACTTAGATCTCAACATTAAGACTTATTTTATAATTTTCCTTTATATTAAGTGACGTTTCTCAGTGAGGTGGATTAATTTTTAAGTGACAGTGAAAACATAAACAAACATTTTCCACTAGGATTTTTAATTTGGATTTTCTTCAAGATTTTCGACGAAGATTTGGTGACTAATGGTTAGTACACGACACATGATTTCTTATTTTTTTTAAATGTACTAACACTTTAGTATAGTTATTCTGAAACATGGAAGAGTGCTGCATCTCAGGTCTCGCCTGTAAAAGACTTCAACGCGCGCCTTTTCCTTGTGGTATCTTAAAAATGTTTATACTTCTTACTACATGCATGTAAGTTGATAGTACAAACTGATTGCTATATAGCATAGGTACTGCTGATTTGTAATCAAAATAAATTGTACTCTTAGCTTGCTCTGTACTTAATCTAAAGTATGCATAACCTAAAGATTGATCTAGTATTTTATATTATTATTAATCCACCAAAAAATTCATTGTAAACAAATGATGCCCACAGATTTTTTTCAATAAAAATCCCGATCATCTTTATTAGTCATGATGTCCTAACTCAATTGCCATACGCCATGAAGCCATGACGAACTCTAACATAAGAATGTGATGATCCTTCTAACTCTAAATTAAATTAGTGGTATAAGTATCTAACCTAAGCACTAACACAGTAAGTACATTATAGATTGATTCATGGGCTACATTTGCGTATAGAATGTTTTTTTGTAGAATAGGCTTACTAACATAATTTGGTGTAGCAGATAAGTATGTGTTTATTTGATAGCGGGTACAAATTGTTCACTGATACATTTTTAGGAATAGGCATAATATGCCAATTCAAGATGTTTTAAAAAAGTATTGATACCAAAATTTGGTGTTATAGTTTGATAAAGTTCTTTGAAACCTTTCATGTCAAACTATTCCACGGCAGGTACAAAATTAATAGACCTCTATTTTTTGGGCTCTATAATAATAGCAATCAAAGCATGTGAGCGTGACCCACACAAACGCAACTATTGTGTTTGGGCTAGCATTCTGCAAAAACAGAACCTTGAACTTGCAGAGTTCAATCCCAAGGCTAACATTTGAGCACGTGGTGTGCCCACACGATGATTACGTAATCATCCCCACGAAGAATGATGGATTCCTTTCAAACAATCGCTCTGAAGCGATACACTGGTTTGGCAGCTTGTTTTTGCTATCAAATTAATTATTTATCTAGGTATTATGTTGTATTATTCGTCCACATTCATTTTGGGCAACTTTATTTTCGTTATTGACGTAGAAAATATTTTTAAAACTGAAAGTATGATATGCCCAAAAACTAAATACTTACCTGTTTGTCTTATAGAGTGTGACTTTGAGTAAAAGTTTAATATGTTTGGTCTGTAATATCCAAGAAATATGTATGTATAGATAGGTACTTGTTTAAAAAGAAACAAAAACAATTTTGCTCTTTAAAATAAGTATTAGTTTTGGATACCTACCTATAAACCTTCAGAGCTACCATTTCAGAATACAAATTACCTACCAGGATATTTAACCACACATTTAATTAAATCGTGGCGTAATGCATGAAACTCAAAATTCAAGCAAAAAACATGCGTCTTCGTTTCAAACAAAAGTAAACCCACTTCCAAGCGCACAGGTTTTAAATTTGCATACTCGCTGCCGGCCGCGGTTTCGGCAATGACAATGACAACGACCGATGATATAACCAGAAGGCTGTCAAACTCGTGAAAACTCGGTCATTGAACCCCACGCTCACCGCTCAGCCCCACTCCAAGTTGCTTTCGCTTGCGCGATTTTTGCATTTATGCTGTAGATCATAAAGTTTAAGTTGGTTTGATTCAAACTTGATACTTTAAAAACAATTTTAGGAGAACTTGAAATTCATGGCGCGTATAATACTAACATTTTCATCCTGTGTTAGGGCATGAAGCGACACTAACATATTATTACCTAAAAAACGTTTACTAGAATCATATCTGATTTTTCATTTCTCGTTCCTGATTTGAACTTTCAATTGATACCAAATATAAAATTCCTTGCACTTACCATTTACATCGTGAAGCCGGGAAGGTCCTTGATAGGTAGAAAGTAAATGTGGATGCGTTGAGCACGCGTGGCCGAGGCATATGGTAGGGGGGCAAGGGAGGTGCAGCAATGCGTGGAACCTGTTACAACGGTACCCTGATATCATGCCCCCGGCGGCGGCGCACAGGCAGACATTATGTAATAACCTTTTTCTTGCTTTACTGAATCATCTTATTGACCTTTCCTGGGCACTGATTGACACTTTGTAAGTGTAGGTCAACGCATATCGCTATCACTATAATTTTAACGCGTGACTCTCTTAAGTAAATAATTAAATTGTACTCCTATAGTTTATTAGTCAAATTATGTCCTATCAAAGAATTTCGATTCTGTCTAACTTTTTTCTAAGTCTAAGTACAAATAACAAAGCATTTTTTTAAATTTAACTTCTTATTATTCTGAGTTGGATATGAAAGTAAATTTACAGGAAGTGCAATAAGCACGTGTTTATAAAAATATCAACGTTCAAGTGTCCCATATGCATAGTTAAGTAGCTAAAGTATGTGATGACGAGCATAATGTATGCCTCCCTTCCGGTGGTCAACGCTAACAGTAATCGCACTTTAGTCATCAGTAAATCACTATTTTACTGACTAGTTATTAATTTTCATCATAAAAACTTTAACTGAAAGTAGTTGGTTATGTACATAATCATAGAAATTCTACTATAACCAAAATTGATTTTTATATTTTAGGCAGGGAAGGAGTTTTTGAGAACCCTACATACTACAAATCCATTGATAATATCGTATAATTTCACACCGGTTTCTCCAATGTTTTATTATTGTCATTTACAACAGATTTAGAGAGCCCTCAGTGAGGTCCATTAGTTACTAGGTAAAACTGGCATTACGCTTTCATCAATATTTTGGTAGCATAATCTAGTTTTTCAACCTTCAAGTTTAAAGAGAGAAACGTCTCTAAAAAGCTTAACCGTTACAAAACTATTTTCATTTTCAAATTAAGGTAGATTCGGTATGGTCAGCAACATAAATTATTATTTAAGATTGCCCATGTGTGTATGTTCTGGAGCATTTGACAATTTATTTTGTTACAAACGATAAGATTCAAAAGATTAAATAAGTTTAGTAAAATTTTTATACTAAATTTAACGAACAGCGACTGCATCTACTTAGATATAATATTTTTTCTTTTACTACTTCACAAGTACCTAATCAAAATAACATCGAATTACTAAAGTTTTAAGAAAACAAGTTTTAAGAGGTATGTTCAAAGATCTAAGTATGTATTTGCAAAAAAAAAATGTATGTATGTATTCTATCAGCCATCTAGTTTCCATAGAACAAGCTTTGCTTAGTTTGGGACTAGAAGGCGTTGTTAAGTGACCGTGAATATTTATTTATTTTATTTATTTATTTATCTACTTTAGAAACTCAATTTGTCAATCAACTTTAAATTGCTGACTGTACGTTGTGTACGTCTATGATATGCATTCAACTAAAGCCTGCAGGCTACGGTTCCCAGTGCGCTCTGATTTCACCCACCTATTTTTGTTTTTTATCGATCTAACCTAACGGTAGCCAGACCCTGTGGGCACCGTAAGGCCGCATCATGGTATAATGGAGACGATATCTCATTAGATACTTCCCGTAAAACCGTCCGTTATAATAAAATATATTATATTAGTATTAAAATACTAACTAATTGCTTATAGTCAGAATTTTATTTCATCTTTATATATTGATTTGTATAATATTATGTAAACAACATAATAAGTACCTTTTTTTAGTAATATAATAGCACAGATCATTTAGTACGTAATAGTAATAAATTGTACTGTTATACCTTGAAGAATAAATTTATTTTAATATTATTTTTGTGTAAGTATATCATCTATAATAGAAGAACAAAATCTATAAATATAAAAATAATTGGTAGACAGTTAATACCACCTAAAATTATTTTGCTAATTTGTTGAGATCAATTTAAGAATTAGGTCCAAATCAATGTACCATGTCAAATGTTTACTGCATAGAGCAGGTGAATAAAAATAAATAGTCAAAAATTGATCATACTTCACGTCCGCCTTAATAGTGTTCTCGAATGGATGTAACGGTACCTCCTTACAAAGGCTCCGTTGTCCCGAACTTCATAATCTTTCGGCCTCTACCTGCATTTAACCAAACACTTGCCGTTCCTTTTCATGTTTTTTCGACTTATGATCGATAATCTCTTTATAATGCCATTTATTATTTGAAAAACAAGGATCTCTGTTGAATAATAATACTGATTTGTAAAACCAATGTTTTATGGAGCGACGATAGCAAAAACTTAGTACTCTCCTCGAACTATGTAATTTAAAGCTACTAAAGATTCAATAAACTAGAATATTCATGGTACAGAATCCAAAAGTAACAAAGGAAAGTAACCGTCGGTGTGGTTTGTTCGATCGATGAAAGTAAAGGCCTGTGTAGACGGACGGCGGGTCCCGTTAGCCGGCCCGAGCTCGGGCTCACGGAATACTAAACGCTGACATACTGCGCGGCTTTTGACCTTAGTACATTCTAGACTAGTACTTCACACCTCTATGCACTCGATTTATACACCTACCCGATTACCTAGAACAAATGCCTGCAACGCCAGGAAGGCCAGATTGAATACTAATGTTATTCCAGGAATACAGACATTATAACAGGACTTTATGGCTATTTTAGTACCTATAAAGTAACCATATAAGTACTTACAAACAGCCTTAAAATCTGTTGACGCAATCCCAGTCATAATGTTTACCTTCCACTGCAAAAAAAACCCATTAACTTTACGAGCTAATACAACCCTGGACCGTTCTTTGATACAAAAACAGTATACAAATAAAAGTGCCATTTAAATTCATTGTCCTTTACCATTTTTGCTGTCCTTCCAAGATTTTTGCACTTTTTGTAAAACACATTGTAGTTAAAAAGTGTTCTATTCTCTTCAACGCAGGGAATGCAATTTGTGCAAACGGCATTTTTTAGCGTATCTCATTTGTTATGGAAGAAATTGGCCATAAAACCCGAGGGTCTATTGTTTCCCGAAGCTTTGTTACGTATCATTGCGACCTTCATCACTGTAATGAACCGACGTGGCATAATGGCAAACTTCCCGACAAAGGGAAATTGCATAGTTCCTTTAAAAGTAAAAATTACACATTGTAAAATGCCAGCTTTCCTAAGCAGATCGTTAGCACTACCGATGCGTTGCTCCGGGAATTAGAATTTAGCTAGATTTAACGCGTCGGAGCGATGTATACATAGATTTTATCGGTTGGTACAGATGTAGGAGAGGACAATGACCCTACGCAAAGTTCGCTGCATTGGGCTAGGTCTAGTAGAGGCACGTATGTAGCAAACACGGAAGCGGCGAGCAGGAGCGCAATACGACCCGCACCCTGACAGAGCAGGAAAAAGACATGAATGAGTATTGAAGCCTACCCCAAGAAGGGGGGAATCGAGCTTGCACTGCGGGCACCAGCACTGCCACAGATAGACGGTCACCATGCAACCTAAGAGTAAATGGAATCGATAGCGCTAGACCCGTCAGCTTTAAATATTCTATGCCTAACATTTTCAGAGATAAGTCGTACATGATACTGAAAGAAATAATAATTGCGAAAAAGCCAATAATAACAAATCTCATCTTCACACGAGCTCGAAATAATAAGTGTCACTTATAATCAGTGTTACTGACCGTGGGTAAAACTTATTACCAGAAATTAATTAAATAAATAACTCAAACACCGACTTTTTTAAATGGATGTAATTATTTGAGTTAAACTCAAGTGATAGTAACGTTTCATGCAGTACCTATACATGCAGATATTTGTATTTAGGTACAGGTATTCAACTTATGGACAACCTAACCTATTAAGGAGGATTTTTGAGGAAAATTCTTCAATCTACTAAAGCTATTATTTTAATGTTTAGTTTGGATCATTCACCATAATATATGCTTGAGTTAGTATCGTAAGACGGTGTACGTACCGAAAGTAAAAAAGTTCAGGATAAAGCTTAATCGCTCACTTTACACGATTTCAAAGAAAATTTGCGAGGATGTCAACGACCCTGAGCCCAATAGTTGTGCAGTGAACGCATTTCCCGCACACGAGCATTGCGCGATTTATACGCGGGCGCGGCACGGGGTGAGACGAGTGACGCCGGGCGGCGCGGCTAGTGAGAGGCGAGGCCGTTCACCCCGGAAGATTCAGTGTTTTGATAGCGCGCAAGCCTCCGTCACGATGGAAAACTGCATTTTCTTTGATGCGCTTCGCTTTTCATGCTCTAATTGACGGCCAATACGAAGATTTCATTTTTCAAACTGAACTGGCACCGGTAAGTTTTATGTTGTATCACTATGAAGGTGTCACAGCAGTTCATGTTTATGTGCATAAAATATTGGTGTATATTGATCGAGGGATCAAGTCAAGTCGCATGAGGAAGTGAATACCTACCAAAACAAATGCAATATAAGTCAATTCAATATTACTTAGGAAATGTTGAAATGTTTTTAAAGTTTAGGAATATCCGGCATAGCGTACAAAAAGGTAAATTATCTTACTAGGAATTAGGCAAACTTTAAGTTACTTACTTAGTGAGTAGCGTGAAAAAAGACACAAAACACCCTCTTTAAAGTATAATTTAAAAACTTGTCCGTTCCTTAAAATGCATAACTTATATAAAAGAGCCAAACTCGTTAGAATCCTGATGCCCCCCTACGCGCCAGACGTTAGGGCAGGTCGTCTCAGTCAGGAGGGCGATAGGACATGCGGCATCGATCTTATGACAAATAAAGATGCAGTTCAACAAGAAATAGGGGGCTAAGCGTAGGGGCTGTAACCAGCGTTACAATTTGAAATTGTAAAAGTTTTGCTAGAAAAATCTTAGGTCGAGACCACTGTTAATACTTCTAAAAAACATGTCGTTATGTTCGACTTATTTTGTAATAAAACACTATTTGCTTGGATGGGTAATGATAATGAAGTTAAATTATTTTTAGTTAGAATCTTTTTCATGTTTTATCAACACAGAGGGAAACAGAATTCTATGAAGGATACAATGATCTCCAAAACACTTTTGACCTCATTAATACATAATTTACACTTATTTATTATCAGCAAGTATTTCTTCGACTTTTAACTGAATATATTTTTCTTGGCGCTGCAACATAGTCAGACTACGTAATCTTAATTTTACGTTATTTGAGAACTTTAGTGAGCGTCAGAGCTTTGTTAAGTTCTTCTGAATATTGTGTCTGTTCTCTACTCTAGGAAGTTAATAATTTTGCAGTATATTCCGTTTCGAATTGAGGCTTTAGAGTCTGCTAACAGATTACGGGGGTGTAAATATAGTAAAATCAATATTGGATGGTAGGTGGTGGCAGGGTGCGGTGGTGGCATGAAAGAGAGCGAGAATAATATCCCTTACCATGTTCCTTTACAAAATATATAAATTGATAGCCTTGTGACAAAATTGAAACTAGTTGAAAGTATGATGTCATATCAGCAAAGTTTGAAAAAGTTGCAAAATAGGTGAATGGTTTTCAGGAAAGGGTTCGAGTACGCGAAGTAAGGGTGGTTCATGCCGTGTCGTCGACCCGTGAGAGTGAAAGCGTGTTCCGGGGAGGCCGCCCGCCCTGCCATGGCTTTCGCTGCCGATGCTGTTCTCACGCCGCCGCCCGCGTTATTTTCAACTTGTTTTAATTAGACTATAATAGTGTAACTACTTTATAATATGTTGTCGCAGTCAGTATCATTTCGTAATAGTTAATAATAGCGTCTCCGTCGTAAACTGCGTGAGTAATATTTCTAACAGTCAAAACACCTGGTAATTATTGTTTGCTTAAAATACAGGTGTGGTATGTTAGATTGTTATTTAAAAAATAAAACTGGGCTCTATAAATCTGGAGGTTTCCGTTATAGTCTATTTTCATGAAGGCAAAAAAGTCTATCCCAGATTCCTAAATAAATAGTCTAGTAGCAACGAAGTTTGTCTATAGGAACGAGATGTGATGATCATCAGGAAGTAGGAATTCTATTCAGGAGCACGGTCAGAGTCAGGGTGCGCGGTCGCCACGCACCAGCCACCGCGGAAGTAATGAACTTGAATGCAGTCGCGGTCGCATTGTACTGCGCCGCCGTCTCGCTCTCCTCTAATGTGAGAAAACAAGGCCCGAACGTGACGTACTCGCTGCATTCGCTGTCAAATTTGCCCGTATTCTCTGTCACAGGCCGCTTTCGTCGCCGATGCGTTTATCGGAACGAGACGCGAATATGTGTGTCGATTGCATTCTCGGCGTCGTAAAAGTGCATTTAGGTCGGCGGGGTGTACGGCGGCGGCGTCGGGTTAGTGCGACGCTCTCGTCGGCTAGACGTGGGGCAGGTCGGAGCCCCAGAGTTGCATAATGCGCGGTGCTATCCGCCGGCGAGCACGGTGCGTCCCCGCAGACGCCTGCCAAGCCACCACCGCTGCCTGGTAGCGAGCCCCGGCCCCAGCTCAGCAGCGCCGTCGCGCCGACATGAGAACGGCGCGCCGGCTCCGGCGGCCTCTCATACCGATGCTGGCGCTTCGCATACTTCTCGAGTACCTCAAGTCACTCGACGTTGTTCTCCATTTTTGAGTTGATCTAAACACTGAACACCATAAACGACGGAACTCTCTGTTTACTCGCGTTTTAAATCATAAGCGTATGGTTAGTAACAGTTTATCAAGAATGAACGAACGTTAAATCTATTTTATGTGAGTATTTCTAATCATTACTAATTATATACATAGTTACGCATATTTTATTTCGCTTTCTGAATCTGAACTAATTTTTGCTCATAAGCTACTTTTTTTATAATTTAATTACCTACATTTCACGTATTCCTTAATAAAATTCCCCATCTAACATATTTTTATTAGAATTATTAAGGAATAAGCTTTCCTGAAAAAAAAATTGCTCTGGTATTTTACCTATTGAAACATTACGTAGTGCAGTTTTATTATAACTCTACTAATATCTTTCGTTACATTCAGGAAGTAGTTGCCTAGATACACACTACTTTAGCATATATTTGGTCTAGTAGAGGAAATATCTACGTATTAAACTTATTAATAGTCTGCAAGGTTAGTGCATACAATGCACACTTGCATGTGCTATTGAATCAGTGAGTTGACCACGACTGCTCCCGGTATTTTTTTTTTATTTATGCAATAACTGAATGATGTGTCTAAAATATAACTTTTCAATACTTCTTTTAATTACTCTGAGGGTGACTTCAAAAATCTTTCCATTGACATGCTGTTCTACTAACTGAGTACTTACAAAAAATAGTCAAAGCTGCACTGTAGGGTTTCTACGGTTGATTTAAATAATCACTGGCATAGTTGACTGACAATAACAGCATTTTCAAGTGAGTAAATTCTACACGTACCTACTTCCTACTTTGAAAATTGGACGATGCAATGAAACGTCACCAATTTCATTTATCTATGTACTTGTAATAGCTTTTATGACTAACTACATTATTTTATGATACTTAGGGCCGTAAGATCAATAGTGGTTTAAACCACGAAATAGAGTTTAACCTCCAGTCTCCGATTATTTCATAAGATCAATGGTAGTTAATCGACCATCGGTAGCTTAAACTGACAGAGATGACAGTAGATTAATCCATCGAACAAATGTAATCGTAGTTTACGAAACCCATAGTTTAAACTGCTTTTGAACATACGGCACTTATACTTCTGTTCTTAGAAAAAGTTCCCAGTTTCAAATTTACTTATACTCTAAATTGTATGACATTTTACTAAGAACCTAGATTATATAGTATCTATTTGTTTGTCAGGAACCAAAAAAATTATTGATAGATCAAGTTTTAGTATTTTGATTTCTTTATCTACTTATATAAAGTAGTGCTATTGTGTTTTGTATTGCGCTATCTATTAACAAGACAATTACATTGTTAATTGAAGTAGTTGCCTACCTACTACTCAATCTTCTCATCTAATCATAACAACTTTATATAAAACGAAAATAAGTAGGTACTTATTCATTATGAATGTTTACGCTACTGATATCTATGAAATGATCCATTAAAAACAAATATTTTTACATGACAAAATCATATTTCAAAGTGAAATACCAATTAGGTAGGTACCTACTTCAGTTTAACGTTAAACTATGTAGTTATTTAAAACATCTTTTGGGAATTTATTTTAAAGGTAATTTCACTTAACATAACATCACCTATAAAAAAAAGTGCAAATGGATCAGTTTCGAGGCATCTTTGCTTTGTGTCAAACTTCACTTCGATTGATTCAATAGTTAAACCGAGAAAACGAAAAAAATTAATACATTTTCGCATTTACAAATTAGTATGTATTCAATTGGTTGGAGTTTTGTTAAACGCATGTTATTCCTACCTACTGCATGTTATCATATAAATGAATGTCAGTGCAAGCGGCGACGACGACGTAACCCGCTAGATCGGCACAGGGCAAGTTCAAGTGCGCGTGCGCAAGGTTGCTTCCTGGTGCGCGATGCGCGCGCGCCGATGCGCAGCGGTGCGCTACCATGCGCACTCGATGCATTTTTTGCACTTGTGAAAGTAGAAACGATCGTTCACCCTGCATTTATTGCCGAGGGAATTTTCTCTAGCTACTTCTAATACCATTGTCTATGTCTCGGCTGATAAAAGTACAACGTACCCACAGTTTACATGATTTATTTCAGCTGATATGCAGTCTACATGAATACCTATATACTCATACTTCCAATTCAATGAGGCAACTTATACGAGAGATTAACCTACCGTTTTTTTATGGTGGTGAATGACCTGTATTGCGGTGTTATTTGGCACCTACTATACTTATGATAAAAAGATGAAAACTTAGTGTTAAATAAAAAAAATATTTACAATGTATTAATTTACATTCAATTTTTTTTACAAATGGCTACGTGTTTACTTTTGAAAAATTAATGAGTCGAACAAACAATTAAATATAATGTACTCGAAGTCGAAGCGCCAGTTGTAAGGATCGAGTCGCGTGCGCTCCGTGACATTGCGCAGACGCATTACGCAACCTGCCCTCGAGGTCACGTGTGTATTACGAGTGTGTATTGTATATTATTAAATCAACGAGTCGTTGCCATGTTTTTTCAAGAGTTTATTATTTTATCGCATCATTTTTTAAAAAAATATTTTCTACTAACATGACAGTTTAAAATCTCCAATACCCTAGTCGGGATGAATTTAATTTCACTGTGAGAGCTTGGTTTATAGCTTGTCACGTACGAAATACCAAAACTACATTATTTTTATTGGGTGCTTGCTTACCTAGTATACGTTAGGGCAAGTAAGTTAGTATGTAAGTTGAAAATTTGTTCTATATGAATATCTGTTTTACATGCGCATGGGTGCAATGCCACAAGAGAAAGTATAATGTAAACAAGAAGATCCCAACATGATTCTAATATTTATGATGCACGTTATTGAACATCTCCGGTTACAAGACTCATACATAAACCCATTACAAATGCAGTGTATAATGTTTACAATGCAGCACTCAAGCCGGCCGGCAGCGGCGGCGGGCGTTTGCGCAACATTTTGGATGTCAAACGGGCTGGTTCGTAAAACAAAATTGAAGCTCCCATAGAGTCGATGGCCGCAACTCGCTTCGCTTCCGCAATTGTGCAATGAAATGTTGAACTTTAGTATTGCTTCACAGCATTATCGATGCATTCTTCATGGCACCTTGAGCACACCTCACACCTCCGCGCGCTAAGCCGTAGAACAAACTCTGCGTTGAGAAATAATTGCATTAAGCAGCTAACGAGAAAAATACAAAATTTATTTTAAACTTATAATATTTATTAGGTATTCATAAATTCGGCTAATAAAATCAATAGTGATCATCGGTTTTCCGGTTGTTCCGTGTTCCACGTTGTTCTGCCAAATTGGCAAAAACTCAATACATTACGCTGAACTTCATCAGAAACCACAGATTACCAATTGGAAACAATTTTTTTTTGATTGACCTACAGAATTAAATTAAGGCAGTTTGGATATTATAATAGCTCTTTGGTACTTATTTTTGAAAATCGGGCTTGAGTTAAACATTTATTTATTTTTTTCAGGTATTTTCCTGTCCCGAGTCAATGAAAAATATATATTTTAACTAATTATGAAAAAAACTGCGTAAGAAAAAAAGCAATCAAGATGAGACTGGTAAGTCAAAACTACGAATATAGAATAATTTAGGTACCTATGTTTAAATGATGCTCCATAAAATAATACTTAGTTATTGATAGTAAACTGCTTTATTATTATGCACATTGATCACAAACAGATGTGAAATTGGGTAGGGTATCTAGTAGTTACTAGATATTCTCGTACCTATACCAAAATATTTGAAAGGATTATATTTTACAAAACACCAGACCAAAATATTTTAGTTAGCTTCATTTTTATTGCTATTGATATAAACACAATGTTCTAAAAAAAGATCTTTTTTTTTTAATTTATTTATCGTTTTAAAAAGACATTACTTATTTTGTACTATAGCACTAAGGAAACCACAAGGTTAATGCTACAATCGAAGGATGCATCTAAAAAATGTTATTTATATAAAACTGAGTTACATAGGTGTTAAAATCTTATTTATAACTTTGTAAATAGGCTAAATTATCCAAATATATCTTTGAGCTTCTACTAAATTATGGATAATAGAAATACAGGAACTGGAAATATCGATGCGCAGTGAAAAGCGCGCACTTGTCGCAAAACTGGGTCAGTAGTGGCACCGCCCCTATATCGAACGCCACTGCACGCCCATGGCAGTAAAAAATCAACTCTATTCTCAAGACAATACTAGTGAAACTCCAGTAAAGCTCTGAAAGAAATGCATACCGGCTGAAAAGTGAAGAAGTGCATATCAAACTACGCAGTTAGCATTATTTTTGGGATGAAAAAGAGTAAAACGTGTAGTAAAACTGCCAGTACCATGTCATAAGCCAGCAACTAGATCCCGCTCGACCAGCATTCAAGTTGTAATTGGTTGTTTGTTATTGTGCACAGTCGACAAGTGAGGAAGCCAGCACGACAGTGGGCCGCACCGGCAGCCCCGCGGCTGCAGCGGCCGTCAGTGCGGTGTCAAGCGCGGGCGCCTACGATGTCACCCGGATGCGTGAGGAAGAGTTTGAGAGACTCACTGTCTACATCGTACCTGACGTGCCCTGTGAACGAGGGGTCCCCAGCAGAGCCGAGAGGACGCTGCCCCGCAGCTTAACTCTCAGACCATCAGCAGTATTATCCACTCCAAATACACCGGTCAGTTACATTGGAATAAATACCCTTCTAAACCAGTTGGTGACATTAGCTGGTGAAACCAGTCAGTGACTAGACCTAAATTTAACAAATTTTACAGACTGAAGGTGTATGGAGCATAGGAGTGATTCCAAAAGGTACACGTTTTGGGCCCTTTGAAGGGACAAGAACCCCAAACAAGCCAAATGACAAGGTTTCTTGGCGATACTACTGGAGGGTAAGTTGAATATTTATTATTCCTAAATAGACTCTACCGCTGCTTTCTGCCTATTATTAAGTTTGGTTGAAGCTTTCATGTGTACATATCACCAGCACATTTCAACGGATTGTAGCAATAACACACTAATGTAAATTATGTATATAGTCTGTAGTACCCTATGAACAAAATTAAATACCTTTATAGCACTTATTAGCTACCTTTAACTAACCTATTTCCTCTCTATTTTGGGCCAGGTACAGGAAACTGTCAGACATCATACTTATGGAAATATAAAGGTGAGATTGGCTTTCCTACTTTAGATTTTCGGTGGTGGTTTTATTTTAAAATGAGGTTAGTTCTTCATTTAGATTTTGTCCGTCAGGATTTGAAATAGAATAATCGACGAGAAGCGCAAGCTATTTCCGTTTGCTATTTCGGAAACTTTTGTTTGGTCACTTTGAGGCTCTATCATGTCAATTAGAAATTAAAACAGTGGTTTGTTGAATAGTTGAAACATGAATAAAGCTCATACGCATTGTTTGAAGAAGCGTTATCTACCGTCCTATATTAGCTCTTGACATTGCATCTCGCCCTTGACTCTACGCTGCATATGCAAGCATGTTGCTATCAGTTGCACGCGCGCAGCAAATATCCTGCACGTGTCACGTGCTTCACAAAACATGTGCTTAGATGATATAATAACTATAGCCTGTAACACTATTCAGAGTCATTAGATAACTTAATTAGAATCACAATCGAGTTTTATTGAGTCAAATTACAGCGGGCTATTATTTTAATTTATGCCAAATTAAAATTCTTGTGTCTTGGAACTGGAGTGGCTCATTACAATACTAAAATAGAATGATGTATTATTTGCAGATTTTCAAAGATAGTGACTACTATTACCTGGATGGGTCGGACACGAGCGTTGCCAACTGGATGCGATACGTCGCTTCGGCGTACTCGCTACCCGTGATGAACCTTGTGGCCTGCCAGCATCAGGAGCACATTTACTTTTACACTATAAGGTAACTTTCACTTCACAAGTCTATACAAACTAACTAGTTCTATACAAAATCCTTGGGTTCACTTTTAAACAACGTTATGTTTTCCTCAGAGATATTATACCAAATGAAGAACTAATGGTGTGGTATTGCAAGGACTTTGCGAGCAGATTGGGTTACGATATTGATCCTGAAAGAGCGACGTATTCTATTTGTAAGTTTTGTTTAAGGTTTTTTATATGATGTTTTTAATCTTGACTGAATAGTAACACAATTTTGTTTGATTTTAGGCAAAGAAGAAACCATTAAAAAAGCTTATGGAATACCTCCAGCACCGGTTCACCCAGAAATAGCATTCAACCATATGAAATACGTTCTTGGACTGACTAATGCCAAAGAACTTCTAGAGGCAGAAATCCCTAGTCGTCGTAGAAAACGAGAATCGACTGAAAAACCATTTCATGAAATTCCAAGCGTTATGCATAGAGAAGATCCAAGGTGTGCCAATAAAAATGAGAGATTAATCAGGACTGACATTTCTACAAGTATTATTCACAACAAATCAGAAAACTCACTGATAAGCGAGCCTCTATCACCTAATAGTCTTATGCCTTGTCCATTGCCTGTGAAAATACATCACAGAGAAAATCCAACACTAATTATTCAACACAAAGAAAGTACATCCCATGTTGTAATACACCAACTAGATAACCCTAGGATACAAAGCAACAGATCTCCAGCACAAAACCACCATTTGAGGGACGTGCGCGGGCCTTCACCGATGGCATTAAATGGCTCAGAAAAGTTGGGGAGCAAGTCCCCTAATCTAACTCATATTGCCGGTCCGCACTATGAGCACCAACTGACGCCTAATGATGGATCAGTGAGATCCGATGAAGGCTACCACAGTAATGGATATCACGATGAGTTCACGCCACCAGAAGATTCCAGTGATTCTGATGTAGAAAACTATGTTTTGGATTGTTCGAACAAAACTAATGAGCCCAAAGAAACAGTTATCGTCCAGAAAATGGAACAAGATATTAGCCGAAATGAATATAGAAAAGTTAAAATTAAAATGCCAAAAGCCTACCAGTACCAAAACCATAAAGATATGGATTGTGAAAGTGAAAAAGAGTTAGTGATTGCGGAAGAAGTTTCGGACCCGCAGAACTTGTCTCCACCGCGCCGCGACCCAGCCACTTCCACTGTCATCGTGCTGGAGTCATCCCAAAACACTGTGGTGCCGATAAACAAGCCGTACTATGAAAACGGTACCTTATCGCCATCTCCGCAACCCGCTTTCTTACGATACACACCACCAGACACTCGTATTTTAGAAACGATATTGACTGGGAGTCGGATTGATACAAATAACAACGATCCCAACCGACGCCAACCTAACGCAACTCCACCGCCTTCGTCCCCTACAGAAATGGCATACTCGTACAAGAAAAGTCAAAGATACGGAAACGTTTGCAGTCCAGATTCTAGCTCGAACCTAACACCCCTGCCTTCACTGCTTCCTCTACCGCAGCAACTGCCGACACCGAGCGCATCTTCATTATACTCGTCGTCACCACCTCACACGATTCCACATACGACAGAAATTCGTGAAATCAGGGAAATCCGTGAAATCAGAGAAACTAGATACGAGAGCCACTATCCTAATTATTCGTACAATATTTATTCCCCACCAAATTCTACAATCATCACACAACTGGGATCTCCTCCAAGTACGTACTCGCCGACAGTAACGTCATCTCATCAGTACGATAGAGCACAGAATGGACAAAACAACCACCACTATCCGTCGTCGACTAGTGTCATCACGCTCAAAAATTGTTCACAATTGAGTTTGATTCAAAATTCACACATGAATAGCCAACTTGTGCCGCACGGTAGTATGAGCCCCGACGAATCGTGCGGTTTGATGATTGGTCCTCTGAGCCCTAATTCACAATCATCTCGTGGTTATAGAAGTTTACCGTACCCACTAAAAAAAAAAGATGGAAAAATGCACTATGAATGCAACGTGTGCTGCAAAACCTTTGGGCAACTCTCGAATTTGAAAGTTCATCTAAGAACTCACTCTGGCGAAAGGCCTTTCAAATGCAATGTTTGCAGTAAATCATTCACGCAACTGGCTCACCTGCAGAAGCACCACCTCGTGCACACAGGAGAGAAACCGCACCAATGTGACATTTGTAAGAAACGATTTTCATCAACATCGAACCTAAAAACGCATTTGAGGCTACACTCGGGTCAGAAACCCTATGCGTGTGATCTGTGTATGCAAAAATTCACCCAATTTGTTCATCTTAAACTGCATAAACGACTTCACACCAACGACAGGCCATACGTGTGTCAAGGCTGTGACAAAAAATACATCAGCGCCTCTGGGCTTCGGACGCATTGGAAGACAACCAGCTGCAAGCCTAACAATATCGAGGAAGTCCTGGCGATCACAAATGCTGCCAACACAGAATGCATCGGTAAGTTCACTTTTTAAAATGTGCACTGCATATCGGTAGTATCACAGTTTTAACTAAGAAACGATATTAATACTTTTCAATAATTTTATCACCATCTAAATAAAAGACCATGTAAAACGATCGCAGACGCGAAACCGACTGCGGCGCGCTGCACTTTCTCCTCGTAGGTGAACCGCAACTTTCACTTGCGCTCTCGCTAAACGAGCGCGTTTTCATTTTCGCGTGCACTTTGCAGGTACCGCCGACAAAGACTGCCTCGACAGAGAGGGGCACGAAAGCTACGAGGTGCACTCTCCCTCGCAGGGAGGGCTCATGAGCGGCGGAGGGGCGCGCGTGCCACTGTCGCACGGCGAGACGCAGGCGCTGCTTCAGCACGGCCAGCTGGCGCATGCGCACGCGCACTCCACCACGCCGCACCTGGCGGGTCTGGCGGGGCTGTCGGGGCCCGCCTCGCCGCAGTACCGCGCGCTGCTGTCGGAGCACGAGCCGGCACCGCAGTACGCGCCACCGCCACCGCCTGCCGAGCCGCGGCCCAGCGTCATCGAGTCCAGCCAGCCGCTCATCATCGAGTGCACCTGAGCCCGGCCGCAGGCGTTGCCGCCGCCCTTCATTTGCGGGCGCGTGTTCCCTCGCCGCTACATGTGATTTCGCCCTTGTGATCAAACGATAGTATTGTGTAGGAGCGTCCGGCGGACGAAGCCAGCCGCCTCGTCCGGTCGCACCTGGTGGCTATGAGATTATGCTATGAACTGTAAGTTGTACATTTTGTATAGATAGTTAAGCGCGTTGCCCTATATGAGTACTAAGTACTTGAGTAACGTTAGTAGGGAATATGTATATATGCTAGGCACAAAGTAAGCATTTGTTTCCAGTGTTACGTTTGAAATCCCGTCAGCCTTTGTGTTATTCTAATGCTCAATTTTATGTTGTATGTATAGATGCTGCACTATGTAAATAGATTTGTTACATTGAGTTTTATTTAGTTTTGTTCGTAATACGGTGAGCGTTAATATTTTGACTTTTAAATTCTGCAAAATATTATACTAATGCTATATAATCTTGGATGAATTATTCCAAGTATGTAATTGATTACAAATTCAACAGCTTTTTTGAGAAATAGCCACCATTATTGTATTGAACGCCAAAGAACGCGCCCCGTAGCTGCGAACCACTCGAACTCTGTTATTATTAACTTTTAGTTATGAAGCTAAAAGAAAGTTGAATTTGTACCTACTCGTACGGTAATCAAACGAAAGTATCTAAGATTTAGCGTTAAGTGCCAAAAGCACATGTAATATGTTAAGTTATTGAGATATTCATATAGTATTTTAAATTGTTGTTCCTAATGTAATTCGGAGAGTAAGCGCGCATGTTATGTGCATGGACTTAATTGTAATGTTATAGAGTGAAATTGTCGAATTGTGTACATTATCCCTACGCTAGAACAAATGGTGCTTCACGTCGTAGAGTAGTCGGTTAAGTCAGGCGCGCCCACGTCAAGCCCACGTCACGCCACGACGCGCCTAGGCAAGTTCCATAATTCATGAGTAATCTAAATTCACCGAGTCTACTAGTTACTACGTATTTTATATTCCCTTTAATTATGATTCTCCTATTCAAAAAGGCTGAGATAATAAAATATTATGTAATATATAACTTTTGGCAAATATTAAAATTAGGATTTATCAGTTCGATATACTTACGTAGAAGTAGATGGATCGCGATAGACCTTTTATACATACCTGTTTATTAATTAAATGTGTATGATATTACAATGTATTTGTATAACTATTCTAGCATGATACCCGTAGCCTAACGTGATGTAATTACCAAACGATATGTAGCTTTTTGTAAATTTCTATAAAATATAACATTTTTACACACACTGACTTGTAGTATTAGTGCCGTGAATTTTATACTGCGAGTATTGAACAGACCTAAATATGTTCTGTGATATTGACATGAACTATTAGTGTCAATTTTTATAAAATGAGTTTTATCTTTGCCCTAAAATAATACTCAAAAGGTTTCGGTACTCATGATTGTATGTTGCTAAATAAATCAGTAGAATCGTTGGTTGAATCATACCCATGAGTCTAAATTATACGGGTGTACTGTGGGGTATAATTATCTATCTTTTGAATCTGACAAATTCCAATCAAAATGTCAAACATGTTTGTCATGTTTTATTGTAATTCGTCAGATTTTCATTTATCAAAAGATAGACAATCAGGCGCTGTTGTTACGGCTATCATCATCTTACCATTATTAGAGCTACCTGGCTTACAGTTCAAAATATCACCTGTTTTAAATTTAAACTCTAAGGTAAGTAAAGAACTATATTTTTTCAAACATAGAGGAAACTTTTTAAGAAAATTCTAACCTCTTGTCTACTCTGTCAAGGTCCGTCCAAAAGACTAGAGCCAACAATTTAGTCTGGAATCTTGACAGTTCAGAGGTTATACAGTGCTTATTGTGGTAAAACAGTTCATTTCTGTCAATTAATTAGAATTTCTACTGTATCGTATGCTGATATTGATTGACAGGGTTTTTTGAAGATTTTAACATGGTTACTGCACATGATGTAACGCGAAAAAAATTCAAAGACAGCAAAACGATGACCTTCCTTTATAAATATAGTTTTTAAAAGTTGATAGAGCGTTGCATTGAACCCATGTTCACTTGCATTGAGCCGTGCTACGCCGCGTAGCACCTGCTACGGTTGTAGCAAACATAATGTTGCCAGATATATTTTCAATAATTTAACTTTACGCCTTGACCTTATCTCTAGCATAGCACTGTTGGCTGTGTTAATTTCTATTACAGTTCTATTTTAATTTGAGATTTGTCTACAGTAGCTCAAAGATTGCCGAAATAGAGCTGACTATTGATTGTATTGCCAAGATTTTTCTATTTAATTTAATTTTTTATCATTAAAAAACGTTTTTTATCAAACTTATTAATTATACTTGAGTGGTATACCCAGACTAATGCTTCCGGTAACCGTGTCAATTTGATTCTTCCTAAAATCGAAACCGATATACATTTTTTACAAAACATAGGCCACAACATGTTAAATAACTAATAATAATACATACATCATGTTATATAAATATTGTACTTTTCGCCATTCCTCATTATTACTATACATTATGTAGTTATATTTTTATATAATAATAATATATATATATATATAGTAAATAAATGCTCTACTTTGCATTGTACCTAATTTAACAGACTTGTTACGTTTGTTACTTTTCGCAATCCAACACTTATGTTTACTTGCTTTACTGCCGCACTCAGAGACGTAACTTAAGCAAAGTATTTGTAGTACATCAAATTGGTGTGTCTTTAAAATGTCTTTATTGAAAAGATATATCCATGAACAAAGCGTTGATTATTTTTAACGTAAGACTCTGAGTGCGACAGGTAGCAATGAAATTATTTTTATTTTGAATGGTAATAAAACTCGCGTTCAAATTCTGTTTAATGCTCAGTTAAATATCAAAAGAAAAATATTTAATTAATTGCCGTCATGTATTTTTATACATACTAAATTATATAAGAAGACATACCTACTACATTATGTAAATATAATAAAATGTACGAAAAAGTAACTTCGGGCGAAATACTAACTATCCAAAAATGAGTGGTAATTCTCGTCTTTTGTATCAGTTATAATAAGCGATGAAAAGTAATTAAACAAAATAGGTCTAAGGAACTCAAGGTACATCAAAGTAAGCAATATTATGAACGTATTGTAAGTATATAATATGTATGAAAAACTTTGGCTAAATATTTATTGTAAAATGTGTACGTGTACGTTATCACGTAGTACGTATACCTAATGTAATAATCACATACGCCAGAAACTTACCTACCTATTGTAAAGGCCTGTTATTTTGTACACTTTGATCGATAATTAATTTTACAACACCAAATCTATTAAAACAAGTAAAAATAAAATTTTCGTTTTATTACCCTTCATTTTGTGTGAAAGCCGTAAGATTTAATAAGTCATTATTTACTATACTGTGTCTGGGTGTTTCTATGTATTATAAGTATGTATTTACAAAAAAAAAATGTATGTATGTATTCTATCAGCCATCTAGTTCCCATCGTACAAGCTTTGCTTAGTTTGGGACTAGAAGGTGTTGTGTTAAGTGTCCGTGAATATTTATTATTTTTATTATTTTATTATTATACTAATAGGACGCGAAGATTAAAAAACACATTTTATTAGAAACAATCCTATTACAAAGCAACTTTTTCTATATTACATATTAAAATAAATACTATACCTAGGTAACAAAACAAAACTTAAAGATGCCACGGTTTTCAGTAATTCTTATGTATGTTAAAATAACTGTACGTACTAAAATAAATATTAGATAATTACTAGATTTTTTACATAGGTATCTATCTATACAAATATTATAAAGAAGAAAGGTTTGATTTTTTGTTTGTTTGTTTGTTTGTATGAATTGAATAGGCTCCGAAACTACTGGACCGATTAAAAAAATTCTTTTACCATTAGAATCCTACATTATCCCTGATGAACATAGGCTATATTTTATCCCGGAATTCCCACGGGAACGGGAATTACGCGGGTGAAACCGCGAGGCGCTGCTAGTTTCTATATACATAAAAAGTCTAGTAGGTCGTTGCTATGTCAAGAAACAAAACTACTTAAAACCATAGATCATATAATACTATGCCTAAAACGTTTACACTATCGCCATCTATAGTTTACTGAATAAACTTTTTAGTGATGTAAAAACTTGCAACTCGAATGTCAATCATCATTAAGTTCTGTTGGTTTCATATCTCTCCAAAAGATAGAGCTTTTTCAGTAAAATGCTACTTCCTCGATGAAGTAATGGAACAAGTAGCTCACTTGATGATAAGCGGTTGTCTCTGCCTATAAGAATCACAATAATTTACAGTATACACATCAGTTCAAAAGAGTACCTTGTATTTACTAATTAATTAAGTATCAGATTATTTTGAACTACAAGAAACTATTTATTCTAAATTGATAAAACTAAATTACTTGAAGGTTCTTTACTTGTACTAGGCTCTGGTGCTGTGCACTTTTTGTAATGCGTGCGCATGTTTGAAGACTGCGTGAACGCCAGGCCGCAGCGAGGACAGGAATACGGCTTGGAGCCAGTGTGGAAGTTCAGGTGAGACTTTAGGTGGTGTTTCTTTGTAAATGATTTTGGGCATAGAGGGCAAGAGAACGGCTTTACTCCTGAAATGAATTAAAAACGACTTTTAATGAAACATTTTATCAAACTTGTCTTCTTCTTCTTCTCCTTAATAATGGCCTCTGTCCGTCATTTCGATAGGCAATTTTGCTAACTAGTGTTAAGTAATGAATTTGGAATAATATTATAAGTCAACTCAAGTCTTCGTCAAGTCGGCAAGTTTGTTTTGAAGAGAAAATGGCGGATTTTCTCTTCAAAACCTGAAACGAATTTTCACATTCAGAGAAACCACTTTACACACATTTATTTCAATGGCTCCCACTTTGTGTTACGACCTAAGTAGTAATGGTTAAAACTCCACCAAAATTAAACAACAATACTCACAATAACACTTAGAATAAAAGTGCTATGTTGTTTCAAAAAATGTTAAACTCGAATCCCAAACTTGACTTATTTATTTACTTATTGACTTGACAGGATGACAGGCGTCATGCCTCAGTCGGTAGTAGCTCTGCCTTCCATGTGGTCGTAGGTTCGATCCCCACCGAGAACAAACATTTGTGTATGGCAAACATAGATGTTTATTCTGTGGCTGGGTGTTACTATGTATCAGAAGTACCTATGTATTTACAAAAAAAAATGTAAGTATTCTATCAGCAATCTAGTTCCTATAGTACAAGTTTTGCTTAGTCTGGGACTAGATAGAGAGCGCTGTGTGATACGCCCACAAATATTTATATATTTATTTAAACAGATAGATAATGGTTTGATATTTTTACAATGGGTTCTATAATACAGCTCTAAATGACAATATAAAACATTTTAATATACCTTGAAGCATAAACACTAGCATTTTGGCAACTGAACTAGCAACTATTTTTTTGACGGCGCGGGCTGGACAAATACTTGCAAGATTTGCAAGGGTTAGTTCAGAACCTGCATAAAAGGCTGTGCAATTGATAATCAGGGAAACATAGTTGAGAGAACTTGCGAAAGACTCACCAGTATGCAGCCTAAGATGTAGCGTCATGTTGGATCGGTCAGCGAAGCGCTTATCGCAGTGCGGGCAGGCGTAAGGCCGCTCTCCCGAATGCGTGCGCTGGTGCTGCTTTAGTAGCATTTTGCGAGAAAACGCTTTGCCACATTCCTCGCAAACATGCGGTTTCACACCTGTTTAGCACATAAATACAATGTATGGTTTATTTTATTATGGTTTTTTTTTATTCTAGGTACCTATACACCTAGTTTTATAGGAACCAATTTTAATACAAACTACAGAATTGGATCAGTAAATCATAAATAGAAAGCGGTAGTAGGTATTTAGTTTGAGAAGGCCCAGAGTCAATGTTCTACGAAATTAATGAAGGAGGTCTTCTACAAACTAATAATAATCCTAACTAATATTATAAATGCGAAAGTAACTCTGTCTGTCTGTCGCGCTTTCACGCCTAAACTACTGAACCGATTTAAATGAAATTTGGTACACAGATAGTTTAAAGCCTGAGAAAGGACATAGGCTACTTTTTTATGCGAAAAAAGGCGGTACCCAGAGACACTATTCCACGCGGATGAAGTCGCGAGCACAGCTAGTGATTAATGTAAGTGAATGACATTTTTGTATCATACTGTAACGGGTTCAAAGAGCTGTTGAACATCAAAACATCTGCATCGTTCTTTGGGTTCAAATTTTAACCAAAAAGCACTTACCTGTGTGAATCCGGACATGCATATTGTAGGCAACTCGTTGGTTAAATGATTTGGGACACAACGAGCATTTGTATTCTTTTCGATTTCTAGAACAATAAAAAATATATAAGTAATGCCATTTTTCCTTAGACTGGCAAAGTATAGCAGTATAGCCTAGGATCGAAGTGTGTGGAGAGAATGTGAGGAGGTCTTTGCTTAGCAGTGGGACACAGAGAACTCAATATAATATAATAACATAATACCTATAGGACGAAACACGAGATCGAATGAAATAAAAATATGAAATTAATCACACGTAACGTTTTATTTTTATATCGTTATTCGTAACTTACCTATGAATTTTCATATGACTGCTCAAGTAACCCCTATCGTTGAAATACTTTCCGCAGACGGTGCAAGTAGCGGCAAACTCACGAGTGCCTCTGTGTATTGACATGTGGTACTTGAAGTTCCTCAGTTGTGAGAACGTTTTCCCGCACTCTCCGCAAGTATATCGAGCGTTGGTGGAGTGTCTCTTCATGTGAACATCCAATGACTCGCCATTTGTGAACACCTGGGGGGCCAATCGCGTCTTATTGCAAGTTAACCTTAGCTAAAACACGTTTGATAAATTGTCATCCCCACTCTGTCGATACACGGTCTATGACAAATGACCGCAATATATTTGTAGCAGCAACTACAAATGTGTTTCTTATGCACATGCTTTTTTATGTTTACCAAAGTTTTATATCTACGTAATTTTACACATCATTTTATGTACAAGCTAATGAAAAGAAACAAAGGTCAAACAGGTGTTTTATTTGCTGTGTCGTCGATTACGCTGCTTTTCAAACATGGACTACGAATTGCATATAAACGTACCTGGCGTCATGTTTGCATTTATCAATAAAACACTAAGACTCCTAAACCGTATGTATGATGGTGAATAAAATTTTCTATATATTTGATTGCGCTGAAATGCGTCAAACTACTTCTCGCTCTCAGGGAGCATAGATCTGTGAAGGTGTGTGCGTGTGTGTGTGTTCGAGTGATGAGCAGGGGATGAATGGGTGTGTGTTTCGGGGCTCTCCTGCTACTACCAGTCTCTTAAGAGACTGGGTATCACAGGAGTGCCCCGCGTGTGAGATGTGCACGAATGGATTGTGTCTATACGTGGGGGTGGAAATACATCAAATGTCTTGATTTCTGCTAACTTTCTGATAACTCTGCGAGCCCGTACCACGGTGCCAAAGTTAACACCAAACAAAACATCAATTTGGTTAATGGAAGCCCGAAAATTCAGTGAAGGGCCTCTGTATAATGTGGAAAATAGAATTGTTTTCCTTGGAAAGAGGATTCTGTTTTGTTTGCTCTAAAAATAAAGATAGTTTTGATAGGTTAGTACCTAGGCACCTACATGATTTTTTATTATGATTACTTGTCTATTTTATTTATGGCTAACTTTTTAACCGTGACGAATTTACCATATGTTCATAGTTTACATTTAGTACTCATTTATAGCAAAAATACCTGATCACAATGGGTGCACTTGAAACTGTCTCTGTTTTCGATAACTGGAGGACTATCTGTTTGTTCCTGTTCTTTGACATCTATTCTTTCAATGGCTTCCGGAAGTAGCGATGTTACTTGGATATTGTTATTCGTATCGTTTCCACTTTCTTTTCTATTATCCTGAAATTAAAAGTAATTTTACAAAAATTTTAAACACCATTTCATTATTATAGGTACCTTAAATCCAGTTCATAAAATCTGAATATATTGAGATTAACTAAACTGCAATGCTTGAAATTCTTTAACTGGTTTTCAGAACTGATCAATACCCTCATAATTTAAAAACGGCCACACCAATTTTCAACAAACATTTATCAGGTCAGCCAGCTTTTCTTACAAAATAACACCGAATTCATTTCGAATTTTTCCATTAAACTTATAACGTTATTCTTCTTAACGTCTTATTCGGTTTGTTGGTTGGGGGTTAAAAAGCAGAGTTAACACTAGAAACTAGATAAAATATTCTTCAAGGCTAGCATTATTCCTCTGGACTTGTATTAACACACGCTGGCTCTACTAAATTGTAATGTTTAGGATACCTTGTCCGTTTGTGATGAGCCCTCGAGTTTTTCTTTTCTTCGAAATGGTCTATAGTTATTTGGCTTTCGCGCATTCCAAGGGCTTTCTAACACATGGTTAAATATTACTCTTGTAGAACTTTTGGATTTTATGTCATTATTCTTTCGAACACTGTTGTACTTATTAATTACTATCAAGTCCTGAGTGTTATTATTAATTTGGAACTCCATTGGATTCAAAACTGAACTGTTGACATCTAAAGGTCCATGGAATGTTCTTTCGCCTGGTGATATTTTATTTCGATCGCTAGGAATGAACTCGTTGACGTCCAAATATGTTTCACTTTTACCGTAAACCAATGCCAAGTTTCTCATATTTGCAGAATACTTATGAGGTAGAGAATCGACGGTATTACTAGTTAATGCTGCAGCGCATTTTTTGTTACATTTGTGCCCTCGCTGTCCGTCCTCGCAAGCGACGGTAGATGAATTTAGAGAGTTTCCACTGGGGCCAGTTGCTGTTTTAGAATCTCTTGTGAGTGCGTCGTCAATGTTTAGATGTTTGCAATTTGCATTCGTTGAGAGCACAGATGCCGGAGACTGATAGCATTTATTTGATATTGCTAGCACGCTTTCTGGCAGACCGTTAACATTACCGTTTGGAGGATATGTCTCGATAAATAAATCACGTAGTAAAGAGTTCCTTTGTCGGTTCTCGTATGGCGATTTCAGATTTCCTAAACGAGACTCGCCGAGTTCACTCTTATTCTGACATCGTACAACGTTATCATCCAAATCTGAGTGGCTCTGTAAACATTCTAAATGTGCTCCCAGTATTTCTTTATTTTTTTTTATATTATAAATGTCATGGTTTTCATTGTTTTCGGAATCTAAGGTAAATATTTCAGTATGCAATGAATTAATTTTACTATACTGCTCTAAGTCAAGATACTGGCCTTCGATACCCTCTTGTATTTTGGTCAAATATTGGCAATCAATGTATATTTGCATAGCTTTGATGATGTCCAAAAATAGTCCCAATTTATTTTTTTGCAAAACCACTTCACCGTTGTAAATGTAATATAGAACCGAGTACATCGCTTCTATATCAAAATCTGGGAGTACAATACACGTGGTTGTTTCAACTGAAGAACTAGACAGCAAAAGGCGCTGAAATTAAACAAAGCTAGTTAGAAATTACTTTAAAATGTAGACTCAAAGTAAATACAGGTGATAGTAGAGTCAGTACCTACCCTCAGAAAAGTACTGACACTTGCAAGGACTGCTCGATGCGCGTTGAAAGAGCGTCCGCCGCACATAAGCTGAACATCGCACCATTCTCCACAGGAAAGCCATTCGCACATTCTATCAACATAAATACAAAACTAAACTGAAAATGTATGTAGAGACGCGTGTTGGAACAAATTGACGTGACATTGTGACATACCGATTATCATACTTATATCACTACAACAACCAATTGAGATGCGAGTAAACATCCACCTTGGAGTCGTCCACAGTTACAAGACAATTTAGAGCGGTAGTAATGGTAGCGATTGTGGATGCGACTCCGCGAATTGCATGAAGATTGAAGAAGGGATGAACGAATGTAAACTTTCCTAATAAACTTATTTTTATGTAATTTGGAGTAGTTACCTAATTGCCTTTTTACAAGAAAAATAATTTATAATTTCAGTAAAAGCTTTACTGAGACAATTAAGTGTAAAAAAATAGTTTAAGGTAGTTAAGCACTTGTACTAATAATACCTAGGCTTACCGTTACACAAAAGCTTTTTTTTTTAAAGTTCGTTCAGTTCTCGCAATTTTGTTATAATTTAGATGAGGCCTGCTTTCCGATTGCCTACATACACGCCATGTTTATGGTTTACTAACACTCGCTCGCTATCAACGCAAATAGATGATACCTTGGTTCCACGCTGAGCTCCAATGCTGAGTAAAAATGTTGTGTGACCGATGCCTCATATACCATAAAACACTAAATTGACCAAACACAAGACCAGGTCAACGTTTTTAAAGTAGCACCACATGTGAAAGTGCAGAGCAAATAGTTTTGTCCAAATAAGAGGAATATTAGAAGCTTCACCACAACGATCCATCGACTTCCTACACCACTTATTTGGTTTAGAGTAGGCAAGTTAATTTGGTTAACACATCACTGATATTGGTAAAAGTTAATAATATTATGTGTAACATGCTAATTTTAGCGAACTCCTTTCAAAAATAATGGGGTTGATACACTATACAATGTTAGAATTATTTTGTTTTGATGAAATATTTATTCATGACAATACTAGGTGAACGATAACGTTTTACCAGGTAACATTTATAAGTACCCTATGCGTAAGTATTATCTACCGCTAGGTATGTGGTAGGTGTATCAAAATCAAAGATTTATAAAAGTTAAAGAAAGCTAGAGTCACGTTAGGTACACCCGTCTAGCTTTTTGCATATTATCGATTATTTCCAGCGTGTGGTACCATCCGAGTAGAACACATGAAACTGTTAGTGAAACATTTGCAACGCTTATCGCCAATTCGCAATATCAATTATCTACTATCTGTAGGTAAAAGGTGAATTAACATACACGGCAACGTCTTTAAGTAAGTATACCTTTCTTTTTCTGAATGGAATTGGTTTGCTTCGAGATCTTCAACGATATTTTTACATTACTCTGTGCATCTGCTCTACAAACAGTCAACATGATATTCCATATATTGAGTTCTTACTTGTACTAATATTCTGTAAGAATGTACTGTTTCCTTTGCCATTTGAGTGCACTGATACCTACACGAAATCAAATTAGGATCGAGTCTGAAAACTTTGGATTCGATCATTCATTACCATTAGATTGCTGGAGCTGTTACGTCATGGCCAAACCACCTTTGTGCCATTTGGCATAAGGTAGCTAGCATTCTGAAATAGGTTAATTTTTATCGCAGCAAAATAGTCAAAAGTACTGAATTACTGAATTATTCAAACTGCTAAACCAATACTTGGATAAAGTCATGGCTAACGGCTAGTGAACCATAAAAAGGTGAGTACTAGAATGTCATAAAGCAAATCTAAAGTTGCGTAGATGCGTGTCAAGCACAAATTAACTCTGTTACATACTCTAAGTTACCAGAGAGGAACGCCATAATAAGAAAAGTAAAATGCCTATTGCCCAATTTGGTGTACAATAAAATTTATTATTATATCTACTCATTGGAAACTAAGGTGCACAATTAAAAATTTAATCAAATACAAATATTCAATTGTTTAGTATAAGTGCTCACCTATCAGTAATTATTTGTATCCATAAAACTCATTAAGTAATAAAATATGTATAGAAAACTCATTCTATTGGCTTTCGTTTGAAAGATGTAGGTATTTTATCAACCAATGAAAACAGTTATAGGTATGTACTATACTATACATAATTAAGCGATTCACCAAGTATGAATTAAACTCGCGCGCTGAAGATTCTTGGGGCAAAACAGTTAAGAACTGAATTAGGTACAACACAGAATATTATTGATATAAATACTAAAGAGTAAATGATGGAACAAGCCGATGGCCCTCTTGATGTTAGGTGGTAACCACTAATAGCAGTAGTATTTAGTTGATTATAGTCAGGAAATAGATGGAGAATTATTTCTCAAAGTCATACCACGTCTCTATTTCATAAAAAAATTCTTTCATTTTACAGTCACGTTATGAAGTCATAGTGCTTCACACTAGTGATTAAAGTAATTTAGATCTTTGAAATTCGAAAAAGCGGCAATAGACAGTGTTATTTTAACCAGAACAATATTTCGTTTTATCGTGTTACTGTTCTCTGTATTCAAATAGGTACACATGAATAGACCTAGGAAAACTAAATTCAAAATCAGTATGCAATTTAGTCAGAGCGCGACCTACGTAATCCCTCTTTGCACTAGGACCTTATATTGTATCAAGTTCAAATTCAAAGTCTTTAGTGCGTTCACATTGTGGGTACCTACAAAGATATTAGATTATGTTATACACTCGAGAGCATAGAAATCGCACATAGAGGCATTTTCCTACATTTTAATTTCGACCCTTATTTTTTTTTTTAAATTAATGTGATGTTGCAAATATAACTTAAATTAAATTGAAGTACACACTGTTAGCTTCCTAAAAACACAAAATGTCTAGCCTTGACCTTCGAAATCATAACAGTGGCAACTAAACAATAGAATGGCCTAAATTAGCTCGTTTCAGGTAGCGCGGTTTGTGGGACTTTGAGCAGGTATAAAACGGTAAGGGATGATTGAAATGACATCATTTGCATACCAACTCCCAGTCAGAAAGGTCCTTTAACGAATACGTCATCTCTCTAAACAAGAAAATGGATACCACACCAGAAGCAGCGTCTCAAGTGGTTGCACTTATCGAAGCTGGACAGAACCAAAGTCAAGTGGCTCGTCAATTAAATTTGAGCAGATATGCTGTTGGACGTGTATACCAGCGATATCAGCAAACTGGTGGCTATACCAGGCGACCAGGAACAGGCCGAAAACGTGCGACAACACAGCGCGATGACCGTTTCCTTGTGAATAGATCACTACGAAATCGCCGGTTGAATGCAGTTCAACTCGGACAGCAGCTCCAGGAAGTTAGAGAAGTGGAAGTCAGTCGGTGGACTGTTAGAAGAAGACTAGCCGAAGGAGATCTGACAGCGCACAGACCAGCAACTGGCCCAAAATTGACCCCAGCGCACAGACAAGCACGCCTTCAGTTTGCTCGAAATCACGTTAATTGGACTATGGATCAATGGCAGGCAGTCCTCTTCTCCGACGAGTGCAGGATGTGCCTTCATGGTAACGACGGACGAGGTAGAGTCTACCGAAGATCCGGTGAGCGTTTTGCTCAATGTTGCATCTCCGAACGGGTCGCATACGGCGGTGGTTCGTGTATGTTCTGGGGAGGCATTTCTCTGGAAGCGAAAACCGAACTTGTCTTCATCACAGGGCCCGATACCGACCGTCGATCGGGTGGATTGACGTCCCAACGTTACGTCGAGGAGATCCTGGAAGAACATGTTGTGCCCTTTTCTGGATTTATCGGCGAAAACTTCGTTTTGATGCAGGATAACGCTAGACCACACACCGCTGCTATAGTACGCCAGTACTTGGAGGAGGTTGAAGTACTCGTTATGGCGTGGCCTGCTCGAAGCCCAGATCTCAATCCCATTGAGCACTTATGGGACGAACTAAAGAAACGAGTAAGATCCAGAAACGCAGCGCCTACGAGTCTCAGAGAGCTCCAAACCGCGATCAAGGAAGAATGGGACAGCATACCGCAGGATTTCGTCAAAAAATTGATTTCTTCAATGAAACACCGAATGGAAGCTGTTATTCAGGCTAGGGGAGGCAATACCTCGTATTAATAAATCGATGCATTCACAAATTTATTGTTTTTTTAACCTTTTATACCTGCTCAAAGTCCCACAAACCGCGCTACCTGAAACGAGCTAATTTAGGCCATTCTATTGTTTAGTTGCCACTGTTATGATTTCGAAGGTCAAGGCTAGACATTTTGTGTTTTTAGGAAGCTAACAGTGTGTACTTCAATTTAGTTTAAGTTATATTTGCAACATCACATTAATTTAAAAAAAAAATAAGGGTCGAAATTAAAATGTAGGAAAATGCCTCTATGTGCGATTTCTATGCTCTCGAGTGTAGTTTCAAATATGCACCCGGTAGGTTACGCGAAACGCAAACTAACACAAACTTTTGGATAGAAAAAGCGCAATTATAATGCAAGTACAAAACAATAAAATTATTATGATAATTAGGTATTATTAGGTATTATCAAATATTTATCGTTACAAAAATAATGGCCAAACGGCACTATTTTAGCTGTTTACAAAATTGGCCACTCCTAAACCGGTAAAATCCTGCCCATCAATTTATAGCAACTTGTTTCCGTGAAATTAGATTAGCAGCTTCATCTATGAGCCAACAGGTTCGTTTTGTCCTGTAGATATTTACCCCGTTATTTTCGTTTATGGTTGGTAATGAACAGGTTGTCATCAAACTCTAAAGAATGTAAATAGAGCTCGATAGCCAAGTAGGCATCAATATTCCAAAACCAAGTAGGAAGGTCTAAGAATGAAGTCGATCGTCCACCTTTTGTCCCCAAGGCAGTGAATTAGATTTTCAAAGTGATCTTTCTTAGGGAAAATGTAGGATATACGCAATTGATTATGAAGGAAAACATCGTTAGGAAATCAGTTTGTACATATTTTTAGAGCATAGTATTAAAGATAAATATCAATGAAATACTATTTACCTAAGTAGGAAGATTAATTTCATAAGTATTTAATAATTTATTGGTCTAAAAAGTTTCAAAATTATCGGGTAGGTACATTATTTTATTTATACATCGATCGTATAAAACTATAATCCTATAATCAACGTTTGAAATAGATATAATATGTAGGCAGCAACCACGAATTTTCAATTACCTATCTATGTTGCTTATTTCAATCAGATAAATTAGATTTCAAAAAATACTCACGTAAACGTGGCCTGAATTCCCAATACAAAACTACAAGACACTTCTTTCCAAAATCACACAGGAACCGACCGCTACGAGCGAGTCCTGAGAACGGATTCGAGTGCCCAACACGCATGCAACAACACCGAGCAGTTATGGTACTGCTACAGGCTCATGCGCCGCCACCACCACGAATAGGTATGTAAGTAAGGTAGGTATGTGTACGTGTACCTAAACCATACCAACGCGTTATTTGTATTTGTTCACACTTTTTGTTAGGTTAACGAGATAGTAAACCGTAGGACAGCTAAAACATTGTTCAACTAAGAAAAAATGGACTTTAAGCAATGCAGATGGTAGTAAAAAAAAACAATTTATAAATAGCTAAGTAGGTAGGTACCTAATTAAAGCATTTACGATTTTAATTCACTTCAAATGTTTTTAAGATATGCAACTCTAGGATTTTTAAATAAAATGTTTAGCTTTCGTAATAGACACCTAGGGTACGAGTAGGTGCCCAGTAGGTATATGGTAGGTAGGTATGTACATGCATTATGTACCTAATACATGCATACCTGGTTGAGGTTATCGTAAGCAAAGAATTAAAAATCGAATGCGCGCCCGCCTCTGAAAATGATAGAACACTCGCTGCATACTCCATACAAAAGACTTCAACGCGTTTCGTTAGATTTTAATAAATAATTCTGCTAAATCATCTAAATGCTAAGGTAATAAACCTACGTACCTACCTACTGAAAAATGGTTTATGAAACGATAATTATGTTTTTTCTAGCAAGGTGATCCGGCAATTTGCGAAATGTAGCTGGCAAACACTGGATGAGAAGAGCCAAAGACCGGGCTCAGTGGCGCATCTTGGGAGAGACCTACATCCAGCAGTGGACTGATATAGGTTGATGATGATGCTAATTTTTTTAAAACGAATATCCAGCGAAACCCCAAACAAAAGTCTTAGGTACCTCAGAATATTTGGTAATCTGAGAGGCTTACTTACATAGATACCTACTATAAATTTCATAGTGCTCAAAAAGAGCCACACCATACAGAGCCCGTTGTCAGAGCTTTGTTTATCGAAACCAATTCATATCGCCTCTAGCGGGGCAGAGCGTGTTCTCAAAATGAAGGTATAAGTGGAGTGGCCGCTAGTGTGATTTGCTACGGGAGCACTTTCGAGTTACGGAGGGAACGCTAACATGATTCAAAGCACTTTTTCAGTGTAATGCTGTATCTTATTCATTGGTAGAGGTAGGTATGATCCTGATCAGCTGGAAGACGTCCACTGTTGATATGATATAATGATGATTTAGATTAGACCTTCACGTAGATCTTGTTCGGGCTGCACCAACGGGCTCTCAGATCTAGTGGGGGCTAAGCTGCTTCCGGTACGTAGTCTCCACTCAAATCTTTCTGCCCCAAAGGCCGTCGGCTCTCCGAGAGAAACACCTCCAAATAGCCCCTCTCCATAGCTACTTCGTCTACCTAAATGTCTAAGTATAGGTAAAGTAGTATAGAGCCGGTAGTACCTAGGTACAGTAGGTAGGTAGTGTACCTACATGTTATTCAGAATACACGTTTTACTAATTAACAACATTCACACTATTAAGTTTATAAACTCAAGAGACTTGGAACCATTAATACTTTTAAATAGTGTTTTAGCTTTAAAAAATGTAGCCTCGTAATTCGGACGCGGCTATTTAGACGAGAGGAATTACACGAACTTCTCGGAATTATGTTTGTCGCTTAATTAAACATGATGCTGATCTAATCTTAAAACTTATAAAAGAGATAGATAGTACTTACCTAAGGTGATTCAGTGTAGTAGGTATACTTGGTAAATGTCCTTTATTTATGTAAGTTGTTACTTTCTCTATAATATTTTTAAAGTTCCGGTAAAGTTTTGGAAATACGGAACACGGTCTCATTTCAATGTGTCACCCCTAGAAGTAAACCACAGAAGATAGAGCAGTTGAAACTAGGATTAGTAATATTTTGCTACAACTCAAGATTGTTAGTAGAAATATTATGAAGAGAATATTCAGAAAATTAAAAACATGAAGATTTTTAAATACACGCGAGAGCAATGATTCCGGGTCACTTAAAGAATGTTAAAAATCTCGGAAACTAAAAATGATAGGTTAATGCAATAAATTGTATTTAATAGACAATGTAATACTCCTTAAATGAAGGTATTAAAACTTCTTAGTTATTGTAAAGTTATATCTTAAAAAAATCAAATTTGAAAAAGGGCCACTTTCGAAGATGGAACTACGAAATTACAGCATTTGGTTTTGCTTTTGTTTGTAATCTGTCATTTATGTGGGTATATAAACCATGTTGATAGTGCTCTATATTCATTATTCAAGCTGAAATTATGTCGCTTACGCCTGAAGAATGCACCAGAATACTTACAATGCTGGAAACCGGCCGGAGTCAGCGCGATACAGCCAGGACTGTCGGTGTGTCGCTGTCAACAGTACAAAGAGTTCTCCGACGTTACGAAGAAACTGCTTCTAACCTACGCAGACCAGGAACGGGCAGAACCAGGTGTACCACAGCACGAGAAGACCGATACTTGGTGAACACCATGCTTCGAAATCGCTTTCTCACAGGAACTGAACTCACAAATCAGTTTCGACGCCTCGGAGGAAGTAACCCAAGTGCATGGACAGTAAGACGTCGGCTTGCTGAATCTAACTTAAAACCCCTTAGACCTGCAAACGGCCCTAAACTGGAGCGTGGGCATCGTATTTCAAGACTAAGATATGCCCAGAGCCACGTAAATTGGAGTATTGAAGATTGGTCAAAAGTTATGTTCTCCGACGAATCAAAATTTATGCTCTACAAGCACGATGGAAGACACAGAGTGTATCGAAGACCAGGGGAAAGATTCAAGCAAGCATGCATCGAAGAAAAAGTAGCCTACGGTGGTGGGTCTGTACTTGTGTGGGCCGGAATTTCTTCTGAAAGTCGCACAGAGCTGGTGATCATAGAAAACGGCTCTTTAACTAGCGTAAGATATGTGGAAGAAATCCTCAATGATCATGTTGGTCCATTTATGGTCAATTTAGGTGAGGATGCTATATTTATGCATGACAATGCCCGACCTCATACAGGTAGGATTGTGAATGACTACCTTCAAGAGATGAACATTACTCGTATGGAGTGGCCAGCGCGCAGCCCGGATATCAACCCGATCGAGCATGCTTGGGACGAGCTAGGCAGATGCGTAAAACAACGAAACCCTCCCCCAATCACGCTTCGTGAGCTCAAAATTGCTCTCACAGAGGAATGGGAGAATATTCCCCAAAATCGTATAAGGAACTTGGTGTACAGCATGCCAAACCGCGTAAACGCAGTAATGGAAGCACGAGGAGGCAATACGAAGTATTAAAATTCAAGTCAAATCGTAATAAAGTTCAAAAATTTCATGTTTCCTATTTTTGTTTTAAGGAGAGATCAGCAGTTTTTTTCTTTATGTAATTTTGTGTTAATAAAATGTATGGTGACTCATATTTTTTTACTTTCATTTAAGGAGTATTACATTATCTATTAAATACAATTTATTGCATTAACCTATCATTTTTAGTTTCCGAGATTTTTAACATTCTTTAAGTGACCCGGAATCATTGCTCTCGAGTGTACTTTGCGTCTTGCCTAATTTGTTTTACCTACCTTCATACTACATAGATACCTATTATAGTTAGAACTTCTAGTCTTACTTGATTACAGTTTAAGATATTGTTTTTCAGTCTCATAATCTTAATAGATATCCGTTATAGTAGGCCTGTAGTTGTGAGATGACGAGAGACAGACCAACTACATTGATCTAGCATTATATACAAGAAACTACTAAATAGTATCTATAGTATCTACCTAACCTCAGGTAATTACAGGTATAGAATCTCAAGATTAAAATAAAAATTGATGAACATTAGACTTATATTTAGCACTTGGTACGTGAGCATATTATACCAAAAACCTCAAATAACAATCAATTTCAATCAAACAAGTTGCTGTCCATATAATCTAAAGCGTCCTCTTTTACATGTGATGTAAAGAATGCACCCTCTGTGGCATCGTAATCATACACACTACAAGTACAGTAGCAAGTACTTTTACCACAACTTCTACATTTACTGGAATGTTTTAAAGTTATTTCATCTGGAAATTTACATTCAATAAAGCTAGGCTCATAATCTAACACACAATTATGTGAATCTAATATATGTTCATATACATACTCATCTACGCACTCAAATGTACCTAATGTATTGAATTCATTTTTCTGCTTTTTTGTCAACAGTTTATCTAGCATAAAGACTAAATGATGGTGGTAACACTGAAATGTGATTTTGTCACTGGCCTTGTCTTTCAGGTCCATCCAGAGTTTTACACAGCTTTCAGGTGTACGATTGGTACCACTGAACAAGGCTGGATTAGCCAGAATAGCACTTGCTGCCATGACGCCATTACAGTTTAATTCTTCATGCAGCTTGTCAGCATCACATAAAGTCTTGATTCCACCGTTTGCAATCACCGGCACTGATACTGAACTGCATACTTGTTTGAGAGCTTCTGTGTCTATTTTATCTCCACTCTTTTGTGAAGGGGTCCTTCCATGAACTGTCAAAAATGTTACTCCACACTTTTCAAGCTGCTGACACAAATCAATTGTTTTTTTCAATTCTTTCAATATTCTAATCTTGACTGAAACGCTGAAATTATTTGGCAGATTGCTTCTTATGCCTTTTACAAAATCATGGATTAGTTCAGGTTTTGATAATAGGGCACAACCATAACCATCCTTCATGGCCCACCTTTGAGGACAGCCACAGTTCAGGTCTATGCCATCTGCATATGGGTAAACTAGTTTTGAAGCATCAACAAACACATCCCGATTGTTGGCAGCGAACTGAACAATCAATGGAGAGTCATTTACAGTGGTAGAAAATTCACTGGAGCGAGCTTTTTCATTCTGACAAAAGGAGTCTGCAAGTATCATAGGGGTGAAACATAAATCCACTCCATAGCTGAAACACGTTACAATACGATCAAGGTTATTAATTTAACTTCTATTAGGTAATATTAATTTATAAATCTCACCTAAAACAACTAGTGTTTTATAGTCGAGCTCTTAAACCTAATACTTGATAGTGAAATTAGAATGCAAAACTACTCTAGGTAGTAGGTATCTACACAATCTGCAAGGCCTACTATTTCATTTAGGTATAGGTACTCACCGTCCTGGGTGGGGTAGGTAAGATAACATTTTGGTTAAGTCAAGATATGAACTTATCGTTTAGCTAAGTCACGGTAGTCTATCACTCTGAATTTTATGGGTGGTAGGTAGGTACTCACTTTTTCACGAGGGTCCTGAATTGTACTTTGCTGTACCTAACCATGGGCGCACACACTTTTACATAGGTGTTAGAGTATTTGGCGTCATCGAATAGCTCTTTGATACAGCTTCTGGACTTCATTTCCCTTCTTCATTTACAAAAAACCCTGCGCAAAAGTTATACCCACGTACTTTTCTAACCTAAAAAAAAACTGCCCTCGTTCGTGACGTCACGTAAGTTAGCAAACAACATTAGCAAACCAAGGAATTATTAGCAAGTAGCAAACATTCTTTGGCAGATGACACGTGACAGATCTGTAAAGACTCTATTTTGTATTGTATGTAAAAATAAGGCTGGCCAAGCTAAATTAAATTACGTAAAATAAAATCGTAAAAACACGGAAATGTTTGTAAACTTTACACTATGGAATGATTTTTTAATCCAAACTAAAACGCACCTATGTTGAGTAAGGTATTTTACACATCAAAATGGAAAAGGAAGATAGGCTCCAACGAATAAAAGGTAGTACGTAGGTACCTACGTAATTTTTTTTCCTAAGTCAATTCGGTGGAACAGGAACAGGTAGGTACCTATATTACACACCTGATGCTGTTTTATTCGTGCTCGTACAATATATTCAATTAATAAAAGAAAATAAAAATCCTTGGTGTTTATCAAAGATATTACTTATCTATCCATCTAGGTTTTTGTATTTGCCCCGCTCTGCTGGGTTTAAATAGATGAATTCATAACATAGGTACCTACCTATTGCTTGTTACAGCTGGTGCTTTTTTATCCACTGTTGCCGGGATATCTGCATTTGTGGGATTTAGTGCTACACTGGCCGCTGCAAAGAAAACTGATCCCAAATACTTCAACAAAGGTAATTTGGTACCCTTCCTGTCAGGGTTAAATAATAAACAATACATACTTATCTACTTATACTTACATTTATTTAGGGTTACAAGGCAGTATCGAAATGGCTGATGCAGGAGCAATGTTAGCACTGAGAGCCCTTGGTTGGGGCACTTTGTATGCAGTAGCAGGAACTTCATGTTTGTGCTATGGAGTTTGGAAACTTTCTGGTGCTAAAGATGTAAGTTCCACATTTTATGTAGGTACCTGCCTAACCTACCTACATACTGTATTATGAAAAGATTTTATTTTTGAAATGAGAAAATTAAATAACTTATTAATCATATTTCAGTTGAAAGACTTCAGAATAAAAATGGGTAATATCTTGCCTAGCCTGCCTAAAAACGATCCACCTCAATCAAGAACAGAGTTCAGTGGACTTAATGACTTGCTGACTTACATCTCTGAAGAATATGGGAAGTCCTCAAAAGACGAATAATGTTAAACAATTTTATTTTAAGTTAGTTGTTAAAATGTTAATAAATTAGTTTGCCAAATCCTGTTTAATCATAAATTCTTCTTTGTATGCTGGTCCATTGCTGCAACTTGCTTTGCATGTGTAAATAGCTAAAACTCCCCAGTCTATGCTATTGAAATCTATACCAACATCAATAAAGTTCAGGAGCTGTGGCATTATCTGAAAAAAGAGATTTTTTTACAAACAATTCATTAGCTAGGTTATTATAACTCACTGCTAGTTAATAATTTTATAACTTTTGAGCAAAATAATTAAGTTAAGGAATTTAAACTTACTTGAAACTCAAAATGTCTCTCTCCATCACAATAATGACACCTTGGTACATGTGTGAGACCATCTGATTTCTCTGTGATCCACAATGGAGTACCACCTCTATCATATCTTAGCACTTGGTCAGGATGCCGTGCTACACGTTTACTGAACTTCTTAAAAACCTTGTCTTCTGGCATTTCTTTTGTGTATTCATCCAGTTCACTTTCACTGACATCATCCAAAGTTCCTGTTTTTTTTTCGTGCATTAGTTTTTGTAGTTTCTCCATTTCTTTGTTGATGTCTACATCTTTTGTAGTTTCCTAAAATAAGATTAAACATAAATTATGTACATCAACTTATTTGTAGATACATTGTATGTATATGTACCTACAATATAGTCATACAAACAAGGTAGGTAAGTAGTTACAAATACCTCATCTTCCTCATCAACCACAAGGTCCCACTCTTTGAATAGAATAGATTTGCCAGCTTCTGTCACCACAAAATTTTTGAAATTTACTAACTCTTTTACCTGAAAGAAAAGAAATATTAAAAATACAATTAAACTTATAAAACAATTGGATTTTTTTAAAATCAGGTCAACTAAAATTACCTGCATTTCAAGACATTTTTCCTTGTGACCTTTTTTCCAATCAATTAGTTGATGGTTTCGACTGCAGTAGTATACCTTCTTACACTTTGAACAATGAGAAGGTGCTTTAGCCCCACACAACTCGCATAGTTTTGGCCATTGTTCCATTGGAAACTAAAAATGTAAAGCATATTTTTTGTAAAATTTAACATAGGAGCTTATTTTAAGTTTTTAAGCTTGTGTAGCTGACCTGCCTTGGCTACTTAAGGCTGTGGATTTTTTAAATTGCTATTACTAATTTACTATACTTTTAATCTACATACTTACCTAGGTATAAGATCATTGCTTATAATTGATATTATTTCAATGATTAGCCTCACTCAATAAATGGAGGATATTATTAAACCTGTGGCGTGTCCGAACGGACAGATTATTTTGTGATTTTGGCACACTAAGGGTCTACCCTTAGGTTGGCAACAAGCGCCACTTACGTCATTACGATCGGCCATTGTTTTGGCACACACAATGCTACCGACATAGTAGTTTTCCTGTGCTTTCTAATGTGTTCAATAATTCTCCAATAAACTGTGAAACTTGTTCCAGCATTTGAATTATCAGAGAAAGCCTTGTGCGAGGCTGTGCTCTAAAAACCTATAGGATATTCTTAATAGATTAGTTACTTCCATACCTGTTCTTCCTGCTCTTTATACGGATGAAATGAATAGTAGTCATTTTTCCGGGGCAATTGACATCTCAGCACTATAAAATTATTAGGTGTATTGGTACTACAACATGTTCCATTTCTACATATGAAAATAAATATTGTTCTATGGAAGCAAGCATCAGAATCGGTGTAGGGTGCATAAATCTGAAATCATTGTATTTTCACAAATTAAAAGTTAGATAGGTACCTACCCACCTAAACCATATCACCTACGAAAAGTTAGTGGCCAACTCAGGTGACGGAGTTAACGAAGTTTGTAGGTACTTTGTAGTCCTCCGTCGTCGTGACAGAGCCGGGCTGAACCTACATTTAGCGTGCCTTCCTAACGCCTGTGGTATGTACCTTACCTACTTAAAATTTCTCAGGTAAGTGTAAGTAGGTATATAAAAAGAATGGCGTAATAGAGAGGAGGCCTATACTCAGCAGTGGGTGCAAACTGGCTGAAATGATGATGATGATGAAGTATATAAAGTATACCTGACATAAAAATATGAGTGGATCTTTGCACAATTTACATGATAGTTCGTTCGGGCTGGGAATGTTTTTTAGATCTAACCAAGCTGGTTTTCCTCCTACTTTGCTTGGAAAAAATCTCGGATGTAGAAGCCATCCATCTTTTTCTTCTAAAATACCTATATCCACTTGATTACTCATAGTTTTAAAAGTAAATAAATCAAATCACAAGAACACACAAGAATAAAAGTAGCATAGAGGTTAAGCTAAGTAAGTAGGTAGGTACCTACATCTGATTGAGGTTATTTTGATTTTATCAGACTTGACATTGACAATATTATTGCTGACATGCATGACAGACTGACAAACGCAGTGCGTTGCGTGTATCGCTATGATCTTTCTATGCTATGATCGCAGCCAGCGTATACCTACTACTTTTCTTTTTTTTTTTCGCTCCTTGAAGCAGGCTATAGTTTTAAAACCATACCGCCTAGTCTTACGTTATGTTTTTTCCCATAGTAAGTTCGTTTGTTTATGTGTTTGTCTTGCGTAAAAGATAAATCAAGTCAAGTCTTCGTCAAGTCGGCTGTCGTTTGTTTTAAAGAGAAAATGGTGGATTTTCCCTCCAAAACCGGAATCGAATTTTCACATTCAGAAAAACCACTTTACACACATTTATTCCAATGGCTCACACTTTAAGTTATGACCTAAGCATTATTGGTTAAAATTCCACCAAAATTAAACAACAATACTCACAATTAACACAAGAAAAACTATTAAAATAAAAATGCTGTGTTGTTTCACAAATGTCAAAATTCGAATCCTCCTATATACCTACTACTGTAGGCGCGCGATCAGTGCTTCTGAGGAATGCGCTAGTGATGTGACCTAATTAGCGATAGAAGAAGCGATATAGAAGATATTTAACCAATAATACTTAGGGTAGTCTTAGCATAAAGTGTGAGCCATTGGAATAAATGTGTGTAGTGGTTTTTCTGAATGTGAAAATTCGTGCTAGGTTTTGAAGAGAAAATCCACCATTTTCTTTTCAAAACAAACGACAGCCGACTTGACAACTGACTTGACTTGACGTATACCTATTACTACAACTAAATCACTTGACATTGGCAGGATTGCCTGTCGAAATGACGGGCAGAGGCCATTATTGAAGAGAAGAAGTTAGAGTCCTTTCCATGAAAGAAGTCCCGCAGACGCGGCGCTGTAGTCGACCTTAAGTATTATTTCTCGGGCAGCACTTTAGGCATTGAAAACAAGACTTTGATCACAGAAACCAAATAAAAACGCACTAGCATCCAAACACATTAACAGCACCTGACAACTAATTTAAAATTTAGTTTTGAACTTTACTTCCGGAAATTTCCGCGGGACTTCTTTCATGAAAAGGACTCTAATGCTAGCGTGGACCCGCCCAATGAAACCCAGGAGGGTGCCCAGGAGGGAGGATACCTTACCTCAGTGTTTGGGCCCAATGATTTTTTAATCACCTATTACACGTGTTTAATTTAGTGATTTTTTTTATCTGCGCACATAACTGAAACTTAATCCATGTATTCTCACTAGCAGGTGAATATGTCGGTATACCTATGTATATTCTGAGAAATATTAATTTTCTTAAAACCTGAATTAACGATTGATTTGGTATATTAGGTGCCAAATAACACCGCAATAAGGTCATTCACCCACCTTCACCACGATGTCGTAAAATTCAATTTATGTATGGTTAACAAACAGTACTAGGAGATTCGAGCGATTACCGTCTTAGCGACAGGTTTGTATGGTAAGCGAATTAGCCATTCATAAATTGAATTTTGCGACATCGTGATGAAGGTGGGTGAACGACCTGTATTGCGGTGTTATTTGGCATCTACTATAGCATACACCATAATCTTATTAGGCAGAGTATGACTAGATTCCTTTAACCCAACTAGTTTAAACTTACAAAAAAGCTATACGAGCCAGCTGAAGGAAAAGATCGCTGTCATGGCGTAAAAGAACGTCAAGGAAGCTGCACTGGAAAGGAACAAATGGCGAGAACTGCATGATTACACCGACAAGAGCGTTAGAAGAAGTTTAAACTTGGAAATATTAAAAATATGGTAAATATGGGTAGGTATGTATGTAATAAAGATAAACAAAACTTATGTAACATACTTTTTTATTTCCTGGTCTAGGCGCTCTTATCTAATTAAATAAAAAATCACAAAGTGAAAGATAGTCACATAGTTGGGTAGGTACCTACTTTCATTTTTGTAATAAGTGGAAGCTAGTACATAGTTATTATTTATACACAAGTACATTTTTTCTTTACATTTTAACTTCTTAGAATAGGTACTTACAGTATTAAATACAGATGTTAATAGTTATAACTAATATTTACAAGTCCATAAAACAACTACCTATACATTTAATAAAGTATAATAATTTAATAGACAGGGTTTGTGTGCAGACTACTTTTAACATTCATTCCTCTTAAATTTTTTACTTGATTCATTTACTACATCATCAAGTTTGGTCACTCTTCTCCCTTTCAGAAAGGAGCTGCTATCACTTTCACCAACACTTTGTCTAATACAGCTGTTTATACTTGATGTATTGTTTATACTGTGTTTTTTATCACCCATTGTCTTATTATTTTTGTTAACTATTAATGAATTTTGAATGTCTTTAACTAATTCACTATTATGCACTTTAATAGGAATCAATATTTGATTTTCACTATCACTTTTCTTGAACAACTCCTGCTTAATTTGTAACATTGATCTGCTTTCCCCTACATCACCTGAAAGTCTTATTGCTTTCCGCAAATGAATGGTTTCAGTATTGTCTGCTAAGTTACGTTTCACGACGATCTCGCCGATGGGCATTTGCCGCAATAACAATGTAGAGTTATCAGACTCCTTACTATCTGATTTAGGTTTGCTTGAACAGCTTTTTTCATTTTCTGAATCCTCATTGCCTTCTTCAGGTTCAATTAGTTTACCTGTACAAAATAAAATAGTATACAAATTCTTGTCAGTAATACAGGTAGGTACCTAGTTAGATTAGTTAACTTAGTAATTATTTATGTGATTTTACAATAACCCACCATTCAATGTAGGGAATGTAATGTCAGGCAGCGCCAAATGCGAATCTGGATTGAATTTGTGCATAAGTGTTTTTAATAGGTTTGAAATTTCTTCACGTTTCCTTGTTACAACTATTTCATCAAACCAATTCACTAGCTGTTTGATCGGGATTGCATAATCCAATACTGGGTCCTGAAATAAAGTTTAATATTATCAAAATTCTAGTATTTCTAATTTAAATAATCTCTTGGTTTTTCTCTTAATATACTCGGCATAGCATAGTTAATCCAAATTGCCATCGTCTTTTTTCTACCTTAAAACAATATAGAAAAGAAGTTTGTATAATAATGAATAGGTGGTACTACTCACTTTGAAAAACTGTTCAACATATTGCAGCAAGTACAGGCCACAATCAGTAAAGTTGTTTTGCTGTGGTATTTTTGGGCAGCTGCCTTTTATGTTATCTTTGCTGAAAATCTTGGCTGGTGAAATCTGAAAAAGAAATTAAGACTTAATATAAAACTATAAATTAATTTAACAACTATAAAAACTCCTAACTATGAAAATATCATTGGATCCTCTTTATCACTACTGCTCATCATCAGACCTTGGGAGTATGAACTCCAGTTCATCAAATCTAAATGTTTGGAGCTGCAATTATGCCCAAGATTCCTCAAAACTGGTTTTCAGAGCTGATGAATACCTTCTCTCATAACTAACGGCTTCACCAATTTTCACCAAACATGGCTCAAATAAGAACCAGCCCAGATAAATCACATTACAAAAAAAAACACATACACATACATAATCCATTGCGTCCATTCAGGGAGTAAAAATAGTAAAATTCAGGCGGTAAGAATAGTAAAATTCAGGGGGTAAAAATAGTAAATAATATCATGGTTGTCTAATTTCTATTTAACTTACTTTGGCTTGATATTCACAAGTTAGGTAATCTCGTAATGTAGCTACTACTCTTGATCTCGAGGCTCCTGCCAGCGAGTCAAAAATCAATATGCAAGGTCTGAAATCAAAAATATTACGAATGATTAAAACTAACGAATTCCACATACAACACAAATTAAAGGATAGAGCTTAGGAGGTTATCATGAGTCTAAAGTGGCGAGTTGAAGATAGTCACTCTGACCACATATTTCATGTCTCTAGATGTAGTTTTATAAAATATCCACTTACTGTTTGATGGGCTCAGATTTCTTAGCTGGTGCCTCAACTTTCACCTCAACTTTTTCCTCTTCCTCGTCTGAGTCACATTGCATATCCAAGTCACTTTCCTAAAAATATCATAACAAGGTACTTAATAACCCTTCAATTCAAAAACAATGTAGGTCCTCTATAGGTGGATTCAGGCACTGAGTCCAAGCAAATGCTGGTTATAATGGTTTGGCCAACTATCTCAGCATCGTTTTTTTAATTCGGCGGTAGGAGAGAGACATTTATTTTGTTCTTTCTTCTTGTCACCTTTAACTTTGACAGGCGTCATGGCTCAGTCGGTAGTAGCTCTGCCTTCCGTGCTGTGGGTCGTGGGTTCGATCCCCACCGAGAACAAACATTTCTGTGGCAAACATAAATGTTTGTTCTGTGTCTGGGTGTTACTATGTATTATAAGTATGTATTTACAAAAAAAAAAGGTATATAAGTATTATATCAGCAATCTAGTTCCCATAGTACAAGCTCTGCTTAGTTTGGGACTAGAGGGTGTTGTGTGTAATGTCCAAAGAAATATTTATTTATTTAACAGTACATAAAAGTATGTGCACTGGAATTCATAAACATGTAGGGGCTCCCCTATGGGTGGATTTAGTGAAAATCTAAATTTTTGCATTTCATTAGGAGACCATGGTTTTACTAGTGCAATATTGCATCTGTTTTTAATTGTCTTCCCAGTTTGAATACAAACATAAAAAATACCCAACTTTGAGTACCCTGATCTAAAGAATAAAACTTGTCTACATAGGAACTTACATCTGCTTCAGCCTCATCCCGCTCGCTTAGGTTATCAGAGTCACAACTTAATGTAAGCTGCTCTTGTTTTGTCATTGGTGTGATAGTGGTATTTCCTATAAGCATTGATGATCGCCGCTCTGAAAAATTATCATATCAGAATAGAGATAAAGTTACTAACTGCTAACATGCAGTTGCTTTTTATTTATACAAGCAATCCACATATTAAATCACTTTATAATTGTAAGGTAGGTATGATAGTCAATCATAAATACCTCTTTTCTTTATTTCTTGAGGAGTAACTGTTCGGTTATCAACCATACTTCTGCAGCCTTCTAAGCTGGGAAAGCATATGATTGCCACAAACCAATGACAATTTTCATTGATAGGAACTACAATATAATCTTTCTCAAATATGTTAACATTTTTAGTCCAAGTTTTGACTCTAGCATGTCGTTTCTGTGCTGGTGTTAGTGCACTGTCCCATTCGTGGGGATTCGAACTTTTATTTACTTTACTTGGTTTTGTTGTTAGTCTTTTGTAAAAAAAGGTGCTAAATATGTGAGTCCTTTCTCTTTGCTTATGCGTCAGTACGTCATGAACTAAATATTTCAAATAAAAGTCAATGATCACATCATTCAAGAATTGATCCTGAGCAAGGCACATGTAATCTTCAGTATTTATAGGTATGCCACCTTTCCCTGGTGGATATATTAGAATCTGTCGTATTTCAGCTGGGTTTGAGCTAAAAATAATAAAACAATTATTAATGTTCTGACTAACATTTTAGATTGTAACACTACTATTAGAGGTCGCTTGTGAATACCTTTTGGCACCAGAACCTGAAGAAACACTGCATGATCTAGTAGACATCTTTGAAACATTATTGATTTCTTTAGGGCAAGTTCTGACCAATATTTCATTGGCTTCCCGTGAGTTTAGCTCATCCACAAGTTTGCCAAAAAGAGCCTTCAGTACCACTTTCGATTCATCAGTGATTGTTTCTGGTAGTAACGTTATTCTTTTGAATGGGTCCACCTTAGACATGGGATCGTAGAATGGACCTAAATATAAGAAATCAACATGTTAGGAGGCTGATATGTAAGTTTATTTATAAATATGTAAACTTATTTGTTTTTTTTTTAATTACCTGACTCTTCAACCATATCCAAATAGGTTCTTATGTATTGTCCTGTTCGACTCATGGTGTATAAGAAGATAACTGGTAAACCTTTACCAAAGTGTACCAGAATTCGGACAACTTCTTTTAAATTAATTTGCAGAGCTACATCCCGTGATTCATTTTTAAGTGATGGTGCTACTATTTTTATGCCTCTTGCTGATATGAAAACCTTAAATAAAATACAATATTACTATACTTAATCAAAATAAATAAACAACAAGGTGAAAATTATGTAAAAATTAAAAAAAAATACCAAACCTTTTCCTTTGGTGTATATCGATATGATCCAATTCTAATAGTTCTACAATTGAGGGATGTGAAATATCCTTGCAAGTTACTGGGGTTCACCTCATCATTACTGCCATCTGAAAAATTAATTAAAAACAGTTTTTATAAGAATTAGACAGTGATTACTAAATTTAAAGGATATCCTCTCCAAACTTACTTAAGTCTAAAACTAAAATTTAATTTACATACGACCGAAGACGCCATTTAAATTATTGCCATCTCTTACAAATGAGTAATGTCAAACAGAAGCAGAGCAATTTTTAAGTGGTGCCTTAAATTTGAGTGACGTTTCAGTATTCCGGCCATAGTATTGTAGTCGTCTGACTATCCATACATGGAGTAAGTTTGCAAGTTTTTGTTGTTATATTGAATTGAATTAAGATGCAAGTTCTGATCATAGCTTCATTTTAGTGTTTCCTATATTATAAGCCTGTAAATTTAGAGTGAGTTAGGTTATTGTCATGAGGAATGGACACTAAGGCCCATAATGCTGATAAAGAAATTGTTATTCAAGCATAGATTTAATAGATATTTTCAGCTCAGATTGTTTGTATGGATTGTGTTGTTCAAACTTCACAATACTTATAATAATAATATAATAATAATACAAGTTGTGGAACCGCCTAAGCACAAGAAATATATAGATCTTTTACATGTAATTCACACAATGTTCACACAATTGGCCTAATCAAACAGTTTCGGTAGAATAACAGCACTGAGCTACCATTAGGGCTCATTCCACTTTTCCCCTGACTAAGTCCCCTGCCTGGGGGATTTCTGGAACTTTTGTCTAAAAATCCCCTTAGCTACCACGACTGCCGGCAGGGGAAAATTGGATAAAAGTTCCAGCAATCCCCTTAGGGGTCGCATAATGCTGAGCTGGAACCAATTTGCTGCAGTAGCACATATTACATCACTCTTTTTTTGTGTTTTCTTTTAAAATCATAATTAGGTTCAATTTCTCTGTTGGTTATTTATTCTATTTTTTTTATTCCTTCTTTCCTTGCGATCTGCCCGTTTGGCATTTAGCGAGGGTTTTGTTGATTCTGCAACTCCAGGCATGCGTGGTCTGTGCCCAGTGGCACGATGCACATTCATTCTCCTCTCCTAGTCACGTATTAGAACACTTTTTGTACCTACCTGCTTTTATATTTTGTTATTAGTTTTTAATTTTCTCTACCTACCTGTATTGTATTGTGTGTTATAGCAGAAATAAATCTATGTCTATGTCTCAATGTCTTTTGGTAGAAGCGCTAGCTCCGAAAAATCTTCAGATCTTTACATAAAATTCACACAGGTTCTTTGGTGGAAACACTAGCCCAACAAAACCAATTGTTGGTATGGATTGCATTGTGAATGTTTGGTGGAAACCCAGTTATACCTACAGTCGCATGTATACACATCTGAAGAATGGTTTGTTGCACGTCACAGCCACAGAATAGATGCATTTATTGCGAGGCAAAGGGATAATCAATTCACTAAAAGATTACATGAAATCTTTGGAAGAGATTTTCAGCTTCACAGAAGTAACTGCTAACCCTGAACTAAGCGAGGTAATGTTGTTTCACACCGCGTGTCTTTGTGTATCACACACAACTTTGGACGATATTTCGTTTTACGTCTAAATATAACCTAACTTTATCACGATGTAAAAAGAATGTAGCTTTATTTTCACATCGCGAAGGACCCGAATCGTAACACGCAACAAGGGTAGCTCACCGCCCGCCGCTCCGTGTCTTCAAGGTACCTATTTTGCACGGACGGAGAGTATTGTATCATGGGTATTTACCTGATGTCATTTTTGCTCTAGTATTATGCATTACAGTGCTTTACCTTTACCGCTTCATTTAAAAAAATCACTAAATCACATTACTAAAGCTTTTCCAACAAACAATACCAAAAAATCTGGGAAAAATGTCTGACACACCAACAACAAATGGATGGATGGAATGAATCTTGTTGTCTATTATTAGTAGAAGATCTCGTTCGTGCCATAGACTTTGTTACATACCCTATAGATTTTATTGTTATTTATCTTTCTGTAATATTGTATATTGTAAATATTTTATGTTTTGCTAGTCTATAGAATAACGCCTTGGAGTAATCCGTAATGTTATTTTATTATGAATAAATTGAAATTGAAATTGAAATTGAAATTGAAATTGAAGCAATGGCTACCTTCATTCACATCACGTCACTAATCCGTCAGATTTGACAATGACATATCGTGCGATGCGCAATGGTATGAATGAACGAACCATACACAAAATTGCAAAAATTGCAAACCTCGAAAAACCCAAACCTACGTCACTGAGTACAAGTACATATTTACTTTTTTTTTTCTTTTTTCGCTCCTCGGAGCAGGCTATAGTTATTTTAAAACCGCCTAGTCTAACGTTGTTTTTTTCCCTAACGTTAGTTTGATATGCGTTTGTCTTGCGTAAATGATAAGTCAAGTCAAGTCTTCGTCAAGTCGGCTGTCGTTTGTTGAAGAGAAAATGGTGTATTTTCCCTCCAAAACCGGAATCGAATTTTCACATTCAGAAAAACCACTTTACACACATTTATTCCAATGGCCCACACTTTATGTTACGACCTAAGTATTATTATTGGTTAAAATTCTACCAAAATTAAACAACAATACTCACAATAACACAAGAAAAACTATTAAAATAAAAATGATACGTGTTGTTTCAAAAAATGACAAAATTCGAATCAGTTAAAAGTTACGTTGGGAATGTTGGGATTCGACACAGCACTTTTAGTTTTTCTTGTGCCAACGTGGGTATTGTTCTTTAATTTTGGTGGAATTTTAACGAATATTACTTATGTCTTAGAATAAAGTGTGAGCCATTGGCATAAATGTGTGTAAAGTGGTTTCTCTGAATGTGAAAATTCGTTTCAGGTTTTAAACGACAGCCGACTTGACAAATTCATCACTTGACACTGGCAAAATTGTCAGTTGAAATGACGGACACAGGCCATAGAGGTTTAAAAGAAGAAGTTAGAGTCCTTTTCATGAAAGAAGTCCCAAGGAAATTTCCGGAAGTAAAGTTTAAAACTAAATTTTAAATTAGTTGTCAGGTGCTGTTAATGTGTTCGGATGCTAGTGCGTTTTTATTTGGTTTCTGTGATCAAAGTCTTGTTTTCAATGCCTTAAGTTGTTAAAAGTGCTGCCCGAGAAATAATACTTAAGGTCGACTACAGCGCCCAACAGCGCCGCGTCTGCAGGACTTCTTTCATGGAAAGGACTACGTTGCCAACTATACCACGGCATGATACCTATTTATTTGTTAAACCACAGTTACAACGACACAGTGCAATAAACGATTTGAATTTGAAACCTGTCGGTCCCTAATTTTTCGGGATAAAAAGTAGCCTAAAAAGTAGCCTATAAAAAGTGTTATTCTAGGTTACAAACTATATATATTCCAAGTTTCATAGAAATCGGTTCCGTAGTTTTGACGTAATTGAAGCACAGACATCAAAACATCTAAACCTTGGCACTTGTAATATTAGTAGGAAGTAGGTTATACTTACCATCTGTGTCCATTCCTACACCATTGTCCAGATTTCCTTCAATTTCGCTCATGGATGGTTCTTTTGTGTTAACTGATGGTTCATACTGAAACGAAGGTTTAGTATTCATACTGGTTGGTATTTAGACGCTCGCTATTCCATTCTGTGATTCTGACAAATACTCATCCCAATATCAATATCTAACAGAAGTTCATAATGTTTATTTTACAAAGAGATTACCTGATTACTCATGGAGCTATTGGAGTCTTCCTCATCAGAGCTCAGTGTCAATATAACTGGCTCAGGCTCAGGTTTGCCTCGTGGCTTTCTCACTCTCGAAGTCTTCTTTTCGCTAGGCTGGTAAATGCACATTATTAATATAAATATAGCTTATAGGTAACTACTTGGTGTTAGAAGACCACTCGCAAAAATTTCGGGGAGTACCCATAACTATGAAAAGGCAGATTGTTTTGCGAAGTCACTGTTGGTTCCGTAAGAAATCTTGTTTATTTAACCCCCCTACATTTTTGGGATTGGTCTTATCACACCCTGCATAATGATGCTGAGTTTTGTACATACAAGAATCCAAGTGGTATAAAATGATTTAATTTTTTTTTTACGTAATATTTGATGTATCAATTCTATTCAATACTTACAGGTTTAGAAGTTACTGTTGCCTTCATGGTTGTCTTTAGTAAATTAAGTTTAATACCATCACTATGCGGGCTGAAAATAAATATACACTTTAGTAAACACATCCTGCAAAAACGCCATACACCGCTTTTCTTTTTCTGTCTTGGTTTGATATGTTCTACCTATCTATATGTATGTATAGTACTTACGTGGGTTTTTCAATTACAATCCTTTCTGGTTCCTTCTTCTTTTGTTCCGCTTTCTTACTAGCTATTGGTACGCCTTTAGGCTCTTCAGTAAACACTCGTTTACATCTGCAAAGACATAAGAATTATAAAATGATGGACAGCTTTTCTGGTAAGATTACTTCTATTTCAAATTTTGTCAAATCAAATTAGTGGTTATCAAAAACTATTGTAGGAATTGATGAACTAGGTACTTTTGTTTTTCAGGTACCTTTCACATCGGCTGAAATCATAGCCAGTGTAGCCACATAATTTGCAAACAGCTAGCATTCCATCAACGCGTCTAGGTGGAGGTGATCGCTGACCGGGAGATTCAGGACCATTGTTTACTGAAAGAAGGGTACATTTTAGCCGACGACTAACATAGCATTGTGGTAATAATTTCTAAAGTGCGCTGCCTCGGATTTTGTTTGACGACTAAATTGTGCGCAGATATTTAAAAAAAAAAAAATATCGATTACTTACTTACAGACAGAATCATTGAATCTCTATTTTTTATGTGTTGCCACATTTTTTTGATTCTACACGATACCACTAATTTTATAGTTTAGATGTTTTAGCCTAGATTAACACATAGGCTGCTTATTATCCCCAAAAATCAACAGGATCAAACGGGGCACGGACGAAGTCGCGGGCTAAAGCTAGTATTAATATAAAATGAATACATACTGGCATCCAAGGGCTGTTGTTTCTCTGGAGTGGACATTTCGCTGCTCTGTGGTTGGGACATCACACTTGGGGAACTTCTACTACTAATATCTCCCACTAGCATCTGAAAGATTTAAAATTATAAAAATCAAATCTTACATTTATAATAAACCAACTTTTTCCCGTTAGATACGACAGTATTCTGGGAAATACTTGTTAAAATCAACAAACCGGATGATTTTCCAGCATTTCTTCAATCCTAGTGGTTGATCCTACTGATACAAAATAATCTATTTCGCTACTGGTGTTCTGCATACATTGTATATGAGTGTCTTCAGAGAAAGGAACATTGACCTGAAACCAATTATAAATGATCATACAAAAAACCCAAGGGAATTTTTTCTGAGGTTGGTTGTGTGAAGACTGGCTCAGATAATATATTCCGCAACTGAAAGTGCTCCTTGTGATTGAATAGAGTAAATCATGTCAAACTTTTATTACCTGTTCAAGAACTTCTTGAAGTGTACAACTTTCTTTAGGTAGTGTAAATGTAATAAGTCTTTGTTCTCCATTCTGTAGGAATATTAACATTTTAGCAGACTGAGTTTCTGCTGCCTGTTCTGAAGGGCCTTGGGTTTGGGGTTCAATGTTTTCTAAAAAAAAAGTAAAAACGGAATATAGGAAGTAGTTACTAATCTATCTACTTGAAGTGATATGATTATAATATGCTAATCGTCACCCCAATCGTTACGGCGCGGCGTGATTAAGTTACATCACAACTACGCGGATTAAAGAAGACAAAAGTTTTTCATATGGTTGACAGAAAACTATGTTACTAATATTTATCTTCTCTTCTGAAGACAGAACATTATGTTGGATGCTCAATTGCTGATGCTAAGCGAGCGGGAATAGCATAATTTATTAGTTTATTTATTTATTTGTTCGACGTGATTAAAGCCACACATTGAAACGAAAGTATTTGATAGAACTACTTACCAAGCTGTGGTACTTGCTGTTGCGTTTGCATTGGAGGAACTCTTTGTACCGGCCTTGGTTGCTCTTTGCTTCTCACAATTTGCGTTTGCCTTCCACTTTCCCTGTAAACATAATGTATAAATAAACAGACGCGCCATGCTTTAGTTGCCCTATCTTGTCGGGTATAAAAATACAAATATCTTGATAATGGAACACCGCATACCTAGCCTGCTGTTGTTGCTGTTGAGTTCTAGGCGTTTGCTGCAACCGTTTATACTCCGCCATGGTGATCCTCTGCCCAGTATTGAGTGTCACCACCTGCCGTTCATCATCCGGGTCCGGATCCAATAGCATCTGTGTTAATGTCTGCGGATGTTGCACATGCTGCTGGTCGTACGTCATCTGATAATAAAAATATATAAGTGTGCGGTCGGCGGATCTAGGGAATTGTGAAGTTAGCCTTTCAGCAGTAGTATAGTAAAGCTTCTTACGAAAGGTTTCATCGGGGGAAGTAGCGTACCTATTTCTGCCGCCAAGCAGAGATGCTTGCCGACCGTGTTGTAGTTTATTCTCACACACAATGGTTTAATTGGTACCTAGAACCTGGCGCGCTCAGCACTTTGGTAATTAAGCTACAAGTGCATAAACTGCCACAAACTCGTGGTCCGCTTATGTTGCACGATGGTTGCACGCAACACGATAAAAAGAGAGGTAGTCTGTAGGTAAATGTAAACTGCAAAATCCAGGTCTGTGCGAGGTCGTGCTTTTTTATGCTTTAGCAAAAGTAACCTGTACTCACGCTATCTGCTCTGGGGCACTAGCCAAGTTGACATCCTACAATCGCTAGAAAATAGAAAACGAATCAAAATGTATGGAAATAACATGCGATAAGTCACGTGATCTTTCCTAAACATTTTTCGACGTTTTCTATTATCTTCTGATCAAACATTAGGCAATACCTGATAATGCTGGGTATTGAAGGTATGTCCTTGCGACGTGGTAGCATGGTTCGGCCGTATGGTGGGTGATGTCGAATGAAATTGCTGAGGCATGCCGTCAGTCGGTTGGTGTTTCTGCACTATGGCAGCAGTAATACTTTCTTCAAGGTCATCCATGTCACCGGCGTTTGTCTGTACGACAACCTTTGTGAAAATATAGTGTGTAATAAAAGTACTACAAAACAGGTGTGACATTTCGTAAAGCAAATTATAAATGTGAAAGCAAAGACGCGTTGCATGGTGCCACCTTCTTTCTATGTCTAATTTATAGTATTTCAATAAACAGCCACTTGATTCGGCTTCCAATTCAGTGAGATTTTTAGGAAGAATAAAAAATGTGAAGATAACGAATTTGCTAATAATAGAATATTGCGAATATCGAATTTGTATTGTATTATTGAGGGATTTGAGAAATTGTAGTTTTTAGAGCCCAACTTTTTGTTGATTATGATCACCAACATTTTTGATACATTGGGCTGTAGCGTTTTAAATTTTTGCAAAACACTTGTTTCCATTATGTACCTTTTTAATTTGTTGAACCTGCTGTGGACGCGGGGAAGCCCTTTGTTGTATGCTTGGTAATGGATTCTGTTGAGGCATGGGTCCGTTTTGAGTTTGATTCTGAGACGCATTGTTTTGAGGCTGCGCCATTTGATGGTTGGGTTGATTGTGTGTCACTATAGTCCCTTGGGGCGTGATTACGCGATTGGATTGTTGTATGGGACTCTGTTGATTAAGAAGCTGAAAATATAAAAATATATTCAGAGGGAAAGTCAATCAATAGCAGTTAGCCCTACGAAATATTTATCCAGGTTACGAACTACATATATATATTTCAACTCGTTTTATCCAAATCGGATCAGCAGTTCCAGCGTGATTGAAACACAAACATCCAAACATCTGAGCTTTGGCAATGATACATAATATTAGTAGGATGGGATCGTGCGAATGTTTGTCGGTGGTTGAGATAAAACTTTATATTCGGTCATCAGCGATGTTATTCACACTATCGACAACCGGTCTCCCGTGTGATCACGAACAAATCTGTCAGTCACCGCGTTATGCAAATTATATTGCATCGCGTCAACGCCTAGCTCTTTCGCATTTAATCCAGTTCGTATGATGGCTTACCGAATGTGTGGATAATTTGATTTGCTGTTGGTTCATAGGCTGCTGGTTCATGGGTTGTTGGTTCATTGGCTGTTGGTTTATGGGTTGCTGGTTCATTGGTTGCGGATTCATTTGGTGCTGGCCCATGTTATGTTGAGCTAATTGGTGCTGCTGCTGCTGCTGTGAATGTTGTTGTTGTGAGATCTGGTGCTGTAACATTAAATAGATAAATGGTTATTTATCAAAATAACCGGTATACATTTTCGAAAAATACAGGTAGCGACCACCTTTCCGAATGCTACACGCTTAAATTGAAATAAACCTTAGAAAAGGCGCTCTATGCTTGTTAGCCACCCTGTGTAGAAAAATTACCGGTTCACCACTGGGGTGTAAACACGAGAAAATCTGACAGTTGTCGCCGTATTACGTAAACATAACGCATTCTAGTTACATTGCGACTAAAAACCAGCAGGCCGCAGAAAGTTGTAGCGTTACCGTAGTGCATCAACGTTACGTTTACGGTTGTCACATTGTTTCGCGCTGACCCTTGAGACGCACCATGAGGTAAAAAGTTTCAAGGAGGGCGATGTGTGGAGGTAAATTGTGACCACTGACGTCACACTCATAAAATATTTTTTTGTTTTGAGTATTACCTGCATTTGCTGAGGATGCATCGGTGGGCGTGGCCTCGGAGATCGCTGAGCAGCGGCCGACGGCTGCGAGAGTGTGGCGTTCAGCACGCGCGGGGGGCCCCGGGGACCGCCGGCGGCTAAACGCACCGGGGTGCCACTCGATGTTGTCGCTATCTGGAATAACAATTCAAATGCTGCGTTAGGAATAAAGAGAGCATAAGGGTCCCTACACAGACCGGCTCGGAGAGGAGAGCAGATTCTTAACACGTTGAAAACAGTTTTTAGTATTTGCAGTAAGGTTTATTGTTGCATGTGCACAGGTTTTGTCATTAAGAATGCTTGAACGCGCTTAGTGTGAAATAATAAGAGGAGCTGACCGGCTCCGATCACCTACTTTTTCACGTTCGTTCAGCCGTTTCCGAGCGCATCCGCTTTCAGATCGCTTCCAGCCGGTCTATGTGAAATAGTTGGCGGCTCCGCTCCGACCAACTCCAAGCGTATACGATCCGGTCTGTGTGAAAAGAAAAATGCGCGCCGATGCTCTCCGAGCCGGTCTGTGTGAACGGACCCTTAATATCCTTGTCTTTAGCGAAGCGCTCTGTTAAGCGACGTCACTATTTGGATGGGTGACCGTTAGTGGCATTTACTTCTGAGCGGTTCCGTTCTTCGGAGGGCACTTTAAACTGTCGGTCCCGGCTCTAGCAGCCGTTAAGCCATGACGGTGGCCGTAAGGCGGCTTAAAAACTCCGTCAACAGAGTTGGGCACTAACTCATACGAGTTTGCTTGCTTGCCATTGTCTTTAGGTCCGTTTGTAATTAGCGTGAGTGTGCCGATCATGTCCCGTGTGTCATGAAGAATCATTGACAGTACCTTATGCAATATCTGAATCCAAACTCATTACATATGAGCTCTGTTACGTTATTATTGTGAACCAGAAAGCACAGTTGCATTGCCTGTCTAGCCTGTCCTGTTGGTTTCATTCACTGCTTAAGAGCATTAGTTAGCACAGTAACTGCTACGCTGCGAGTGTTAAACTCGGAGATGTTCGCGTTATGATACTATTGCGATTGTCAATTATTTCGTGCTGACTCCCATCAGTGATAATGATATAATTACCAGGGGATTGAGTAACCGAGGCGAGGCTGGTAAAGCTCCGCGCGGCGCAGGTCGTCTCGGCCGAACAGTCCTAACGCTCGGGGTGCGAACCAACGTCACTTGGTTCCCTTGGATCGGATTCCCGACAGGATTCAGCGTCGGGTTCAATAGACGCTGGGGCGGCGGCCTGTTCGGCGTGCCCTGCAATTTTAGACCCTGGAAAATGATGAAAATGATGCGCGAAATGTACGTTTGAGGGGTTAGTTGATAAAATGCTAAGGGGTACGAACTCGTGGGCTAATCCCACGAGTTCTTAAAAAGTCCGCCAAACCATTGAAACGAGCACTCGGATATGGTTAATAACTAAGTAATGTGGTATCGCGCTGCCATAGCTAAAGGGTTCGAAATTGGAGAACTCTCTTGACGGCACACTTGCAAGACACACTCAAAAGGATTCATGCTTTTAGTGCGGATAATAGATAAAATAATTAAATATTCACATGGACATTTCACACAACGCAGATTGTATTGTGGGAACTAGATGAATTACATATATACATTTTTTTCTTGTAAACACATACTTATAATACATAGTAAGTAGCACCCAGACACAGAACAAACATTTTATTATGCAAAGGCGTAGCAACAAAACGCACAAAAATCCAACACAAGATATAGTCTGACTATGTTAAGTCTGCAATAGAAAAAAAAAAACATGGTTGACTATCTATCTATAGTAAATTCCTTCTATAGTTTTAAAATTCATTAAACCATATTTTAAGCGCTGCTAACTTAGCATGGTCAGACTGTATCTTTTGGCGTTACTCACCCCTTGGTTGAGGTAAGCCGCATGCATGACTACCTGCTGATGTTGCTGATTCATATTCAACTGCTGGGGCGACATGTGCTGTACCTGTGTGTACAAAACAACCACAATTTTCATATTTTTCTGCTGACATTCAAAATAGTAAGGAATTTATTGACTTGTAAAAGGAATAAGGAAGAACTTATTATTGAACAAAACTAAGTGAATATGTCGTGTGACGTATTGAAATCGCAATGCAACTGTGTTGTTACGTATATTATTGTGTACTAAAAAAGTAAAGTTACCATCAAGCTATATGGCTTAAACGACAATGAAAAACCGTTTAAAAAAGCCCGCGGTTTTAGTTATTTGTATAATTAATTTATCATTGTCATCTACTGCGTTGTGAATGAAAGCCCTTCTACATTTGAACGAAGGCGCGATCTAGATATTAAACGCGACCAACTAAAAGCTAAACCGCCTTCAAACATTAACTATAACTACGTTAACGGCGCTCTTACATGCACATTGTGTGCAAGAACCTTTAAAGCCAAAATTGGTTATTCAAGTCACCTTAGAGCCCATCATAGGCATCAAGCAGCAACAATGTCGCCGTAGCCGAAACCGGCCAGGAAGACATCATCACATTTGTTTTCAAGTTAAATATTCAGCCGTTACAGATTTAAAATAAATGTGTATGTCTATTTACTTTTTTAGCTAATCCAACCTGTTGGTGTTGCTGCTGCAACTGATGTTGCAACTGGTGTTGCTGCAGTTGCAGCTGGATTTGTTGCTGCTGGTGTTGTTGCTGCAAATGTTGGATGAGCTGCGGCGAGGCACGCGACATTTGCTGTTGCTGTTGCGGCTGTAGTATTAGCTAATATAGAAACCAATATTATTATATGAATGGTACACTTACTTTATTTTCTTAAGTGTGTAAAATACACCGTAAAATTTTAAAAAAGTAAAGAGTATCAAAAGTTCTCGACTTTTCACATTGGATATTGAAAGTTGTAACAGATAATTATATTGCTGATATTGCTTCTTAGGCAAATACATATATACGAGTGCGTGACCTTTATTAGTGCGTTCACACTCAGCCCCTGCCGCTGCCGGAATGAATGCCGCGATTAGTTCCGGATCTATTGCCACAGCAACATCGCCTTTATTCTTATTAGAGAGCAAGAGCATGAACTTGGGCCGGGAGCCGGGACAGAGACATGAACGTGTTCACACTAATATGCTTATGCCCACTTCCCTGCCGACTGCGGCTGAGTATGCACGCACCATAATGATGTCACGTTATTATAGGGTGACTCGAGAACCATATTTTCTGCGTACAAAAAACGAGAATTCGGTTCTCGATTTTCGAAAAAAAAACTCAAGATTCCATAGTCTGAGGTTCTCGATTCTCGCTTGTCGCAAACTCTGACTACGGGCTCAGATACCGGACTGAGATACGAGTAGAGAGGATAACAATATGTTATACCGTTTGCTGCTGAGTGTGCTGCTGCGGTGTATGTTGTTGCGGCGGATGTTGCTGCTGCACATGTTGTTGCGGTGTATGTTGCTGCACGTGTTGCACATGTTGCGCCGCATGTTGCTGCGTGGGCGTCGAAGGTGGGGGCTGCGGCGGCGGCTGCTGCGCTGGATGTATCACAGTCGGCTGCGAAAGGACGTGTGCCGGACTCACCAACTGCTATCGGAATGCTGCGCGTAAATCGAATGCAATAGGCTCACGAGTAGCCCTTGCTGGGTATAGCCTTCTATACTATTCTTGTGATTTTATATAAATGGGTATTGATATTGACTTAAGATGTTCTGGTAATCTCGAGATGTCTAATGGCCGGCATATAATCCGTAATGAATCCCCTTATAAACATTATTTATTTGCCGTAAATTGTAGAGCTACTTGTGACAAATGAAAATGTTGTTAGCTATCTATGGATATTCGTTAGTTATAATATAACTTAAATATAACTATAATTATACAGAAATCGAGGCACGTCTAAACATTGCCCATAAATACCGCCGTTTTTAGTTACAAAGTGACAAACTCTGGTGATAGAGATGTAGGATGGCCCTACCCTAGGGTTACCGTGCTCAGGCCATGTTATGCTGTCGCTCTTAGTTCTAGCAGTCGTTATTCCATAGTGTACCGGTCAATTTACAAAGGAATTGTAAATGATTACTACCTTAGTATGGTATTAGAGGGTAGAAGCAAACGATATCGGTGAAACCGGTATGATGGCGCTATATTTGCGTGAGCCTACGTATTGGCTTTAACTCAATTTCGTCTGCTCTGACTGAACCCCAGAATAAGATCTCATGACTTTTGTTTAACACGAGTAGGTTGGTAGTAGTTATTTACACTAATTTACCTAATTTGACTAGAAATAAATTGTTGCAATCGTAACAAACTGATCGATTTGTATAAATTCATAAAAACACATTAACTAATCGAAAACGACTTTCTAGGTAGCACAGAGCCAAAAGTGCAATATGTATAAAAGTTATTAGAACTTATACCTACTTTCATGCAAGCTAACAGAAAAGACAATTAAATAATACTTTAGCTTTTAAATGTACAAATCTGTAGGACTACTGTGGGTACTGTAGGTAAGTATCTTTTCAGAAATTAAGATAAAAAGTGACATAAACCAAGCTGATTAAAGTACCAACTGAAAGTTTCATAATGCTTCTGCTAAGATTCTGTTCCGTGCTTTGATTACGATGCCAAAACCATGGGTACTTTAGTAGTATTATATGATAATAATGAAATGCACCATAAAGCAAAGCATTCCGATTAATCTTATAACATTTATTTACAGGCACTACAGCAGGAAATCATTACAAATTAAAACGTTTTTTTTGAAAACTTACGAAATTGATATCGAAAAAATATTGTTTTTAATATTAGGTATTTTAGTGAATTTTTTCTCTGCTAGTAACTTGCTTGTAGATATCTTATGAGTTAGTATTAACCTAATTTATGCTATAATGAAATTCTAAGCTCTTTTAATTGCCCTTTGCAGGTAAACAACCAATCAACTTCCTAATAATGATTTGATATTTCAAAAACTTAAGAAGATTGCTGTAATAGTTCTTAAGAACCAACCTTAAACCTTTCAATTAGTCAAAGACTTTTTAACGGTTGGTAAAACAATAGAATTGTTTATAAAAAAAGCATAAATAGGTACTAGTACCAACACTACAAACATCATGCCTTGTCCATGATTAGGAAAATCTTATAAAGGGTTATATTGTGCATAAAATACACCACCCTGATCCCTAAAATTATTATGTTATTCTCACAAGAAATAAACAGAAAGTTTAAAACCCAAATGAAAGAACTAATGGAACATGCTAAGCAGATTATTATGAGAAATGTACAACCACATCTGTCAATGCCTAAAGTGCGTATTATACACAGTTATAGCCATCTGACATACATGTTGGGGTCGTTGTGGTGAGGATTGCTGTTGTTGTTGTTGCATCATAGATGCATCTATTATCTGTTGAGCCTGTTGCAACACAACCTGAGCATCCACGGGTAAATCAGATGTGTAGTAAACCTACAAATAAATGTTTCATAAGTCATACACTAGACATCCTATAGAGGCCTAAAACAAGCAATTTAAAGGGTCTGGGGCAAATTGGATGGAGAGCAGGTCCCACGTTTTTTTAAACTTGTAATGCTGGAACTTTGTTTGTTACATTAAACTGACAATACAGTTTAAAAAAATGTAACAATGCTATTATAAAGCAGCGGGAATAATTAGTTATTAGACATTTTACTTCCAAAACGCGTCCTTATAATTACTTTAAAATGTATTTTATACACGTACGTATACGTACGTGTATACGTCAAAATAATTACTTTATTTTGCGTTTTCGTGACTGCTACTGCATAATAGATAAAACTAACAGAAGTTATAAGTAAAAAAATGCTAAATGTATGCAAATCGGGACCTGAAATGCCCCAACGCCTTTAACATTGCTTATGATGTCCTGAACAATGAAAGTTAAATGTGAGTTTGGTTCATCATAGTCACAGATACTAAAATCTCAAGAGGGCGTGCGGTTGCGATGGTTAGAAGACGTCATATCTGTGATTAATATGAAATCATTGATTTGTTAAAACGTGAAAGAAAGGCGAAAGTGACTGACTTGTCTGTGTTGCAATTGTTGCTGCTGATGTTGCTGTTGATTTTGTTGTTGGAAGTCCGGTCTGGGCGGTGGAGGAGGCGGCGGCGGTGGCTCGTGACGGATAATGTACTGCTGTTGATACTGCAACCCATCGCTCACTACCAACTGAGATTGTACTCCTTCACTCACAATAATATCGTTCGAAGGCTCAGCTTGTTGAACCACAACCTAATGCATAAAAACCAAATATCAAAAACAGATAAAAAGCGAATACAAAGAATATGTATTATTCGCGGTATGCAGAATGGTAGTGAATAATATAACAGTACAGAACCAAATCCTGGCAGATGATGTCCACGGCGCAGGCTTTTTAAGAAAAAAATATTCATTTTAAGTTGTGATATTATTTACCCATCAGCACACAGTAAATCTAGTCATTTAGATAGGATTTTAACTACTTTAAAGACTTTCTAACAATTTGTGGTTGCTATCTCATTTAGCTAACCCAGACTACTGGTTGCAGTGAGTATGCAGTCCCACATAGTGTGACCCTGAGAAAAAGTAAATAAGATTTGAATAGCCCTCAAAACCACAAACTCAAGCCATGCATGTGCTTGGTAAGTATAAGTACCTATAGGTATTCCTATAAGTATATTCACAACATTACATCGAAGACAATGTTGAGTTTACCTGTTGTTGTGCATACTGCTGACCATCTTGATTGAGAATTATACCATCCAAACTTATATTAGGACAATATCTTTGTAAATCTTCAAGAGTGAGTGAATGCCCTTGGCCAACTATTTGGTAATATTGAGCCATTGCATTGACGGTTAGCCTGTGAATAAAAAAAAGTGGTCTAAACCTAAATAAAAAGAAACAAGAGTAGAACTAACATATTATGTCATTGTATGCTTAGAGAAAATCCACATTTAAATGTTCCAAAATATTGCAGGCCACTTTCTTTCTACTGTTCAGATGTTTATAATAATTGTGTCACAAACAGGAGTAGGCTATTTTAAATAAATAAATTGTTTGCCATCAAAAACACAAACAATAAGAAATTAATATTATTTACCCTACTGCGATACTCTTTACTAGGCAGTTAAAGACAAAAGATTTGATTTTCATATCAATGTTTACCACAACCTGCCCAAAATTGCTGAGTCATGGTGTTAGGCTCAAATAGATTTTTTCAAGTTTTCTGGAAGTTAAAAGAAAGTTTCTACTTCCCAATAATGATCAATGAGCACATTTGTTTTTTCAAATGATGGAAACATAATCACAATGTATGTATGGGCTGCATCCATTTAAACTAAATTGAAAATAGTTCATATTGCAGAATAGCCTCTTTAAAACAGGGTAATATGTGAGTAAAGGCACCAGGTTCAGAGTTAATCAAATAAAACTTGTACAATCTGTACATACATAAATATAGGTAGGTATACAAAATCCTCCATTAGTTCAATCTATCTATAATATTCAATCTATCTCTGATTTTGCCTTACTAAAGATATATTATGATAACTTCTAATTCTAATTTGTCATGGGGGAATACGATCTGCACTGACGTCCCACGTTGGGTGTATTGTGCATTGTCCCCATGCTGACCTCACCCCAACCAGCCCAACTCCTTGAAATAATGGAGAAGGACTTTGGGTTGATGACAGCAATGTTCCAGCATCCCCGATGGTGTTGTGGATGCCAAGGATGATAGCTTATTTTATAAAAAAATTATGGGTTTGATGCAAGCTACTACTTAAACTTTACCAAGGGTCAAATATTGAGTTGGTTCTTCAGTTTATAACTCCTCATTTTGAACATTAGGTTAAATACACACGCATGAGTGACTACTCATACTAGGATCATCAAAATAACGAAATAAGGAGTGGTCATAAGTTAAATATTGTAAGTGTATGAGTGTAGGGACCAGCCAGCCATAAAACTCATTAAACTTGTTTTAGTTTCATGCATGTTGTATTTTTTATCTATATAGGTAGCTTGTTTACATAGTAAGTTTTTTGTCAATTTTCAATTTATGCTATGGAGAATTAATAAAATGCTCTTTATTCCTTCAGTAAACTTCCAATATCTGATGACTTTGAAGACTTATCAGATACGGTAATGGAATTATCAAATGGAAACCCATGTTGGATACAATAATGCAGCTACATACCCATTTAGATTTACTAAACAATGCAAGTACCATCCTACCCGCCTACCGGTTGCGTTACCTGTAGGCGTCGCATAGAAATAATTACATGCAATTCCAACAAATTAGGACAAAATTAAATGGTTTATGTTATAAACATTGCATCATAACGAAATTGTTTAGCAAGTAACTAAACTTTGGTAACAAACTGAACACAGTAGTCAGGAAGTAATAGTCCCACAAATGTAAACTATCAGTGCAAACAATGGTAGGTAGGTACCTAAGTAATGTAATAGTAAATGATTTTTAGTAATTTACTTGAACTGGTTTATCCCAGACCTCATTGGTTTACACTTTAACCAAAATGTAAGCAACTGAAATTGACTATGCACAAGCTTTGGATGGTGACACCCTGCTGCTCACATAAAATGTGTGTTCATCAAACAGCACATTCTTTGTGTATGCCATCTATACTTTGTGTGATACTTTGAAACAGAATAGAGATGATGATACATTTTCTTATGGATTTTGATGACAGCTATGTGATACACTAGACCCTGAGTGCTACGTACGGATTAACAACACGAAGGCTTTGCTTCTATGGCAGCACGACTACATCCAATAGGGTGACGAAACTAGCTCCTTTCAATTCACCATCTACATGTTTTGTTAGCATTACCACTGTCCAGAGAACACGATGAGCACCAAGAAAAACACCTCCAATACAGTTTACACGGGACGAACGAAATGGCTTCGATTCATCGGATCCAACCTAAATACTATCGGAGGCAGGTTTTCACCGGGCTTCTAAGCACTCAAAACCAATTTTTTCCTTACCAATATTAACTACGGACATTGTAAATGCCATGCGTGTACATTTAGACGAAATTGTATCATCAAAAAACTAAATTTTTCAACGCAAACGCCAAATTCAGAAGCAATTTACATTATGGCGTGTGTGTCACTTTTTTTTATTTATTTTTTTGGAATGTTGCTTCATTTGAAAAATAAAAAAAACCTGGTTCTACGCATAAACAATAATGGTATTCTCGGTACATAGTACGTATCTAGAAAAATAATAATCTGTGTCGTCTCAAAATCTAAAGAAAAAAAACCAAGGACAAAACCACAGACGAAGTATCACAATGGACCATAGAGTAAGGGAAAAAAGGTTCATGCAATGGACAGAGTGAAGAAACACAGACGAAGTATCACAATGGACGGAGCCATAAAGACGTTGCCAGCCCGCCCGTCATGTCAACGCATTGCCTTGTTTCCTTATCTATTACTATGATAATCACGTTGAGTAAAAGAGAAAGCTATAGGAAGTTTGGCAACTCCGCGCTGTCTGTGTACTTCGTGTCCATGTTGTGACCGACCTACCGGTGTACGTAAAAAGGCTAAAATAATTCGGAAAGATTGTTATTACAAACGAATATTCATTAGTCTAAAGAAATATGTCGTGTTGTGCTGTGTTCTGTCCATCAAGAACAACCAAAGGTGGAGTAAAAGACCCAGAATTATCATTTCACACGTAAGTTTTTTGGCAAAAATATCTTAATTAATGAAATTTTAAAGTGATATAGGTATTTGACATGAAAGATATACGTCCCTGGCATCGTTTAATTACCAAATAGTCGTAGTTAATTGTGGATTTATAGCTTTAATTCATGATAAATAAATACATTGTTTTACGCCTCCCGGCTAGTGATGTGCCTGCAGCGTACTTAAGATTGAAACCCGTACCCTGCAGTGGGACGCATGAAACGGTTGACGCGATGCGAAATGTTAAATAATGATGAAAACTGTCATTTTAGGGTGCCCGTGTATGTAAATAGGATTTTAATATAGGTAACACAAACAAGGGTTAAATATAAACAAAGGATAAATCAACATGGTTGTAAATATCGATAAAATCTTAAGAACGCTGCAGGCACATCACTAGCCGGGAGGCGTACAACAATGTTTTTATTTAACATGAATTAAAGCTTTAAATCCACAGTTAACTACAACTATTTGGTAATTATACGATGCCAGGGACGTATATCTTTAATGTAAAATACCTATATCACTTTAAAACTTCATTAATTAAGATATTTTTGCCAAAAAAACTTACGTGTGAAATGATAATTCTGGGTCTTTTACTCTACCTTTGGTTGTTCTTGATGGACAGAACACAGCACAACACGACATATTTCTTTAGACTAATGAATATTCGTTTGTAATAACAATCTTTCTGAATTATTTTAGCCTTTTTACGTATACCGGTAGCAATGTTGTGACCGACTAGTCGGTCACAAATGGACACGAAGTACACAGACAGCGTGGAGTTGCCAAACTTCCTATAGCTTTCTCTTTTACTCAACGTGATTATCATAGTAATAGATAAAGTAACAAGGCAATGCGTTGACATGACGGGCGGGCTGGCAACGTCTGTATGGCTCCGTCCATTGTGATACTTCGTCTATGGACAAAACCATACATTAGTATACCTGGGTCTGTGGAAAAAACAGACGGACGACGAACATACTTTTTTTTATTAACTATCTGTGGTCCTGTCCGTCTGCTACAGTCTGCTACAGCAAAACGTTGTCTTGGCCTAGGATATAGATGTTCGGTGGTCTTGGCTTTTCGGTAGATAAAAATTGTGATTTATCTAGCTTTAAAGTTGTATCTAATTCTGCATACATTTTCGTCTGCTTGAAATCATAAAGCTAGACCGCTAACCAGTTTAGGCTCAGTTTTAGTTGTGGTATTTTGAGTTTTAGGACATTTTGATTTTGTTGACATCCTCTCTCGACCTCTCTTGCAAATGGATGATTCCGTGATTTCGCCAGGTAAGCTGGAGCTGCAAGTTGTATTTATTCAAAGTAATCGTGATTTTACATAAAAGTGATACCTACCTTTGGTTCTAGGTAGCAAGATGGTAGATTCTGCTTCCGAAAGTGACTCCAGCTCTCTTGATGGAGGAGCGATGCTGCCTCCCAATACGGTATCTCGTGACCAGCTACAGAAAAGAATCGAATCTCTACAACAGCAAAATAGGTCAGTTTGCATAATAATTCTGCACCAAAACATAACAATGACACCATGACATGTCAAATTATTTCTTACTGGAATAGATTTCATACAATAGTAATATCTGAAAGTAGATTTTGTACTTAGTCTGTTCCAATTTCTAGAGTTCTGAAAGTAGAGCTGGACACCTACAAGCTGCGTGTAAAAGCTCTGCAAGAGGAGAATCGTGCTCTAAGACAAGCATCTGTTTCGATTGTAAGTAAAGTTAAAAAAAAACTTCCATTGCTCTACAAAAAAATTATATTACTTTACTACTTATTCTTAGGGGCTCCACCATTTATTAATCTAATATTTTTCTGATAATAGCAAGCAAAAGCAGAACAAGAAGAAGAATACATTTCTAACACATTGCTGAAGAAAATTCAAGCTTTGAAAAAAGAGAAAGAAACATTGGCACACCATTATGAGAGAGAAGAGGAATGTCTTACTAATGATCTCTCAAGAAAATTGAATCAGGTAAACAAAGTCTTGAGCAAATTATAGAAGACTTGAACATAATCATTAATAAAATAAAAAAACATTCATTTCAAGCAGTTCATAGGTTAGCAAAAAAATCATAAACAAAAAGCATAGATACAATACAAAACATTTAAATGACAATAATCTTGTTTTTGAATGAGATAACCTTCTAGTTTGAGTTTATATATTCCCAGTTTCATCCAAATCGGATCAGCAGTTTTTGCGTGACAGAGAAACAAATATACATACAAAATTTCGCGTTTTTAATATTATATTTTGTAATATATCTAATAGGATTTAAGAAAATAAATTACGAGTTCTTTATTTTACAGCTACGTCAAGAGAAATGCCGTTTGGAACAGACCTTAGAACAAGAGCAAGAGTGTCTTGTCAATAAACTGATGAGGAAGATTGAAAAGTTAGAAGCTGAAACACTTGCTAAACAAACAAATTTGGAAAGGCTTCGCAGGGAAAAGGTAACAGGGGAACAGCTGTAATCATTTTATTGAAAAAGTAGGTACTTTTATTGTAATCTTGGCTAAGGTTTTTATCCATTATTTAATGCAAAATTTAGCAGATTTTAGCAAATACGAAAAAAAAAGATGTAAAACCTGCTATCAAATTGACTGACAAAATAGATGCCAAAATTATTCTTCCTCAAAATCTGAGAAAAGTAGCAGGCCTGAGGCCAAAGTATGCGAAATATTCGAAAGAGATTTCGAATTCCCTATTTTCGTAAAAGTTTCCTAAGAGGCCTACTGAAGGAATCAGAATAGGTCTGTTAACTTCAGGTTAATATGATGATGAGTAAGGTATTACGTCGTTTTCAGGTGGAGTTAGAAAATACACTAGAACAGGAACAAGAGGCTTTAGTAAACCGACTGTGGAAACGAATGGATAAACTGGAAGCTGAGAAACGCTCGCTACAAATCAGACTAGACCAACCGGTGTCTGATCCTGCTAGTCCTAGGTGAAAATACTGAAATACAAACTTACATAATATAACTACGATTAAAGTTAGGCGATAGGACCAATTTTTCGGTCAAGTATTTAGAAGCATATAGAATTCATACCCCATTTCATAGCATTACATTGTTATAACTTTCAACAATCCAAGTGAATAATACGACGTTATTCATCGTTTATGGATTGTTGAAAGTTATAACAGCTCAATATTAATTTCGTATCATAGGAGCGTTGATTCTGTTTTTCAATGGACAACAAAATATAATAACTTAACATTATTAGTTCTCTGATTACTATGACCATATCTATAAGTATTTTGCATGAAGATAAATATTGAATTACTCCTTACTTGTAGTAAATAGAGAATAGTACTTGTAACCTGTTTGTATCCAAATTTATGAATGTGTACTCTTGCTAGGGACATCAGTAATGGCGATACAGCATCCAATCTTAGCACTCATATTCAAACGCTTCGCTCCGAAGTCGTCAAATTAAGGTAAAACATTTTATTTACAATTTTTCCCAAAAAGCCCAAAAATGTCCGGTAATCTTAAAAAATAATAATTAGAGATTAAAATTGATTAAATAAGTGGTAAGGTACATTGTGATCATTATCACTATCAGTAACTATATCATCCTAATATTTAAAAAATGATAATGTATTTCCTTCCGGTTTTAGTCCTACTATTAGATATAGAATATAAACCGAACATTTAAGCGCTGTTAGCGTTAGTTCATCCGACGTCTGTAGACACGCCTGCCAGAAACACAAAAGTTGAGATTCTGACAAGTCATAATATCAATTCTGATGATAGGAACCAGCTAACAGTCTCTCAGAATGAAAATAAGGAGAAGATGCATCGTTTCGCCCTAGAAGAGAAACATATTCGCGAAGAGAATGTCCGGCTTCAGAAGAAATTGCAGCAAGAAGTTGAGAGACGCGAGGCCTTGTGCCGACATCTATCTGAAAGCGAGTCGTCTTTGGAAATGGAGGAGGAAAGACAGTTTAATGAAGCGCTCAGTGTAAGTACTATAACATCCTTCTCGACTTATTCATCATTTGCCCCGCTCATGTTAAGGTTAATTAAATGTCCCAACACTGGAGGAGCATAGGTATTAGGTCCGCTTTTGCAACTGCCACTGTATTTTATTTAGCAATGGAATGGAAATAATGTTCCAAAGTTTGTGCATAAAACTGCTCTGCCGTTTTGGCTTCAAGGGTCTTTTCCACTGAGCTAAGTCACATGGTTGAACGAAATATAATATCTCTCCTTTTCGGACGCGAAAGACGAATAAGAATCATTCTGGTTATTATTGTGTACAACAGGCGCGATCTCGCAGTGTTTCTTCGCCGGGCGGGTCTCGTCCCCTGTCGCCATACGCTTCGCCGCTGCTGCCTAACTCTTCCGGATTGCCCATGTCAAGGCAATCTCTGCATCTTAACTCACAGGTATTTATTTTTGTCTAGATCAAGAACTATGAAACGACGATGTAATAATGCATGTAATAGAGTGAATGAGTTATATGAAACAGGCTTTATATCTATACAGTAAATAATTAGTAGTGTACTGGATCAAATTATTCACAATCGTTTCAAATTGGATTGTGTAAATGATCTAAAACTTAAAGCATTTGAATAAAATAAAATTCACGAATCCAAATAGCACCTCGATAAAGTAGTGGGTAGGTACTCAGGGGTGAGCACAAAACTGACAAGTGCCGCGTCACGTAAACCTAACGTATTCGAGTCGCATTGCGCGTCAATGCCATTGTTAGTTATCATCACTACATAGTATAAATAGTATAAAGCAAAGTCGCTTTCCGCGTCTGTCTGTATGTATCTTTGAAACTACGCAACGGATTTTGATGCAGTTTTTTTTAATAGATAGAGTCATTCAAGAGGAAGGTTTATATGTAAATACATCATCATCATCACTGCATAGCACCCGTGCGAAGCCGGGGCGGGTCGCTAGTTCCTATATTAAAAAAATCCCGAGGAATGGTTCGATAATCGATATTTTGACGTTACGCTCATTGTGACCCTTAATAGTGGATGTATTTTTATTTTCAAAATTAAAGAAAGGTCGTAATTTAAATTGTTAGGAATTTTACTACGGAATATTCATTTTATAGGCATATACCTAATGGTTCAATTCAAACCATCTCTTAGATCACTTTGTAACTAGCGCAAATTCAGATATCGATACTAACACACTAACAATACTTTCCGGCCTAGTCGAAGATTCTGAATAAAGCGCTTGTTGCAGACGCGCCGTGCCAGTGACAGATTCGTGAAGCCAGCCATCCCGGGAAACGCTGCTTTACCCCCTCGAGCACCCCTTGACCCCCCTATCGCTCCATTCGTCCCCCCCACCGCCCCTCTCTCCCCCTTGGCGCCGTCTCCTACCGCTATACTTCAACCCGCGAGCCCTATGGACACGTCTTCTAAAGATTAAACAAAATCTGCCATATACTTGTCTCCATACATCGAAATTAGAAGAGACGACCTGCATTTAACGGCTAGCACGCTTTCGTAGCGGCACGGATCTTGAGCGATTGATGCACCTAGCACGTGTTTTTTTTTTATAATCAGGACAGCATTTTTTTTCATACCCAATGCGTACGAGGCTTTTAATCTCTTTGCTGTATTACAATCAAATATAAATCCATTGCTATCAAAAAATATTCATATTACAAGGCGTTTTTGAATTGAATTTGATTTGTATGGTCAGCGTTCAAGATTCGAACCGATTGTTTACTTATTCAGATCTCGTTGTTGAAGAGCTTCTGTTTTCTTTGGTGAGTCCAAACGAAATGTAAGCTAGGTATGTCTTAACCGAGTATTTGGCAAAAGCTCAGAAGAAAGAATGTTGAAGGCGCAATCCATAAAGTTTGAGATAAACTTGCCGTTCCCGAATACTTGACTTTAATATTGCTGTTGGTGTCCAGTTTGTATAAACCTAACATAATTATGGATCTGAAGCATCACTGCGGAATGCTAGCGATGAATAAGTGCTTACAGTTCCTAACTGCCTTTGCTAATATTTGATCTATCTATAAAATATCTATAATACAAATAAGCCAATGTATGGAGACGTGCCGTTGACTACTCTTTTTCAACATCCTTAAAGATTTAATATTATAACAAGAGATCTAAATGGTGATCTACCGTGCTTCGACACTACAGTAGGCGTCATTTATTTAATTGTATGAACAAAAATCTACAGATAATTTTGGATGATCAAATATTACAAATCTTAGTAGGAAAGTCACAAAGTCTATAATTATCAAAATGCAGTGACTATAAATTGCGTGGTAAGCTTGCATTGAAAGTATCGGTATTCTGATGATAAAATTGACTACAAAAAACCTACGGAATTTTTATTTGCAAGTGCTCTACTGGGTCTGATTGTATTATTACATATTCCTATTGAAGTTTTCTTGTTTTTGGGGCTGAATTACTCTGTAAATGTTACTCAAGCTTCCTCTTAGGTCCTTTCAGGACGCTTTCCCGCATTCTGTCTGTCAATGGTATTTACAGAAGCATTCAACTTCATAGCGACTAGGTACGAGCGCTCACTGTCCGATCAGAACGCTCTAAATACTCTTCGCTTGGGCGTAGCTCATACTTACAAATATAATTAGTAATTATCGTGAGACTGGAATACGCTTGTATTCGACCCTTCATCCTCACAGACTTGTATAGCGAGGGTGCTAGCGACCTTGTATCTTCTATTAGGATAGTTATAGCTAGTTCTGATTATGAATCACTTTTTAATATATCCGGGCTTAAAGTACTGTGGCAGTGGGTTTATTTTTATTATAAGGCTGTGTAAAATCGTTTGTGAGTACAGGTAGCAGACGAGGATTGTTAGTGCCACCGTCAACTGAAGTCACACGTGTATCGCTTTCGTAGATGGTGGCCTCATGCCTATTTTACTAACCAACTTAGCATAGGGGAAAACCTACGCATGTCATTGAAAAGTTTCTATGAAAAATTGTCAAAAATGTTACTAACTCGTTGCGTATGATGAACTTAGGCTAGGAATCGGTTGGTGAAACCTGGCACAGTGTTTTCTATTATTTGTATCTCAGGCTGCGCACTACTTCTAAACTAGTTATAAGACAAGTGTAGGGATGTGTGATATTACGGATGTTATGTTGTGCCTCCAGGGCTATTGTGTTTGGTACACTTGTAGAAGTAGTGTGCCCTCGTCTTTGAACTCAATTATGCTAATTTTCACATAACGTTTTTTTTCATGTTATAATTAAAACAAATATATGCATTAATTATTATTAAAGTCTTTAATTTTCAATCGTTCAACTGTGTAGGCAGGTGTAGGTAGCTTGGGTGAAAGTTTGGAAACCCAAAAGTTGCAGACAAAGATGTTCATTGGACACTTTCGATATCACACTTTCATTCGCTCGATAAAGCTGTAACAATTCAACAGCGAAATCAGTTTATCTAATGTCTATTTTTCACAGGCCGGTATTAGCATTTGTGAAACCACAAACGGATACTTATAATTTATTCTACTGAACAATAGACGTCGGCAAAACGATAGGCGTGTCGCCATTCGGCATCATCAATGGTCAATAATAAAATAGCATTCTACCATTTTACACACGCATCATAAACCTAAGCAAACCAGGATAAGGTGTATTTTTCTATTTGACTTTGACTGCTGCTAGGGTTACAGGTAAAGTGATTTGCATACCTCCCACGACGGATATTGGAATTTAAAAGTATTTTTATGATAAGCAAATAACTTGAACAGAGTTCTTAGTGACCGCGCTTGTGGATCTCAGCATCCCGACTAAAAAGATAAGTATTAAGATTAACTTGCAAATACAAGTAGGTATATTAATATGTACTGTGCCACATATAATGTTATATATCTAGTGCTCTATGCACGTAGTTGTCCTAGGTGTATCATTTGGGTAACCTAAAATCAAAACAATAATTGATTTTGCAATCTGATGTCTTGTTTTCTCCTTATTGGTCTCATTATGGAGGAAGCCCTGATAGGAAGATAATGTAATGGCTTCCCCACCGTACCACTGGGGGTATGGGCGGTGGTACGGTGGGTCTGCAGCGAATCATGTGATGTTTTTTTCAGTTTCACCTTCCACTCATGGTTCCGGTTGGAAGGTTATCTCAGATTTCTACTGACTAAAAACCTCTGTGTCTCTTTGTGTCAAACCTGCGGGAAGCGGGTACAAAAAAGGACTTCTGCGGTCGCGACGACGACGACCGTAGCAAACTTCTCATTCAAATAGAAGGTAAGCAAGTATCTTAACAATCTTAACCGAGCGGTCATGTCAAAATTACAAACATTGTTGAAATAAACAAAGTTTGAAATTTAAATAGAAACGCGCGTCGCATCGGTCAGTCGCGGTCGTAAACCATGTTTACAGAGACACGAATAGTTGGCGTAGCTTATTGATCCTTCCAATAATTATCGAACACGTTTCATGTCACCATGTTTAAGCACATGTTTAAACACAAAAGTGGACGGGCATGGCGGATACACAGAGACTCTTGTTTGTCAGTTTACGGAATCGTAAAGAGGCAGGCAGTAGGTAGAGCTAACAGAAACCAGTGAGAGCGACGTCCGATATCTTCGATAAGCATGGATCGACTCATTTAATTCGGGACCCGTAGGTTTTTTTATAATGCGGAATTTGATCGAAATTCTACCTATTCAATTAATAGTAGATATGATAGTTGGGATATGTAGTTGACTTGAAGCCACCAATGTGTGACACGAGACCAATTTATTTAGTATTGTAGTAAATAAATAATCAAATGTACCTAGCCTAGTGTTACTTACTACGGTGAACCCACACTATGATTTATGTCATCAGAAATAAACCTTACCTACGATTAGCTTCATGCGGAAGTAGTTTTTTTCTAATATATTGTGTTTACAACACTGCACGGCTACGGACTTCTGATACTGAGTCGCAGTATAGTTAACATAACCACATCTGGGAGGTAAATAACTGAAAATGGAGTTAAGTAAATGTTGATTTTCTATCAAGTCAATTTAAAACTGCTATCTTTAGCGTTTTGCTAACGCTTTAAACGTTATTAAATTTAGAGTTTGTTACACACTCGTAAATTCGTAGGCTTACAAATTTATTTAGGTAGATACATTTGCACGACTGCGGATTAACATATTATATATTTAGCCAAATAAAATATAAAAGATGGCGCCCAAGGTCTAGTCTAGACTTATAAAAGCCTGCATGTCAGCGGGAGTGATGGTGACATCGTCATAGATTAATTTAGGTAATAAATATAAAATGAAGATGCTAATAAAAAATCTATACAGCGTATATTTTAAATCAATAGCTAAAGTATTTTAGAGACTAGTATTTTGTGCTAAAATATACACTGCATAGTTTTTTATTTCAAATTATTTTAACTTCTGATGATGAGGGTGCCACCACCGCTCCCAGTCTCAAACCTTGATTCCTGAACCGAAATTATTTTAGGAGTCAGAGTGTTGGGGTGTAGAGTAGCTGCGCAAGCGCAAGGTAGGCTATTGTTATACGTAGGTATCTATAAAATGAAGTCAAAATCGCGGAACTCCATAAAAATGTTTATTAGCCTACAAATCAGGGCAAATAATAATGAATCAATACGAAAAATACCGTAACCGTGACGAAAACGCTCACCGTTAATCTCGGAGTTAACGAATAGGTGTCTAATTGCCTACACCCATCGCTGCCAATTAAATGACTGGCCACATATAGTCAGAGAGTTCATCGCGAATTTCTTATATCACACTACATTATTTTATGAGCGCACAATATAATGTTACATGACACTATAATGATAATTAAAATACGATTTACGACTGTTTTCATAATTATTTTTATACTAGACAATTTGATTAGTGACTACAATTATAGAGTAGGTACCTTGGCCGAAATACTGGCAAGTATTTCGGCCTAGGTACCTACTCGTACCGTGTATAGGAATGTGAGTGTGTTAGATCTCAAATTTAGAGTAATTCTAATTCTAATTCGTCGTGGGGGAATAAAATCTGCACTGACGTCCGCGTTGGGGTGTATTGTGCATTGCTGACCTCACCCCAACCAGCCCAACTCCTTAAAGTAACGGAGAACGACTTTGGGTTGATGACAACAATATTCCAGCATCCCCGATGGTGTTGTGGATGCCGAGGAGTGAGACCCGATCAGCTCCTGCAGTCCCGTTTTGGATCTGGCTCCGGTTGTGGCAGAGCAATGCAGCAAGACATGCTCTACTGTTTCTTTTTCCTGAAGACAGCCACGACAAATTTAGAGTAGATATGATATAGTAAAATTATCACTTGCTCCTCCACCTACATGACTTCGTCAACCATAAACGGTATCGTCAGATGCGTTCCACAGTCATACAACAATGCCAAAGAACATAAACACCTCTATCCTATACAGTGTACTACGGCTATGGCAGTATGAGCAACTGGCATATAGCACGAGGTGACGAGACGAGACTAAATAGTATTTACGCCCAGGTGTTAATTTCAGGAGGTTAGAGCAGCGTGAATTTTATTTATATGAAAAGTTAATCATGCCCTGTTGGTAACACGCTGTGTTCAAACGGAGTTAGCACGGGGCTCCGAATAAACAGGCCTTTCAAAGTGTTACCCTGTTACTAATAAACGTAAATGTTACTGCACAAGCTTGAGGTACAAGTTATACCATGCTAAGTCACTTTCGATCGAATTTGAAACTGTTTTTAATAAAAACGCTGAAAATTAAAATTTTCAAATTAATAAATAGATAGTTTTTGTCGTCATCATAACTTGCAGCAGTCTGTCGATGAAGCGTCCAAAGATTTCCAAATTAACGATAGTTTCTTTGCATCCACCGATTTTTCACGTTTCTGATAATGTCACCGGTTAATCGGCCTTTTCGCAGAATTTTTTTTTCCCTTATTTTTTCTTATAGTGCCGTACAATAATAGGACGGTAGGTACCTACTTCATTTTATTTGAATACTAGGTGTCGCCCGCGAAAGTAGCCTATGTGTTAATCCAGGTCACGGACACTATATAATATATATTCCAAGTTTCCAAATCGGATCAGTAGTTTTTACGAGAAAGAGTTACAAACATCCATCCATCCATCCATCCATACTTACAAACTTTCGCGTTTATAATATTATAGTAGGATTTAGGTAACTTATGATCGATTCTGTCCGTGTGGGATTATGGCTTCACATAGGTTTCGTCTCTTAAAATTACTGAATTTTCGTATGAAAACATTTTTTGTGTATCTGTAGCATATTTCCTCAGATATCAAGTTATTTTTTGTATATTTAGTATGTTCTTGGCTAGTTTGTACGTTTTACGTACATCATACAGCGCTCCTGAAATATATTAGTTTACTTGAACTTTTTAGTAGATATACTTAAAAAACAACTAGGGGTGCTGGTCACGCGAGAGAAATACGAGTGTATTATACATAACAAGCTAATTTCTAAGTGGATTTCTTTTTATGTCCACTTTATCCGAGCAAACACGACTAATCTAGAGAATTTTCGGTTCCAGTAGTTTCCGAGAAGGGACGGGGTAAGTTTAGTAAGACCAAACACAGGATGGGCGACTTTTCTTAAAATTACACAGAAATAAAAATGTGAGTAAAGTCTTCGAAGTCAACCTGGACTCATACTGCGAAACTGAATGGATGTTTTGACATCAATATTTAGTTTAGTATATGTACATTTTTACATTATTACCACAAAAACCTATTACCCAAATCCGTTAAAACTAGAATGGGGGATTATAGCTAAACCGAGATGTTTGTTATCAAGTAAACATTCTAGATTTTGCTAATATTGTAAAAATGACGATCAAAATGGAGTTATGCGGTAAGGCAGCTGAATAGCTCAATGTTTGCACTGGACATGACTCAGTGCTCGCTTGTTCGAAAAAATCGTGTTTTACCAATACCTACTAGAACGGGCGTTTTCTTAGAACTCATCAGCCCTGATGAATTAATACCTTTATCTGCATGTAAGAAGAATATTCTTTAGTTTTTTTAAGTTATATCATCAGTCAGTGCCAGTAGACCTAGGTATTTAAAATTAGGATGATATTTCCTCCTTTAGTTATTAACTTCTTTAGTGACGTCTATTCCATTACGCGTCGAAACTTCTTCTCATAAGTTGGGTTAGAGTGGGCGATATTTCATACCCAGGTGTTAAATTGATACTATCGCACGCGCTGCAGACATTCCTTGGTTATGGATTACCAAAGTTAATTTTGTTTACAGTATTCACTTTATGCTGATGAGCTTTCAAATACATACATGAAGCTTATGATATTGTTCTAGCTGCAGATACCTATCAGGTCTCTTAGCTATCAAACTTGTATCTATCTCAAAACATGTAAATAACCTGGATCCAGAAATACGTTGATCATGGCACTGCAGGCCAACTATAGGTTATAACGGTCAGTGGATGTTTCAAAATGAAACATTTCTGTGGAGAGCATTGAGCTCGTTCGTTGTTTAAAGTTTCCTTTACCAATTAGCACTTGGTCGGCCGGCGGACCGTAACTGGGTGAGACGGGCGGCTGCAATGGAATGCTAGCACCACTGACTAGGACAGAAGTTCCTTGGGAGGTATACATACATGACATGCAACTCCGTGTTTTGTGAAAGCTCTAGTTTTTATTTGTACTGGGAGTCTGATAATTGAAATGATCTCTCTTTCGTCTGATTCAACGTTTTTTGAAAAGTTTTGTTGCTGTTTGTAAATGACTCATCAGCTACGTACCTATTTTTTTTTTATATTTGAAATACGGAATTGCTATTATATTATGCAGCATTAAATAGTTTGAGAGAGTTGACTGCTCTACTGACTCTAACTTTGACTAGGTACGGACTCTCTTGCCCTAAATGCATTCTTCTACTGTGACATCGGTCATTTTTGACGCATAGTATAAAAAATATGATTTGTCTATGTTCGGTATTTTATTGTGTTTGTGATATTTGTGCAAGATGCAAGTTACGTTGAATTATATGCATTTAAAGTAACAAAAATTAGAGCGTGTAAATTGATAAATTGTGTGCAACCCTACAATGCAGTCCAATTTATTGCCTACTGAACTGCGCGCGCGTCTCTAATAGAAATTGGCTTTTCACGTTATATAAGCATTCAATTCAAAATTTTATGGAAATACAGGTGATATCCGAGTAGCCGCACCTCTGAGCTGCGCGTGATTGTCTCAGCCCGCGGCCAATCGGCTCAGTTGTCAATCTACGGAGGCGGGGCTTCAGCCGGCTGCCTCACGCCGAACCTTCCCCAACACTACCGTCACACAAGACTCTTTTGCGTAAGTAATACGTCTCAATATTGCCTGATAACTTATCGCTGTAGGTTTAGACCAATGCAGGAAAAAAGGCTCTACACGTAAGCGGTAAGAATGGTTATTCAGTGATGGTGCTGGAAGGTAAGTGGGTTTGTTATTTTGTGTACATGCTAATGAAGTGTAGTGCGGGCGAGTTTGCGGTTGTAGCTCATGCAGTTGGCACGCCAGCTCCGATTGTGTAAAATAAGTGGCAACTGAAATTCTGATTACAATAACATTTCGTAAGATTCAATATCCTAGTGATTTTTCATTCGTCAAGTGACTTGAAGTTGTATAAAAGTGTGACGATACGGTGAAGTATAAACAGGAGTGCAATTTGAAAAGTTACTTTCTTATTTTGAAGTGGTTGGCTAAACCAGCGAAATTGAGGATAAAATAGCACACCACGACAGGTAAGGGTTTGAAGAATTTTAACCAGTGGCATTTCGATGAAAATAACGTAAATATATAAGCTTCTTACATAGATCTGGTTATTATTGCCAGGTGTCTAGTCTAATATCGTTGGTTTTTTGCGAAGTATAAATATAATATAATAACCTCATAATAAAATTATCTTTGCTGATAATAGTAGTAGTACACTATTAACTTAGATACTTAAACTACTAATAACTAGTTAAACTATTATATACCTAATACAAACCGCGGGCGTATGTTGTATCGTTATAAATCCGGAAAGCTTATCCAAAGACTACTATTTTATCCTCGGAAAAGCTTATCTACAAACTTTTTCAAATATCAAATTTGACGCGCATGCGTCGCCGCTTGCACCGCCGCCGGCGGCGTTTTGTTTTCCTACGCAGCATTTTTTATTTGGTAAGTACCTTAACCTACCTAATGCTTGGTTCTTGGGCTGAATAAAAACCAACTATAGGCACCTATAACATGGACTAATATAGGTAGGTATGGACTGAATAAAAACCAACTATAGGCACCTATAACATGGACTAATATAGGTAGGTACGTACTAATTTTAAAGCTCTTGTTCTACTCTGCTGCTAGTCATGATATCTTCTCTTCACAGCTTCGTGTACCTACTCAATTTTTTGAAACAATTGGAATTCAGTGTGGAGTCAGATCAAAAATATTTCAATGTTTTATAAACCGTATATAAGCTCACTACGTGCAAGTTTTTCGTGTAGATTTTTTTCCCTAAGAGTGAAATTGGTCTACGCAAGCTTTTTAGTAGATACTCCAACCTACATTCTCTATCGTGTACCTAAGGTGTCTCAATTCAAAATGTAGTCATGTTGCTTTATTCCACATTAGCTATGTGGGTCTTCCTTTCTTCATTCTTACCTACCTATATAATTTTGATCTTTTACACAGTAAATCCATCTGCTTTGGCCTACCTTTACCAGCGCTTTCACACTTTACGTTCTTTGCATAAAATTTTTCATTTTACAATTGCATGACCAACCAGCGGGTCTTTTTTAAAGGTTTTTCTATATGAAACTCATAGACTTTCAGTCTCAATGTTTCCCATCAGTCTCTATACAATAGAATATTTTTTTTATACAGATTCAAATAGTCCTACCAGTTGTTGGACTCAAAGTCAAAGATGTTTTACTCGGTAAAATCAGAAGGATCGTTTTGAATCTAGTAAGTTATGTGGGTGCCAGTTTCTCGCGACTAGAGTCTAGAAAAACATGCATGAAACAAAAATTTTTATACAGTCAATTTGATAGAAAATGGTACTATAGTACCTGGAAATCTTATCCCATGTATACCTATTATAAATGTCAAAGTTAAATAGATGTTTGTGTTTGAATCACGCTGCATCTGCGGGTCCAATTTGGAGGTAGCTTGGAATATATATAGTTCGTTACCTGGATTAACATATTGTGTGCTTCTAGCTGGATATTTATATCCCGGTAAATCAACAGGATCAAACGGGACGAAGTCGCGGGTAGAAGCTAATCACTAATAAATTTATTATTTTGCGTAGGTCGAGATAACTCTTGACTAGTGTTTTGACATTCTGTCGCCGTCACCCAGAATAATCCTAACCATCACCACAACATATTATAACAATTAATACAACCATTTCTAACCAACCAACCAACATAGAAGAATTATGAAAATGTTATAAAGCATGGGTTTATAATCAAGATCAAAAATACGCCACCAATCTTTTGAGAATATGGAAATGCTACTTTTATACAGATTTATATAAGTGCGTATAGCAATCTTGACGACGGACACCCTGAACAGATGTGTCACGTTGAGTGCGCACGCGCAGCATCAGAGAGCACAACACAAAGGCTGCAGCGGAGGCTCTGTCACCGGCCTATCGGCGCGTCCGGCTCGCTACAAAGCCCTACAATAAACTTTTACAGCACGCATAAAACCCTGACTTTTTAACCCGAGTTATTTGAATTAATATCAATTCGGAGTTTCTCAATGGGCTTTACTGGTCAAACTTTAAAGCTTTACGACGGCCACAGAATTGAGGAATAAAATTTAATTGAAATGTAGCCCCAAAAAGTTTGATTGCGGTTATCAGCTTCCGAATTTGAATATTTACACTGAATAGGTATAAAATGAAACAAAACCAAGTCTAATTTGAGGATGGAGAGCCTAATAGTATCGACACCTCCGGCTCCGCCGCAATTACAGCCGCTGCTAACTCCACTCCAATTAAAATGTAACTAATTACAACTATTAAACTACCAAACACAGGTGCACCAACTGGAACATTTTATATTACATCAGTCAAGACGAGTTATCTTCGTTCTGTCATCACATCACATCAATTTGTCATAAATTCAAAGATTTATTGATACGAAAATGTGCCAAAAAGTCGTTTCAAATCTAATTTAACGCATCAATCCATAGATTTACATAATTTTATTGCGTTTACATAAACTTAACTATTGATATATTTTTAATTGATGGCTTGTCTTGTTTTATGTAACATGCACCTGTTGCAGCTATGGACTGAATAAACCAAAAATAAAATTGCGTTTATTCGATATTATGATGAGGGACTGAAAACGGTTGCTAAATTAATTGCGGTAGCCCAAAATAAGGGTTTGGTCTACTCACCCATTTCATCGGGTACCGCTATTCCAGTAGTTACGCCGTGAAACTTATAACACCCTTTTCATTTTTCGGTCGGGGGTCATACGGTACCTACCGTTATTTTTTCGGTTTCCTTCAAGTTTTGGTACATTTATATTTCGGTACTGTAATAAAAGGATACCTAATGAAGGTAGCGTTTTTTTGGGATACCTACCGAGTGGAATATCGTTGGATACCGATGAAATTTGTTATGGCGTCATACAAAAATAAAGGTTTCTCAGTTTCAAAAAACTAACAAAGCTAACATTACCTAAAAGTATCTATTTACCTGTAGCCTTTCAATATCGAAGGCAATCAAACGTTGTGTTGTGTGTCAACAGTTAGTCAATAGTAGGCAAAAATACATTTTATTTTTAAGGTCGAATCTTATTGATCATGTTTCGCTGTTATTTGATTTTAGTCTATTGTTTGAACAACTTATCAAGGCTGGTGGTTGTATACATGCCAAGTGATAATGAAAATTCAAGTTTGAAGCGACGATGACGCAAGACCATTAAAATACTTTAGTTGAGTTTTCGGCATCGTCCATTTGCGCACCGCTCTCGGCCTTCATTACGCAGCCATTCCGCAAACTTTGGAATTGGAAAAGAAAACACGGGCCGTATATTGTTTCAATGGTTTCAATATGGGTTCGGCCGCTCTTGCATTTGATAATTAGCACCTCTCGTCTCACAGCGCGGCTGCCGAGTGCCGAGTGTCGGGACAATTGCTCGATACCGCCGCACATAATGCTTACATTTATCGGAGAGAGCGCCATAAACGTCCAATCACGGCACCGGGGTCCATTCGAAACAACCTTCAGAGCCACTCGTTGTTATCTTTGATATTTTATAGGGATCAGTAAAACGCCGGCACTGCAAAGCGATTAAGTGACATTCCTCATCCATCGATCCGGTCGCTATCACTGGAGGCGAGGGTTGCGTCGGTTACTGAACGCGCCAACATATACAGGACGTTATTGCATGTAATTAAACAGCGATAAACAACCATAATGTTGTCTGGCACGCTTTGTATATTTTGTCTGGTTAGGCCTCGGCGTCATAGGCAGCTCCGAATCCTGGGCCACCACTCGCGCATATTTAGCCTCGCCATTAAAAAGAAAATGTTCGCAATTCATCTATACAAGTTATGTTTAATATTTATACCTCATGGAGTCGTAAAACGATGAATAATGACGCTGCGGACGAGTGGGCTAGCGCTGTAATTACTTCGTCTTTTATACACATAGTCATGTTGCTTTCTTGTTGTTTCATACTTTAAATGTTGTAGGAATACGATAGGAATCTTCATAGTTGTACTTTGAGGCGGACGTAAAACCAAATTACGAGTTTGTGCATTACTGTCGGTTCTTCCAAGCAAATAAATAACAGTATTCAATAAAGTGAGTGCCGGCATTCAGTCTGTCTTTATAACTATGAACACGTCATATTTAAAACATTGTATTTGCATTCGGCTTAAGATTTTTTACACAAATTAAAATTGATTATGCCTATTTACGACATGTGAGCCTATAATAGATGTCAAGGTGTTTGTTTGTTTGGTTAATGCCCAAATACTGAAACGCCACTTGGATTTCTAAATTCCTATAAAATTTTAATGCTAAGTTCATTGTTACTGGCAAGGTTTTAGAAGTAGGTAACACTAAGTACAATTCTGCCAATGTAACCTTCATAGACTTGCAAAATGCTAATGCGCGTACCTATACGTACGCGTACCTCTCAAACTGTCCAAAAACACTAAGAAGCTACAAATCCAAAATATTAAGTCTCAGGAAAATGCCAGATCACTCGTTTATGCCTTTCCTATGAGCTTTCTATCCTAATTGCCCGTTAGGCCAAAGTTAGTGCCCATAGTAAAAGATTTTCATTGTAATACTTAGTCATAACATAACGGTTAAATAGCAATTTATTATGAGTAGCTTTGTTTATTTTGAAGCTAAATGTAGCTGTGAGAAATCTCCAACAATACATAAAAATCTGGTGGTAAATAATACTTTGTTCAGACTTTCATAGTCGATATATTGCTATACAGTTTTACTCTTACCAATCTTACAATAGTTTTGTTAACTAAGACTGTATAGAAAAAATAATACATTGCCATAAAAATAAGTGTAGCGTAGGATACTCCGAATCTGAATAAAGTGGTTTTTAAAAAGTAAATAAGAAATTATGTTGTTATTTTGTAGACGTTATAGAGTTGTGCAGACCGTCTACGAGCTGTCATATTTTTTTGGTACAAAAGACATACACGCGTGCGTTGCTTTCTGCTCTTTTTATTTTCATATTAAGATGTTATTGACTTTCATCTTATTAAAGGAGTATAGTATTATAAATATTATAATAATATGATTTGTGCTATAGGTAATCTGAATGAGAAAATAACAAAGGCTAAAAATTAAAAATTCGGTATTTTATTCAAATAATAAATATTCTTAGGCATTTTATTATCTAATATTTGGTAAATTACATCTCGTAGCATTTTCGTAGACGATCTACGAGCTATCCTGATTTCCCATTCGAAAGACATAAACGCGTGTGCTGCTTTTGCTTTTTTGAAAATATTTATTTATTAATTCGATAAGACTTTATTTTGCTAGTACAAAACAAATCAAGAATTACAAGTAGGTACCGATCATTGGTTGGTTCGGCGCGGACAGACAGACTGAACCTAATTTGATTTGAGAGTTATTTTTTGTTCTGGGATAACTACCTAAATCGTTAACAGATCTTATAAATTCATGCAGTATGTTGTAGATGTGTCTGTATTCAACTTGATTATCTAACATCATATACATGTAGATGGTACCTAGAAACAGGTAGGCCCGTTCTAAATTATCCTTGTTATTTTACTAGTTCAAAGAGAACCTATACAATGTTACTTTACAACTGAGGGAAATAATTGTACAGATGAAATTATCCTATCTGAGGTGAATAAAGTACTGATGAGGAATGTTTTTATAAAATGCGTTGCTGAGAGGTGTACTGGGACGTTGAACCGACGTAGTAGGCGATAATAAGCTCTATAAACATCAGCAAGAGATCGTGCCGAGCCAAACTCACAATATAATATCCGGCTTATTTGCCATCGCCCATCGGATTCCGTGAGACTTTTCGTTTGTACAGTAATGTAGCTACATAGATATTTACTAAAGACTCGCTTACGTGCATGGGTGTTTTTATGAATAAGTACCTGCTTATCTATATGAGAACTGAGACAATAAAAATCTAAAAAATATCAGCCAAAAATCTTTTTAGGTGAGTATAAATATTTGTTTTTATACTTAGGTACAACTAATTCATGGAACAAGCCGATTAAACCCTTGATGTTAAGTGGTAACCACTGCCTATAACAGTGCATTGCCTCATTGAGCACGTCCATTGATGACGTGCCGCGTGATTGAATTGCAATACGGCTACCACTCATCCACCCATACCCTTCAAACCAGTAATGCGAGCGTCACTGCTTGCCAGAAAAATGAGCGGATGAGTTTTTTCACAAGAAGCTACTCAAGAAATGTAATAAGGAAATCGTAGAAAACTACAAAACCATTGGGTAAAATGCAAGTGTTGATTGAAGCTTTGTATTGATGTACTTACTTACAAAGAATAGTGTTTTTACCCTCCCTCTCTATTTTGCTCTTTTTTTGGGGTAGCGTTTTCTGGAAACAATTCCATGTCATCGGAGAACAACTGGGTATGACGCAAAATCTCTGAGACAAAAAAAACATTGCACCGGTATTATATGATCTGTGATTATACTAATCAATAAAGACATCCACCACTAGTGATCATGATCTTTAGACATAAAATGCCGACCACAGAGCACAGAGAGAGTACATGATAAAAATAGTTTTTTTTTAGGATGGCGGCATCGCACATCCTGAGTGCGGTAGAGCCATCGGTCGGAGGCGGAGGTACAGCCCGCAACGGACGAGAGCGAGACGTCAACGTAGCTCTCGATGATAGGGACCTCTGGGTGCGCTTCCAGACCCTCACCAATGAGATGATCGTCACTAAGAATGGAAGGTGAGTCTGCATCGATGTACACTTTCATAATCGAAGACCGTTGGATTCTTCGGCCTTTGCTCCGATCGTGTTTGTGATTGGAACGAATCTGTAAGCCGATTTTTTCTTTTAAACCAATGGAGATATGTTATTTCTTGCTACATGCCATTACTCCATACCTATAAGACACGTCTGGATGTCCATCAGTCCGTCTGATATCAGTATCAGAGGCATAGCCATACTTTTGCCGTTTCCGTCATGTACTAGGTACTCAGTCAGGGAGTGTCAGGAGTTGGATGTATCCAGCTCTCACATAGTGACAAGGCCTCAAGCAGATGATATGTACTTAAAATATTGCGGAAATTACACTGAAAAATTAATTTAACAGGTTTTGACATATTGGAAAATGAACATCGTAAATTAGCCTGAGCCTTGTCTGAGTTCCAGTATAGTAGGTAGGTAAGCAATACAATTTTAGCCATAAAATTAAGAATTACTCTAGAGGTTAAATAAAATAAACCGAGGAATAAAACAAGTAAAGTTTACAACCTAGGTACTTTGGGTTAATAGCTGATGAGGCTTTTGTTGCTCCAAGCTAAAAAATATCTATGAGCAAACGAGAATAAAATGGAACAATAGGTACATCTTACAATATTGTTTATGAGTTATGGCTAAGTATGGGTGTCCTCTTAAGAGAAGCAATAAACGTGCTTATTAAATCATGGTATTCCTCTTGTTATTTATAGGCTATCTTACATAGTATTTTATATTAGAGGTCGTTTCTTGCGTTCAACATAATTTAAATGGCCTATGAAAACCAACAATATGGATATCGTACTATTCTAGTATATTAGGTGTTCTGTGATTCGCACAACTTTTGTTTCTTAGTAGATTTGAAAATAGAAGACCTATGTCGCCGACGAAAGCAAGTTACACTGCGCAGCAACGACTGCGGAGAGTTGCAGCGTAGTGTAACTTAAATCAACGGGGTCAGAGCCCACGTTTTACCCATGTCCCTATGAATGGGATTCTGTTGTAGTACCTGGGACTTGATTTAAATGGAGAAGGCTTGCCCAGCACCTACGTGATTTTCTCAGTCTAATACTGAGCTAGTCCTTACAGCTATAAATATATGTGCTACCCTCTCTGAACCTGGACCCCTAAGGCAAGATAAATAAAAGTTCAAGCCGCCAGCATGCCTATAAACATTGAGACGCTCTTTAGCAAGACATATGGATTAGCTCATGTTACTGAGTGGCAGTGAACCTCGTAGCTCTTCTGAACATTGTTATTATTATAATATGCCAATTTATCTCCCAAAGTATTTTTTTCCAATTTGGTTTTTGGAATGCCCATTTGCAGGCAAAGGCCTCCTCTAACCCTTTCCAGTTTTCTCTGTGTCGGGCTAATCGTGTCCCACGTTGCTCCAGCCACTCCCATGATATCGTCCCGCCATCGTCTTGGCCCAAGAGTTCGAGTCACATTTCGTGGGTGCCAGTAAAGTAAATTCTCTCCAACCACGGACGATTGCCATAAAAAAAAGTAAATTCTCGCTCCCTCTTCTGGACATAGTAAATACAATGAAGCAAGGCAGCCAAGTTCACCTACTTTCTCCAAAATTCAACTACAAAGTAACCCAGTCTGAACAAGGTCTATTAACATGCGAGGATGTGATCAGTGACTGTACACGTTACATAGTCATTGTGCTAACAGGCGGCGGCTAGTTTTCAGCTATTAACGTGGTAGGTCTTACTAATTAACGCAGGGTGGCTAAATGATCCTGCCCGGCGCAAGCATGAGTAGTTGAGTACGCCACCCTTGAGGTACGAGACATAAGTATCAACCTATCTAGATAATGTTCATTCATAGAGGAGTAAGATCGGTATCGAGATGCTACTTCTCTCTATCTGTACTTTAGTTGGTTTTACTTGCGTTGAGACTCACTATTGAGGTTTTCTATCTTAATTTACCTTCACCCTTGTATAGTTCAAGGCAATTTTGTTTTCGATTCTTCTATCACTAACAAAACCTGCGTTATCGAGTTAAATCTAACTATGAGTTTTCTCTAATTGCTAGGTAAAATTAGTTAAAATAACTACACTACGTAAACGCAAAATGCTAGAGGCTGACTTGCACTTACCTATTCATTTATCTCAGTGAGCTTGTATTGTGTTGTGTGACGGCATCATAGTCTAGCCTAGCCAGGTTATACTGGACAAAGTACAAGTTCAGTAATTTATTGTCTACTGTTGTTGATCAGCTTTACCTAGCATATACTCTTTATGCAAACTAAGAAACAAACCGTAGTGATCGTAGCTTTACCTATATTCATCCAAAAAAATCTGACTTATTCGATAATACAAAAATCGCTGAACCGTTAGAATAAAATATTCTGCAATACCATTTCCCCGTATCAAAGGGTCATGGGTTTGAACCCCACTAGAAATTACCTTTGGGAGGTTATAAAAAACCTTTATAAGTAAGTTAGCTAAAGTTATTTAAAAGGTAGCTTGGGTTTCAATACTTTTATATCGTCATAGCTATTGACACCTTAATTTGGTTGTATTATGTTAGTTGCACCTTAATTTAGCTGTCTTATTGTGTGTTTTGTTGTAGGCGAATGTTCCCTGTCGTAAAGGTGACAGCTAGCGGCCTGGATCCTACAGCGATGTATACGGTTCTTCTAGAGTTCGTGCAGGTTGATTCACATCGATGGAAATATGTCAATGGCGAATGGGTATGTTTGAATTTTAGCTTTTTGCTCTATCTAGCAGGATACAATATATGTTAAATTTTATAGGTACTGAATGTAGATTGCTTGCAGTCAGCAAGGTTAAAAAAAAATCCTGTGCGTGCAGTCCCTACGCGCGGGAGAATTTATAATTCGAGTGCCACGCATTCACTCTCGCTCTGTGTTTAATGTGAAATTAATTTAGTATTTATTTTTATGTACTTACTTAACCAGTATGCAGTACTAAATTTTCACTTCAAAATAAAAAGTAAAAAGTTGCATGAACACTGCCATCTATTATATTTTGATTGTAGCGTATTATAGTCTCTTTCTATTTCCCCCGCTGTCAGTTGGAACTCGTATAACTTCAAAAACACGGGCGGTCAAATGCTGAATTGCTGAACACTGCCATCTATATTTGGTTGTTGCATTTGTAGCGTATTAGACTATGTCAACCGCGTAACGCAACGTTGTTGGAAGTCGCATTAGAAGTATAACTTCAATATAATAATATGTTGGTCGCGTTATAAAAAAATATGGACGACGACGCATGCCACCACACGGTATTAGATGCCAAAGATAGCAACTGCGCGTTTCCGAATAAAGTCATCAAGCAGTTATGTTCTTGAATCGATTCTTGTGTTAGGTCTTAGGTAAGTCATTAGGCTCATATTTTTTATTTTTTTATTTTTATTTAATTTGAACGGTCACACACAACCAATTACACTAATTAATTAAACACTACCAATTAAAAATGTCAAAACACAAAAAAATATAATCTCATCATTTCACGTACTATATGACTAAACACAAGAACGGAATTACACATAATTATGTACTTTGCTTAGGGACAGAATAGTGAATTGTGATAGCTTAACCAACAAAACCAACAAAAATATTATTCTTGTTCTGTAGAGTACTCTCCGGATATTTCCTGATTTACGCTCTTAATTTTTTTTATGCCGTTTGTAATTGTATTATTATTTATAGTTATATTATTTTTAGGTGCCTGGAGGCAAAGCCGAGGTTCCACCATCAAATGCAATCTACATTCATCCAGAGAGTCCTAACTTCGGAGCTCACTGGATGAAAGAACCGATATCGTTCGCCAAAGTCAAGCTTACTAACAAAACCAATGGAAATGGACAGGTAAAATACATATAAGTAAAGTGATAACCCTTCTTACAAAATTACGGACATATCTGATCTTTATTCTCCCAGCAATCTCTCATAGAACAAGTGTGTTGCCTTGTGTGAAATACCCAAGAAAGTTTGTTTATTTAGGCCTACCTTTACTTTTATATTCATATTCATATCATTTATTGCAATTATTATGTTACATGGTGAGGCCTTAAGGTTTAAAATAGTAGTAGGTACATAATAAGCATCATCTCCTTGCCCTTTTCCCACTTTATGTGGGGTCGGCACAACATGTTTTTTTCTTCCATGCTCTTCTATCAGCCATCATCTGAGTTGTCACTCCTTTCTTAGCCATGTCATTCTTCACGCAATCCATCCATCTTTTCTTTGGCCTACCTCTACTCTTATACCCATCTACATTCATATCTAATACTCTTCCTGTTACATGACATACCGTGCTAGTACAAAGGCTCTACTTTTATTATCTTTCTTCTTGTTACGACTCTACAGTAATCGTATACACCGCTTTTCTGACACTTAAGTAGAAAAAAATAAGGATAGTTTCAGCAGAGGCTACTACAAATAATGGCACTGTCAGTTTTGTCATAATTAAAGCTCTACTTTTATATCTTTCTTCTTATTAACGATAATATCCAGGTGTAGTACATATACCAACCATTTTACATGAACATACTACCCTACCTATAAGTAAATGCTTCGTCAAAATTAACCGTACATGAATACACTCTTCGCCTATATTTATTTCAACACTTGCACTCTTTGGATCTACAAACCCTAACCCAATTGTGTATTTTCCCATAGAGCACCTATCGCTACAAATATCTAATTCGGTTTATTCAAAGAAGATTTAGATCACTGTTTCAACCGTAAATAGCCGCCTACTTATTATACAAGAGCAGTAACGATTACCAGCCTATATTTACAGCTGCATAAGATTATGTTCCTGCCTAAGCATAATCAATTTACATCGCAGTATCTACGAAGCTACAGAATATTTCGTATTAGACCGAACTCCGTGAGCACAGCTATGATTTTACATACGGTCGAGCAGTCACGCATTAATATTGATTGCAACCAACGCGCGTTAGAAACCGTACTTTTGGTACTAACCAGAAAAAGAGACCTCGACTCATTTAATCGTTTCGGAACCAAAAATTTAAGCTTCCACCTGAATCGATCTTACTTTGGAATCCATTTCTATCCGTCCGATACGCGCTTGCCCAATTTATTCATGAATGGGATCAGCGCGTGGATTACATTCTGTTGATCCTTGTGGAAAGCGGTCCACGTGTGGGAACACTATAGGCTGATTATGCTAATGTGTTTTACAACAGTGACTTGAAACGGAGGAGCTACAATTAGTGGCTCCTGCTAGTTCCGAGTAGTTAGTTCTCACGCTTGTATGTGGTGCGAATGATATACGAAAGCAAACATGATACATCCAGATCCATATGTTGACGTCTCGGTGTGAAATCTGTAGCTTTACCAACTGTTTAGCGGCTGCCCGTACGCACTATCATTGGTAATAATTATTGTCTCTCCGCTATGTTTACATTACACTGTAAGATAGTTGCCCCCTAGACAGTGTGCAAATATTTACAAGCTGCACTAGTACTTATTATACTTACTATACAGATCAGATTGCATATTGCATTTTGAAAGCCTCACTACCTAAGTTTTTCTCTAAAAGTTCACAACGAAGTCATGCGAACTTGAGATCCAAATCATTAGGTACCTACAAGAACTTTGCTGAATGTTTCCGTTTCGGAATATATAACTTTTATCACGTCGTGTTACGATACACATTATGGTCTATTGGAAACGGGCGTTAGGTTTGACTGTTCGTTTCTCATTTACCAAACTATCTTATTTTCTTCATAGATAATGCTAAACAGCCTACACAAGTACGAACCCCGAGTGCACCTCGTGAAAGTTGGCACAGACCTGCGCAGGATAATGACGTATCCGTTCCCAGAGACACAGTTCATAGCGGTGACAGCGTATCAGAACGAAGAGGTCACATCACTGAAGATAAAATACAATCCATTTGCGAAAGCGTTTTTGGATGCTAAAGAGCGACCAGAGGGTTATTATCAAAGGGACTTCGTAGGAACACACTATCCGCAGCAAAGCACTTCTCCACATCAGTATCCGCAATGTGAGTTTTATCTGTAAAATATTCTGTTTTAATTTTGCAAAAAGATAAGTTGAACTTTTTTCTTACGATAGCAGTTTTATGACCCCCACCTGCATTCTTAATTTTACAACCACTCACCTCCCAACTATCATTCAGAGATAAGGCTATGATAAGATAGAATTTGCTTTTATTGACAAGCTTTCAAGCCTTTTTGAGGATCTGATAATTTTCGCCTTAGGTACCTAGACTAGACATCACTTTTAGAAAAATTTAAAAACGACCATAATAATCTTCTTTTTCCTCTTAATCATTGCTGGTCATCATCAGCCCTTAAAATATTAACTCCAATTCATGAAATCTCAATACTTTGAGATGAACTAAATATTTCAAACTGCAATTATGCCGGAGATTCCTCAAAACTGGTTTTCAGAGCTGATGAATATCCGCAAAAACTGATGCACCATTTTCACAAAACATGGCTAAGAACGATCCCAGATAACCTTTCTTATAATAAAAACCCATTTAAATCGGAGCCCTACTTTAAGAGCTAAAGAGCACAATCTTTTAACAACCCTTCCGCTTTCGGTCGGGGTTTGAAAACCTGCATGATGGCATTACATAAAGGAAGTTGCATTTTCAGTTGGAGGTTGGTTCGTGGCATCACAATCGCTGTATGGCAGTAGTAACTCAGCTTCAAGAAGACCCGCGCCTTATCCACCGCGACCGCCTTCCAGACCTCGAACACTTTCCCCACCTTGTAAGTTTTTCTTGGAGACAAATAAATTAGGGTTGCTTTATGACAGCGCGATGAGAGAAGTTAATGAATTCTTCGACTTGCAAATGTTCTTTTATGGAATAAAGTAATAGCACACCTGTTTTTATGCAGTTCTTTTGCCTGTAACAATGCATTACCACAGAGTATCTAAGTACATTGAGACCGTACTCTGTCAGGTAATGCACTGCGTCCATCACTCTGAGATCGTAAAGTGGTTGTGTCTCTTAAGCCTGTAACTGCGCAGGCACCCACACCCTTCAAACCGGAACACAGTAATGCGAGTATCACTATGCTTGGTAAGAATAGGTACGGTTGTATTGCTTCTCCGGACCAGCTCTGTCAAAAACTATACTTACTACCTACCTACTTCTAATAGTGTTGAGCATCTAAAACTATTTTTTTCTTAAAATAAAACATCTGAATAGATGACATCGTCAAAATGGCAGGCTGTAAATGGGAGGGACTAGCTTAGGACCATAGTGGATGGCACAAACTCGGAGCTGCCTATGCCCAGCAGTGGGTAAAGTCGGGCTGTGAATAATGATGATGAAAATAAAACAACGAACAAGATACCAATCAGTGCGTTAATTTTCAGCTACGTACAGCACCGCGGAACGTACAACAACCGCGCCGAACGGCAGCAGCTACACCTGGGCAGGTGGTAGTGGTTACTGGACGTCGTCACAAGGTCAGGGGGGAGGGTCGCCACAGCCCCCCTCCCCCGCGGCCTACCGCACCCCCCCGCACGCGTACCCCGCGCCGGTAGAGTACCCGACCGCGACAACAGCGCCTGCGCCGCTCTACCCCCTCCAGTATGAAACGTCATCCCAACACCATTCGCCGTACTACCAGCATGCGTACGCGCCTTATGCCCATCACGCGATTGAGGATATCTCGTATTGGCCTAATAGGTGAGTTTGTTGTAGCCCCCTAATCTCCCATAGTTGAAAATGCTTTCAAAAATGTAATGTCGCACGCCAACCTCCTCACTACACCACCACGTTTGGGTTGGCTGGCAGACAATGCTTTAAGCATTAAGTCCACCCTTTGTAACAAATTTATAATTTTGTGCAATAAAGTATTAAATAAATAAATAAAAATGGATCCAAGATTGGTCCTTCGAGCCGGATGTTCAAAACCATGGTAGATGTAACCATGATGTCTGGGTTTTTTCATCACCTACCGTTTGGATAGTGATTAATAGACTTAGTCCTCATAGAAGATTTACACCTAAGTTTAAGTTTGTTTACTACATATTTTCTGTAAAACAAATTATAATTTTGAAATTATTTTGATTTTTATAAAAAAAAACTAATAGCACAAGTAACTGGTCGAACTTCCTATTATTGAACTGGTAAATGATCATTGAAAAAGTTGCCATATCTATCTAACAACACAATCTTATTTTGCTGAAATTGTAACATCAATAATTTCTCTTTCCAGCCTAAACAGCTACGGTTACCAGCCATCGGAATACGTTGGAACGGGCGATGTACCATACGGTTCTGAGGGCATGCCTTTCGGCCCAGCTGCCGGACCGGCCTTAGAGGCCTCGACAGAAGGCCGATCACCACCCCCCGTACCGGAACACCCCCCAACTGAAAGGGAATACAAGTTCAGTACGGAAGAGCGCCAATCACCTTGCGAAGAAATACCTTCACGCTCGCCGACTCAGTGATGCTCGTTTGTTTTCACTTTTAACTAGACCGATTTGTGCTATACATACCGTAATTAGGCACAGAGGTATCAGAGTTCAGGGTCCGCCCTCACAAGCGTCAAACAACTTCTCGCTCGCACATTACAACACTTCTGAAGATGTATGAAAAATCACTGAAATATCTGCAGAAATGTTGAAATGTGCGAGTGACAAGTTGTTTGACGGTTGTCAGCCCCGTAATATAAGTTCTGCACGGTCCGTGCAGAACTTTGTGATGAATTACCTACAGTCGGCAACATACCTTTCGGTTGATGAATAATTTTGTTAATCGACTTAGTTGCTGACTGTACCTACTTTCACGCTCACTGACTCAGTGACGCTAGTTTGTTTTAACTACGAGTACCTAAGCACTCTGGTGGTGTAGATCTATCCTCAATGTGCCTTGTACATAATAACTAAGTAGCAAATAAATTAAATTCTAAGGTACCTAGGTACCTATCAAATGTAATAAAAAGAAGCTATTTTAATGCAGTGTTGTGAAATTATTTTGTAAATTTGTCGACTTTAGATATTAAATTAGCTAGTTAATTATACTCGTATACTATTGTAATTTACTATATTTAAATAAATTATATTATATAAAATGCTGTAGCATTTTTATTATATTGATACGATTAGAAATAGTAGATGATTACCGAAGGATAGTATTATTATGGTATGTGATGCTACCTAAAATTCATTTTCGATTATCTTCATCATTGCCTGGTCATTATCAGACCTTGGAGTATGGATTCCAGTTTATTAAATCTCAGGTACATCGGCAGTAGGTACCTTGAGAATGTTTCCGACTGCAATATTATCTACACCTGAGTTTCCTCAAAACTTGTTTTCAGAGTTGAAAATCTTTGTAGCTTGGGAACAGCTGCCTACCAATTTTCAACAAACAAGGCTAAGCTCAGCATCATCTCTCAGAGCCCCATTTTCAAAGCTAAAATAGACCATAGACGAAGTAGGTTCTAGATAGATAGACCAAAGACCTTATTATACCTTATACTTTATAACTAGACTGTGCACTAAGGCGCAAAAACCGGTCCGCGCGAGAGAGCTCTCGTTGGTAGTGTATCCCTTTCTAATGACTTTCAAACCTAATTACCGCGTGCACACTATGTCCATGCCACTGCCGCGCTGGCATGAATGCCGCGGACTTATTTTATTGCCACAGCAACATCGCTTTTATTCTCACTAAGGAGCTACGGCATGGACTTGGCGATGTTGCTGTGGCAATAAGGCCGCGGCATTCATGCCGGCAGCGGCATGCCGGCATGCGCATAGTGTGCACGCAGTAAAGCTGGCAAGACGTCAGACCACACGTCAGACAAGGACACACTACCAACAGAAGCCCTCTAGCCAGGACCGTTTTTAGCTCGCTACCGCTTATAAGGAAATAGCTACCCTAGTTGTAAGCGGATAGATCTCATTTTAGCTAAACAAAAATTTTTGGTACACAGTCTAGTTATAAAATATAGGGCACAGACGAAGTATATAGGGCGTCTGTGATATAGGGTCTTTGAGATAGACAGACACAGACATTCCATGCCACCGAACACCTCTATTCCATGATAGAGGCCATGGTTTTTGGAAAAACACATTGAGTGAATGAATCAAATCGAATGGGCCTTCATATAGCAACCAAGAAAAACACAGCCCCGGATTGTACAGCCTGAAACATGAATGCCAAAATACGTTATCTCTTTGGTATGCTTCGTTTACACCTACTTGAATTTTAACTTCGAGCTTTTCAAAGTGACTTTTAGAAAGGTGATGCATGGTGGACTACTAGAATAAGTTATGAGAAGTGAGGAAGGTTAACTAGATAACTGTATTAGGCCACCAGGAAATAGGTTGCGAGGGGTGATGGCAGCGCCAGCGCAGTGACGAGCACTAAGTTATAAAGCCGTGCCAGAACAGACATTCTTTTTTCACTCGACACTTCTTATTACCATTGTAGCATACAAATCATAAACGAATCTTAGATTTTTTGTAAATGCTCCGGATTGGTGGATTGACCAATCTGGACCTAAACATACAGGTCGACATTAAGATCTATTTGTTCACTCCTCGCAAACTATTTTAACAGTCATCACCTTTCTGAAACTCTGAAAACCTTGAAGTTCAAAATTTGAACTTCAAATTCAAGGAAGGGTAAATGAAGCATAAGTGATGACGTATTTTTGCAGTTTTGGCACATGATGGTTGTACATTCCAGCCGGGGCCACCGCCGGGGCTGTGTTTTTCATGGTTGTGAAATGATGGCATGGCATCCGGATTGAATGTTGGAATCACGTTGGAATGTTGTCTGTGGTTGTGTTGTGCTGTTTTGTTTAGGGATGTGAGATTAATGGAAAAGAATCGATGTCATAAAAATCGATTTTTCTTTATTCAAAATAAATCGATTTGTCAAAAATCTATTTTAATAAAAATAAATCGAATAGTATTATTTAAAAGTACATGCTTTTCATATTCCAATAATAAACCTAAGAGATTCATTATTAACAATTTATCATATTATAAATCAAATAAAATTATATGAATAAAAAATAACTAATTCAAAACTAGAAATCAAAGGCCTTTAAGATTTCAAGGTAAAGGAATTGAAAACCAAATACACAATGTCCATTCCTATTTTGCAAGATTTTTCATCCATCTCTTTAATACGAGCTGTTTCTCAAAATGGATTTTAACATGTAATTTATAATCGATTTATTAAAAATCGATAAATATTAAAAAAAAAATTGATTACAAAAAAATAATAATACATTTTAATAAAAATCGAATATTTTTACATCCCTAGTTTTGTTTTGTGTTGATTTTATTTATTTTGTTATAAGTTTTCTAGGTTAGTTACAGAAAAGAATTTCGATTTCTGTGCTACCTAAACTTATGTAGGTACTTAATTTTTAGCATCTAAAGTCCTTGCAATCAATGATTTGTTGGTCCTGTCTGGAGCACTAAATAATTATGTTTATAGGTAGTGCTTGCTCTTGCCGCTAAACAACAGCTGAAGATGAACATCCCTTGATCATACATCGGTGACATAAATAAGTAGGTATCTATCCACTGCGAAATGGAATCAACAGTTTCCGTTTCAAAAGTAAGTAAATTCTAAATTACCTAACAATCTACCTATGTTTTTGTCCAACCATGTTTTGTGAGCTTTTTGACTGTTGATTTGGCTTTTGCAAAAGTTTAGGTAAACCTTTATTTAGAGTATATAGTAATCAATCGTAAAATGCTTCTAAAACCTTAGTTTGTTAGTTATGAAGTTGAAGTTGACTTATGTTGCCGAATGTTTTAGAGCACAGGAGAAATAGTAGCGTACTATTATTATGATCTGTGGTAGCGTCTACCTTATTATTTACTAGCTTCCGCCCGCGACTTCATTCGCGTCCCGTTGGATACCGTTTATTTTCCGGGATAAAAAATATCCTATGTTACTTCTAATACCTCCAAGAATATGCATACAAAGTTTCATGATGATCAGATAAGTAGTTTTCGCGTGAAAGCGTAACAAACAAACTTACATTCACATTTTATAATATTAGTATGATTAGACTATGGTCTATATTTACTGCTCTTGAGTAATGAATTTCTTTACAGAATAGGAGCCTTGTCTATTATCTACCTACCTACTTATACATACTAGTTACGCTTTATACTGATTATAATATTATTTCATATGTTATTTTTTTAGGCCGTTCCTAATAGTCTAAATATTATGAATTTATTTTCTATTTCAGGGAGTTTTTTTCTTCCCAAATGGACTAAACAAAACTAAAAAAAGAAAATCAGAACAGCCACTATTTGAGAAGATCTTTAGAAAGGAAACGTGGTACATAACTTACAAGAGGAATTGGGAAACAATTGAAAATGAACTGAAGGTAAGGAATACTTTTGTAATAATAATAATAGGTAATTGACCACGGGTTAGCTTTGGCCCTGCCCCTGGTGGTATCCTAGTTTTGAAGTTTTTTATAATATATGTTTATTTTTTATAATGTTTTTTAATATTTTAAAAAATACTTTTAACTTAAGAAAACAGATAAATATGTATGTGAATAATAATTGAATATATTATATACTTACAATGGAGACTGCTGTTAATTTACATTAGGTAATAAAAACCAGGGATTGACTCCGAACCTACTAAATGTACATTCTACAATCTTTTACAGGATTTACATTATAAAACTTACAGCATGTTGCTAAATGATGTTGTCAGTTTTGTGAAGCAATCATACAAGAATGATGAGACTTCCTCCCTGGATGGTGTTATACCAAGTGCTACACTTTTGACAGGAGTAAGCCAGCCCGATCATGTATCCCAGTTCACAGCTCTTATAGAAATGATTAGGTAAAAGTATCTTATATCTATAGGTATATATAAAAATGTTATGTTGGTTTGTGTACGATTCAAAAACTCAAAAAGTTCTGCACCGTTCGCGCTGAAATTTTAGCATGATATACATGGTGTAACATAAATACCCTATAAGTCCGAAAGGGGGGTATTTAGCAGGTCATGGCGAACAGTGTTTGTTCTACGACTTTTGAGATTTCGAAGTTTTTCATTTATGAAATGAGCTCGTAACTTTTACTAATGTACCTAAACACAGCTAGCGTGTACGTGCGACGCGGTAAGAGGGTACCTACGTGTGCATGCGTGTGTACGGGTTTACGCAACTAGTAAACAAACACTTAGGGTTGTCGCAAACTTCTAAAATAATAAAAGTTGTAGGTACTCTTGTATGAAAATTTCAATTACGATGTATTGATTCTTTGCACATGTCCAAGCACTCAGGTGGTCGGTCTGATTACGCCCTCTTCGGACTTATAGGGTATTTATGTTACACCTGTATAATCCGCATCAAGGATTGTTTTTATCTATTTTTTGCACAGCGAAGCGTGGCAGGGTAAATACCCGTGCGAAGCCGGGGCGACCCCCTAGTTTTATTATGTTTTGTTTTATTAAAATAGTACACGAATAACTTCTTACCAATAAATAAATAAATATTCATGGACATATAACAACGCTTTCTAGTCCCAAACTAAGCAGAGCTTGTACTATGGGAACTAGGCTGATATAATACTTAGATATTTTTTTTTGTTTTGTAAATACATACCTATAAATAATAATATTCCGAAATGCATTCACCAATACCTTAAAGTAATTGATATACCTGAGAACACCTATATTACAATGCAAAAAGCTGCTATACTCAATACATGTTGGATTGTCAGAAAATTTATGCAGGAAGACACAAATGCTCAAACAAATTATGATTCGCACTTGGCTTAGGCCCGTGAGCTTCATTATCACCGAAATATTTATATTTCGAGAAAGAAAAACCTTTAAATAATAATAATAATAAATTTATTGGGCACAGAATTATTAAACAATACAGTACATACCTATACTAAGCAATTTAAACATATTTAAATTTAAATGTAGTAGTAAGTACATGTAACAAATGAAAGAAGCCTCAGATACCTAAACTAGACTAAAAAAGTATGATAGGCATCCCCCCTAAAGAAAATTGCACCAAAATTATTTTTAATTTAAAATTTAAATTTTAATAATACATAGTACAATGATTTCAGGGATAATGTTACACCACATGTTGCTCTAATAAACTCTCAGGATGCGTCCAGTGTAAAACATTTGGTAGAAAATGCAGTTTGGCAACTTATTCGAGGGCAAGATGCATTGGTTAGTATCATTGAGCTATACCAAATGTTGTTATAGATAGATATATCACATATTCTTATAGTCCATTCTGGTTTCATACTAGGATTCCTTAAGTTAAACCAGGTCAAAGTCAAAGATCAGTAAAATCACAACGATCATTTAAAGTCTTATAAACTAGGTAAGTACTATACTATTATGGTGCAGTCAACAACAACAGACATGGATAAATTTTTCAAGATTTACAAAGTTTTTGGCTTTGATCATAGTTATTATCATACTAATATTATAAACGCGAAAGTTTGTAAGTATGGATGGATGTTTGTTACTCTTTCACGTAAAAACTACTGATCCGATTTGGATGAAACTTGGAATATATATTATCAGTGACCTGGATTAACACATAGGCTACTTTTTATCTCGAAAAATTCACGGGATCCAACGGGACGCGAATAAAGTCACGGGCGGCACCTAGTTCATCATAAACTGAAGCAGACATTCGTGTTGCGTGGTACTCGAACCCGCGTCTCTGGCACTTCAATTGCATAACCTTTATAATTTATTTATATATATTTTATTTATACCTAATTATAAATCTATTTCAGGATTCATCTCTTGATGATGATTTTGGACAAACTAAGAGTAAGCTGAAAAAGAATCAATGTACTATGAAATCGCTCAAGAGATGGTATCTAGCGAAATACACTACAGCTTCCCCAAAGAAGAAAAAGTCTGCTAATCCCAATAAATCTCTAGTTATTATAATTCCGGATTTTGAGAGCTTCAATTGCAATGTGTTACAAGATTTCGTTATGATTGTAAGGTAATTATATTGTAATCTAGCTGATACTATATTGTAAACTAGCGACTTCGTACGCGTCCGAAACTTTCCACCAAAATATTTGTCACCAGCATAATATGTTGAACCTCGTAGCCAATGGTTGCTTTTGGTTTAGAGAGTTCAAGCTGTATATAAGAAAAATCCACGTCTCTGATCTCAATAAAATATGGCCTATGTTTCAATCCGGAAAAAGGGCTTCTGAATGGTATAAGTTTCATTGAAATAGGTCCATTAGTTTAGGCGTGATCCGTGAACAAACAAACAGACAAACTCGATTTTCGGAATCAGAATCGTTCATTTAGTATATACCATTTTCACTTCGCGATAAGGGTGCTTGTCTAGAGAACTCCACTTAGTCCCAAACCATACTGAGAATCAGATAAAACTGAATGAACTTATTTTATTACTTGTGACCCAAGAATATGTAATACGTAGTTCCTGCGTAAGAAGAAGTGGGACTCCCAGTCTACCAAAATTACACACTGAAAATCTCGTTTTGTATGAAACCTGATTCAAATTTTGACCCCCGTTTCATACATTGTTCGTTTTTTGAAAGCACGAGTCTAGTTTGAGAGTTTCGCCAGTCTGCTTGTTGATATTGTTATTGATATTGTTTTTTTTTTCAGCTCTTATGTACCAGCCCTGCCTATAGTTTTTGTGTTTGGTGTAGCAACATCAGTATCAGCACTCCACAAATCATTTCCATACCATGTCTCATCGAAGCTACTGATCAAAGTATTCCATACACACTCCTCACCTGTATACATGAATCAAGTAAGTAAATGTGGAATGCATAGTATTATTATTGGAATTAAGAGCTCAACAGTTTTATAAAATTTACTAAAAAAAATAGGTACATGAATTATGACTTACAGCTGTAATCCACGGTAGTCCTGTCTTTATAGACAAAATGCTCGCACCTAATAAGAAAATCCTTCAGTTTCTAGTTAGTGGTTTAGAGGTGAACTATAAACGACCCGAGTCAACTACACAAGTGGCGATCTCAATAGGCCATCTAGGCCGCAGTGATTATAACCGCATAAAGCTAATAACAAAAACTAATATTAAGTACACATGATATTAACAAGGTCTGATTTACTCGGCCACAGCTGAGTGTATGTATATCCTGTACACTGTTACGAATACCAATACCTACCTAGGTACATAATCAGTAAAGTATGAATGCAAGTCATAAAAAATGGATTTTACAAAAATAAACAAGATTGTTTAGATCTCCAATTGGTCGAAATAATATGAGGACGAAAAATATGCGCCGTCAGCTAGCTAGTTACTTTTGAAAGTTTAAACTACTTGCAAGCGAAACAGTTTCAAAAGTCGTAAGGCGATAGTATTGATGACTTCCATAGCCATAGATACCATTTGGGGCATTGTTTTGTACTTGCTAAGAACATTGGAGCTAGTTATCCCTAGTTCGTAATTTTAAAGTATTTCATTGCTTATGCTTACGCACAGTTTAAAGTATTTTTTTCAAATTTCAGGTCCTAGAAGAGATATTTCTCACACATAACAGTTCCTTTCATCTTTCGGGGAAAGCCTTTGAGCTACTAACAGACGTGTTCCTGTTTTACGATTTCTCTGTCACAGGGCTTGTTCAAAGCATAAAGGTAATGCGCATGAAATTTTGTATACCTATGTGTCTATCTACCTTGTACCAATGATTTAATTATCTACCTATGTATATTACTACATTGTACCAATAATTTGATTGCCTACCATAAAGGGAGTAACAAGTTGAAAAATCTGCCATACCTACCACCAAAATATACGCGGACATGATTCGCTCGATTATAAACGAAATGTTTTGTATGAGCTGCAAATATTTATGTTACACCTAAATACCACGGTAGAGTCGATAGGTAAGTATGATACTGAAATATCTAGATGTCAACAAATTTTTTTTACGATTGTTGGTAGTTAATATTGGTTTATATTCCAGTATTGTATGATGGAACATTATTACGGAGATAATCTCAAGTCACTATGCTGTGAACCGGACCGAATTGAAGAAGCAATCATGAATTTGAGTTCTGAAGAAATAGAGAGCGCCAGGCACCTGCCCTCATTCAGACCGTTTTTAGAACGACAAGATTGTAGAACAAAGATAAAACTGTTTGAAAACGACAACTTTTTTAGAGATGTCTTGTGGAAAGAAATGAACAAGTTACATGATTATTTGTACAGCTTTTATCTATGTGTGAGGTTGCTGTCGGCATTTGTGAAGGACATGCCCAAAAATGTCCTTGGAAAATCGGTAAGTAATTTTAAATCACTGAAAATGTACCGACTAGGCGACTGGATGAGATTCGAACCCCACTAAATATGCCCCCAATAAACTGCACCTCCGATCCCAATTACGCACTGCAGACAAATAAGCAACCTTTAGACATCTTAACGAAAGAAAGATTAGAAATTATTGTTTTATTCGTAAATCATAACTCTGTTAATTTCTTTTTCAGGTTAGAGAAATCTATATAAAATGTGCAGTAGAAAGTATAACAGACACACCAGCGTTCAAAGAATGCATGCAGCTTTTAGGTTTTCAATCACAAATGAAATTAGTTGAGAGTGTCAAAAGTGCTGTAAAAGTCATCAGTACTCATTTACAAAGTCTATCACCTGTTCGACCTCTACGATCGACACCAACTAAAAATAACATGAATAATGTGATCCTGAATAAAGATCTTGGAAACAGCTTCATCAAAGCAATTAAAGTGCATTTGCTTACGTTTATAAGACAAATTGAAAACGCGAATACTGAAGCTACTGTGATGACCAAAAACATGGTTAAGCCTGATGATGACCTAGAAAATACTCCAGGGAACAGATATAAACTCAAAGAGGTAATCAAAAGCTGCTTCTTGCTTATATCAAGAGTTAAATAAGTTAAATCACTCCAATATACAAGGTGTACCATAATTACCCTATAAGCCTGAAGGAGGCGTAATCAGACCGACCACCTGAGTGCCTGGGCGTGCAAAGGGTCAATAAATCGTAATTGAAATTTTCACACAAAAGTACAACTTTTATTATTTTAGAAATTTGCGATAACCCAAGTGTTTAAGTGTTTGTTTACTATTTACGTAAACCCATACACACGCATGCACACGTAGGTACCATCCTACCGCGTCGCACGCACACGATAGCGGTGTAGGTACATATTAAGTAAAAGTTACGAGCTCATTTCATTAACAAAAACTTCGAAACCTCAAAAGTCGTAGAACAAACACTGTTCGCCATGACCTGTAAAATACCCCCCTTTCGGACTTATAGGGTATTTATGTTACACCGTGTATACTTAGGTACAGCTTAGAATATTATTGTCTTGACCTAATCTTACTACTAAACTTCCTCTTTACAGAAACTACTAAAAGCTACGCAAGTTGACAAAGTGCAGTCCGAATTTGAAATGATCCGAAGTAGGTTCATCAGTTATCTTGAGGAAATGTTCAAAACTGGTCTATCGCCGCCGACCACGCAGCCCTTTCATGAAATACTGTTCTTCGAAGATGTGGCGAGCGTTCGAAAACAAATTGTCGGCTCACCAAGAGGTGCCATACATACCGCGCTTAGCAATCCTGGACATTACTTACAGGTACCTACTATTATAACTCTTCATCCGGAGTAGGTTTATCAGCTATTTTGAGGAAAATATTTACAACCGATCCATCTTCATTGACCACGCAGACTTTCCACGAGGTTCTGTTTTGCGTTTGGAAAGAAATAGTTGGTTCATCGAGAGATGCCTTGCATGCCGCGCTACTTAGGGCATTACTTATTAGAAGTATAAAGCCGTGGACAAAAGCTAATAAAAGTAAATTTTACACAAATTTCAAAACCCCTGTCATGGAAATCTCTTTAGATCATCTTTATCATTGCTGGTCGTTATCATCATCCATACTCCAAGGTATCAATCAAACCTTTGCGTATGGACTTCAGTTCATAAAATCCAAATAAGTACTTGTTTATACTAAGATGAAATTTGTTTTAGTTAGTTTAGTATAGAATTGTGTTTTACTAATTTTTTAGTGCTCTTGCTGCCACCTACCATCGACAGACAGCGTGGTAGACACTCTACCTGACGTGTGTCTTGCCTACAAGCTACATCGCGAGTGCGGCAAACACATCAATCTGTACGACTGGCTGCAAGCATTCGCTGCTGTACTGCGTCCTGATGAGGAAGACGACCAGAGGCACCAGGATGCGACTGTTCAGTAAGTTACTTGTTATCAACAGATAGTGTGGTAGACACTCTACCAGACGCTTGCTTCGTCTTTAAACGTGCGGTAAACACTAAAGTCCCAAAAGTTGCACCAAAATGCAACTGTGTCGTAAACCATGTGCTCTGTCTACCATGTGTCTCCAACAGGCAGCGGGTAGACAATATTCCAGGTCCGTGCCTCACCGCTAAACTATATCGTGACTGTGTAGGTCAGTCAACATCATAATTAAGTAAATGATGTGACAAAGTTTCAAAAATGTTTTATAAAAAACCGCATTTTTCAACTGATATAGGCCTTTACATCTATTGAAGATGATTTATACAGCGTCAGGAAGCCACCTATGCCTACACTTAACGACACACTGTAGTGCCTGGGACAATATTTAGATGGAGTAGGCTTGCCCAGCACCTATACCATCCTCTCAGCCTAGTCAGCCATATCCACAGGAAAGACAAGGTCAATACGTGCGGATCTGACTAAGCCAAGGGTCTCCTCACGATGTTTTCCTTCACCGTTAAGCTGGTGTTAATGCGCATATAAATTTTCCGAAAAGAAAAATCCATTAAAATTCGGGTTAGTGAAATAGTGGGATTCGAACCCAATATTTCATTAACCCGAATTTTTAAACTATTTAAAAGTAAAAACTGTATAACGATTTACGGATAAGAACAAATAATAAACAGTTTTGAAGTTTTAAGAAAGCTATTATCTTTTATAGTTACTGAATGTCCGTATCCGTAAAAAAAATTTTGTCGTAGCATTGTATGCAAGATATTTGTTCCTTTCACAGTGCAGTGGTCCAACTGTGAAAACAAATTATAACTACCTATAGTGTATACTAGACACCTACTCTGGTTGGTTATAATTCTACAAATATAATTTACTAGCCGTCGCCCGCGGCGTTGCTCGCGTACTAAATAGACCCTTTAGAGTGTGACTTTTCAAAATTCCTTTCTTAGTGCACCCCTACACTATATCCTTATATAGTGTAGGGGTGCCATTCTACCCTCCAAATTTAATACCTCTAGGACTTATGGTTTAGGCTGTGCGTTGATTCTAAGTCAGCTTCAAAAGAGTTTATATATATATATTGATGATGATTTTGTTTTTTTTTCAGGTTGCGCTTCACCAGAGCTGTGGCGGAGTTACAGTTCCTTGGATTTATCAAATCGTCAAAACGAAAGACTGATCACGTTATGCGCCTAACTTGGTAACTCAATAGTTTTACTTTGTAAGCTTATTTATTTTTATTCGTGTTTCTTTGCATATTTTACATTTTATTAAAACCTATCAGCTTTTTATTTACTGTTTTATTTTAGTTAGTGTTGCCATCTACTTACTACCTAGTAGGTATGCCTGTGTGTTTTGTCTGTTGCTAATGTTTCAGATCTGGTTTTGCTGTAGGTAGATATTATATTGTATTGTTTTATTGTTTAGAGTAGTTAGTTACATTTTGTATAGAATTATAAGAAGCATGCTTTGCATTTCCCATTTCTTAGATGCGTCCGGCGCATTAGGGCAGATTTAGGGAGGAATGAGTGGGTTACGTGGCTCAAGGGAAAAATATCTTGGAAATGGCAATGGTGGTGATTTCTTTGTTACAGCAAAGTAACTAAACTTAATGGAAATATGTCTATGCTTAAGTCAATGTTAAGATCTAAATTACCATCAACGACGATCTGACTTTAGAATTTTTCTATAGGCTTATTTTATGCCACATACCTACTTACTTACCCAGCTAATATCGTAGATCAAATGTTACTTTCTGGAAAACTTCAGTGTCTATTAGTATGTAGTTATTAAAATGTACCTGTAGGTATCGTAAAAACTAGGCGGCCTTGAAATTGTAATTTCACAAATAAAGTATGGATGGGATCCGACCTCTGGAAAGGTTAAGAGCACATCACTTTTATTTGTGTCTTGCATAACCCGTAGGACTAGTTCTAGCCTATTTAGGTAACCACCAGTTTTTTTTTCAAAAATGATTTTGTGCCCAGAATGTTGTAGATACTTAGGTACCTATATCTTTTAATGTGTGACCTTTCGTATGGTAGGTATAAGTATAGTACCTATTGTATGATCTATGTATAAGTTTATAGTCTATGTTATCTCGTGCTATTTTACTCTCTGCTACGTGCTATTTTTTTACATTTTTTACCTACCTATTATATTTTTTTTTTCGATTCTGCGTAACATTAACTACATGTATTTGAAAACTTTAATTTTAATAATATGGATATTTAATGCAAAAAACTTAAAACCAATATTTTTCAATTATAAACAATTAAAAATTGATAAAATTTTAAAAAAGTCACGTGACTAATAAACGCGCCGTTATTGGCAACCATAGTTGTGACGTCATAATGTTGTTTATCTATATACAATTACAAAACTGTAAAAAAGCCAAAAACTAAATTTAAAGATATGGGAAAAGTAAATATGCAGTTCTACTAAATAAACGATTCTGATTTCAAAAATAGAGTTTGTCTGTTTGTTTGTTCCCGGATCACGCCTAAACTACTGGACCAATTTCAATGAAACTTATACTATTCAGAAGCCCTTTTTCCGGATTGAAACATAGGCTATATTTTATTGAAATCTAAGACGTGGATTCTAATTTAAAAACAGTACGTTTACGGCTATTACCACGTGAATAGACAATAATATTGAAAATTTATTGCTAAAAAACGAGTTGATAATTGGTTCCGATTAGCTATGTGTGATATAGGATTTATTAGGGCAAAGTCTGATAAACATTTTTTGGTTAGAAAACTTGTTTGGATCAATGTGATATTTTTATTGAACCTTTGCATTGTTATTCTCTCGACCCTGAAGCTCTGCAATTTCACATAGATATTACTGATGTTGATTATATTTATGATAACCATTTTTTTTTAAATGACGTTCTGTTTAATTCTGCTGAAGTTCGAGGTGCCAAGGCATCAAGGTGAGGCTGAAATATTGAAACGTCATTCAAATTTCAGCACCACTTAAAATTGCTCTGCCTCTGTTGGACATTACTCATTTGTAAGAGATGGCAATAATTTAAGCGTATTTTAAATTGAGTGGGGTTTTAGTGGCGTTTGAGTATTCGACCATATAATATAATAATAGGCCTTTACATCTATTGAAGATGATATAAACAGCGCCAGGAAGCAACCTATGCCTACACTTAACGACACACTGTAGTGCCTGGGACAATGTTTAGATGGAGTAGGCTTGAGCAGCACCTATACCATCCTCTCAGCCTAGTCAGCCATATCCACAGGAAAGACAAGGTCAATACGTGCGGAGCTGACTAAGCCAAGGGTTTCCTCACGATGTTTTCCTTCACAGTTAAGCTCGTGTTTATGCGCATATAAATTTTCCGAAACGAAAATTTTATTGATGCACAGCCGGGACTCGAACCCACGACCTTCGGATCGAAAGTCGAGGTGCAATCACACTCGGCCAACACTGCATCATCACCATAAGTCTGTTAAAAAATAATAATGTAAAAATAATATAATACCGATTTTGTTTTGGGATTATCGGGATTACGATGCACTGCTTGAAACCATTTATTTCGACGTTTGTCTTCTTGGAGAACATTTAAAAACATTTTGTCAGGAGTTGTTTTTGTAGTAGGTATTCGTACTTACCTAATGGTACAAAACAAGAACGATAACATTTGAGGTTCGACATTTCCAATATAAATTTGAATATTAAACAATGACAACAAAATTAAATAGATCAAAACACTGTAAGTTCGTTTGTGCACTACAAGGAATTTTACTGTCCGGCAGTCCGATTTTTTCGGACCAGTGTGGCATAAAGAAACGGATGATTGGGTTGTGCACTGCAAGGAATTTTACTATCCGGCAGTCTGATTTTAGTCTTTACTCGCCCCCCTCTCCCGCCCCGCATGCTCATGAATATCGCGGACGCAGCAGTGCACAAGCGTATAGGTACACGTTTTTCATTGCTGTCATCTCGGACCGGGCAAACGGCCCGGAATGGGGAAAAGTAAAATGTCGGACGGTAAAATTACGTATAGTGCACAAACTAGTAGGTATATAAATTTATGGCGTGCCATATCGGACCGTAAAAAATCGGACTGCCGGACAGTAAAATTCCTTGTAGTGCACAAACGCCCTATGTACTTATTATTTCTACATGAACTGCATGCAATGAGTGAAAACCTATATTATGACGTCACATGCGCTCGGGAGCTGTCGGCGTCGGTACTGGATTCAAAAATTAAATTTTTAGTTTGCAATAACTTTTGAATTACCTATTGCGAAAAAAAAATATGGTTTTGTTATAAAACTTATATATTATAATCTTTCCATTTATCACAAAAAAATATTTTTTTTCAAAAGCCTACTTGCTTTACTAGAATTATTAGGTTGGAGATACCTTTCAATTAAGAAGCAGGTAGGTACCGTACCTTACCTACCTATAATTTTTACACATCCGCTGCCTGCTGCCATGCTGCTGCGTCGATATTCAATTTTAGATTATACTGTCATTTGTGGTCTTTACCCCACAAAAATGACCGACAGGGTCGTAGTAACAACATAACTGTGTACTATGAATGAATGAAGCTGATATCTTCTTGGGCCTACGAAAGTTATTTTTCTATTTGAGTTTGGCTACGTTGAGTAAGGCCCGTATCGTATGCCGATACAGAAATCGTGACTCAAGCATAGATGTAAAGATTTTCATACAAAAATATATGCTTGAGTCTAGACCAGCAGTAAATCAGAATACGTTCCTACCTAGGTACTAATTGGGCCCGTATCCTCGTCTTCATTGGCCTCGCTCACTCGATCAGGTAACGAACGTTGCACCTACATAATCTGTAAGGTACTAAGACTACTTAACTTCTATGTATGTAAGGTACTAATACCTACTACTTCGAAAATAATCGTATTGCTTTGAATGAACTACCTAGTCGATGTGAACACTTGTGTTGAAGGCCTTGCCTGCGTGCAATGACGGTCGACCACAAACAACGACGACACCGAGGTAGGTATGTTTGCTGTCATTTGACATTTCGTTAGATCACATGCGGATAATGTATAAAAGATTTCGTGAAGATGGAGAACCATCAGTCGCATATTTTATTGCAACCAAGTCGATCCTTAACTTCCAAAATGAAAATGGTACGTTACTCATCAGGTTTCTAATTGTTCGCTATGTCATTAGTAAAATACACAGACAGTGACCTAGGTAGCGAATTAAAAAAATTATGTATTTTAATAAATTATTTGTGTGTATGTGTGTAGATCGTAGCATTGGCCTTCGCCCTCGTGGCCGTCGTCGTTGCCGCCCCGGTGCAAGAGGAGCCAGTCCAAATTGTGCGCTCCAATTATCAGCAGACCCCTGAGGGAGGATATGATTTCGGGTAAGTAGGTACAATTACACATATTGCAATACTCTGGTAATGTTGTTCTAGTCGCCATTGCACCATTGCATGCCATGCATGGTAAATAGGTAGTCCTTATATCACCTTATTACCTATAATCTTCTAATTAATTTATTTTTATTTTTAATTCTAATTTATTTATTTTGACAGGCGTCATGGCTCAGTCGGTAGTAGCTCTGCCTTCCGTGCTGTGGGTCGTGGGTTCGATCCCCACCAAGAACAAACATTTGTGTGGCAAACATAGATGTTTGTTCTGTGTCTGGGTGTTTCTATGTATTATAAGCATGTATTTACAAAAAAAAATGTATGTATGTATTCTATCAGCCATCTAGTTCCCATCGTACAAGCTTTGCTTAGTTTGGGACTAGAAGGCGTTGTGTTAAGTGTCCGTAAATATTTATTTATTTATTATTTATTATTTTATCTATCTTAAAATGCTCAAAATGGTGATCAAATCCTCGAATTGGCAGGTTCGAAGCTAGCAACGGCATTGTCCGCCAAGAAACAGGAGAGTTGAAGTCGGTGGTCGACGAGGAGAACAAGCCTCAACAGGTTGTGGTCATGCGAGGCTCATACGAATACCCCGGCGAAGACGGCAAGACCATTTACATCAAGTACATCGCCGACGAACTCGGCTACCGCGCTGAGGGAGACTCTATCCCCGTAGGCCCCGCGAGCAGATAAGCAGAGCCCGTGCCGCGCTGGTGCTCCTTCTATCACTCCACCAAACTGATCGATCCAACACCGGCACGATATCAGAACTTTATTATGACTTACGAACGTTGTTATACTGAAAAAGATAGTGCGTCGAAACATCCGACGCCTTATTATTAGTTGCTGCTCACTGCCATATATTTTTTTTTTACGTTTTTGTATAAGTATTTTTATGTTAATAGCGTCAGCCAGATCATTAAATAAATTTCATATAATATAAATGCTTTTTTTATCTTGATCCGTGAACTTGAAACAAGAGCTGTCGAGTGCGAGTTGAGTCGTTCATCGAGGTTTCCAAAGGTAGTAGGTACCTGTAAGGTTGAACTTGAAAAAAAAACTTTTTAGAGATTCACAAAATTTCTATTTTTTTTTTGCATAACTAGGTATGTCATATCTATACCTAAAAAGATACCTTTAGAATGACTTTAAAATTAGTGGTACCTGCCCTATTTAACGGCTTAAAAACCCCCTTTTTTGACTTTTTTACAGAGGTGGGTTAATAAGTTTTAATCCACAAGTTACAACATAACTAGGTACTTACAGTGATAATCGGCCATGACAGACAGACAAACGGACGGACGGACATAGTCGCAAGGGTCCCGGTAGGTATACCATGGTTTGGAACCTTGAAAAATTATAGGGTAACTATCCCCGTTTTTAGGGTGCTTTTCCACCAGAACTAAGCTATGCCACAGATCATTATAATACTATACGCTAAGCTATGTCGTTAAGGCTGTGTTTTATATCCACAAAAGGGTATCTTTTATTTTCTTATCTTAGCTTTGGTGGTGGAAACGGGTTCGACGAAGCTATGTTATTAGGGTTCCGATCCCGTATGATTTCGAAACCCATAAGGTGCGAATTTGTCCGTCGGTCACAAACCGTATTATCTCAGAAACTATTAGAGCTATTGGCTTGAAATTTGGAATTCCTATTTCTCAGCATGGAGGTATCTACAGAAAGTGGGAAACATCAAATGACAAAAAAATGAGATAAACATTTTTAGCTGGTACCACCGGATTGAGTTTATATTATATAATTTGAAAGGTGTTTGTAGATTTTTCTTAGACATTTTATTTTTATTTTTGTATTATGCATAATTTTTTTGACTTATGATGAAAAAAGTATTAAAAATGACCTTGAAAGAATACCTAAACTTTACACGAAAAATAAAGTGGAGCAAAAGTAAAAAAAACAGATACCTAGGTACCTAATAGTTATGGTTCAGATCGGAATCCTCGGTGGGCGAGTCCATTCGCACTTAACCAGACTTGTTTGTTTATAGAGATACGTGCTAAGGGTATACAGGGTGTATCTGGAAGAGTGGATCATCGGTGGCAGATCGGTGGGGGACCTGAATGGCAATTGATTAAACCCCCATGTATGTTCTGCGATATTCAGTCTCAAAAGTTATTCCAATTTTTATGAAATTTTGGTCAAAATCCGATTTTAGGCTAGATGTCCCAAGTGTGGTCAAACTATTAGGTCTACGACCGTAATTTTTTTGTTTCCTAGTAGCTTAATGATAGACCTTTTGTCTTACAATACCAGTTTGGGTCGTTATTTGATGAAATTCAAAATAAAACAATAATGTTTACAATAAAATCTATAGAAACTTAATTTTTCATCTAACTTTAAAGGCTTCCAGAATAAAAATGTTACTGATTTTTTTTCTGTAACCTACCTCAAAAACTACTTATTACTTATTCAAGGAGACGTAGGTAACCCTGAAAATTTCATTTAGCTAGTATCAGGGCATCATGTTCAAATACTTCTTCAAACGATGAAAGTGGCAATAATTCCTGATTACCTCTACTTACATTTTCGCAATTTCCAAGTTTTTTCGTACGAACGAAAAATATCGATCGTACGAAAAAACTTGCAACAAATAAATTGTGATAGGGACTAAAGTTGTTACAAATGTGAATCTCTTCACATTTGTAACAACTTTAGTCCTTATCATTTTTGTTGAAAAGTTGAAAATGACCGAGATGTTAAGCAAAAACCCCTTAAATTCAAGATGGCGGCTAACGCACCGGCGGAATTTGGTCGCCATTTTGGATTTAGACTACCTGTGACCCTCCTTAAAGGTTACAGCAAAAAAATTGCTGCCGGGAATTTTTGCAATTTCAGGCCCTTTTTTGCCTAACCCGACTTAACCTTTTAATCGAGAAAAAAACAAGTAGGTAGGTTACAAACGTAGGTTTTATTAGTAGGTAGGTATACTTAAATAAATGTAAGTTGTACATTAGTAAGTATTTAAAATAACCTAACAAAATACCTAGGTACCCAAAAAGAGATGCTTCATACAAAAAACATCAACGCGCTTTACCCTAGTTTGTACTATTTACCAAGTGAATAACAAGAAGCGCACGTGCCTGCTGGTTTTCAAACTACAATTTCCAAGTTACAACAATACATAGGTACCTATTACATATATAGGAAATAAACTAGTGAAAGTGGTACATTTACTATCTGACTTAATAATATTTACATTGCTCTTTCTTCTTCTGATAGGTATAGGTACTTACTGATCGTCAATTTTCAGAAATGCAAAATAATTTATTTTGATAAATATGATAATGTAAGTATACCTACCTATCTCGGTAATGTGAAATGTCTTAAACACACGCATAGTAGGTATCTAAGTACTTCATAATTAAAGTAATATCACGTTATATTGCGAATTTGTAATTAGGCACCGCACCAATGGCACGAAGTAAGTGACCGGGCACCCTAAGAAATTTCTTTTTTTAGCCGACTTCGAAGAAGGAGGAGGTTCTCAATTCGGTTGTTTTTTATGTTTGTTACCTCAGAACTCCGTCATTTATGAATCGATTTGAAAAATTCTTTTTTTATCTGAAAGGGTATGCTTTCAGATTGGTTTCATCAATTTTTTATCAAAATCAGTTCAGTAGTTTGGCAGTTAAATAATAATAACTTGAAAAAACACGTCATACACGTACACGGCACTGCGTTTCTGCTTTCCTGTGACGTTTATGTGGTGCTTACGATCAATAAAACAGTCCCAATGAATTTCCATCATCATCATCATCGTTTGATGATGAATAATGAATCAAATTGAAGTCGGTTTTTCCAGTTTTTTAAACTTATAAATTACAAGCTGAGCCCGCGAATTCGTCGGTGTGGAATAGTGTCTTATGGTACCGCCTTTTTTCGTATAAAAAAGTAGCCTATGTCCTTTCTCAGGCTTTAAACTATCAGTGTACCAAGTTTCTTTTAAATCGGTTCAGTAGTTTTGACGTGAAAGCGCGACAGACAAACAGAGTTACTTTCGCATTTATAATATTAGTTAGGATTTAACAATGACTTTAGCCTCAAGCCTAACCGACACAAAAAAACTTACTGTGTACTAATAAAAAAAGAAGAAAAGATAAAAATATTTGAAATAAGTTCTTCTTCTTCTCTTCAATAATGGCCTCTGCCCGTCATTTTGACAGACAATTTTGCCAATGTCAAGTGATTTAGTTGTAATAATATAAGTCAAGTCAAGTCATTCGTCAAGTCGGCTGTCGTTTGTTTTGAAAAGAAAATGATGGATTTTCTCTTCAAAACCTAACACAAATTTTCACATTCAGAAAAACCACTGTACACACATTTATTCCAATGGCTCACACTTTGTGTTACGACCTTAGTATTATTGGTTAAAACTCCACCAAAATGAAACAACAATACTCACAATAACACAAGAAAAACTATTAAAATAAAAGTGCCATGTGTCGTTTAAAAAAATGACAAAACTCGTCTTGAAATAAGTTCTCTGGTGGGTTACTCTCGAACACAGTTCCAATCCGGATCCACAGATTTTGACAGAAGTCCTGTCATTTTTCAGTACAAAATGACACGAGATCTGTCAATTTCCGTAAATCCGGATTGGAACTGTGGTCGAGAGTAACCCACCTGTCCTAAAGAAGTTTCATACAATATTACAAGCATGTGGGCCACAGAATACATAAAAGTTACTATTACTACGTACCTATGGAAAATACCGGGAAAGACAGACTTGCTTTGTTTAAAGCAGAGCGTGCTGGGCAGCAAGTGTGAAAAAAGTATTAGGTATTTTGGAATTGTAGAAATTTGAAAACTTTGAATCAGTATTAGAAAAAAAAAGAAATAGCTGAGTTAATAATTATTATAGAAAGTGAGATACAACTATCGTCGGTTTTTGCTGTTGGGAGTGCTGTCCTATTATTATTAACTTAATTAAAAATTATGCAACGATTATAAATAGGTAGCTATAGTGGTAAATAAACACAAGTGCACTTTTTAAAATGTTTAATTCATTTATGCAACTATCACAATTTATTTACTTACCTATACACCTACTTAAGTTAACTGGTATAAAGTAAGTAAAAATAGCACATTCAAAGTCAGTTTAGCAGGCGCTGGTTTAAAGTCGTCGTTAAAAGCTTTGGAAATTATCTCCTAGAGGGGGGCTTGGGGATGGAGTCTCCTTCGGCGTGGTATCCGGTCTCGTCTGCGTAGTAGGTGATGACGACTGGATTGCCATCTTCACCGGGGTACGAGTATGATCCGCGCATCACCACAACTGTGTGCGGTTTGTTTTCCTCGTCCAGAGCTTCTTTTAACTCGCCCGTCTCGTCCTTGACGATGCCGTTGCCGGTCTCAAAACTGGACAAATCGCACATATTTAGGAGAACCAAATGGTCGTACAAAATATATCTTAGTAGGCACATAAGATTTAGATAAAAGTGTTAATTGTGTAAGTAGGTAGAGGGTATCAATTGTCCAAAGTATTTTATTCTGTGTACATGCGTGTGTACGCAGGTTAGCTCTTCTGGATAATAAGACACGTCTGTGCGTTCAGCACGTATTTAAAAAAAATTGCGGGCTTGCTTGCCATTCACTTTAAATTAGTTATTATGTTTATAGTATTTACCTGTAGTTATATGAGCCATCGGGTTGTTGCTGGACGTCGGAGCGCACGATCGGAATAACCTCATTTTCCACGGGAAGGGCTGAGGCGAGTGCCACGAGGGCAAGAGTTACTACTGCGATCTGTTCAACAAATATACCATTATACTTTATTGTTAGTACATAAGTATTGTGTATTAACATTTAAAATAAGAAATCATTTTAAACAATAGCTAAAAAATGTGAAGGCCTAAGAAATTCCAAATTTCGTAACTAAAATAAACTTTTAGAACATTCTTTAAATTAAAATATCTGTCATTCCTATTTTAAAAAATAGGTTAGATATCATTATGTACTCTCCTTACCATTTTCATTGTGAATGAGTCCAGAGCTGTTTGTGCCAATTTAGTGACTGATGCTTGAATGCTGCATCTAAATTCTTTTATATACAAATGCATGCCCAGTGGTATTTTACCTACTATTATACGATGTAATCCTAAAAAAACCACCTAGTAATATTTAGGTAGGTACCTAACCTACCTACTGTGTGATGTCGTTATACCGGATTCCATTATGATACGAAACAGATCTCTACGTTTGTACCTCAGAATATTGACACCTATGTTTTTTTTTCTTTTTTAGACTTTTTCTGGGTTTAACAGGAACTGGGAACTTACTTCATCTCAAAAGTTATAGGTACCTATGTGTATTTGGACCTTGATTTGGACTGTATGAAAAGCAGAACCCCATCAATTTTGAGTTATTAGAGATCTTCTCCTTTTATTTATGGCCTCTGTCCGTCATTTCGACAGACAATGTGCTAAGTCAATCATCTATCTATTAGGTAGTATCTACCTACTATTATAAAACTGTAAAAAAGCAAAAAACTTAAATTAAAGATATGGATAAACGAAATATGCAGATCTACTAAATAAACGATTCTTATTCCGGAAATCGAGTTTGTCTGTTTGTTTGTTCGCGGATCACTCCTTAACTACTGGACCAATTTCAACAAAACTTATACCATTTGGAAGCCCTTTTTCCGGATTGAAACATAGGCTATATTTTAGTGCTGTGGGTCGTGGGTTCGATCCCCACCGAGAACAAACGTTTGTGTGTGGCAAACATAGATGTTTGTTCTGTGTCTGGGTGTTTCTATGTATTATAAGTATGTATTTACAAAAAAAAAATGTATGTATGTATGTAGTCTATCAGCCATCTGGTTTCCATCGTACAAGCTTTGCTTAGTTTGGGACTAGAAGGCGTTGTGTTAAGGGTCCGTGAATATTTATTTATTTATTTATTTATTGAAATCAAAAAGATTCTTAGATACAGCTTGACCTCTCTAAACCAAAAGTAGCCTTTGACACGAGGTTCATCGTATGCTGGTTGACAGATATTGTTTGGTGGAAAGTTTCGCACGCGTACTAAGTCGCGAGTATCAGCTAGTTTGAAATAATTGATCCTTCATACAGATGTGGCCCATCTAACGTTGCTATTAAAAAAATCGCGCCTGTTTTAGGTAACCTAAAAATTTTTTTAAATTTTGTTTCTGTCATATCAAATGGATTTGAGGAATCTCTGAAGTTCTCTAGGCGAATTCTTTCGCGGTAGTGCCTGAAAAGAAAGTGATTTGCTCTTTACTAGTCTAGGTACTACTTAGTACGTTTCAGTTAATCTCTTTCAAAATTATGTAAATCAAAGAGAATACAAAATAATAATAAACAAATCAGGCAGGTAGGTTCCTACCTACCGAAAACAAACCTTGTCGAGGCTTCTATAAGAACAGCAATCACAGGTTCCATCATATTCACATCTTCAATCCACATATTCACAACACTCTAATCTTAGTCGACACCTCTTTACGTGTTGACTATAATTAGCTTGACATTTCTAAATTTACACCTAAATATCCTAAAATGTGGTACAACAGAATAGCAAAACGGCAGTTTTAGGTATTTTCTACTAAATTGAATAGTTTAGAGCTGTCAGTTTAAATTTAGGTTTAGAGTGGTACCAACAGAATACGAAATCTATTTTTAGGAATTTTTAGATCGATTTAACCTAAATTTTAGCTTGTGCTGACATCCGAATTGCTACCAACATTAGTCTAGTCATTTGTCAAGTCACGCACACACCCTGCTTATCATAATACCTATTCGTTATTGTAAAATGATTTAGCGACTTATACAAGGTGTAACATAATTACCCTATAAGCCCGAAGGGGGCGTAATCAGACCGGCCATCTGAGTGCTTTGACGTCTGCAAAGGGTCAATAAATCGTAATTGATTTTTTCATACAAAAGTACAAGTTTTATGATTTTTTGAAATTTGCGATAACCCTAAGCGTTTGTTTACTATTTGCATAAACCAGTACACACGCATGTATACGTAAGTACCATCCTACGGCGTCGCACGCGCACGCTAGCTATGTGTGGGTACGTCGTAAGTAAAAGTTACGAGCTCATTTCATGAATGAAAAACTTCAAAATTTCAAAAGTCGTAGAACTAACACTATTCGCCATAACCTGTAAAATACCCCCCTTTCGGATTTATAGGGTAATTATGTTACACCGTGTATAGGTACTTCTCTATTTTTACCTACAAAAAAGTCAAAAATAATATAATTAATTGAAGGGTATGTTTTATAAATTTCAATCCGAAACAATTTTATGTTTTGACCTTTTCTATTCTTATCTTCGAAGTTTGCAAAACCAAAAATAGGAAATAATGATGTAGGTAAAGGCCTAAGTAAGGTTTTTCAAAAAACGGCAAAAATAGGGGGATTCCGAAATAAAAAAGGGGCGACAAAGTCAAGTAGGGTATTGAGAAAAAACATGTTTTGCACATGGTAAATACGATTTTTATTAATTTTCTCTGTACTTATTATGTATTATATATTAGTGAATAGCTTTTGACTTATGATGAAAACAGTTCCAAAAAAGACCATTATACCTACCCTATATCTCCAAAGATTGTGGAGCAAAAACTTTGAAATAATTTTATGTATAAGTAGAGCACTTAACTGAATTTTACAGAAAAAATAAAACAAAGCCTCAAACTTACATAGCTTTTGAAAAAAGTATAAAGTTGGTACCTACCTTGGACGGTCCAAGACAGTTTTGATTCGGAAGCCTCGGTGAGCGAGCTCATGAGCACTTGACCGGTCTTCTTTTTATTTTTAGGTAAGTAAACTACTATGTCAAAGTCAAAGTCAAAAAGCTTTTATTCAATAAAATCTCACTGATCACTTTGAATCGTCGTTACATTTTGTAGGATTAGGATGATTACAATAATTTTTTTTATTGGATGAGTTCGAGGTAGTTCGTCCCAAGCTTGTTTGTTTTCTAAATAATCAGATATTTTATAGTATGCTTTTAAAATAAGTCTTCGTTTGATTACGTTTTTGAACTTGCCAATCAACAACTGAGACTTGATCACTTGGGATTTTGTATGTCAGTAGACAATTACTTATTACCTAGAAGTTTATTAATTCGAGAGCATCAGATTAGTTCGTCATGACATCGACAGACCATTCAACTGCGTTCAATCACAAATTATGTTCAGTGTGTGTTTCACTCAATTGCAATGTTACGAATTTATTTAATGTAAAATACATTTTATATTTACCTAATTCTTTATTCTAATTTACCTTTTACCATAACTATGACTATCTATTAGGAACAATACATGTCTGACCTGTTTTATGATCAAGTATTTTACAAAACTGTTAAAATTACTACCAGATAGAGGCCCTCACCTATATAAAAGCTTTTTTGATCGTGTTTTATCAGTATCTCTTACGATAGCAACTAAAAATCAACTAATCAATATGAAAATGGTAAGTTAGTAGAAAAATCTTTTTAGTTATTTCAATTTGATCATGTTGTTTTAGCAAGTAAGTATCTAGTGTAATAGTCTATTTACAGTCTAACAAATAATCATACCTAATATTAAAAAGTTGACAGATAGTGATGCCACTTTTTCATGAAAACTTAATAGTAAAGTGAGTCAGCAACTAATGCGACTAATGTGACACATAATCATAAATTCTCAAAATAACTTATTATAACATGACAAATTCAGTTTTAGTTTGTGGCAAATGGTTGTGACTTCCCTTCATGCAAATAGTTATACATTACCCATAACCACATTAGCTTTTTTTTATGTGGCACTCATATCCGATGTCATAATTGCTTTAATTTCAGCGTTGGTTTTTTTTATATACAACTAAGTAGACAAACAAGCCTACGGCCCGCCTGACGGTAAGCAGTTACCATTTACCGTAGTCTACGGATGCCTGCAACGCTAGAGGTGCCACAAGATCGTTACCGACTCTTGAAGGATCTTAAAACAACTTTTTTAAGTGCCCAATGCTGTAGTAACTAGGGTTAGTCACGCAAAACGCCGGGATGGACTTGGCTATGCATCCTTGCGTGTGTGTGTACAATGCAAGTCACAATTTTTACATGAAAGTAAACTTATCAAAACCACAAAATCAATTTGATCATAATTATTATTACAAATTTGTCACGTAACATCACCAGCAGACTGAAATGTGGTGACAATATTGCAAGTTTTACAAAACTTTGAATCTATAAAACTTTGAATCTTAATTAGTTGTTTTTTTTAAATTAAATATTCACGGACACTTAAGTCCACTTAACACAACGCCTTCTAGTCCCAAACTAAGCAAAGCTTGTGCGATGGGAACTAGATGGCTGATAGAATACATACATACATGTTAAAGTATAGTATCTGGGTATAGGTACTGTTTAAGTCAACTGTTTGTTTTTACAGATTATTGTGGTCGCTCTTGCCCTTGTGGCCGCCGCGAGTGCCGTACCTGTTGACAAACCAGTACCCGAGGCCGCCGAGATAAGTTTTAACCGGGAGCCTGAAGGATCATACAGATTTTTGTAAGTAGTTGCTTCTTGCTGAAGGAGAAGCCTTCACTCGCTCTGGTCATCTGATATTACTGGTAAACTAACAATTGTTGGTAGGTACTTATTGTAAGTTGTGGCTAATGGTAATTACTTGTTCTTCCTAGTTTTGAAACAAAGGATGGCACCCAGCGCGAAGAAGACGGAACACTAAAGGAAGCTTTGGACGAAGACAACAAGCCTCACCAAGTCGTCACAGTTCGCGGCAGCTACACCTATATTAACGATGAAGGCAAGCCAGAAACGATCAATTACTTCGCTGACGAGACCGGCTTCCACGCAGAAGGAAAGTCCGTCCCGAAGCCAGTGTAGATGTTATAACTTTTTAAAATATGCCCAAAATCCAACGAACTTCTCAAAATACCTTCGGAACAACGGACTGAAATGAAACTAAATAAGTTACTTAGTATACCTTCGGCTAGTTTAGTTATACTAACTCTAGCAATCACTTCAAAATGTCAGTGAGCAGTTGATTAACCGAGACGTACCTAAGGTTACTCGTACCGTAAGATCTACGAGTAGGTACCTACCTACCTAACAAGTAGATGAAATATCTTCTTCTTACTTAGAAAGTACTATGTATATAAAGTTGTGAATACATCAATTGTTTTTAAGTAAAATGGTTTATATATTTCTTTTGGTTTGGTTGTGAACGAGAATAAATTATTCTTATGTAACCTATTGATTGGATACAGCCTTAAGGTTTAGTTACAGGTAGCTAAGTAAATGATACGTAGCTGTACCTTCGTATTGGGTACAGTACAGACGAAACTGGTTTTTCAGGAGGCCAATTATGTCGATACATAAGTAGGAACGTACCTATTCATACCGAATATAAAATAGGAGTAGATTTTATCCTTGAGGATGATCCGGTATTAGCTCGAAGGCATGAACAATTATGTTTCCTAATTTTCAGATATTACTTTTCTTTTTACCCATAGGTACGTAATACTTATCCTACTTTAGTTTTCGATCAGAATTAGGTACCTTCCTAAGTAAGTGTTCATGTACTCCTAAGTATGTAGGTAAGTACTGTAATACCTCTTTTCTAACTTCTATATCGCAGAACGTAAGTCTAAACTACTTCGCACTAGTTTGAAAGAATTTGAAAGGCTGGTACTTAAGTAAGTATAAATACACGCGAGAGCAATGATTCCGGGTCACTTAAAGAATGTTAAAAATCTCGGAAACTAAAAATGATAGGTTAATGCAATAAATTGTATTTAATAGACAATGTAATACTCCTTAAATGAAGGTATTAAAACTTCTTAGTTATTGTAAAGTTATATCTTAAAAAAATCAAATTTGAAAAAGGGCCACTTTCGAAGATGGAACTACGAAATTACAGCATTTGGTTTTGCTTTTGTTTGTAATCTGTCATTTATGTGGGTATATAAACCATGTTGATAGTGCTCTATATTCATTATTCAAGCTGAAATTATGTCGCTTACGCCTGAAGAATGCACCAGAATACTTACAATGCTGGAAACCGGCCGGAGTCAGCGCGATACAGCCAGGACTGTCGGTGTGTCGCTGTCAACAGTACAAAGAGTTCTCCGACGTTACGAAGAAACTGGTTCTAACCTACGCAGACCAGGAACGGGCAGAACCAGGTGTACCACAGCACGAGAAGACCGATACTTGGTGAACACCATGCTTCGAAATCGCTTTCTCACAGGAACTGAACTCACAAATCAGTTTCGACGCCTCGGAGGAAGTAACCCAAGTGCATGGACAATGGACAGTAAGACGTCGGCTTGCTGAATCTAACTTAAAACCCCTTAGACCTGCAAACGGCCCTAAACTGGAGCGTGGGCATCGTATTTCAAGACTAAGATATGCCCAGAGCCACGTAAATTGGAGTATTGAAGATTGGTCAAAAGTTATGTTCTCCGACGAATCAAAATTTATGCTCTACAAGCACGATGGAAGACACAGAGTGTATCGAAGACCAGGGGAAAGATTCAAGCAAGCATGCATCGAAGAAAAAGTAGCCTACGGTGGTGGGTCTGTACTTGTGTGGGCCGGAATTTCTTCTGAAAGTCGCACAGAGCTGGTGATCATAGAAAACGGCTCTTTAACTAGCGTAAGATATGTGGAAGAAATCCTCAATGATCATGTTGGTCCATTTATGGTCAATTTAGGTGAGGATGCTATATTTATGCATGACAATGCCCGACCTCATACAGGTAGGATTGTGAATGACTACCTTCAAGAGATGAACATTACTCGTATGGAGTGGCCAGCGCGCAGCCCGGATATCAACCCGATCGAGCATGCTTGGGACGAGCTAGGCAGATGCGTAAAACAACGAAACCCTCCCCCAATCACGCTTCGTGAGCTCAAAATTGCTCTCACAGAGGAATGGGAGAATATTCCCCAAAATCGTATAAGGAACTTGGTGTACAGCATGCCAAACCGCGTAAACGCAATAATGGAAGCACGAAGAGGCAATACGAAGTATTAAAATTCAAGAAAATCGTAATAAAGTTCAAAAATTTCATGTTTCCTATTTTTGTTTTAAGGAGAGATCAGCAGTTTTTTTCTTTATGTAATTTTGTGTTAATAAAATGTATGCGGTGACTCATATTTTTTTACTTTCATTTAAGGAGTATTACATTGTCTATTAAATACATTATTGCATTAACCTATCAGTTTTAGTTTCCGAGATTTTTAACATTCTTTAAGTGACCCGGAATCATTGCTCTCGAGTGTAATAACTTTATCACAAAAGTGGTAAAAGAATGGGTTACTCGGGGGTTACTCCCACGTACGAATTACAAAATATTGACATGTAGTTACCAATAACATTTTAAACTACTTCATATTAAGGGATTGAGTTTTGCACAAAAGCTAGGTGGATAATAGACCACCTGTGGGTATTTCTGCAATGTAATTGAGTGGATAATGTCTAAAGTCTAAAGGCATAGCGCTAACATTTACCATAATTTTAGGGTTGAAATTGCTAAATGATTTCGACTCATCGTGTTCGTGCTTTTTGGCGAGTAACTGCAACTATATCTCGGTTAATAACAGCTGCTGGGTATAATGGACGTGTGTAAGCCTCACGTTTGTGCGATGGCTCAACAAAAAATATCAGCACAAAGCAACCCTGCTACATATAAATGGAATATTCAAATCGCACGGTTCAGTATCACTTTGACTGCGCACTCGAGTTTAACGAACATTAATTAAGGTAAACCTAAAGCAGAACACGGTTACAGAGGAAGGGTTAATTCGTAGTGTTTCCTATGTTAGCATCATATGGTTAGCTATTGTGCTCATGGTTTCAGGATGTTGAAGACCATCACATGCGTAGTGCTCTACTGCACTCTATCTTCAGGGCAGACGTATCCGTTTGTTGCACCTGCAGTTCCAATTGTCCCTCCCGTGGCTCCTATTCTTCCCGTAGCCCCGTATGCACCCACTCCCAGACCGCTGATTTCCGGCCTTCCAGGATATAATAACCCATATTACAATCAGTATAACCGCGTGCCTGGTGTGTCCGGTGTGCCAGGAGCAGTAGTGCCGGGTGCGTTTGTACCGATCCTTACTTACTCCAGTGAACATGCCGGCGACGGCAGCTACGCTTTCAGGTTTGGATAAATAAGATAATATACTTATCAGGGAGTTAATATCACACAGTAGCTAGATCTTGCTCTGAACCGAGACAGCTGGATAAAACTGGAGGAAGCCCAAGAGGGGTCCTAACTATTTCTTTTTTATTAATTTAATATTTTAACACCTACATTTTATCACAGTAAAAAGTTAGGAATAATAAGCATTTTTATTTTATTTTATAAATAAGATAACCTAGGTACCTTGATCGCCGTGTGGCATACATAGGTACCTACTTCTACGTATAGGTACTATGTCGCGCTCACGAATCAAAATTTTGGACTGCGGTGTCGTCTTCTTGACCCATGACGTCCGCCTCTCCATGAGGAGTCTTGCCCTTTTCTGTAGGTACACAGTCAGCGGTACCGACAAAGTATAAACCACCTTACGCTGCAATCCCTAGTTAAACCTATCTCACCTGCATCCTAAGTTGATACCACAATATAAAAACGCAGATTACATTATTTGGTTCCAGCTTTACAACAGCTGATGGAAAACAGGCGCAAGAAAGTGGTTATCTGAAAGACGCATACGTTGACAATGCGGGAGAGCCTCAAGGAACCCAGGTATTAAGAACGTGAAATGGTCAAGTTATTAGTAAATTAGGCAGTTTGTTCATAATAATATTGCAATATTAATGATAATCTGTTGCAGGTTGTTCAAGGCAGCTATGCTTACATATCACCCGAAGGAACTCCTATTCAAGTCAGTTACATTGCTGATGAAAATGGTAAGTATGTCTAATAAACGTTTTAATAAATAAAATGATCCTTGTATTACTATTGACTAATCTCCTCGGCTAGGCGTTTTCTAACTAGATAAAAAAAACAATAGCATTGTGTAGGTTCACAAAGTGGATATACAGAAGCAGAAGTATGTATGCGGGGAGCCATATCTTCCAGTCGACCTATAAAAATGTTTTTGTTTATATAGGGTTTCGACCATCGGGTGTCCATATTCCTGCTGATGGAAAAGCACCAGCAGCTGTCCCGTTCCTCGCAGGCGGAGACAAACAATCCTTAGATCCAGTATACAACCGCTACAACCCATTCAATGCAAGAAACCGCTACAATCTGAACGGAAAGTCCGGTCGTCCTTACGACCCGAAGTACCCCTACGAAGCTGCAAACTACAACCCGTTGTACAACAACTACAACACCCACGTTCCCCCAGGACTTATCCAAAACAAGAATGAACCCAACAAAACTGGCTAAAACCAATCTAAAATGAACTATAAACCCTGAAAAAATGATACTGCGCTTACATAGATTTAATTAGTATTCTGTTACTGAGGCTTTACCAGTACTACTATAGTACGTATAGGTTTTGTATTTCGTTTGCTTTAATAAATTCTGTGATAAACTCATGTTTGTATTTTTATATTAGGTATATCTTAATAAAAATGTTACCTTGATTGTTACACAAAGAAGTCTCTATTATAGAGCCTGTATTATAGAGATAACAGATGCGATACTGGCTGGCAGGGACCGTCTAGACTAGAAATTTAATTGTGTTAGTAAAACTGAACGACACGCATAGTTAACAAAATTAAATAGCTACCTAAGAAGTTCCCACAACTACCTCACTCTGTTCTATCTTCAGATAGGTATGTGTTATTGTCGCTGTTGCGATTACATTCATTTTAATCGAGGCACAACTTTACAAGTTGCTATGAAAAGGTCAGCTTCTGCAAATAAAAACCTGCAATTAGTTGTTGGTAATGTTAGCACCTTCTTTCAGAGTACTTTGTATAGCGATATGTTGCGCAGACGCTAAATGTATTGACGGACGCGTTGTGCAACGATCACTGGTGCAGGACAAGGAGCAATACTAAAGACACGAACTAACGCAGCAATAAATACATCTTCTATTTTACTCTTCTTAACTGGCCGGAATAACATCTATCTATATATCTATACTCTATACTATATAACTGTAAAAAAGCCAAAAACTTAAATTAAAGATATGGATAAACTAAATATGCAGATCTACTAAATAAAGGATTCTGATTCCGAAAATCAAGTTTGTCTGTTTGTCTGTTTGTTTGTTCGCGGATCATGCCTAAGCTACTGGACCAATTTCAATGAAACTTATTCAGAAGCCCTTTTTCTGGATTGAAACATAGGCTATATTTTATTGAAATGAAAGACGTGGATTCTTAGATTCAGCTTGACCTCTCTAAACTAAAAGCCGCCTTTGGCTCGAGGTTCATCGTATGCTGGTTGACAGATATTTTGGTGGAAAGTTTCGCACGCGTACGAAGTCGCAGGAAAATATCGCATTATGTTAATAGATTTTATGGATTTTCGGAATATACCCATTTTCGCAATTACCCCAATGCACCTTACCTTCTTTGATAAAATAAACTAAGTTGCTATAGTATAACTTTAGTGAGGCAATCCAGAAGTAGATTGAATATTAAATATGGCTATTAAATTAGCCACCCATCATCATGTACAAATGTTAAGTGTTAAGTAATTTTAGTACTAACGCATCTGTCAAAAAAATTTGGGGCGCGGCATTGCTCTGTAAGCTGGAGGCGTTTCAAGACCATATTTTGTTTTACACAATCGGCTTGAACAAAGCGTGTGGCTATAATCACTTATCTGTCAGCTGGCAACTTTATTATCATATCCTCTCATACTGACATTAATTCATGTGTATTATTACAACATCAATAAAAGAAGAAGGTTCACTTAAATAAATGACTGCATTTAGTATTTAATTTTATAAAACTGTAAAAAAGCCAAAAACTGAAATTAAAGATATACTAAATATGCAGATCTACTAGATAAACGATTCTGATTTCAAAAATCGAGTTGATCTGTTTGTATGTTTGTCTGATTGTCTGTTTGTTTATTCGTGAATCACGCCTAAACTACTGGACCAATTTCATTGAGAAACCCTTTTTCCGGATTGAAACATAGGCTATATTTTATTGAAATTAAGGACGTGGATTCTTAGATACAGCTTGACCTCTTTAAACCAAAAGCAGCCTTTGGCACGAGGTTCATCGTATACTGGTTGACCGATATTTTGGCGGAAAGTTTCGCACGCGTACGAAGTTACGGGTATCAGCTAGTAATTATAATAAAACTAGCGACCCGCCCCGGCTTCGAACGGGTAGAAAAGTAAAAAAAGGAGTAAAATGTTGCAAAAAGCTTATAATGTCGCCTTGGATTTGAACTTGCGTCGGTCTAACCGCAGTCCCATGTTATTACCCTTTGGCCAACAGGAAGCCTGTTACCATGGTTGAAATTACGGCTGTCTTTTCCAAATGTCAAATTTTCAAACATTACGTTTAGCTATCAGTTGTGTCAGTTGTATTTTGCTATACCATTTCTATTTTTTACACCTTGGATTACATTATTGTAAATTTATCAGTGTTTCTCTACAATATTATGCATGTATTATACATATAAACCTTCCCCTTGAATCACTCTATCTATTAAAAAAACTGCATCAAAATCCGTTGGGTAGTTTTAAAGATCTAAGCATACATACATACATACAGACAGACGCGGGAAGCGACTTTGCTTTATACTATGTGGTGATAATATTAAAAACTGCAAACTGGGTAGGTACCATTATTTTTTATTTTGTCTGTGTTCACAGCGCTTCTTATATCAATCGATATAGGTAGACACCTAGACACTTAACACTATTTATTTTTTTGCTATAATAAGTAAAACCTGGTGAATAATGTAATAAATGAGGTGTGTGTAATGCTTTTTACATTATATGGTACTTTATTCAATAGCTAGATTCACAATACTCTCGACACTAGAAAAAATCTAACCTCAACTGAATTTTACGACTGACAGCCGAAAGTTCCCCGGCGGAGGGAGGCGCTAGTGTCCTACAGACGCTAGTGCCTTACAGACGCACATGATATGCGTCTGTAATTGGTGTGGATATGCGATGCAGCATATTCAGCTTATATGACATACATCTAACTTCATAATTTATCTTTGACTAGTGCTAGAGTGTATCTACTCAAGGTATAGTATTATATAATCTGTGACTCAAGGAAGCCGATAGGTATGAAAACAATTTCCTAGAATACTTACAAGCAATAGACGTTTACATCGCTGCCAATATACCCATGCAAACCTGTTTCAAGTCAAGAGACGAAACTCTTGAGAAGAGATGAAGCGCTCGTGGCGTATTTCTTAGTCAATCTTCACCGATTTTGCGCGGTCACTATTTAGATTGGTGACCGTTATAGTAACAATTACGTGTAGCGCTACACGTTAGACTGTCGGTCCCAGCTCTAGCAATCGTTAAGCCATGACGGAGGCCTTAAGGCGGCCAACGAACTCCGTCATCAGAGTTGACCACTAACTCATACGAAAATCAAGAGAAACTAACTAATGAGAGAAATTGACATGCCTATCGATTCGTACGTTTTATAGAGTTACTTACCTACTGGTTTTATAAATTAACATTTAAATTAACTTGGTAATTTGATACCTACTACCTACCCAAAACTCATAATTATTTGCAATACACAATGTAATGCAATAACTTCTGATTTTTATTTTGAAAATATAAGCGTTGCAAATGAGGACCATGGTAAACTAAAGATACGGTGTGTTTTGGATTACCCGCATACAAATCACGGCGCAAGGCAGTAAGGAATGACAATACGCATGCAGGGACAACTGTCCCTTGATGAAAACATATCAATAAAATATGAGCAAAAACTGCAACGATGTGTAATTGCGACAACAACCAAAAAATCTTATAAATACTGAGGGGTGCATCCAAAATGCATCACTACATGACCTGCCATCAGCCTTCCATCGCCAATATGAAGAGCATTGTAAGTTTCAGTGTTCCATAAGCAAAGTTGCATAACTTTATCGTGTTTTAGTACTGCTTACAATTTTATTAAACATGTACTTACTAATACCAATCCTCTGAAAATGAAATTTGTAAGTTTTGAGTGCAAAGCCTTCATTTATTCCAGTGTTCAAATCAAATATTTGCATAATCTCCTCCCAAGCAGTACCCACTTATCTTTTGTTACAAGATCTTATTTAATGTCACGTTCGAGTTTGTTTGTGTAGTTAAAAATTGGCTTTGCACACCTGTTCAGCTCATGAGCTAGATTAATTGTATATATAATAATTAGTAATGCTATGAAGGTGGCAGCGGAAGGTGAAGGAAACTACACTTCAACTGCTCATAATAAAAAAATTCTTTTAGTTTATCCTAGTTACACTGGTGAGTATGGCGCTAGCTGACGTCAGCAGCTTCCAGAATCTCCAGCAGTCACCCAAATTTCTTATACAGCAGCAGCAACCGCAGCAGCAACAACAACAGCCGACCACTGAACCGATTCCCATTATTAAACAGGAACAGATCATCAATCCTGATGGATCTTATCAATGGAGGTATAGTATGATCGAATGTGCCCATATGTCGATTTTTTTGCAAGTCATTCACACTTCAAAAGATAAAAATATTCGTGGGATCATAAGAGTAGTAAATCTTATAATTTTTTTGCTATTCTTACTTTAAAACTCAGCACTCTGCTGATTCTGAAGAAAAAAAAACTAATAAAAATCATGTGTTTGTTTATAAATGTTTAAAAATTACAACTTTACCTAATGTTTTAGCTACGAGACTGGTAACGGCATATCAGCTGACGAACAAGGGTATGTAAAGAACCAGGGTGTGCCAGAACAGGAAGCGCAGGTGGCACAAGGGCAGTTCCAGTATACAGCTCCAGATGGACAGGTAAGTAGATATAACCAGAAGCTTAGTCTCAAGTAGTGTACTTGGGTTATCATCACCGACTACTTCTGAACATACGGAAGTACGAGTAGCTTTGTACAAGGTACCAATTGTAGGAAGGTGAATTATTCAAATTGCCTAATTGCCTATAAAAATTCCACTATTTTGACAAAATAATGATTATTGTACAAAATTAATGGTCTCTGAGGTAATCATTTCGATTGTATCATCAATATCATCATTCTTTTAATTAAGTATTTATAGATTTTAAGTATGTATTAGTAAGTGAAACGGATGTAGACAGAATTCTTCTGGCTTTATTTCAGTAAAGTTGAACATTAATTATATTGCACGTCTACCAGTGTCGCGTTGGATACCTAGTAACTTACCTACAGAATAATTTGTCACATCATATTTTTTATTTATTCGAATAATTTTACTACCTACTGTTCATACTGATGTAGAAAAGATCACATATAGCAGACTCATATTCTGTTGAACCCTCTAACCTAATTATTTGTTTGCATACAATATTCCTTAATATTTTTAAGGTAATCCACGTGCAGTACATAGCTGATGAAAACGGATTCCAGCCCCAAGGAGCTCACCTCCCGACCTCTCCGCCAATACCTCAAGATATCCAAAATTCTTTGGCATTCCTCGCAACACAGCAGACACCGACGCAAGACACTAACCAATATTTGCGACGTCCTTAGAAACAAGAAAAACCAATATTATTCTAAACATAGGTATTCTACCTATAGTTGTAGATAACTGGTTTGAACTTTGAATGTTCAACTTTTAATAAAGATAGAGGCTATTAGATAATTTATTTAAATGCGCAAATTTAAAACAGCACAAAGTTTTTCGAAATCTTTGTCGCAAAAAAAATATTTTTAATTATTGTTGTACAGAATACATAAATGTACTAATTTAATTAGGTATGCCAGTAATTAGTGTTGTTATGATTTTGTTTTAAATTAAGTATTGCTTAATTTTATTATTGATATTATTTTGAAATATAAGAACTCTTTGTAATTTATTGAGCTACTTTAATTATTTCATACTGAGTTTATCAGTACCTACCTTATATCAAAAGATTCACAGATGTATGTACTAAATTATATTTAAAAAAATTAAAACCTTCCTAATAAAATTTGAGGCCTGAAACTTTAAAGTTGTTGCACGACCATTTTCAAGCCCACTTTTACTTTTTCTTTAGTTTTAAAAGAAGTGAATAAAGTTGAGTCGTATGTTAATAAAATAACTTACGTTGAACTATTTGCTAAGTTATGTTATACGCATAAAATGTTAAGTAGAAGAAATTTGTTAAGTGCTTAGTATATAACGCATCCCAAATAAGTGTGTTTATAATAATGAGTAGGAATGGATACCAAAATAATTAAATCTGTAGCTAAATAAAACCTAATATTAACAACAGTGATAACAACATTGAAATGCCACCCACGCACTTTGACCCTAAAACACTTAAAGTCGTTTTTGTGCTGCCCAAGCAATCTCTAGGATCAGTAATTAACGTTGTAAGATAATAATACAGTACAATCTATAATTAGCATGTGTGCTTGTCATGGCGCCTTGAATGATCGTTCATATTCAATTATAAAGTCGATAGTATGCGACCCCGAGTTGGGCAATAACTGGTCGTTTCACTTTCCCCAACTCTCGTGTCAAGGTCGAATGCTCATCTCAGCTCCACTCGACAATGTTAGCTTCTCGACACATCACAATAAATAATCATTTGTCACGGTCGTTATGAAGGTCAGTCTCGATGAGCAATAAATCAGATATTATAACTTTTTATGGCCACGTGTGTGACGCTAAGCAGCCGAAAGTTGTTGAATATTAAGTAACCGATATGCCGGACGGTTCATCTATTTCAACTTGAAACTAGATTTTGCATTGACATTGAACTTGAATTTACAATTTTCTCAGGCTCTATGAATACATTATTACGAGCGAGTTTAATAAAAGTTCTAGATACTTCAAACGGAATTAATTTATAGTTTTTTAGCCGACGGATTTACCGGAGTAGATACCATCTGTGGTATCTGCTGATATGATTAAAAAAAAAAAAAACTTTTTTGTTTTTGTACTACTACTTATTTCTTCTTAACTATAACTTCTGTAGGTATATTTACACTTCTTCATATAATGTAGAGGCTCAACACGTAACCAGAGGACTGAAGTTTATTAATAATTAAAACTAAATTATAAATTATTAATTGTAATACTTATTACACTACTTATTGTACAGAGTTAAAAAAGAGCTATTCTATACATTTTTGCCTTACCTTGCATTTTGTATGGAACAGCTTTTAGAATAGCAGCGAAAAGTTAATCATATTGATGAATACTTTAAACCCCTGACGTTTTCGATATGTACATAGGTACAGCTGTCACTTACGCAATTTTTATATTATAGGTACCTACGATCACGACTTCTGCGGCACCGATTTTGTTGAGGAGTTCATATTTGTATAAACTGATTCAAATGTCAAGTGACTTCATCGCATTACCATAATCACACATCAGTCATCCATCTGCCACTCCCAACAAACAAGAGCTAATGCATCAATACCAAATTCTGCGAGGAGACTTTCTATTCTATAGATGAACCTGCCTACCTACCTACTTTACATAACTGACATGATTGAAATCCTTTGTTGTCTGAATAACTATTCATGAAGAGGCAATCATACGCTCTACACGAGAGATTCTGTCATAAGTACACGACTCTTTCGCTATATTAGAAACGGCTCAATTGTGTAACGTATATAGATTGTGTAGCTATACGGGTACATTATGGATGAATTTTTTTAATGGCCCTTTTTGTGTTTGCGTTTTCTCGCAAAATACATTAACTTATCTTGACTCCTTTACCTTAAAATTTCGATGAAATAGACCTTAGTATTCCAAAGAGTGCTTAAATACTTAATAATAATAATAGTAGTTAGGTAAAATATTGGGACAGACACAAAACGTTAATTACATTAAAATGTAAAAAAGTAATTTCTTGTTAACCTTTAAAGGAGTAGAAAAACCCAATGACCTCATTAGCATGACTGGTACCTAGTGTACCTACTAAAGTTGAGATAAAATGTTAGTGGAAGCTTATTTCCAAATTGATTAAAATTTATGCATGAGGATGTTGTTTTTTATTACAATAATAGGAATACACGAGTAGCACAGCAATCGTTTTAAACTACAATGTTTTGTTAATTACAGTACACAGTAAGTACGTGCTTATTTCGTTTTGTTAATTCCACATATTTTTTAACTGTTGACAACGTTTTACACGGGTTTGCAGGTTAGTGTAAACTTCAAGTTGTAAGAATACAAACGGGTTACGGTTGGGCTACTTCTGAACTAATGGTGAATCCGTTATGCCTACTGTCAGGCATTACGTCGCCTCGTCCCCGCCAAGTGTGCCTACGTACATGTAGGTACACGAGCAGAGGTAATGCACCCAATGTTTACTTATTTCATAGATTTTTGCGACATACTATTCAATTGTGAAATTAGGAATGCAGGGAGGTGGCCGAATGGTGCTAACTATAAATACTAAATTTTTCAGGATGTATGGCATCAGTCGGCTTCTAGTCATCATTTACTCCTTCAACAACCACTCAAGCACAGCAAAATGAAATCTATTGTAAGTGTTAAAATCCAAAGTGTTGTTAGATGCATTTTGCATGAAAGCTAAATTATAAGAACTTTAGTAAAGCGCACTATCTTTTAGCTCAACTACAAGGCCCTTTATCTGAGCGTAGCTACTGACCTACCGACTAAGAAATTAATAGTGAACAAACAACTATATAAGAAGTATTTGTCGTGACTAAATAAAAATCGTCTAATCGCATGCTGTCTTAAATAATAATTCACAATTTAAGTTCTAATTTTACTATGCAAGGAGAGCTTTGATTAGTTCAATGAATTATTATTTAACTAAGATGTAGTTAAAAATAAACTTCGTGTCCACTTCCTATTTGAGTACTAATTGAGCATAATGTCTACAGGTGTTGGTGTCAATGTTGGTAGCAGTGGCCCTTGGTGCACCCCAAGCACAGGCACCCACCGAGCCCATCCCGATCGTGAAGGACGACAGCCAGATCAACGGCGACGGTTCTTACTCGTACGCCTACGAAACCGGCAACGGTATAGCAGCTGACGAGAAAGGAGAGCTGAAGAAGGTCGGCGATATTGAAGCTATCAACGTGCAGGGAGAGTTCAAGTATCCCGGAGAGAACGGCGAGACCATCTCCCTCACTTACACCGCTGATGAGAATGGATTCCACCCTTCTGGTGCGCATTTGCCCACCGCTCCCCCGGTCCCTGAAGCAATCCAAAAGTCTCTCGCCTACCTTGCCACCGCCCCTCCTCAGCCTGAAGCCACACAATAGATTTTGTTGTTTGTTGAACTACATTTTATACTAATAACGGATGTTGAAAACATCTGACTGCTACTCGTTGTTGAATAAAAAATAATTTTGCTCGAGAAACTTTTTCTTTTATCAATTTCCTTGGAAAACCCTGCAGCGTTAAAAAACCTTCAATTAGTGCTATAATCTTGGGTTACAATTAACGAGTAGTACAGCACTCCAGACACGTCATGAAGTTTTAATTACTTTAGCGAACACTACCTCGATATTTTCTTCACTATTTTGTAGAATCATAAATAAGCTTGATTTATGAAAAGTATTTTTAGTATGGCCTTTGACTCCATGGTCGTAATAATATGACTAGTTATTTACTTTAATTTGACTAGCTATTTAATTATGCTAATGGTGGTTGCATACTAGGTAAACTATAAAACTAAATCCATTCTGTTGCAAACATTTTGAAAATATTTTGTGAGCTACAATTCATTTATACATGCTACCTACTCGTAGCTATGTAAGACAATTGGCATTTGCACTTTGCTTTTTTATTTTTTAGTACATGGTACATTCAAAATTTAAATAATTGTTCTATAGTCTAAATACCTTTAATTTACTTTTATCGTATTCATTTCGTGTTCCCATCCTAAACTATGGTTTTTGGATTATGTTTACTGACAGAATAGATTTAGTTTCAATGCATTTTGTACCACTTTATACTCTAATAGTACCTGGTTTTTAGTATTTTTCAACAGGGCCAATATTAAAATATCCTTAAAAAACTTACTAGTTTTAAAATAAAAATAGGGAAGTCAATATAAAACATACTTGTTTACATAAAAATACTACACAAAAAGCATCACAAACGTCAAACTAATACGCTCATTTTAAAAATGATTGATTCATGGTGCTACTTTGGAGTGCAAATAAGAACTAGAAGTTTTATAATTATAGCGTTTGCCAAATCAAAAGAATAGTATCAAACTGGATATTATAGGTACAGCTATTATTATTAAAATATTCAAATCATATGATACGAGTGGTAAAAGAAAGAAAATCTATTTTGTCAATGTCAGGCTTGCCTAGCGTTATTTATTGTTATTTTTCAGCGTTATTTATAGTACAGGAATACAAAGATTTGGACCGAGCCGGTTAATGGATGAAAACTATTTTATTGTCAATTAAATAATGTAAGCCGGATGCCTCCCGACAGGTGGGCCAACTGCGTCACACCCTGGCTCCCCGACGGGCGTCGGTCTCGCGGTCGCCCTAGAAAGCGTTGGCGGGACGACCTCGACGCCTTTGATAGGAGTTGGTGGAAGCAGGCCCGGGAGCGAGAAAAATGGAAGACGTTGGGGGAGACCTTTGCCCAGCAGTGGGACGAAATAGGTTAATTAAAAAAAAAATAATAATATGTCAATAAATATATTGCAAATGGGTTGTCTAAAAGATTAATAAAAATTTCACTTTTTAAACCTAGACAACCGGAATTCAGGACTGATTTTTGGCAGACAACCCTATACCACCGTGTTGTAATGAAATAATCTTTATTTTAATTTAACTTTAATTCATTAAGCAGACCGATGCAAGTTACAGTACCGATTGACCTGTTTATGTTTAGACCTGCCTACCCAAGAGTTGTGACGGGAAAAAACTAGTCAACCTAACGTTTGCATATTCTATGGGCTTCATACTTTCGATTGGTATGGAATTTGTGTATTAACCAAAGCAGTAATTTTTTTTTTCAATTAATATTCTGGACTGAAATTTTTTAGACAACCCATTTGCAATATATTTATTGACATATTGAATTGATAATAAAATAGTTTTCATCCATTAACCAGCTCGATCCAAATCTTTGTATAGCGGATCATAAGCTACTAGGTACCTATGTGATGTTGCATGCAATTTTTTTACGTTTGCATTATCCATACTAATATTATAAATGTGAAAGTTACTCTGTGTCTGTCTCGCTTTCACGCTTTTAAAACTACTGAACCGATTTCAATGAAATTTGGTACACAGATAGTCTGGAGCCTGAGAAAAGACATAGGCTACTTTTTAATGCGAAGAAAGAGTTGAAAAGGGGGAGGGGGGGTGAAAGTTGTATGGAAGTATCGTCATTTCTAGAGCTAGAAGCTTGAAACTTATTTTTTAGGCTGTTGGTTCGATGTAAATAAATATGACATTCAAAGTTCGTAAAAATTGTAAAATGCCGCGTGGGGGGGGGGGGGGATCTTAGTACGGCGACTTTTTGTTTATTTAGATAGATTATATAACACTTTATTGTACACAAGAACACAACGTAAGTACAAAACTAACATAACAAAGGACAATTGGCGGCCTTATCGCTTAGAGTGATTTCTTCCAGGCAACCAAATAATTAGCCTCAATAATTTAAGATGCTACCCAAAAACTCTATTTCACGCGGACACAGCTAGTAGGTACATTTATATATTGGTTTAGGTACTTATTAGAGCGATAGAAGTAAGGCGTTCCGTTATTTCTATGTATATACCTACTGAATAATTGATATAATTTAATAATTGATCGAGTGAGCGAAGCGAACGAGATCTTAGTGACAACTTGGACAAAAATGCTATGTATGTTTGTATGTTGGTTCGTCGAGATCTTTTGAATCGCTTATCCGATCTTCACAGAATTTGGTAGGTATACGGATAGTACTCTAAAATTTTACTGGTTTGTTAAATGGAGTAAATCGGTCAAGGGGTCGTGAAGTTATGAGGGTCCAAAGGGAGTAAAAAAAGCCGTATAAAAATATCAAGTGGGGTGTCATATGATAGGGTTTTGTTTAGACATTCCAAAACCGTTTTTATTTTGATTCTAGGTCTAATAGTTTTTAAGTTGTTGTAAAAAATATAAAATTGGCAAACCCAGTATAACGTTAGCTACAATTTCTTGGAGTTCAATGATTTTGTAGTTCAAGTAAGACTGGTACTTAGCTAGACGGCGATTTCCAAGCGATTTGCAAATTTTATTACAACCATTGGTCAATAAAAATTGTTTGTATTTTATTAACCTGCGACCATCACGAGATCTCAGTTCGGGGCGAACTACTAGTTTATAATGAATAACTTAGTATCTACATACTATATATAAATTTTACTTATGTAATTATTTTATATTTTGTACTCTGTTAAATGGAATCTTACACACATTGGCATGGCACAAAATATTCAAACTAACGCAGGACGCAAAAACCTACGGTTTGTTGTCGCAACAATTACGCAGTCATTAAGGCGTATGTAAAATGCAGACAACCCTCTCGCTCGCACATTTCAACATTTTTGAAGTTTTTTGGTCTGAAAACTTGTTTGGATCAATGTGATATAAGTGACGATTGGGAGAATTTGTCCCAAAATATTTGGTCCGAATCGTCACTAAGTCATATTTTTACTGAACCTGACCTTGAAGCTCTGTAATTTCACATAATTACATTTAATTACATTTAATTACACCACATATTATATCTTCAAAAATGTTGAAATGTGCGAGCGAGAGGGTTGTCTGCCTTTTACATACGTTATAACGCAGTTATGTATAAAGACTGTTTCGGCTTCATCCCGAATCAGCACGGTTTTAAACGAACACAGCTATTTTTAATCCAATAGGATTAGTGAGATAAAACTCAACATAATATTATGTCAAAACGATGCGGCTTGTTGGTTTTCAGCGTAAAAACTAAACAGGTACTTCGAACTGTCTGCAGTAATTTTACCTACTAACACCTAGTAATTGATCAAGAGCGCGAAGTGAATGAAGATTTCCCAGGCAAATTTCTAAATAAGAACTACTTCTTATTTTGCTTTTATTTATGGCCTCTTACTGAAATTCATTTCGCCAGACAACTTTGCCCGTGTAATAATTTGAAAAGTAAGAGCTTTGACTAGGAATTTGGTTGGGAGACTATCTAATTGCCAAGGGAAAGTTATGTGGCTGGCGGCTGCGGTCCGACTAAACCAACAGTTTGCAACTGATCTGAAATATATGGAGGTATAAACAGCCGCGTACCGCACCTATTTGGAATATTTTTGTCCAAACAGTTAGATAATCGAACTATTAGTAGGACCAGATGAATAAATGCGGTTATGCGCAGTGAGGATGTACCTCGCACCGGAAGAGAAAAACTCCAAATTGCCACAATTTATATTTTACAAAACTGTGTTATGAATAGGTAGGTATATTATGAATAGACTATCATATTAAAATCTAGATTACTCATGTATGAATGGAAACATTATATAAAAACATTTTGTTTTGTTACAGTTTATAACACATTTGCTCGTAAAGGGTCTCTTATTTCACCAATTTCAGTATTGTGATGTATGTCATTACGCACTCGTGCGTTATGGTAATGTAAAACGTATGGTTTATCAAGATGCTCCCACTAAAACGAACGGGGGTGGCGCGGGCGGGGGGCGCGCGCCGCGCTCTACGATAAAAAATAAGCATTTAATACTTTTTTTTTCAAATTGTTAAAATTTTTCTAACTGCTTCAACAAGTGAATAAAGATTTATTCTTCGAAGAAACTCCGAGTTTTATTTATTTCCTCGCAAATGTGTTATAAAACGTCGTATGACATACGTGCGCTTTAAAAATTACAGCCTCTGCTTTCTTCTGGCAATGCTTTCTTCTGGCAATATCGCCTCGGCTGTAATTTTCAACTTACCGCACTCATATCATAATGTACTATTACAGTATGTAGATACTATACTGTTATAGCACAGACTTCATCTCAGTCTTTTTTTGTAAGTCAGTTAATTTTTTTTCAAGGATTGCCATAGTAAGCTTTATTGTATGTATGATGGTAAGCTAATCGGAGTTTAAATAGTCTTGACTTTAGCCTAGTAAGGGTCAAAGATAATTCTTCAGGGTTCAAATATTTATACCTAAATATTTACCTATACTTACCTATCGGCTAAACTTAACCGTGCATTCGTTAATTAGTATGCCATTCTAGGCATCACGCGTGTGTGTGTGCATGACCATAGTATAGGCTCACACATATTTTGTTGAATTTATTGTGACGTGCCTCATGGTGCAATAGCATCCAGAGGTGGTAAGCGCACACTGACCAAATGAGTATATATACCGATATACAATGTTAGATCAACATTGTCTTCTGCCTACATCACCGACAACTCCTAACACAAACATGAAGACCATCGTAAGTGCGAGTGACAGTGATTACCGTATTATAAAATTCGGAGAGAACCAACAGATTGTGAAACGTGTTAACAAAACCTTGTGAAGTGATGGAAGTTACCCAAACCCTGTCACCATGAAAGATCAAGGACTGGGACTGAATTGGATTTGAACATTCACCGAAACATGAGCTGTACTGCAGCTAAACACATTAGCAATCGTCCTTCCTAAATCCTACTTACAAATGAAAAGCAATCAAAGCTTACATTTTTCAGTCCTTATAAGTCTTAACCTTAGTTTTAAATTTCAGATCTTTTTGGGATTCCTGGCCGTGGCCTCTGCCGCTCCTCAGTCGGTGACCGAGCCCATCCCTATTGTCAGACAAGACAGCGAGATCAACCCCGACGGCTCTTACCAGTGGTCGTATGAAACCGGCAACGGCATTTCCGCTGACGAGAAAGGAGCTTTGAAGAACATTGGAGCCGAAGAGCCCGCTCTCCAAGTCCAGGGTCAATTCCAATACCCTAGTGAAGACGGTGGCAACATCCAGGTTTCATACATCGCTGATGAAAATGGCTTCCAGCCTTCAGGAGCTCACCTGCCCACGCCTCCTCCCATCCCGGAAGCCATCCAACGCGCTCTAGCGTACCTCGCCACCGCACCTCCTCAGCCAGAAAGACGCTGAGTGTAGCTCAGCTGATTAGGCTATCACTAGTTTAATAAAATACATGGTATTTTATATTCGTTTAACATTTACTTTAATATCAGTGCTAAAATGTTTGGCGAAATAAAATAGCAAGAGCTTTTGTATAACTTCTTGCCAATAGATGATTTCTATGTTTTACAAGAACTTATTGCCTGTGGGCAACATTGAAGCTACCGAATTTAATATTGTGTAAATATACGAATGAAAAATGTTTCAGTCTATGTTATTGTAAAACTAAATGGCCAATCAACACCAACCCTGTTAAATATTACGAAGATCACAGGCTTCGCCATCTACCAGTGGATTCAAGAATGAATTTAAAAAATCAATAATTTCATGTTTATAAAATCACAACCACAAAAGCTTCATTAAATATCTTGAACATAAACGAGATGGCGTTGTTGACATCACAGGCAAAATATTTGATTTAGACCTATTAGAAGAGTCTTTGAAGCTCAAATTAATATGCTGTAATGTACAGCAAACTTATAGCAAACCTTCAAATAAATTTTCTCAAACATGCTTGGAAATTAGAGTATTATTTTGACAACCTTCTTCGAGATAAATCGAAAATGCAGTACTGGCCAAATACATGCGAGCAGCGGCCAGATAAAAATGTATGAAAATCCATTGCTGGCGTGTTGAGCGGCCAAATAAATTACATACATATCATATCTGTCGTGTAATTTAAAAATGGAACGATTTTTATACTACACCTGCTTGGAAAGTACCTTGATACTTTATCAAAGTTACGGTAGAAAGTACGTCATTGCATATCGAACAAATATGCGGAGAGAAAACGCATCTGAGCGGGAGAGAAAAGTGTATGAAAATCCATTTCTTACGTGGTTTTTCTTTTTTACGGTGAGTTTTTATTTCCAAGTTCGCAAAATGACACTGGCCACTAGCTGTGTGTTGGATGGTGTCGGGCTGGCAGTGCGACCCTGCGGCGGCAGGATAAACAATTTGAAAAAAGAACATGTGAAAATTGCAGACGCCATTTGCACCATTTTCAATTTGTGTGTTGTTTGAGGATTCAGTTTTAGTTTTTTATTTTCCTCGTAGGTGTAGTATAAAGCACTATGTATCACTCGAGAGAAAGTGCGATTCCCGATCTCAGGTGTTTTAAAGCCCTCGCCTACTGCTCGGGCTTCAAACGACACCCTCGACGGTAATCGGTCACTTTCTCCTCTCTGTGAACAATGTACTATTTACTCCATAACATGGCAACCAAGGAGGTAACTTATCAAAGGTTTTATTTAAATTTCGAACAGGCTTTCAAATAGAAAGCTGATTATTGAAAAAAAAAACAAATGAACACTGCAATTTCGTTGTTCGTTATTGGTTTGGAACAGTAATTGTATTTTCAATTAAAAAGTTTTGCCTAGGTACTAGTTTTAATTTATGCTCACGTATATGTGTGCCTCGTCTTCGACTCGGCCCACATTTACACGTTCTTCCCTCATTGCCTCTGTTGCGGGCCGCTGCAGTAATGTACTATTAAAATGTAACACAAAACTCTAGACTGTGGACTCGATTGCAATGGACGAGACGGACGGGGATAACTACAAACATTATAATATTTGGTCTGTTTTGAAAAAAATATCCTTAGTCGTAATTTGTTAATAAGCTATGACTAAGCCCATTGTTCCAGGTGGATCACAAATGGTTTATATTTGTATTTTTTCATTCAGCTTTTATGCAAGTGCTTTCAAAATAATTGATTAGAATAATCATGTTTATTGTCCTCGTACATGAAAACAATTTCAATTTTATTATGAAAATTCACCAAAGCGAATGTAGAAAATCCATACAAAAGACTTCAACGCGCTCATTCGGGAAGGTAACGTTTGTTTTATGTACAATTGTACATAATATAAATTATAGGTGGTCGAGTAACAAAAACTACTGTTTTGTTATGTATTGTACTTAATACAAAAAAAATGGTTTTAAAGAGTCGGCGGAGAGACATTATTCTCTTTTTACTGGACTCAATATACAGAGAACGTCAGATGATTCAAGAAGTTGCGACTGGGCTGGATGCGAGACGACAACAAGGATCGAATATCGGAGTATGACCAAATCAGAATCTAACGGCTTATGAAAAATGCTTAATAACCAGTAGTAAATTTGTACTGATAATGATGATCATGATAAAGAAAGTGAGGTTTCAATCATATCTTCTTCTTCTTCTATCTAAATATCTAAAGCTCTTTTGAAGCTGACTGACAATCAATACACAGCCTGAACTATAAGTCCTAGAGGTATGAAATTTGGAGGGTAGTATCCGTAGGGGTGCACTAAGAAAGAAATTTTCTAAAGGGTCTAGAACGCGAGCAACGCCGCGGGCGATGGCTAATCTATACTATTATAGAACTGTAAAAAAGCCAAAAACTAAAATTAAAGATATGGATAAACTAAATATGCAGATCTACTAAATAAACGATTCTGATTCCAAAACTCAAGTTTGTCTGTTTATCTGTTTGTTTGTTTGTCTGTTTGTTTGTTTGATGGCGGATCACGCCTAAACTACTGGACCAATTTCAATGAAACTTATACCATTCAGAAGCCCTTTTTCCGGATTGAAACATAGGCTATATCTTATTGAAATGAAAGACGTGGATTCTTAGATACAGCTTGACCTTTAAACCAAAAGCCGCCTTTGGCACGAGGTTCATCGTATCAAGATATTTTGGTGGAAAGTTTCGCATGCGTACGAAGTCGCGGGTATCAGTTTAAATTATTTTTGAAAAACGGACGCAAAAACGTTAAGCGTTTTTTGAAATCAATTCATTACAAAAGTGTGAATTGCCGAAAATGTTGACTATGTAAATATGATATCATGCGTGTTATAAAACATATTGCGTGATTTTTGAATGCAGATGGTATTAGCTTGACCCTGGTAACCCGACGGCCAGCGGTAATAATACTTGTTGACATTTAACAAGCAAACTAGTTAAACAAGCACAGAAAACACATAGTCGCACTAGCAGTAGTGTAAATTAGATAAAATATACGTTTTAGGCGCCCACACACCCATACGCCATAAAATAAATAAAAATTATGACAAAAAAATATTTTGCAGACTATCGCAGTTCATATTATTTTTAATTTGGTTACTAAATGACACTGAGTAAGATGGAAATTATTGAGTTTTATATAATCACGTAATATGATAAGCAAGCAAGTTCGTATGAGCTAGTGGCCAACTCTGGTGACGGAGTTTTTAGGCCGCCTTAAGGCCTCCGTCGTGGCTTAACGACTGCTAGAGCCGGGACCGACAGTTTAACGTGCCCTCCGAAGCACGGAAGCGCTTAGATGTAAATGCCACTAACGGTCACCCATCCAAATAGTGACCGCACAGGACGTTGCTTAACTTAGATAATCGGTGAAGATTGGCTAAGCAAGCCTAGCTACGAGCGCTTCACGTAATATGATTGGATATTGAATAAGCAATTTTACTGTTAGTAGAGCCGTTTATAATACTGTGGAAGATGATTTTTGATAGGGAGTTTTAAGATTTGCTTATTTCCAGATTTAACACACGTTTATCGAAGGTCAACTAGAATCGTAACTTTATTATATCCAGTGAATGCAAACTTTACCTTATTTATCTCTAGACACTCTATCTAGCACTTATGGTATAGAAATAATATTATATTCTTTTATATAGTATCTAGCAAAATAGAAGTAAGTACACATAACAATCATGGGGGATAACTTGTTGGTCGTAAAACAAGATACAAGATTTTTAAAAATTGTTTCTTTTTAACCTTAACTGTAAGTTTAGTTAAAATTACGATGTTATTATCTAGTTTCATTCATTCTTTTTGTATTATCGCCGAAAGTTTTGTAACACGAGAAAAAGCAGATTTACATCGCAATTTGTCTAAAACTTAAACCATAAATAAATTAAATAACTCCCTTCAATAAATAAAACAAGTAAAAATAAAATCCAATGAACTATCAAGAAATAAATATTAATTTTTTTGATTGTAATCTCCCATTTGGATAAATTAATTATATTCGATAAGAATGATTTAGAGACCTATTTCCAGCAGTGGACCGATATAGGTTGATGATGATGGTGATGAAGAATGATGTACTTAGATTAGAGGATAGTTAAAGCCTAATCTCAACACTATATTTGGTCACTTAGAAAAGCTATCCTAAGTCGTAAATTACGAATACGATAGGGTTAGCCTTATTGGCCCAGGTGAAGCACAAAATGGTTTAAGGTGTATGTATAAGGCAGACAACCCTCTCGCTTGCACATTTCAACATTTTTGAAGATATAATATAACTAAACTAGCGACCCGCCCCGGCTTAGCACGGGTGCAATGCTGATACTTAATATACTACAGAATATCTTTATATACGGTGTACATTAGTACATTATTTTGATCTATCTCGTAGGGCGTTCAGCCAGAGTTTGCGATGTAAGCGCAAAAAATGTATTTATTTACGACATTACATCTGTCATTAGAAATCACTAAAATTGACAGTGTTTCTCTACTATATCACAGATTATATAATACTATAACTATATTAAGCATGTATTATCTACTATATAAAAATAAGTCGGGTTTTCCTTCCTGACGCTATAACTCCAGAACGCACGAACCGATTTCCACGGTTTTGCATTCGTTGGAAAGGTCTTGGGCTCCGTGAGGTTTATAGCAAAAAAATTCAGGAAAAATTTCAACAGAAAAGCGGGAAAATGGAATTTTGAAAAGTCACACAAGCAACGCCGCGGGAGACGGCTAGTACATAATATAAACCTTCCTCTTGAATCGCTCTATCTATTAAAACCGCATCAAAATCCGTTGCGTAGTTTTAAAGATCTAAGCATACATAGGGATAATCAGATGGCAGGAAGCGACTTTGTTTTATACTATGTAGTGATGACCCGGCAGACGTTCTCCTGTCTATGTCAAACGCCATTAAAAAAGATTATATTAATAATAATAATAATAAATATCTTTGGACTTTACACACAACACCTTCTAGTCCCAAGCAGAGCTTGTACTATGGAAACTAGATGGCTGATAGAATACATTATATACATTTTTTTTTGTAAATACATACATATAATACATAGTAACACCCAGCCACAGAACAAACATCTATGTTGCCACACACAAATGTTTGTTCTCGGTGGGGATCGAACCCACGACCCACAGCACGGAAGGCAGGCTACTACCGACTGAGCCATGATGATATTGTCAAAAGCACATATTGTCAAAAGCGCTAAGGTTACATTAGAAAAAATGTAATATGGTGGTTAAGTATTCTTAAATTTTCTAATTTTCCGCGCGATTTTCTTTATTGTTTATTTCATAAGAACCTTCTTCTGACAATAGCAAACACAACAAAAAAAGAATTAGCGAAATCGGTCCAGCCGTTCACACGTGATGCCGTGACCAAGTGAAATAGGGTTTCATTTTTATATAAAGAGATGTAATTATGTGAAATCGCAGACTTTCAGGGTCGAGAGAATAACAATGCAAAGGTTCAGTAAAAATATCACATTGATCAGAAAATGCATACAAAAGACTTCAACGCGCTCATTCATGAAGGTAGTTTTTTTATTTCATAAGTTATAGGTATAAGCGACCAAGAAATTGGTTTACCACTCTAAGGCTGAATATCATTTGCACGTAAAAAACATCAAGAGCTATTTTCGCTTGACAGATTAATAACTGCTACGTCAGAATCTGTCATTCCTGTTTATTTAAACTCCTTAGCGAATAATTATGTTACTGGGAGATGTCATCAAAAGTGGTAAACCAATTTTTTGGTCGCCTATACCTAACTAAAACCGTACAATATAATTAAAAGATGCACTTTCCTTAAAACATAATAAGCAAATAGGCAATACAAATTTGAATCTGCTTATTAATGCGAAAGACAAAGCATGGTGTAACTATTCTAAGCTTCAGACCCTTTAGGTGTAATTTTGAGGCACGTGCACTAACTATGTAGGTAGGTACTTACAACCACCACTTTATTGCAAAGAGCTCCTTGTGATTTTTTATTAAATGTATTTTGAGTATAATCGAAAAAAATACTGTGATCTATTTAAATGAGTACTTTTATTCAAAATATTATGTAGAAAGGTTTTGTCCCTGACGACTTCATTGTTTGTATTGAAACAAATTTTATAGAATTGTAAGTTATTATTTTGTCCCAGTGGGACGAGATACCGGTAGTCGGAAAGTAGAATAACTCCCTACGTTTTGCAAAACTATTTTTTTGTCGATTTACTGATAGCATTATACAAACACATTTGCTTTGATAAATTGTGTAGACTAAACCTAGCAACAGAATAATATGAGCAAGCCTGTGTGCTTTTGCTTATTTTCTTTAGTATTCAGTGTGTTTGTATTCTGAAAAACCATACCCGATTCATAATGTCTGTTTTTTCCATGGTACCTAATGAATAAATTTTTTACGCGTAACTATTTAAATACAAAACCAACACTGTTTAGACTTGTTTTTTTGTGGTATTCTATATGCTATTTTCATGTAAGTATAGAACCAATTTGGCCCACTGTAAGAGGCTGTAGGGTAAAGGAGAATGGGTATTTTTTTATGGAGCCTGGATGCCCATTATCCATTCTCCTTAATTCGTTTATTTAATATAAGTGCACAAATAAAATAAAACAATCATACGTTTTAATTTTGAAATAAAAACCTATATTCGGTTCATACAAATCAATTGATCATCAATGCAAAATAGGACCTATCAGATACCTAGGTAACGAAATAAGATACCAATAGGACATATGAAGTCACTCGGCAGAGTAAAAAATGGCTTGTATTCAACTCAAGGCCATCACAAACAGTCAATAGCCTCATGCCATGGTGTTTTTTTTTATAAATCTAGCGAATAGTTTTAATATAAAAGGATATACATCTTTAGAAAAGGCACCTGTTGTTTTTGGGAGTTGCGTTGGCAGTTACCTCATCATGAAATTCTTGGTAAGCTTAAAAACACAAAAATAAAAATAGAGCTCTTAAAAAACAAAAATCAATCTTACTCTATTTGGAATAATAAATATAGCCTGGTTTTTTTGAGAAAATTCTGTGATAAATAAAAATCTCTTTACGCCCTAATTACGGTTAGGAATTACAACTGCAAACCTATAACTTAGTGGATGAAAGAAATACTTTAGAAAAACTTTAAATATATCCTTGTTTATAGGTCCTTGCTCTATGCGTCTGCGCTGCCAGCGCCGCTTCCTTCAGCTACAAGCCATGGCAGCCCGTCCAGCCCGTCCAACCTGTGCAGAAGGTCAGCCAGGCCTTCGCCCAGGCTGTGGTGTCCACTCCTGAAGCAGCCTATAGGGCAGTTGAACAGCCCGCTGTCAAGGCTGTCTCCACTCCCGTTGCCGTCGCCAAGTCCGTTGCGTACACCGCGCCAGTTGCCGCCGCTAAAACCGCCACCGTTGCTGGCAAGGAAGCCACAGCTGGCATTCTTCGGTCAGATAATGACGTCGCTGCTGACGGTTTCAACTTTGGGTAAGTCTCGTGGTTGTAAAATAGTTTCTTCAGTTTTCTCTTTGCTGTGCTTGATAATATTTGTGTTTACTTATGTTCTTCATTTGCAAATCTTTAAAATACATTATATTTTTCACAGTTTTGAAACCGAAAACGGAATAGCTGCTCAATCTTCAGGTGCCCTCAAAACAGTTGACAATAGTGAAGTTCTTGTGAGTATTCTTGTCATTTTGCAAATAAAATTGAGCTATTTGAACTTTAATATCATAGGCTTTTTATTTAAATTATAAAACAAAAACTCAAAAATAATTACCTAAAAATAACGTCATTTAATTTTATGAACAATTAATAATTTTCTTTTTACTTTTATGTAGGCTATTCAAGGCTCTTACCAGTACGTGGCTCCTGACGGCAACCTTATCCAATTCTCTTACGTTGCTGACGAGAACGGCTACCAGCCCAAGGTATGTTTCAAGAAAACTACGTATTTAAATAGTTCTAAACAAGCAAGGTGATTTGACAGACCTTAAGCTTATACCTCTGTACTCCGTAGAGTTGGAGTTTTTAGAGAATAAAATGAACACTTATTTAAAAAACGTATTACCCTAGAGTATGGACATTGTTAAAATTGAGTAAATAATACTACTCAACCAATCTACTCTTCTTTTAAAGGAGGCAAGAATTGTATTATGTTCTCTTTTTGCATCATACTTTATACCTTGCTAATTAAACCGATTTTTTTTTCAGAGTGATATCCTGCCCGTTGGTCCCGCCATCCCTGACTACATCGTCCGCGCCTTGGAGTACATCCGCGCTCACCCCTCAAAGGAGACTAACTAAGTGGTAGCTGTACTTGACTACCAATTAGTACAAATCAACGACAAAGACTGAATAATGGAACAGAAAAAAGCATTTATTTAAAGGGCAATTGCAAAACTTTCTTTATTAATAAAAGTATTTTGCCAAAAATGTATTTGTTTTCTGGAACTTTACCCAAAATACCTAATTAGGCTATAATGTTCAACAACAATACCCAGGGTGCTTATTGTGGAGCTGAGCCTAAAACTAGTAGAAACATAAATACAGTTTGCAATTAGCACCAAAAGTGAATTTTCAAATAGGTTCCCAACGAAACACCCTAATCAGTCACATTATCCTTACCACAGATTATATAATACTATACTCCTTACTAATATTATACATGCGAAAGTAACTCTGTCTATCTCGCTTTCACGCCAAAACTACTGAACCGATTTGGCATCCAAATGGCCAATATGGCGACTGCCATAGAATTTTATGACTGCCATATTATACCTACATGCAAAAGTAACTCTGTCTGTCTCTCTGTCGCGCTTTCAAAACCACTGAACCGATTTAAATGAAATTTGGTACATGTCCTTTTTCAGTCTAGAGCCTGAAATAAAGGCATAGGCTACTTTTTAATGCGAAAAAAGGGTTGGAAGGGGTTTAAAGAGGGGATGAAAGTTATATGTAAGTATCGTCATTTTTATAGCTAGAAGCTTTTGAAACTTATTTTTAAGCTGTTGATTCGATATAAAATCAAGGTTTGTAGCTATGCTACCCAAAAACACTATTCCACGCGGACGAAGTCGCGGGCACACGTAGTATTTACATAAACATAAACCAATCTTATAAATACTCCAAAATTGTTTGAACACCAAGTGGACGGACACGTGACTTATTGGGTGGCGAAAAGGACACCTACTCGTGGGTAGCATGATGCGATGACGCTGTATGACTGGTGTAAACTTTGCATGAAACCTTTGAACTTAGAAAAATATCAGTGCCCTACGGGTTCCATCCAATGATAAGTTCAGGCCAGTACACCTAGGATATTTGGCGACATACATTGTACAATGTATTCTAGTATATACCATCGTGCTGCATCTGGCAAGAAGGTATTTAACGACAGCGCAGACAGAGTACTTATGGATAAACGATGGAAGATGACTTAAAGGAAAGGTGTCCAGCAAAAAAAATTGCTTCGTACATTAGTTTAAGAAGCCGATTGGCCTAATATTGCCTTGGTAGTGCATTACCGGTACCGTGCCGGTGCCGGTGTTGGTCGACAAACGGCCTTACGTTATGCTAGGTACTTAGGTATTTCTTGTATTAATGGGAGAGTATAAGTAAGTGAGTAGTGAGTTTCATTGAAAACTATATTTGGGTTAGACTTAATAGTCAGAAGCTATCTTCTTTATGCGTCTCATTTTGTGGTTTCATTCGGAAAGTCTTTTTGGAAACTTTCAAAAGAGATTTTTAGTAGAGAACTTCCTTCGAAAATTTTCTTCATTAATTTGTTTTCTTAATAAATAAGGATGAGGTGTTTTAATTCATTCAAAGAGGTTTGTTGGATCGATATCAAGTTAAATAAATACGTAAATTTGCCTTCTTTACTATTTGGGGAAACACTGACGAAACAATTTACATAAGCAAATAATTATTAGATCATTGCCTTTACGTGGCAGAATTAACATAATAATATTCTATTAATATCCCATAATTTTGATGATCTAACGAGAATCAGGGTTTGACACAAAAGGTTTATCATTATAATAATTGTACTTACCAGTCCTTTTCATATAAAAAGATCAAGAATATAACCAAACCAAACTTTAATAAGGAGTAGGTATACACCTATAAGCACATTTATATGATTTTCCAATATGATGATGATGATGGCAGTTCATTAGAATTATTCTAGAGACTAAACACCTCTGGAAAGTCACAGGAAAGCAAAATAACGCAATATAGTTGATGATACATATTTTTTCCAGTAATCCAGTAAAAGCCAAACTACTAAATCGATTTTGATCAAATGAAATCATTTTTTTTCAGGCACTTACTATGATTACAAAGGATAATTCAAAGACCCATATTGATATATATCTTATACACTAACATACATACAATGTACTTAATTATTTTATTTATTACTAGCACGACGATTTATTGTCTGGGACGTGGATGCGACAGGGTGCAATATCGCACTTGTTCTGACGAATAGGGTTCATCTTCATTTTCCTCTCCACTGTGATGAAGCCCTGTTTGTGTCAAATGAAAAAATCCAAATTGGTTTATAAATGAAGGAGTTTAGAGATAACAACAATTAAAAAATAAAACCGAATTGAGAACTTCTCATTATTTCAAGCCGGCTGAAATAAAGCTTATTTCATGAAGATAAATAGCACAAAGGGCGGGTGCAGTGCATGTCGGTTCTGGGTCGTGTGCGCATGTGTTTCTTTGAAATTATAAGGACAATTAAGACAGAAGCGTGCGCGGGTTGGGTAAAACCCAAAAAAATGGAGATATATCTATTATCAAAGGGTGAAACCCATAAAAATTCAAGCGCCCGAGCTGCACCTGCCTTTTGTGTGTTTAAGGCTTAGGGAACTCATTCTATGTAAAAAGAACTATTCTAGTAAAATTATCGTACGTTTGACGAAAGTAGTCTTATTTAGCATTGACTGAAATAAAAATAAAAACTACTTTCTGCTAAATTTCTAAGAGCTAATCAATAAAGCCGTTTTACAAAAGTCATTATTATTATCCGTCTGGATCAGATTTGCTCTACGAAAATACAGTGGGACGGAACAATAAAAAAAAACGTGCTTTGAATAATATCAAATCACCGTCAACGGTTTTCTTGTCCTAAATAAGTTTTGAGGCCGACAATAAAATAATACTCAAATACTTAACCAAGGCCATTACCAAAAGTCGATGCCCTCATAATCTATGCCTGTTTTCTAACGAATTTCGTTCTCATATAAATGGAGGTAATTTCTATGAAATGTCACTTGTGTCAGGTAGACGAACAAACGCAGACCCCCATCTCATCAATATGAAATTCTTGGTAAGAGATTAACATAACACAAAACAACATTTATTGTAGATTATAAGTTATAATAACAATAAAGTGAAAATAACTAAAAACCTCCTTTCTTCATAGAACGAATACCTGCATGTAACAAGTGAATTATTAAAACGTTAAGGTATTTTCTTCTCATCACTAAATCAGTTATCGTTTCCTTATTACTTGTACTTGTTAATTTTCTTATAACCACACTTAAATATTGTTTTTGGAAAACGTTAGTATTTTTGTAATTTTAACAGGTAATTGCTCTGTGCGTATGCGCCGCTAGCGCAGCTTCCGTAGGCGGTTACAAGCCATGGCAGCGCGCCCAAGAAGGCGCCAAGGCCGTCGCCACCGCCGTAGTGACTGCACCTGTAGTCGCCGCCAGAACTATCACCGCACCCGTTCAGGCTGTCTTCGAGCCAGTGGCCAAGACAGGAGTATACACCGAAAATGATGCCAGTGCTGCTGTCCTTCGCTCGGAATCCAACGTTGCCGCTGATGGATTCGACTTCGGGTAAGCTAAATCTCTTACTTTGTTCAAACTTTAGTAGTATACTAGATACTAGGGCTTTTTGTGTTTTAGCAGGAAGGGTAGGCTGCTGGTGTAAAGCCAGGTGTAAAACATGGTCATATAAGTCACAGAACTACCGGGATTTTTTTACATTAGTTCTGCCGAGAGAACCTCTCAACAGAACAGGTGGGAATAGACGATTATATAGAAGCACATGAGACTCGTACGTCTGAGAGTAATGGGTGCAATGCGATGCCGTAAAGGGAACGTTTTCAGTGGACGTGCTCGACGAGATAATGCATTGTTACAGGCAGAGGTTACCGCTTATTGTCAAGTTTGCCATTCATCTATGGGACCAATCTGGAAGTATAATTCAGTAGGGAAACTAAAAAAACTGTTATTTTTTTAGCTATGAGACCGCCAACGGAATCGCTGCGCAGTCCTCCGGTGCTCTGAAGAAGATTGACGACAACGTTTTTCTCGTAAGTAATCTAACAACCATTTCGTTTTAAATGATACATTTTGTAATACTAATTGTATGTTTCAATTAGAATGCATAGCCCACTATGACAACGAATTGACTTATGTTTAATAAAAATTACATTAATATTTTGTATGCGCAGGCTATCCAAGGTCAATACAAATACACTGCCCCTGACGGCACCCCCGTCGAGTTCTCATACACTGCTGACGAGAACGGCTACCAGCCCCAGGTACGAGATAAAATCATCAATCTACCAGTTTCATAATGAAAAATATAGACATGTTCATGGAAAAAAGAAATAAGGATTGTGAACATACACTTTTTCCCCTTATGACGAATTCAAGTCTACAGACAAGTAATATTAAATTTCCTATCGTCATAAAGATATAAAAATTCACATGAGTAATCGTCGCGTATATAACTTTATTGCTATTTCCCGTGTATTTTCCCGATATTTCAACTACATTTCTTTATTGTGATCACGAATAATTGTGATACGCTAGCGTATCCGAGATTAACTCCTGTCGAGGTTCCTAACGCGGCGACTGTCAAGATTTGTCCGTGATCATTATCCCAGTTCGCAAAAGCTTAAAAATGTAATTTTTTTACAGAGCAACCTTCTTCCCGTCGGCCCCGCTATTCCTGAGGCCATCGCTCGCTCTCTGGAGTACATCCGCACCCACGCCCCAGTCACTGACCAGAAATACTAAGCCAGCACCAGCCTACCCGGACTAAATAAAGGACACTGCAAACTTTCATCGGATACTGAAAAACGATTTTTTTTATTAAGAAAAATTAAAGTAAATTCTGTTGTCTACTTTGTTGGTATTATTTTATTATTAGCAAAATACCTATATAAGTTTATTATCAAGTATATTACCATGTGATAGCAAAAAAAATTGTATGATACAATCCTAAATGGGACATAAATAAAATAACATAAATAAATAAATATTCACGGACATTTTAACACAACGCCTTCTAGTCTCAAACTAAGCAGAGCTTGTACTATGGGAACTAGATGGCTGATAAAATACATATATATATATATATATATATATATATATTTTGTAAATACTTACTTATCATACATAGTAACACCCAGACTCAGAACGAACATCTATGTTTGCCACACACAAATGTTTGTTCTCGGTGGGGATCGAACCCCCGACCCACAGCACGGAAGGCAGAGCTACTACCGACTGAGCCATGACGCCTGTCAAAAAAATGACATAAAACACTGCGCCTAAAAGAATAAAACAACAAATATTGATTTGTTATATTATAACTTTCGTAGGCGTTCGTGAATATAATAATATCTAGTTATTCTTGGCAAGTAGTTACAATATATATACTGTTTTAGTTTATTTAAACACTACATGAAGTATTAAAACAGTTTGAGCCTACTAAAACTATTTTAAATAGGTAATTACATTTTTTTATGAGAGCTACTGCTATGGAAACCGATTTATCATTGATCAAGTTATTGCCTAGAGATTTTAGTCAGTAAGATGAGAGATGCCCGTTCAGTGCCCATCCTAGAGTCGGTGGTCAGTTTCAGAGGAATTCCCTTCCGCACTCAGGTTGTGGAACAATCTTCCTGCTGAGGTTTTTTTCTAGGGACTCTTCAAAAAGAGGGTTAGCAATGCGCGCATTCCTCTGGTGTTGGAGTCGTTCATAGACTAATCACTTGTCATAAGATAGGACGCAGGCTTGTTTGTCTATTTAGTTAAATAAAAAAAAACAGTAAAATATTAATCTACCTATATTACATACTAGCTGATACCCGCGACTTCTTCCGCGTGCAAAATTTTCCACCAAAATATTTGAATCGTCACTAAGTCCAGTTTACGATGAACCTCGTAGCAAATGGCTGGTTTTAGTTCAGAGAGTTCAAGCTGTATCTAAGAATCCACATCATTGATTTCAATAAAATATAGCCTATGTTTCAATCCGGAAAAAGGGCTTCTGAATGGTATAAGTTTCATTGACATTGGTCCAGTAGTTTAGGCGTGATCTGCGAACAAACAAACAGATAAACAGACAAACTTAATTTTCAGTTTATCCATAGTTTTCATTTTAGTTTTTGACTTTTTTACAATTTGATAATAGTAATAGAAGTCATATAATATTGTAACCTACTTTTAACCTTTTACATATGATATGCACGTAAAGAAAAATCATAGCAATAGAAGATAAATTAATCCGTTGGAAACAACCAAGCAATCCACGTCACACTATGCTTTGATTTATTAAAAAGGTGCTATGCTGAGTTTGTTTAGCAGCTCTTCGTTTAGGAGCTACTCGTACCACCAGACGAACTTTACTAACTACAAATTGACTGCAATTATCCAATCCTTACTTCCTTACTAATATTATAAATGCGAAAGTAACTCTGTTTGTCTGTCTCGCTTTCACGCCAAAACTACTGAACCGATTTGAATGAAATTTGGTACACAGATAGTCTAAAACCTGAGAAAAGACATAGGCTACTTTTTAATGCGAAAAAAGGGTTGAAAGGGGTTGAAAAGGGGGGGGGGGGTTAAAGTTGTATAGAAGTTACTACCAAACTTTTTTTGAGTACTAAACTTTTCCCAAAGAGAGAACACTGTGTCATCCATCACTGACACTGACTGACAGGGATGCGTTCATAGAAAATTGGCATCCAAGTAGCCAATATGGCGACTGCCATTGAATTTTATGACTGCCATTTGCACAATTGGAATTTGATTTAACCCAATTTTATTAAACCCTCGCGAATCCGAATTTTGCAGTTCTATATCATTTTAAGGTCAATGTAGTTCAACTCTGATGTTTACTTAGCAGCCGGATTAGATAATGCAAAAGCTTTTGGTGGTCTTATTCATAATCTTCTACTAGCGGTTCAGTGCATCAAAATAAAAAATCTAAAGAATCTATTTCTTTTCCATTCCATATGTAATAATAGCATAGCGTCCATAACTAGACACCTTCGAAAGAAGGTGGTGCGAGGAAGCTCGGGATAGAGAACATTGGAAGTTTTGACCTTTGGCCAGCAGTGGGACGATATAGGTTAAATAAAAAAAAAAGTAATGGTGGTGCATCAATTGGTGTATTATACAAATACTATAGAGAAAATTTAATAAGTTATTAAATTTTTAGTATCGCCTTTAGATGTGGAGCCGCAACGTTTTGATGAACTTGCTCTAAAAAAATGAGCGAAATAAATTCGATATAGAGCATTCACTACTCGGTATAGGTACATGCATTATCTGGTGCACTTAGGTTCATAACTAAGGCGAATCCCTATTCAAAGTTTTCCTTTAGTGCCCTCCTAGGGGAAACTAGCAGCCCTACAAAAACAGTCGGGCAATTACTCATTGATAGGTATGTATAAATAGTACCTATAGCTTTTAGGAACTTATGTGAAGTAGGTACTGACTGTGTCCTAAACGTGCAATAGATTCTTTGATGCATTTGATTTTACTATTTTCTTTCATTTAGTGTTTATCCATCTATATTATCTCTATGTTTATATTTGCTTACATGCCTGAATATTAGTTCTATTTTGAATATTTTTTTATCTATTAAATATCATTTAGAAAATGATCTCATTTATTAAAATTTTGTGACAGTTTCATTTAATTTATACCGAATTAAAACTTTTAAGCTGCAGTATAAAAATGGGCTGAAATCGAGTATAGCGATATATATATGAGTCACCTACATACATTCCTGGCTAGGTGTGTCGAGTGGTTTTTTCAAGGATTTATACTTAAACATAATAAAAACATTATTTTTATTATTGTGTTTACTCATAGCATTGTGAGCTTGGGCATATCCGATTTCTTTATTAAACATTTTAGAGTTAAATAGGCTCTAAGCACTATTTTTGAAATAGATTTTTTGGCTCATTGCGTGGGCGATTTCTTGAACTTTTGTCCAATTATCCCCGTAGCGACTCCTGCGACCGGCAGGGGAAAATTTACTGCGAAATCATAGTAGTAAAATGAAAAGCTGTTAATTTTCAGATGTATAATGGCTATTTTTCATATTTTCCGAGTTTTCCAGGTAAAAGGATCATCGATAGTTTTGTGGCATTAGTGAAACATTTCCTACGACGCAATGCAAGTATGACTTTTTAGGCTGTGTCCACAGCAGGCAAACTGTTAGCGGCTTACTGAGTTTGCGGCGTATCGGTTTAGTACGCCCTTTCATATATTTGAAACGGAGAGTGCTCTTTTGTGCTTACTTCACGCAGTTTGCAGCGTTACGTGCGCTGACTGTCTTAGTAAGCGGCTAACTCAAATTTCAGTTCGCTACAAATTTGCGGCTCACTCAGTCGGCCGCTCACAGTTTGCCTACTGTGGATACAGCCTAATTGATAACTAGCTGACCCGTCAGACGTTGTCCTGCCATTCAAACTCTTACTGTCAAACAAGTGACAGTTATTTCAAATGTGACATTAAAAAAGTATTCATGAACACTTTAAGCAACCCTTTTTTCGCATTGAAAAGTCCTTTCTCAGGCTCTAGACTATCTGTGTACTAAATTTCATTCAAATCGGTTCAGTAGTTTTGGCGTGAAAGCTAGACAGACAGACAGAGTTAGTTTCGCATTTATAATATTAAGTATGGATTAGTATGGATTACATTCATGTGTTTCATTTCGTGCAAAAAAATTTTGGTTTAATAATTTTAAGAATACGTAAAAGAAAAATTCATTTCCGTTTACCGGCAACTTTAAGGTACAAGAAAGATAGACCAACCAGCTTTATATTAAGATTCAAATAAATGTTAATTACGAGGATCCCTAGTGATCTATATAGCGATTCAAAATTAAATAATCAGTTTTAAATTAGACTAACCACATTTATTTGCATAGTGGAAGATATCCGCCATAATTAATTCTATAACAAGTCATAATATATTATGTTGTCATTGAGAGTTTTTATTAGGGTTCCAAGAGAAAAAAAAAGCTATTTAGAATCACTTTCCTGTCCACCTGCCTGTCCATCAACGATCCTTTTTTTCTGTTTTTCCTCAGAAACTGCTAAACTATTCTTTACTAGCTGATACCCGCGACTTTGTACGCGTGTGAAACTTTCCACCAAAATATCTGTCAACCAGCATACGATGAACCTCGTGCCAAAGGCGGCTTTTGGTTTAGAGAGGTCAAGCTGTATCTAAGAATCCACGTCTTTCATTTCAATAAAATATAGCCTATGTTTCAATCCGGAAAAAAGGCTTCTGAATAGTATAAGTTTCATTGAAATTAGTCCAGTAGTTTAGGCATGATCCGCGAACAAATAAACAGACCAACAAACAGAGAAACTCGATTTTTGAAATCAGAATCGTTTATTTATTAGAACTGCATATTTAGTTTTCCCATATCTTTAATTTTAGTTTTTGGCTTTTTTACAGTTTTATAATAGTATAGATTCAGCTGAAACTATAGTCAATGGGATTGGATTGGATATTGACGTCACCGTCGGTAATACAGTGAAACGGTATTACAGTACTCAGGGTTGGAACTTCATTACTGGAATGCTAGAATGCTAGATGGCGTTGAAGAAGCTAGATTTTGACAAATAATTTTTTTATGTTATAAATAAATTTATTAGGATCTAGCATTCCAGTATTCCAGTAATAAAGTTCATTACTGGAATGCTAAATGGCGTTAAAGAAGCTAAATGTTTGATCCTGTTGGTTTTCCGGGATAAAAGTATCCTTTGTTAGGTACTTTTAATACCTCCAAGAATATGTGTACAAAGTTTCATGATGATCGGTTGAGTAGTTTTCGCGTGAAAGCGTAACAAACACATTTACCATTTCACATTTATAATATTAGTATGATATATTATATTATATATATAATATATCATACTATATTATATTATATGTACTTAGAATGTAAATCCGTCTTTGGCTATCTGCTTTAAAATTAAGATTTACCATTATACTTAAGAGCTGTGGATTTTGTCACTCAATAAAATAAAATAAAATAAATAAATATTATGTTTCTTGAGTATGTGTAGGAACCTAATATATCACCTTCTTTTTAAAACGGCCGTGATTGTCTATTTTTAGACAAAAAGCTAACATTAAATATATTTGTTTTAACATAGCTTATTATCATCTCTTTAGCTCTTTAAACCCCAGAAATTATGATCAAGACCATAAAACTGAAAGCGTTCCTGAAAATCAAAGTTGGCTTCACATTATTTTGAACGGCGGCGGAGCCCTCGAAACACATGTCTCGCTCGAACTTTCGTTCCGTTTCGTTTTATATATTACATAGCATTTTAAAAACCATCTGATACATAAATTAAAATAATGTAAAACCTGATGCACATTTACAGAGGCTGTAAGTTATTTTTTAATAAGTTTTATTATTTTAAAAATACCTTTCCGTCAGAAATTGCGGATTCCCTTGGCTCTGACAAGAAAGAATGTAAATCACCCATTCATGTTTTATAATCGCACATCTTCACACCTACACACTTTCCGGGGCCTCGCGTCAAACATGGACACGTAGCTCATAAAGTTTCATGTTTTATTAACCACGAAGAAACTTGAATTTATTTTTTCACAACCTTGACACAATAAAAACCTAAGAGAAATAAATCCTCGACTTATGTTAAATAAAAAAAGCAAGATTTTGGCGAATGTACTTACTAATAAATATGCTCCTTACATCGTAAAACTGCTATTTAATTTTGGTAACAGACACATTGTGTTATTATTATTTTTATCCTAGGACCTTCTGATTTGTCGACCTGATTCTTTAATGTTACATTGTTATAAATATAAAACAACACATTTAGTACATTTTTCTATGAACCAATATATATTTATCATTTTGGCTGAATGTTATTTCGTAGAAATACTTACTGTTATCGCGAATACCTAAAAAACTATTGTGCCTTGCAGATATTAGAGCCTAGAAATTAAATATCAGGAAGAAAAGTGTCCAATAAATTAAATAGATGTTTGTAGTAAATCTAAAAACCCTTTCATAAATTGTTTATTGTAAAACTAATCTGAACACAGAATTTCTTTAAAATTTTCTAGGTATAAAACCTTATGATTGCAAGCCACATCAGGCACCTACGCGAAAAAAGATCTAATAATGTTAGATCATGAATAACGCATCATACTTATAATACAAGGTAGTTGTAACTTGGTAGTTGACATACTAATCGAATGATGAGTACTTGAAATACTTGTGATACTTGCTACTAAGATATAAACACAACATTTTAATTCACTCCATTCAAACATTACCATGTTACAACTTGAGGCTACAATCATATTATTGGTTATTTATTTACAATTACTATTTTTGTCTGAACTAGGAGACACGGCTCTTTAATTACTAGCCATTATTATAAGTCATATTATCATAAAAGTAAAAGAAAATATACACATTAAGGGCAACTATGACTACGGCGCGAATTGCTGGGCCTGCCCACTATTAGGTATGTACATATTATCTAGTCTGGTAGCCCTGCTGACATCTTGTAAAGCATTTGTTCAATAAATAAAAAAAATAATTATAAAACAAAATAGAAAGAATTTAATCTTGAAAACTTAAAATTTTGCCACTTGGTTTCTGGATAATTGTTTGTTCTTAACTGCTAGCTGCCTAATGCGCGCGTAACTTAAACAGCCACTACATAAACACACTGCTTATTCTGTAGTTTTTTTTTCAATTTGTTCGTTCGTCGCTCGTATGAAAATCTGTTTAGTCAACCTTGTACAAAAAAATACAAAAATAAATAAAGTACCTACATATCTAAAGATATTTCAATAAATGTGCATTCAAATCGTATTTATAGGGCGCCGCTATTAGTGTTTGCTCATCGTGGGCAATAAAAATGAATGGATCTCTATCATAGAACTATGAATTAATGCAATAATATGACTATCATATAATCTAGGCGTGTACTTTTTGCATTACAAAGCGTATCTGAGGCCCTAGAAGTTAATATTCTCCCATCGTTAGAGAATCGAAGTCTTTATGACATTTTTGACAAAAATTCACATGCATGGCCTAGCCCTACCCATATATTTTTGTTTTTTTTTCTCTAGCGGTTGTAAAAGGCCAACATTTTATTTCATTCTGAAATGTAGACTATACGAAAAGATTTAGGCCCAGTTTCACCAAAGTCTTGCTAACAGAGTGTTACGTAATCGGGCGTGAAAATGTCAAGCGACTAAATTAAAACGACGTTCAATGCTGTTTAAATAAAACGCAAGCAGATGTACTTTGTTTAGCTGGTTTATATGGTGGCCGTCAGATCAGCAATTAGATTTAACAGTCTGTTAATTATCAAGCTGTTAGTTTAACTAACAGAACATGGTGAAACCGGCCCTTAAAGTTATAAAGTTAAAAAACGAATTAATTAAAAAGTAAAAAAATATATATATATATTTATATGTATATATATATATAAAGGATCTTCCTTCTCGGACCGAATAAAATTATTTAAAACCTTGTTAAACAATTTTTGATTAATAGTCCAGTTTTACTAATTAAGCGATGAAGGCTGTATTATACAGAACTACTTACTTATTTGATAATTATAATACTTTGATTTATAATGGATATTTAAATGCTGATTTGGTAGATAGAAACTAAGGTATTATACGTTACAGGTACTGTATTGAAAAGCTTATAAGTAATGATGATGATAAAAGCGCTGAAGTTGTTGTGAGCTATACAAGTTGGGTGCAGCAATGAGCTTTACAATGTACAAGTAATGCTGTAATTAAAAATAAACCATTTAATTGGTTCATTTATAAGTGTCTAGATTAAGACGGTTTTAAAATTGTTGTTTTCGTAAATTATATCTTTTTTTATATTATATTTATTTTTATATTTTTATTTATTAAACCTTTTACGATTTTTTGGTTTTTTTGATTTTTCAGTATGATTTTTTAAAATATGGCTGTAACACACCGTTCGTTCTTGCGAGTGTTTGTATAGACACGTGTGGTCCACAATATTGGAGATCTGCCGCTTAAATTAGCTAAATTATTAAACTACAAGGGTTCTCAAACTTACTAGATAAATCGTTGTCTTTATGAACTGGATATTTATAGAAGGATTCATTTAATTGTTTAGCTTCGTTCCATTCAAATGATTCAAACAATGACATTTAAATAATATTAATTTCTCTGACATACCGTGGTACATTAAACCATAAAATTGTTAGTTTTTCCTAATGGTTTGGTGAACGATCATGTACCAATGATTTAGTTTAATATTTTCTTTTACTTATATTTTTATTCAGGAATCGATACCAAGTGCCCAGGTCTAATCAATTCAGACCAATATTCTTTCATGATTTTTACTTGAGCACTTATTAGAAATACGAACAATAACGTTAAAGGTAGGTTTTTTATAGATGTGTAACATACTCGCAGATCCAGTACAATTTTATGAGATGTTGTTCAGCTACAAAAACGTAAATTCCAATTCCAATATTTTATCAAAAATCTAAGTTTAAGTTTTTTTCAGGTTTCACCGAATTTTGGAAGAATGCAACATTAATTTTAATTTGATTTATTTTATAGACGGATATTGGTGAACATTTTTTTTAATCAAATACATAAATAAATAAATGTAGATATTTTAGGAACACCACTCCTTTAAAATATAATGAGCACAAAATGATTGAAGGTCCAAAGATTGAGAAACAACGTATCTTCAAATTAATGTCAACCACACATTATAAATGGGACGAACTGCACAGAATTATAAAATAGACAAAAACAGTATAAAAAGGCATTGATCAATAGAATCGCATTCAGGTTGTTAAGCGCGCTTGATGACAACGGAAATGCGTCTTCTTTTGGTAAGTCTGATTATCGGTCAGTAGGATAATGCAGTTTCAGGTAACCACTGCTTCGTGTCACACAAAACGTGATGTTATTTAATTAGTGATGAAAGTTTATATAATTACATAATTTACTTATTTATTAAATTAATATAATTATCAACAAGTTATTATGCTGATTATTTTATTTTCAGGTTGTTTGTTTGTCTTTGACAGTGGCCTTTGCGGCTGAAACTGGAAAGTAAGTGAAATATCTTAACAAAAAAATCTTATTGTGTGTAAAAGTTATTATTAGTTAAAAATTAAAAGCAAAAAGTAAACTTAGTGCAAGATATTATGATAAAAGTGCGGAAATTATGGATCAGACCAAAAAGTGAACACGTGGATAACGCAATGTTTGGACGTGCTTGTTACCACCCCCTTAGACTATCTCTCAAAGGATGCTTAAGGTGCTTAAAAAATCACAGTTCTGAGTGTATTCCATTTTGGACCAGTGGATAAATGGGTATCAGAAACCATAATTATCAAAATACGTGTGCAACAGCCAATAAAATGAAATATTTACAGATGCACTTTGTACTTTATAGTTTATGGAATTGAACGCGCACTTCTTGCATTTCAGCCGGAAAGTTCCCCGCTGCGCCACTGGCGCCACTTAAGTCATCGTTATTATTATGTACTATTACTTTTAGCCTGCATCGTCCTACTGCAGGGCAAAGGTCTCTCTTCAATGTTTTTTTGTGCTATAGATGGCCACACTTTCCTAAGTCCGTGAAGATTTATCGTTATAATATAAAAATAACTTTAGCTGAATCGCCTCCTCTCAACTTTACATTTTATTAGGGCTCGCCATTGTTCAAGGATTTCCCATCATTATTATCCGTATATATTTGATGATTTAAACATGTACAGAAAAGTATATTAAACCACACTTTCAGGTACACACCTTTCCAGTTTTCAAGCACAACAAGGGCTCCTTTCCGGTTCGCAACCACCAGGGCACCAGCGTATTATGACCCCAGCCGTTACGACCCCAGCCGTTACGACCCCAGTCGATACAACCCCAGAAGAGATAACTCCGGTCAATACATTCCTGACGACTCTGGAAAATACAAGTAAGTGTTTTTCTACTCAAAAACCAGCAAATAAAAAAGGCTAATAAGACGTTTGGACATTTCAGGCCCCGATTTGCATACATTTAATTAATTTCTAGATTATTTTTTTAACTTAAGTCGGTATTTTCATAATCTGTTATGCAGTTGCAGTCAAAAAAAAGTCAAAAGCAAAATAAAGTAATTATTTTTACGTAAACACCTGTAAATATGATAAACAACATTGAAAAACGCATTTTTCGAAGTGAAATGTCTAATAAGCATTGTAAGTGTATTGTAACAAACATAGTTCCATCATAGCAAGTTTAAAAAAATGTGGGACCTGGGCTACATCCAATTTGCCCAGACCCTTTCATCCTGTGAATGAATACGTGCAATACCAACACAGACTTGCGCATATATTCTACCAGGGGTCAATCTTACTAATTTTGAAAGTTGGAGTCAAAACAAAACGTTTGGCTCTTATTAGGTATCAGACCTCTTAGTAGATTATAAAGTATCTTCCTTAAACAACCACCTGAAAAATTATATTTATTTGTAAACGTTTTTCTCAAAATTTAGACGAGTACTTTTCATGTAGGTCTTGCAAAAATTAAAATCGCGTCTATATTCCAAAAATGGATTAAACTAAGGAAGAATAGACAGACAAAAAGACAGAAAGACTTAACGAAACCAATACCTCTTGTCAGACTGCGTACCTAATCCTAAAAAAATTAAAGGGTGTAATTATGCGCTCATAACCTGCGGAGTGATCTTTTGATACCATTAGAATCTGACAAATTACAAACCAAATTATTGTTTGCAAGTTTGAATGCAATTTCTTAGATTCTGACAGATTCTGATGGTATCAAAAGATAAACAATCAGGCCGCTGGCGCTGTTACAGTTGCAGGAAAGCACCACAGCACCAGCTAAATAAAATAAAGCCGATTTCTAGATCAAACCAGACATAACTGCATACGACACATAGCGCGTTCACTGAGCACCTCGTGTGATTATTGTTACATAACAGAAAACAGGTCAAATCCCACGCGGAAGCAAAAACGATCTTTAATATTAATGGATACGTAGCTGCGATAGCATAATTAGGTCGTTTAGAACAGCATGCCCAAGCAACTGGTATTTGGTATGGTCAAGGATGACATTTTTACATAATTTCCATCTTTTTATGATTTTGTGATATTTTAAGTCGCATTTAGTTTATGAATAATCATAACGGTAATATTTATACAACCGGGTACAATAAAACCAATGGAACCAAGACTTCACCACTGTGACTCCAAAGGTGGGGTACATTACATACTGAAAATGTTGTTTATAAAATGTATAGAGCGCTGGTCATATATATATATTTTATTCTGTCTTTTGGTCATGGAATAAAAAAACCATGTATAAAATTACTATGCAATGGCCCATTAAATCTTCATAAGTTTTGAGGAATTGGCTTTTTGGCTCATATCAGCGCTGGTCTGCAACTATTTCGTATTCTGTGCTAATTCTAATTCGTCGTGGGGGAATAAGATTCTGTGCTACTCTGTTCTATTTTTATTTTTATTTTTTTATTTTCTAGTTAATTATGTATTGTTTTCTTACTGTGTTGTACCTGTGTTGTGTTGTGTGCCAAATAAATATTTCTCTATCTCTATCTATCTCTCTATCTCTAATTGATTAGTTTTTATCGATTTGAAGATTATGTCACACTAGCCGTCGCCCGCGGCGTTGCTCGCGTTCTAGACCCTTTAGAGTGTGACTTTTCAAAATTCCTTTCTTAGTGTACCCCTACTCTACATAAGGATACTACCTTCCAAATTTCATACCTCTAGGACTTATGGTTTAGGCTGTGCGTTGATTATCAGTCAGCTTCAAAAGATTTTTATATACAGGATGTATCTGGAAGAGTGGATCATCGGTGGTAGATCGATGGAGGACCTCAATGGCAATTGATTAAACTCCCATGTATGTTCTGCGATATTCAGTCGTTTAAAAGTTATTTGAATTTTTATGAAATTTTGGTCAAAATCCGATTTTAGGCTGGATGTCCCAAGTGTAGCCAAACTATTAGATCTACGCCCGTTATTTTTTTCTCCTAGTAGCTTAATGGGAGACCTTTTGTCTTATAATACCAGTTTGGATCGGTATGTGATGAAATTCAAAATAAAAAAATAATCTTTACAATAAAATCTAGAAACTTAATTTTTCATCTAAATTTAAAGGCTTCCAGAATAAAAAAGTTAAAATTTTTTTTTACTGTAACCTACCTCAAAAACTACTTACATTCAAGGAGAAGTAACCCTGAAAATTTCATTTAGCTAGCATTAGAGCATCATGTTCAAATACTTCTTTAAACGATGAAAGTGGCAATAATTCCTGATTACCTATACCGCCGCCTGAAGGCCTCCGTCATGGCTTAACGGCTGCTAGAGCTGGAACCGACACTTTAACGTACCCTTCAAAGCACATTAGAATAACTTCCTTTACCTTAGTGTAGGTAGACGTAATCAAGAATTATTGCCATCTTCATCGTATAAAGATATATTTGAACATGACGCTTTGATATTAGCTAACTGAAATTTTCAGGGTTACTTCTCTTTGAATGGAAGTAGTTTATGAAGTGAGTTGCAGAAAAAAAATTGAGTAACTTTTTTATTCTGGAAGCGTTTAAAGTTAGATGAAAAATTAAGTTTCTAGGTTTTCTTGTAAAGAAAATCTTTTTATTTTGAATTTCATCACATACCGACCCAAACTCGTATTATAAGATAAAAGGTCTACCATTGAGCTACAAGGAGAAAAAAATGACGGTCGTAGATCGAATAGTTTGGCTACACTTGGAACATCCAGCCTAAAATCGGATTTTGGCCAAAATTTCATGAAAATCCGAATAACTTTTAAACGACTGAATATCGCAGAACATACATGGGGGTTAAATCAGTTGTCATTGAGGTCCTCCATCGATCTGCCACCGATGATCTACTCCTCCAGATACACCCTGTATATTGATTGATGATGATTAAAAAGGAATAAAATTAATTAAATGCTTTAAACATAGAACTGTGCTAGTATTAAATTGAATCAAAGTGCTAATAACTCATTTCAACATAATAAAAGATTTATAAGCATCAACGAAAAAGGTCAATTTTTGATATTTGCAAATTTATGGAGCATCATGTGATATGATATTCATGAGGCTTATCTTTATTATGCTAACGCTACGATGTTTTTATACAGTATGACTAACTTTTAAATAAATTGGACAAGGTACAAGTAATCTAACGCATGTAATGTTCCAAAAGAAATAACTAGTGCGGTGAAAAGTTTAAAAAGTCGTAAAGTTCTTTTTTAATGATAATTCTCTTTAGATTGTCGGGGTTGCTTTTGGCCTCTGCACGTGATAATAGCATATTTTTGATAGATAGTTTTACTGTAGATAACGGCTTCTTGGGTTACTATTATGCTTTACATTCGCGCATTTGTTCGTAATACCATCGTCGTGACTTTATCATAAGTTTATTTTGACAACTTGAACAAAAATACTTTGCATGTTTGTTAGTTTGCAAAAATACTTTGCATTAGTTCTTCGAGATCTTTTCCGCTTATCCAATCTTCACAGAATTTGGTAGGTATACGGATAGTACTCTAAAGTTTTACTGGTTTGTTAAATGAAGTAAATCGGTCAAGGGGTCGAGAAGTTATTTGTAAAATTGTTTGGGTTTTATTAACCTCCGACCATACGAGATCTCAGTTCGGAGCAAACTACTAGTACATATAATTTTAATCTAAATTTTATCAAACTCGGTCCGTCCGCTACGACATGATTAAGTTACACATCAAATCATCTAAATTGGCCATGACGTATAAAATAATTTCTGTTGTAATATGTATTTTTCTTTGCATTTTTCAGCGGTGATCGCGGCGATCGCGGCGGTGCTGGTGGTTTCTACAGCGGCTCCAGTGGGCCCGGCGGTCCCGGTGGCCCTGGATCTGGAGGCAGTGGCGGCAGTGGTGGCAGTGGCGGCAGTGGCGGCAGCGGATACCAACCCGACGGCAGCGGTGCTTTTAAGTAAGACATTTGAAATAAGATCCGTATTTAGAAACAGTGCTCAAGCAGAATTTTGAGGCTTTCACATGTAATAGTAGAGCTTTTTGTAAAAAATCTTGTCCGAGGAAGTACCACTTATTATTGTATCTATTTCTTCGACAAGCCAACTCACATTGAGGTTCAGTGTTTGAAGGGTAAAAATATTATAAAAAAAATGTCAAGCAACATAACTTGAGCAATGCTTCCGTATACTGGCATAAAAACCTTTGGGCTACTAATATTTTTACTCGTGTTCGTCCATATTGTGTCAGCTGACTAGGTCATAAATGTATTGGGTAGGAGTAGACCCACCTTGGATAAATAAATCATTGAAATCTTTTGTACGTAAAAAACCTATGCGCGTGTTTACAACGCACTCATTATCTATCAAACAGATTGTAAGAAAGTAGAAACTATTGAATTTAACAGTCTCAGAAGATTTGTTTAGATTTCTATCAAATTTACATTCAAAAACATCATTTCGCAACGAGTTACACTCCGACAGTAAGAGTAAATTGTGATAATTGTGTTCCAGCGGTGACCGTGGAGACCGTGGCTCAGCTGGTGGTTTCTACACTGGTGGGTTTGGACCATCCAGCGTCGCCCCCGCTGTAGTCAAGCCTAATCTGCCCAGCGCGGTGAACAACGCCAAACCAACTAACTACGGAAACCCGTCCAACTACGGCGACTACCAATACAAGTTTGGACTCATTCGCTACGAAAATGACGTTGCACCCGAGGGCTACCACTATCTCTACGAAACCGAAAACAAGATCCTCGCCGAGGAAACTGGAAGTCTTAAGAAGATTGACAACGAGAAAGATGTTATCGCGGTTGCAGGATTCTACGAATTTACCGCTCCCGATGGACTCGTCTACAGAGTGGACTACATTGCCGATGAGAACGGTTTCCAACCTTCAGGCGCTCATTTGCCTAAATAAATCTTACCTAGCTATATATACTTACCTAGTACCTGAATTGTTAAGTTTGTGAAGTGCACCAAGTACCTTATTAGTAATAGGCAAATAAAGAAGCTACCTATTTGCGAATTTATTTATTACTCTCCTATACTTTATAATTACTATTATTGTAATCATAGATACGGTGGCTTTACTACAAAACTGTATATTGTGTAGTATGATGGCAAAACTACGAGTTCAATAAGTATTTACTGATATTAGTACTGATGGTATAACTGCAAATTATGCTCTTTAACAACAGACGAAATCATGGATTCGGATTATTTCCTACATTGTACGAGTTCTTTCACCTTCATACGCAAGACCCTGTGGAGACACCATTATTCAACCGTCTCGGTCACTCACCTAAAGCTTACCTTTTTGAATTCCTGTAAAACCTTTTAAAATAATTATAATTTATAAGTTTAAAAAACTAAGAAAGCCAATTTCAGTTTGACTACCTTTCGGGCTTCATCATTAATCAGATTATGCTGATGATGGCAGCTCGTTAAAATTGTTCTATTGATTAAATTGAATTAGGCTATGTATGAAAATAGTAGGTTAGTCATTTCCATAACCATTGAAATAGTGTGATTGGGGAGCAGGTTTTGCCTTACTTTTTAGAAACCAATATTTCTCATAGGCAGCCCGGTTAGGTAAAGAAAATTCTAAGGATAACCTGTAGGGGCCGAATAGCTAGTGTGATAACTGTGATATGGCTCTAAATGCTCACATAGTGTATGTTTCTTGCATATTATAATCACTTTGACGTGAGCATGGCTGGAAACAGTGCTCGACCGACAGTCAGCGCTGACAGTCGGTCGGCGTAGCTATATCTATGCAAGTCTATGGCTGAAAACAGTGCTCGACCGACCGACCGTACGCGCGTACCGTCAGCGTAGCTGTGTACGCATTCATAGACTTGCTTAGATATAGCTACGCCAACCGACTGTCAGCGCTGACTGTCGGTCGAGCACTGTTTACAGCCTTATAGCCTTTCTAGAAATATTTGTTTCTTTTATAACAATGCAATATTTAATTCACTGCTATAGAAAATTAAAGTATGCAGGTCGGCTTGGCTGATTCGCATAAGATCATTGCTTGCTTTGCTCACTTGATTGAAAATAATTTTAATAATATTTTTGTGGGGAAGGATTTTTATAGGGAAAAATATTAAGACCTGGATCACTACGATGCGACGCGACACCGGACATGCCACGGTGGTAAGGCGCGCAAGCATCAGCTGTCATTTATTTTGAAGTCACTTATCCATACAAAAATAGTTAAAATAATCTGATACCAATTTTGAAGTCTTTATTAGGTATGAAAAATTATGATAATTGGGGCCTTTTTGATTAGAAATTATAAATATTATATTGTTTCATGTGCCATAATAATATGGACTGTATTGCAAATATTTTCCGACATTGCGTGTGTAGGGGCAGCCGTTATAGGGCTTGGACACGGCCTTCGGGAATCACCATAGCGCGGCGCGCGGCGCCACTGTCACCGTGTAACGACGACTGCGGCGGTGCGGTCCGTGATGATGCCCTTAGTTTGGAATTTAATGCTCCCGATTCTATAGTTTAATTTTCCTAAACTTTCCTTTATTTGCAGCGCTATAATTGTTACTATCCCTTTCTCATAAACTGAAACGATAAAAACAGCTATCAGTTCAGTGCTGTCAAATTAGTTTAGTGTTAGCCAATGATATTCGTCAGTAGTAGTTATTTACAGTTATCCACCTCATTTTATATTCTAATCAACCTATCGTTGATTAGAATATTTGTTAACGTATTTAAGAATGGTTACTTTTATGAATGTCTCAATAGGCACAGTTTTTCAAAATTGGCGCCACGGAAGTAGTTTTTTTTTTAAGTTGGATTATTACGGAACTATTTTATTAAAATTCAATAGATAAATCGCAGTGTACTCGTCATGTTAATTTATCTAAAATCTTTTCAGTATTTGTCATGTATTTAGATGCATTTATTTTTAATACTAAGTACATTTTTATAAAATTGTTAGTCCGGATGTACGAAACTTTTTAGAGGTTAATCGGAATAATAAAAATGGCGTGGTGGTTGTAAAAAAGCAGTAGAAATAGAATATCGGCGTACTTTGTAAAAATAAAAGCTGTCTGAGGCGAAGGCCTGCCTGGAAGGAGACGTGACCATCAAACTCGAGTTTCATTTCAAGTCTATCCTAACCAACGGTCACATTAGTTTAGAAAAATACACCAACAGAATTGGGCGCAATATCCGATAAAAGCGCTACCTGGAGTTACTGGACCCAAATTAGTAAAAAAAATGCTACCGATGGAAAGGATAATATTATTATGTAAATTGTGAAAATGTGTTGATCGAGATTAACACCGGATTGTGTGGTCATTTTTAAAAATCCATCTCTAAGATAAAGATAGACTTCGGGTAGAAGTAAGCATTCATAAAAAAGGGAAAATCCAATACCACGTATGCGCACCTACCAAGATCGTATCCTCGTCACATTTTATAACTGGAATCAAGTTACTACCAAAACCATCCCGGGTCCAAACGCAGTCGATGATTCAAGAGTGCCATTACTGTAGCGACAATGTACTCATGGCGCCCAATAATACAGTGGTTGATGACCTTTTCTGACTCAGGTATTTCTAGGTAAATCCGGTTTAAAATGACTTCTTTGGACGCATATCTGGACTGGGCCTTGTGGAAAGAATGATCGTTTGATTAGGAATGTGAAGATTTAGTTTCTAAAGAAGCGGTCACCGTCAGGCTTACTTTAATTTAGCGCGAATGCATAAAAGTAGAACGTTAGATGTTCGTGGAGAAATGTTCTTAGATTCTTAGATTCTTTATTGCACACAGAAAAATATGAACAAACAAGTTAAAACTAAAGATATGTACAAATGCGAGCTTAACCCTAATAAGAGTTTTCTTCCAGCAAACCTTTGAGGCATAGGAGAGGATTAAAATAAAGATTGGAAATAAAGTCTAACCGTATGCTGATTTACTTCTCAAGCACTGATCCGAACTCAAGCATTTATTTTTGAATCAAAATCTATACTCAAATCTATGCTCAAGTACAGATTTCTTTACCAGCACTGGGCCTAAGTATTCTGGCACTGTGATAGATACTCATCGATTCTTATATTTACCGCATAGGGAAACTAATGTAGGGTTTGGATTATGTAAATAATCTGAATGCTCTTTTGTTTGCAGTAAAAAAATAAGTTCGAAGAATTCGAATTTACGCTATAAGACGCTCGCTTGAAACGTTGACCATCTTTTTTGAAACCATGGGCTCGGAAATGTTAATCAGTAGAACTAGATTAAAGATCACGGCCTTTACAGATATGGGTCGTTTATTGTTCAGTTAATTGAGTCATTAATTGATATTTTATAAAATAAAATATAAATGGCCACTTGAAAGTGACATAATCCTTGGACTGGATACACTGGAATTGATTAATAAATAAATGTTACATTTTATGCATAGTATACAGTTTAGGACGCAACTGATCCATGTTCGATTCCCGGGGCTAGATTAACATTTGTACGATTTGCAACTAATACCTGTACCTATTATCGGACACGACGATTACTCGTTGTTTCTGTTTCGGTTTTGGGTGGAAATAGTATATTTCATTACAAGTGCGGAAAGGCTGTCATTGCAAAGAGTTCCGACAAATGTCTACCCGAGCCGAGGCGCAGCCGAAGGCGAGGGTTGACAGTCGGAACAAGTTGCAATGACGGTTCCGCACGTGTACTGAACCATAGTATTATATAATCTGTGACTGAACGACTATTTTTAATACAGTAGCGAAAAAATGAAGCAATTTAATAAAATAATAAGAACACAATAAAGTCAACTAACTACAACTAACTTTCCGGTAAAATGTTCTCCGAAGCATATTGTGCAATTATACTGAGTTCCGGTGGTGTTAATTCAAAAAAACTAGGGTTGATATTACTCATTTTGTGCAACAAACAACTAAACTCGCAAAGAAAATTTCTGAAAAATGGCGCCAACCGTAGAATATAAGCAGAGTTTTTTTTTCTTCACCCATTCTGGTAGGCTAAGGGAACTATGCCCATACAGCCAAGTCTTCAGTAGATTTTTTTTATTGATATGAAATGAAAATAAAATTTAATGAGATGAAATGAAATGAAACCTAACCTAACTCATTCAATCAAATCATTTAATCTGATATTGAAACAAATTAGTAGCTACTTTTTAGAAATATACGTATTTGCATGAATCATAAAAACTTCTATGAATTTTTTTATTAAAAACTTCATGGTTGGTTTTTCTTTTTATTAGACATTATTTTGACAGTTGGGAAAGAGAACGCACGAGTTCGGGAAAGGTAAAAAAAAAGCATGAGTATGTAATAGCCCACATCCCGAACGCTATACGTCCCTGCAATACGCCACTTTTTGAGCAACTGTATTAAAAAATATATAACGCCCAGGCTTTTGGGTAAGTACCTACTGAATTGTCAGCGTCTTTGGTGCTAGATCCAATTTTAGATATAAAGAGGAGGAATAGGGTATTAAAATAAACTGTAAACAATGCAAAATGGAAAAAAAAGCGAGCTGATTTTAAGGCGCTTGGAGCAGCCAATTGGTTGGGTTCACAAACTTTATCTCAAAGAGGATTAAATATACGAATTTTAAATAAATACTATTAAATTCATGCTTTTATCGTTAAAAGAAAAAATTATAAATATTTATTTTAGTATAATAAAAACGAAATCCCAAGAAAAGCTGTTTGTCACCTAAATTAAGCTAAATTTATGGATAATACTTCTCCTCTAGAGGAAGTATTCTGAGGAAAAAGATGTATTGATTTAAAATAAAGTTATTTACAATCTTGAATAAATAAGCTGAATAAATAAAATTGCGTTGAAATACGGATCTTTTGGGTCTCTGAGCTCTGAGCCATGACAAATCCATTTGATATCATGCTTAACTATGGATAGACGTTTACAAACAGTAGAGTTACCCTGCAGCTTATGTATGGAAAAAAAGGCGTAAAGCGTAGTGAATGACACGATTGGCAAGTCCTCGTTTTTTGGGTGTTAAAACTAGAATAATAGGATTTATGAAGTAATAACTTCAATAACACAAAACATAATTGTAAACATCTATAAATCCAAGTTAAAATAAAAAAATATGTATAATAAGAAGATTTCCAAAAACTGCCATATGCATGTAAATGCATATATTTGCTCGCATTTAAGAAAAAGGAATAGGTATTGAAATTATTCATATGGCGTTTTTGACCTCATTCTCTAAAGGGTAATCACAGCGTTTTGGATTTGTTAAACCAAATCTAGACAGTAGGTATTTTGACACCCACAGGTAGACTATATTTGTATGTCAACCAAGTCAAGTGGGGCAGTCCATAATGGAATGAGGTTTCAGAATGCGATGGTATTATATAGTTGCATTTTAATCATTTTTGTTTTATGCAAATCGATGTGTGAAGTGGATCCTCAAACATTCTATAAGAGAATAACAACTCTCTTGCAGGCCGGTCGTCTCGAAACCACTTCAGCCGCACGCGTTCCGATTTTTAAATAAATTAATATAAAAATCTAAAATACAAACGTGAGTGACAAATACAGCTTTAGTATCGCAACGGAACTATAATAATTTTATAATCTATGCTAATCTAATTCATCTGCCTGACCTTGTCACACCTTGATTAAAGGATTTTGTTCCACTTCTTGGTATGTATCATATGAAATTTATTGATCATTAAAATGTTAATTAAATGTCAAAGAAGAATAAGGTGATATTATCTTAATCTGTTTCCCAAAGATGCCATCAATGACACATTGCCTGATCTAGTTTCAGATCAAAAGCATAATTTGGTGCGTCGACAGGGTGCAAAGCCAACGCGTCGAGACGGCGTCAGTGAATAACAACCAACTGTTGGTTGCGGATCTTCTACAATGTTGCGTGTGGTTTCAACCGTAAGTTGATATGTTATAATTTAACCTGCATTAGTAATAGATATTTATGCAAATGCACTCACAATGTAACAGATATATTAAGCTCAGCGAATCATACTTGTAGTTTTTTAAATAAATTAAACGGATTGTAGGTAAACAACATAATCAGTAGGTAATGTATGTCCTTTAGAAAGGTCCTTATTTGGAAATAGTGCGAGTCCTTGTCTGCAATGTTGTATGTCACATGGCCTGTTTATTGTGATGCACTTGCATAACCAACCAGCTTTAGAAAGAGTTATTTGATTTTATGTTCTTGTTTTCTTTTATTTATACGTTTTCATATTTTTAAAATAATAGGTTATTAATATTTTTTCTGACAAACTGGTTTTAAAGGGATTCTGTTTCTGTTTTTTTTTATTTACATTATTTCATATTCCAGGTTTTGTTAGTATCGTTATTAGTCGCCATACAATGTTCACCATACGATGACGGAAAATACAACCCGAAAAAATATAGAGTTTACGACGATGGGAAATATTATAGACCCTTAACTGAGGGCAAATATATTCCGGGTGACGAAGGACGATACACGTACATCTACCAGCAAGGCCTATACCCTACCGACGATGGAGATTACAGATACATCCATCAAACTGGACCTAATGGCGGATTTGGTGGAGAAGGAGGTTTTGGTGGAAATGGGGGTGAAGGAGGAGAAGGCGGTTTTGGTCCTAATGGCCCCGGAGGCCCCGGAGGTCCGGGTGGTCCGGGAGGACCTGGGGGTCCTGGCGGTCCCCCAAGAGAAAACAAATACATCGGAAAACAGATTTACGCTAAGCGGTACCCGTACATTCACAGAGTGATCAAGGCACTGGTTGACAAATATGTTTCTGGTGATAACTTCGGTGAAGATTTTGACAGCAGTATTAACCACTACAAAAAAGTATACGCCGATAATAACATCCCAGTTAAATGCAGATACATGATGCCAAATAATACTTCGGAATTCGTTACACAGTACGTATTTTATTATCATTTAGATATCCACTAGGCTATCCTAAAAATAAAGAATCTAAGTAATAATAAAAATTCTAAAGTTCCTATAGGCGTTCAAAGGCCAAAGTTTAAAACCAGCGTTTGTTTTTGTTTCAGGTATCCTCCAACAGTGAACATCCCAGATGGTGAGAAATACGGATCTTACTACAGCTTCAGAGGCTCTAAACTTCTGTCGGATTCAATCACCGGCAAGCTAAAGCTCGAGTACGAAGTGTTCGTGAGGGTCGTTGAAGTCAACAATTAATATTATTTTTACTATATTTTATTTTTATATAAATTAAAAGCTTTAAAGATAGAAGACACACACTGCAGTGGAGTGTTTAGGTACCTATGTTAGTAGATCAATTGCATACACGAAGTCTGGTCGTACTGCATTGTTTGTTTTCAATCTAACATCTCATTGTTTTGGTAATTGCAAACATTTAGATAAGTGATTCAAAATTTAGTCAATAGTATAAGGACTGCATTTTATATTCTTTTAACAAAAAATCTGGTTTTGTTTTATTTTTGAATCAAGGGTGAGGCAGTGACTTTAGAACACAGTAAATTCCTTCTTTTTTGAGCTTTAGTCAATAAATTTCACCTTTTTATGTAGCGCGGTAAGCAATGACGTGAGATATGCAGGCTTAATTCCTGCTGCAAGAAATGTTTTCAGACCCTATGTCTACCTAGTGAGCTTTTTATTTAAAGCTTTCTTGATTACAGTATTGCATAAAGTATTATATCAACTTAAATAATACCAAATTGTCTAACCAATAGTATTGGGTTTGTGTGTAGTAGCTCCGTGGTGCCATGTGGAATCAGTGTCTATGAACGCGACTCTTGGTTGTTTAATTACATATTTAGCTATGTATATGTCATGCAGTTTATATTTTTATTGAAAGGACAAGGTGGACAACCTCATCTTAGAGAATAATGTTTAATGTAAGCACTAAATTTGATTTCATTCAAGTGTGACATCACGTACACTATGTAGTGAGTTGTAATTATTATGAGTTGGTATGTAAGTAATTGGTAAAATAAAACCAAATTTATACAGTGTAAATTGTTTAAATTAAATCCATTTATATCTTCTAAGCGACTACACAGGACGTAGAAATCGTAGAACATAGAAATACTGAAGCAATTGAACGGGACATGACATTCAAACCAAACTTCTGGATCGGTTGACGGTTCCAGCTACACATTGCAGTGCCAACATTTCAGTGCTCCTATAGTAAAATCGCATTCTAGAATCTTACATCTATCATCTTTACCTGAATGTTCAGGTAAAGATGATAAAATCAAAAAAGATGATAAGATGTTTAAATCATGTGATTTAAAATAAAACTGTTTTGTTCTAAATAAATTCTTCAAGAATATTGTTTCCGGTACACATAATATGCTAATAAATAAAAGAGTATCTTCTAATTCTCATCGGTTTAAATACATACACTATTATCACAGAAATGAATTCATTACTCAGTTGTAGATTATGGGTTATTCCCATCGAGCACACTGGCTAGCCCACAGGTGGAATGGTACATCAACGGTATTAACCGTGACACACATTAACATAATAAAAATAGGGGTGGCTCCCATTTGTTCTATAGAACTGTTACGTCTAGAACTGTTGAAACTTTTTTTATCCCTAATAATTGGTAACTTCCATTTGGACTATTGATACGAAAGCTAGCCCTAATGGGCTAGTTTCAATAGTCCTACCATGGAACTACAGGGATAAAAAAGGTTTTAAAAACAGTTATAGAACAAATGCGAGTTACCCAAAAATAGCAGTGCAATATTGTTGAGTGTCACTTTGGCTGCCATTATGTGATTTTTATCACATTCGAACGAAATTCCAATGTAAATTTTTGTTTTGAGATTTATAAAAAACACCAGTTTTTTAACACTTTATCAGCTTGAATGCGAAGGCACAATACTTTGATCGTTCTAAAATAATCAGCTGTCAGTCCGGCCTGCTAACTTTGAAACATCAATTTGGTGAAATGTAGAGTCAATTTATATTTTCAACTAGCTGATACCCGCGACTTCGTACGCGTGTGAAACTTTCCACCAAAATATCTGTCAACTAGCGTACGATGACCCTCGTAGCAAATTGCAGCTTTTGGCTTAGACTCTAAACCAAAAGCTGCGATTTGCTAGCTTAGAGAGTTCAAGCTGTATCTAAAAAAAAATCCACATCTTTGATTTCGATAAAATATAGCCTACGTTTTAATCCGGAAAAAAAGCTTCTGAATAGTATAAGTTTCATTGAAATTGGTCCAGTAGTTAAGGCGTGATCCGCGAACAAACAAACAGACAAACAGATAAGCAGACAAACAGACAAACTCGATTTTTAGAATCAGAATCGTTTAGTTAGTAGATCTGCATATTCAGTTTATTCATATTTTATCTTTAATTTTAGTTTTTGGTGTTTTTACAGTTTTATAATAGTATAAGATAGATAGATTTACAATAACAAAGTAGAAGGACTGGGATCTTTGGGGGGTCTTTGTCCAGCAATGAGACACTGAGGGTTTAAAATAATGAATAAATAATTCAAACAGGGATGGACAAAATAATAAGTGTAATTCATAAGACTTATCAAGTACTTATTTTGCTAGCGAGGGGAAGACAAGTGCCATCTTCACACACACAATAAAGTAGTGACTATTTGAGTAGGAGTAGAAGGAAATTGGGTTTCCTTAAATGTTCAGACTGCGAATCGACTCGGACGATATATCACGGATCAATCCCATATATGTCGCAGCCAAGGTAGCCATAACAAATAAAATTAGCATTTTCAACTCTTAAAAGATGTATTGTTGCAATAAATACTCCATTTTCGATTTGATGATTGTATAAATAGAAACGTAAAGCCAATAAGCCTATCATTCTTTTTATAAATTCTCATAGGTTAGGTTAGTTACGATGAAAACGATTTCGGTGAGTTCGCTGAAGGAAGTTCATAAAGTGATTGTGGTTTCAACATTTTGTGTTGTGGCGATGTGTTTACAATGTAATTACTGGGTGTAAATACTAAACAATTCTACTAGTGACAAAGTGAAACAATTTCACTCCTCAGTTTCCATTAAACTGAAAACCTGGCGAAAACTCCTTTGACTTCTTCCGCATCCCGTTTGATCTTGTTGATTTGCCAAGATAAAAATAGCCTATTTGTTAATCCAAATTACGAACTATATATATTCCAAGTTTAATTCAAATCGGACCAGCAGTTACAGCATGATTGAAACACACATATCCAAATACCAAACATTCAAACAACTAAATTGTGACATTTATATTATTAGTGGGATGGGATGGGATTTTTCCTTCGTAATATATGTACCTTTTATGAGCACTGTAATATCAACAGATTTCCGTTCTACTCTTCGCTGCGGTTGCCTTCAGCGGCGCTGAAGATGATGGCAGCTACCGGCCCGGCGGGTACGGTGGAGACGATGGTAGCTATCGCCCGGAGAACCGGGGCTTCTACCAGCCTACTTTTAATGCACAGTACACCCTGGCGCAAAGAAATGGCAAATACGGCTCGATATACTCAACGTATCGGCCGCCGACGTATCTGAAGGCGCTCAACACTGAACTTCTGGCGCCTTTTGTCAAATATGGTGACGGGTAGGTTTTATTTTAAATAAGCGACTACTTTAAATTAATATATTAAGTTAGCCAGTAGTTAAATAAAAACAATAAGTTACCTTAGTAGAAAAAATATGTCAAGAAACGATTTGGAGATTCTATTTTCTAAGCTTTATGAACTCTATTTGGTAAGTTTTCCTTACAGGTTGATAGAGCAATAGTGCATCGAAGCAAAGTAGGCATTATTATCAGGGTATTTTAGCTAACATCCAAGTCGTAAGCATGTTTTATGGTTTCTCAGTTCAAGGAAAATATAAAATAAATAGTGTTGATTTAGATTTGGACCTTTCGCAGAAAAGATTTTGTGGTTTCCCTAATCAGAACCACTCACGTAGCAATAAAGTATTCATAAAGCCGTTGTTATTTTAAATTTAAATGAAATATATCTTTTCAGAGTCGACAATGCCGCCTACGCTTCTACAGTGGCACCGGTAACTTATCGTCCTCCAGTAGTTACAACTACATACCGGCCAATTGTGTATTCTACAGCAACGCCCACAATTCAGCCAGCTTACATCAGAACCCAATACAATTCTGAGAAGGCAGCTAACATTGTTCGACAGGAAAACGATGTTGATTTGAACGCCTATCATTACTCCTACCAAACTGACAATGGTTTAGTTGCTGAAGAATCAGGCGCTGTAGAACCTTCGGTAAATGGCGGTGGTACTAGAGTCAGAGGTTTCTATCAGTACGTGGGCAGCGATGGATTAACGTACAGAGTGGATTACACGGCTGATGAAAATGGCTTCCGGCCGGTTGGGGCGCACTTGCCAGTACTAGGAGCGAAGTAGAACCGAAAACTTAGGACGCTAAAAATGTAAACGAAAAAAAAAAGTGATTTATGTACAATATAAAAAAGTATTAGTAAAGATTTATTGGCAATATTTTTTATTGTTTGAAGAATGTAAGGATATTCCCCAAGCGGCTATTGAGTCACGATGGAATTTAAGTCTTTATTTTCTTTACAGCATCTTATGTAGGTATACTGTTTTTTTACGATATCTGAGTCATTGTATGGCTGCAGTTTAAGTTGGTCCGCATTCTTGTGTCAGGTTCAAAAATATTATTAGACATCTACACAAGGAAAGGGGGTTTTTGGCTTCTCTTCAGACGTCAGGGGCCATTCACAGTGCGTTAAGTATGGGTTAGGTTCATTTTAAAGTAGTGAATAAATTAATTTAAAGTTGTACTGAACGCAATAGATTTTTGAGATACCATTGTAGCTACAACAAAACGTACTTAGAAAATACTTATTTAGACCTTTTTTTAGTAAGTACAACTATATTATGGAACAAGCCGATGGCCCACCTAATGTCAAGTGGTAACCACTGCTTATAACACCGCATTGCCTCACTGAGCACGACCTTCATGCTCAAGTATTTGAAGAAAAAGTACAGTCTGCGGGAAAACAGAGAATTAGCACAAAAACTTTTTTGACGCCGATCCAGTTTTTATCAGAAATCCCTAAAAACGTTTACCGAGTTATATGCGTATACATTTCGAAGGAAATAAGTCTGCAGTTTTTTTATTAGCATAAATAGTGGAACAAGCACATGACCCTTCTGATGTTAGGCGGTGGAGGCTTACATATACTACTATTTAGTATATACGGCTGATTAAGACAAAGAAAACTGGTTGGTTACATGCATCAAAAAATAAAAACAAATTTGTTACATACAAATCGCCACTTCTAATTTTATTTGCTATGAAAACCAAAATACTACCTATGTTTCCAGTTTATTATTATTTAATTTTTAATTTACGACGAAAAAAATCCTACGAAATTGGTTAGTCGAATTGCATTTTTCTGAAGAGTTTTATGCATTTCTAGTATTCTCGGTTGGTTTAATAGAGTGTTTTCATCCCTCTAAGAAACCAGATCGATTGGTATCAAAAAAGTTATTGTGTAAAATGGCTATTTTTTATTTTATTTTAGATAGTGAAAAATTGACCGTATGTACCCTCTACATACAGTCGATTTTTCACTATCAGTTTTTAGTATTTAGTAAAAACGTATTTAGTATTTTTGTTTTCATAGCAAATAAAATTAGAAGTGGCGATTTCTATGTACCAAATTAGTTTTTTTTGCTGCTTGCAACCAGTTTTCGTTGTGTTAAGCAGTATGTATATTAAATAGTAGTATATGTAAGCCTCCACCGTCCAACATCAACAACAACAAAAACAAAGAAAATATAAGATTAGTGAAAGAAGGTAGGTATTCAGTTGGCATACCTACACAACATACGTTTTTTTAGCATATTCACGAGCTCATTTACCCCTAAATTAGATTTTGCACATTGACTGGCTTTATGTACAAAAAATAACCTACGGAACGGTACGACAAACACATTGGTATCTATTCTCTTGTAGCATTTTTCTAAAATATAATTATAGCAGTCTCTATTGAGAGACTGCTATAATTTTAGAGCCGTCAGGTTCCTGGCAATGTATTTTTGTTGTTTAACCATGATTTTTTGGAAAGTAATGCTCAAATACTTATTTTCGTCTTTCACGGATTTTTTATTCTTTTTTTCTAGAATCACTAAACCATGGCAAATAATGATATCGATTCTCTTGTTGCATTTTTCTAGCGTTTCAGTTTATGAGAAAGGGACGGCAACCTTTTTAGTCATGTCAAATTAGGTTAGTTTAGAAAAATGCAACATGAGAATCGATACCATTATTTGCCATGGTTTAGTGATTTTAGAAAAAAAGAATAAAAAATCCGTGAAAGACGAAAATAAGTATTTGAGCATTACTTTCCAAAAAATCATGGTTAAACAACAAAAATACATTGCCAGGAAATATTTTTCATTTGCCTTGTAGGTATCCACTATTAGAATGTTATGCGCATAATTTGTTGCAATTTAGGGTGTTAATGACTACAAAATCGAATAAGGAATCAATCATCGGTAACTTGCTTCGCTCCGCAGCTTTGCTCACATCATGCCTACCTGGACTTAAATAGCTAAAATAGAAGCCTGTTCAAGAGATGAAATTATCAGCTCAGCGTCTTGTGAGTTTGATTGAGACACCAACGTTCATCCGCTCATCTTTTACATTTTTAAGTCGGTCGTCAAATCGTCCCTAGGCAACTGGGCCCACGTGGCGTGAAAAGAATCGGCCCATTCGTTATTTTCTGTCACTGACTGAACCCAATTTCCAGTCGCACTGGAGAGTATTAGTACAAGTAATTGCACTGAGATTTTGTACTGTAACCAACAAAATGTTCAGTAAGATACACATACATTTTAAAAAATCAACTAAAAAGAAACATCAATTTGTCTATTTTCTGGTTTCATCATCAGATGTTGATGATGATGACAGTTTATTGGGATTATTCTGACCATAAACAAAACCCCATTCTAAAGTCACAGGAAAACGCAATACGTTATTTTATTTACATGGAGAACAATTTTTTTTTATTAAAAATCCAATCGAATGCTACAATTTTGATAAAATTTGCATGGGACCAACTTGGAAGTCATATCTTTACATTTTTTTTTCAAGTCGGTTTGTTAATAAAAAATAGATAGATAGATAGAATATTCTTTATTGTACACCACTTTTAGGTAAACAAAATAACAAAAAAAATACCATAAAAAAACATACAAACTAACTGATAGCTTCCTCATTTTTTGAAGTTGGTTAAATTTTACACAGGTATATTTTTAAAGAATCAATTACATTTACATTTGTTGACCCTTGTAAGTATTAGTTCCTTATAATAATTTAATTGATATATTAAGGTGTGTATAATATAGAATTCGTTTTGTTTCAATTTTATTACTATTAGTTCCAGCTAACTAGTTCACTTCTAGATTCTGGATGCGTTTTATTGTTTTTTTAAACGGTTTCATCAGTATTAATAGATTTAATTAATATACAGCTGCAAACTTAATATGACACTATCAATGCCGAATTGCGTAAACAGTTTTGGTGAATTAGTATAAAAGTTAAAAACACATCATCTGAGGACATCAGTTGTCAAACATTCATCTAGTAACAATGAAGTTTGCTGTAAGTGAATTCTGGATTAAGTGAAAGTTGCAGTTTGTGAACAGAATTAATCAATATAATTTTTCAGATCGCGTTCGCTGCTATCATAGCTGCTGGATCAGCGCAGTTCGCAGGGTTTTCAACTCCGCGTCCTTTCCAGTACAACCCGAGCACAGTTTTTCCTTCGTCTACACCGCTGCCACCCCGCCCAGTTTACCCTACGTCTTACCCTACTAGGGTATCTAACGATGCTCAGGCTAATATTGTGCGCTACGAAAATGACATTAGCCCCGATGGTAGCTACAGATACGCGTGAGTACTATAAATAATTTTTCCTTTTATATAATAGTTTTTTAATAGATGCTCAGAATATCATATGGTACCTACGTGAGAAAAAAAAGTAATCCATCTGTCTTCTTTTTTTTAAAAAATCAATGATAAATTAAATGTTATAGAAAGTTTTGTCTACACATTATCTCCAGTAAATTTCATACTAATAATTTGAGTAGTTTCCGCTCGCGACTTCGTTCCAACCTGTTTATTCTTTCTACCTTGTAGACTGTTTTGATTTCTCGGGATAAAAAGTAGCTTATAGAACAGAATGATAAGTAAGAAAATGACAAAAGAAACTATGCGTGTCAGACGATAAATACATTTAGACTTAATAAGGTCACTGTCTTATTCGTCTTAATTAATAATTAAGCGATTATAGCTTTTACACCGTTTGAATAAAACCAATCATGTTTTATTGGTACACGTATTGATGATACCAGAACTAAGCCTTGTCAAACATCTATCTATAAATATTAAAATGGCATCAGTTCGATGACAAAATGAATATATAAATTAGGCAAGAATTCATCATATTTAAAAAACCTGTAGTAGGTATTTAACATGCAACTTCGATGAGACCTTGATGGATAAAACGAAGCAGAAAATTGTATTGATGAATATTATCATCTGGCTTTGCCCAACACAGTGAAGGGTTATTTATATCACTACGAACGTACTACGAATAAAATAATCATTTTTATTTTAATTAAATTTAGAAAGAGCATGCATTAGAAAGAGCAACATACTCTATGCTTCTGCTTTAAACTAAGTGACTATGTTATAGTATAAAAGAGGAGCCGTGTTGGCCGAGTGAGATTGAACCTCGACTTTCGATCCGAAGGTCGTGGGTTCGAAACCCGGCCGTGCTTCAATGGATTTTTCGTTCGAAGAAATTTATATGCGCATTAACACGAGCTTTAACGGTGAAGGAAAACATCGTGAGGAATCCCTTGGCTAAGTCAGTTCCGCACGTATTGACCTTGTCTTTCCTGTGGATATGGCTGACTAGGCTGAGAGGATGGTATAGGTGCTGGGCAAGCCTACTCCATCTAAACATCATTGTCCCAGGCACTACAATGTGTCGTTAAGTGTAGGCATAGGTTGCTTCCTGACGCTGTATAAATCATCTTCAATAGATGTAAAGGCCTATTTTTTTTATTTTTTTTATAGTACATAAATTATCATCATCATCATCTCAGCCCGGTATCACCCACTGCTGGGTATAGCCCTCTTTCATGTTATGCCAGCCTTCTCTGTTTGCAAGACGCAATGTGGATAAGAACATTATTAATTAAAGTAATAGCTAATAATTAGTGTTTTTAAAATATTAATGATTAAAAATATGAAATATGTATATAGGTAGGAAAATTATAATATAAATCATGTCGATGCAGTTGTCAGAAATGTTTCCTATTGCCAGTGGTTTGGATTAGTTGACCTATCTACAGATCATTGCAATCGTCTGTAAATAGATAAACCTGTTATGTGTGTATTTTTAAAGTGTTTTTTTATTGTTTGTTTTTAGTTATGAAACCGATAACGGTATCGCTGCTCAAGCTCAGGGCACACCACGTGATTTCGGTGGCAACCCCTCCGTAGTTGGTTTGGTCTCCCAAGGCTCATTCGCCTGGACTTCTCCTGAAGGTGTACCCATCGGCATCTCCTACACCGCTGATGAAAACGGATACCAACCTGTGGTATGACCTAGGAATTTATTAATTGATAACATGGTTATGCATCGTTTTATGCGATGGACATATCACATCAGGTGGTCCATCAGCCTGTTTCATCATTTAGTTATATAAAAAAAATGTAAGGCTATTCATACGTAATTTTTTTTTGTACATTTAACACGACGCTTTCTAGTACCAAACCACAGATTATATAATACTATACCAAACTAAGCATAGCTTATACTATGGAAATTAGATTGCTGATAGAATACCTATATATTTGACTAATGTTTTTTTTTTATTTACAGGGTGATGCTATCCCCACTCCTCATCCAATCCCAGAAGCAATCCTAAGGGCACTAGAGTACATCGCGAGAAACCCCCAGAAGAACTGAAATTCTTAATAGCTAACTAAATTATTTTTATCTCATACCTATTAGTTATACCCATTTTAATAAACTTATGTCGACTCGATCACCTTACCAAGCAAAACTGTTAGCTGTTAGTTAACTGTTGGCAGCAACAAGGAACTGGTTGTAATGTTTGTAACATAACAATGTAACGAATCGTTGTAATTCTTCAACAATGTCCATAAGTTGATAATATATTATTAAAATCGTGTCACTTACACAAACTTATAATTATTATTTTTGGTTACTAGCTCATAATACCCACTGTTACCATAACGTGAAAAATCGACTTAGTGACGATTCGGACAAAATCTACTTACTGTAATGCACAGATCACAAGGCCTGACAAACCCTGACGCATTTTGCATATTGCACAGACGAGTGAACAATTATTATAGAAACTTGGCCCGTACTTAGTTGGGTATAAAACGAGTAATAGTCTCAATCACTTCGATATGCGTTCATAAGTACCAACTAATTTAATTTCTGAAGCAAAAGTTTACACCAAAGAACTAAATTGGTTTTTGGTAAATGTTTCTTATTTTTAACCTACCTAAAAAAAGAAAAAGGTTCTCAATTATTTTTTTAAATGTTTTTTACCTTATAATTCCATTTTTTATGAACCGATTTAAAAAATCTTTTTTATCTGAAAGGACTTTGTAACATATTTGAATCATTTTTTTTTATCAAAATCGGTTCAGTTGTTTTGCAGTTAAATAACAATAACTGGAAAAAACACGTACATGACACTGCCGATTTTGCTTTCCTGTAACTTTTCAGTGTTTACGATTAATAAAATAATCCCAATGAACCGCCATCATCCACCCTGATGATGAACCTGGAACGTAGTCAAATTGAAGTCAGTTTTTTGAGTTTTTAAACTCATAAATTATTTCTATACCTCTAAAACCATTTGAAAATTCTTCACACTCAATAACTACTACTACGGTTATTTATCATATCAGTAATATTTATTAATGCCAAATGCTGTCCAAAGTGTATTATTCTTACTATTAGGAAAGTGCTTTTTTCTGCAACACAGCGCGAGCTAAAACCGAAAGCCGCGTTAATATTTAGTAAATATATTTTATACTTATTTATGAAAAAATGTTGAAAATATATGTAACTCGAATAAAGTGTAGTACCGGAAATAAGTATATACACCAGTGTTAAACCATCGCGTTCTGTTCATTCACCCGACCAAAAAATATCAAAATGCAAAACAAAATCCAGCCTTTGCAAATTTATTTACTAAGCTGAAACTATTATAATATATTAAACACATACTAACAAATTTTTTTGACTTAACTTAGTTAACCTCTGTTGTTCTTTCAAATCGAATAACCAAATAGTACATGTAAATGCTGATTTACACATCCGTAAGCACAGCGGCTCATATTTACAATACATAAAGGGGCGAGTTCAAAGTGTGCCATAATTCCGAGCGTGGACCGAGATGCCGAAATATGGTTTTTACGTGAATGAAAAGTACAGAGTTTTTATCTGCCAAAACTGTTTGTGTTGTTCTGAGATAAATAGCAAAATGTGTGCAAAACAATGGGCATTATGTGTATGTATGCTGCAAGTATGTTTGTTAGAGCATAATTTTCAAACCGCTAATCGGATCTTCATAGAATTTTGTAGGTCTACAGACAGTAGGTACTTACCAGTAAATTTTATACTGGTAAATTTTACTGTCAAGTAAATTGGTTTATTGGTTGATACATTTATTTTTCAAGGTATGTGGTATAGTGGTTGTTATGAAAGTTATAATATAAAGGTCCAAACAGGAGCTAAACAAGAAGTTCAAAAGAAATCAAGTAGTGTGCCATTATGGTAAGTAGGGTGCCTTTGTTTTAAACATTCCAACATCATATTTTGCGCTATAGTTAGTCAAGTTGTATAATTAGGTAAACCAGTAAGCCGTGAGCTTCGATTTCATAAAATTTGATGACTTTGTAGTTTAGGTAAGACTGGTAGGTTAGCTGGATCGCAGCATCTATGCAATTTGCAAAGTTTATCTCGCCACTTTTTTTTTTTTTTTTATGAGCAATAGCTAAGCATTTGGCTGCCAGCACACCTGGTGGTAAGTGTAGCTGCAGCCTAAGGTGGAGCACGCTTAGCTATAATCCACCTATTCACTCTTTTCTTGAAAATTCCTAGGTTATATCTTTCAGGAAATACTGATGATAGCAGAGAGTTCCACTCCTTGGCAGTTCGCATTATGAAGGTGGAGGCAAAGCGCTTTGTGCGATGATATTGCCACTGCTGCATTGTTGAAGAATATTTTATTGTGTTTCTGATTTGGTAACTACGGGTCGAACTATTGCTAACGCCACGTAATTATGAATGAGTGTATAAACTAGCTCGCAAGTGTACAACCCCGCCAATGCCCCGCAGAAAACTCATCGTTACAGTACCATTACCTGGCACTCTACTTATATGAGTGTAAATCGGCTTTAAATTATAAACTATTCTTATGTAGATATTTGTCAATGACATTCAAATATACGTATATTTTAGTAAATAACTTGTCAAGTAATATTATGATCTTGATCTATCAAAACTATTGTTCAATATTTATAGACGAATTATAAAATTAGATCACACTAAAGTGTCATAAAAGTCTACCGAAATCTAAATTAGTGGTTTATGTAATAAAAGAGGCTGTGAATATGCATAATATTAATTTGCGTGAGTTTTTTTTTTAATATTTTTCAATACTAGAATTTTGAGTACCTACCAAGAAATATTTTGTACATTACATGAGAATTACAGTCTTAATGTACTTACCTACTATTTTTTTACTGCGTAGGTACATACCTCAATGAGAGAAACATTTAGTCGGGGGCTTAAAATACGATGTTCCTGATTGTACCTAGCCGCAGTGTTCCGCAGTTATCTGGTTTCCTATACACATCATCATCATTATCATGATGTGAAAGATCAACCAATATTGGAATGAAACCAAGACTTTAATTTCAGAATATTTTTGAAATGAAAACTTCTTTAGCATCGTTGTGATTTGAAAGTCGATGAAACGAAAAAACAAAATAGTTCAACCCCCACAAAACGCAAAACACTTCGATAGCGCGTTCTAACATCCGACCAAACTTAGCAGTGCCATCTAGTTATGATTTAGGGCAATATGAGCATAGAACCATTCATTTCTAACTAAATAAGTTTAACCAATTAATTTAGTATTTATTTTTATGTACTTAAGTACATAAAAATAAATACTAAATTAATTTCACATTAAACACAGAGCGAGAGTGAATGCGTGGCACTCAAAGTATAACTTCTTCCGCGCGGAGGGACTCCACGCACTGGTTTTTTCTTGAAGGTTTCACTTCTACCACGTGTAAATATACACATGTTTTTTTTATTTTATTTTGTTTAAACATGGACATTGATTTCTTAAAATAATCTCAACTAGTAGTTCGCCCCGAACTGAGATCTCGTGATGGTCGGAGGTTAATAAAACCCAAACAATTTTTATTGACCAATGGTTGTAATAAACTTTGCAAATCGCTTTGAAATCGCCGTCTAGCTAAGTACCAGTCTTACTTGAACTATAAAATCACTGAAACTCCAAGAAATGGTAGCTCACGTTATACTGGGTTTGCCAATTTTATAATTTTTACAACAACTCAAAAACTATTAAAGCTAGAATCAAAATAAAAACGGTTTTGGAATTTTTACGCAAAGCCCTATCACATGACACCCCACTTGATATTTTGGTACGACTATTTTTTACTCCCCTTGGAACCTCATAACTTTCCAACCCCTTGATCGATTTACTTTATTTTACAAACCAGTAAAACTTAAGAGTAATATCCGTATACCTACCCAATTCTGTGAAGATCAGATAAGCAGTTCAAAAGATCTACGAACAAACATACAAACATACAAAGCATTTTTGTCCAAGTTGTCACTAAGATTTCGTTCGCTTCGCTCACTCGATCAATTAGGATGAAACGGTGACTTTGAAAGCATACTGTTATACTGTAGCGCCATCTATCTCGCTACATAAGAACTAACATGAGAAATATCCTAGATCGCGCAAACGAAGTTATCACGGAGTTTGAACATAAGTAATACTACCGAATACCATCCATCGGTCCTCGGACCCCGAGCCAAAGGTCGCTCGGCGTGGAAGATCTTCCCTTTTCGTAGGAGGACATCTATCGCTACAATGTTCTCCTCACTGGTGACCAGCCGACGTGATCCAGCCGTCAACCACTACGGAACAGCTGCCGAAGCCTGACGACTGGAGTTTCCTGAACACGCACAACCTTCTTCAACCATCAAGCCGATCTAGCCGGATCATCATCTATCTACTTTCTCTCATCCTCCCAGCTTCTATCAGCCATGCAGCAGCAGCAGCAATCATCAGCCAGCAGCCCTCCGCAGTTCCATCGCAGCCGCAACAGTCAGCTTCCTGGACCTGCAGGCTATCGCGACATCTCCTCATCGTTGCTACATCCAGCACATGAATCCCAGCACCTGTCTCGACTCACCGCAGACCCGCCAGATTCACGCCAACAGCAACGCCACCGCACCGCTTCGTCTCGACTCACCGTAGACAACAAGCGCATCTCGTTCCGTCTCGACTCACTGTAGACAATGAACGCTTCGCATCGCATCTGCTCACCACGTCTCGACTCACCGTAGACAATGAGCAACGCTGGCACAACTTGGCTTTCATCGACGCTGCTACCAACAACGGATCGACCTCCGGTCTGGAAAGGGAGTGATGTAGCGCCATCTATCTCGCTACATAAGAACTAACATGAGAAATATCCTAGATCGCGCAAACGAAGTTATCACGGAGTTTGAACATAAGTAATACTACCGAATACCATCCATCGGTCCTCGGACCCCGAGCCAAAGGTCGCTCGGCGTGGAAGATCTTCCCTTTTCGTAGGAGGACATCTATCCTACCATGTTCTCCTCAATACTAACTTGAAACATTTTTATTTTTGTAGTTTTTGTTGATTCTAACAATAAACTTAAAGCACTGTATGCACTGAACATCATGCCAAGCCAAACCGTTTCTTCATACATAGGGCCTACTTAGAAAAAACAAGTCAAGTCAAGTGCGAATACCGAGGTCTTTTTACTTTAAAACTATGCAAGTTAAAGATTTCACTTAATTTTTCGTGTAAATCCACTTATTTTTTTATAACATACAATTTGAAATGTTATTATTTCAAATTTTTGATTCCATAAACAAGGTCATTTTAAGGACATTTTCATCGTAAGTCAAAAATTATGCATAATAGAAAAAATAAAAGTTGTCTTAAAATCTACAAAACTACATCTTTAATTTTACCCCCTCTATTTTGACATTTTTATAATAAATATGAAAAAAATGATGTTTTTCACTTTCTATACATACAATAATAAATATGATCTAATAACTGTTCCAATTTTGAAGTCAATAGTTCGAATAGTATCTGAGATAATACGGTTTTTTACAGACGAACAAAAGATCAAAGTCGCATCATAAGGGTTTCGAAACCCTACCTACGTGATCGGAACCCTAAAAAAAACCAACGTCCACGTGTTTCTTCATTTGATGTTACACTGCGCGGTATGTATTTAAACTTCAACTCAACTGCGGAGCTTTCATCGTATTGCCGCGCAGTGTAACTCAAAATGTAGACAACTAATCTACTCTGTGAAGAAAATACGAAAATGTAGTGTATCCTCTTTAGTGGTTCTAAAAATTAATATACGATGACATAATAGACAAAATCAGATCCTCCGAAGGATACAGATAGTCCAAGTAGTATTTTATCAATTTCTAGTCTCACGTTAAAATTATTTAAATGTTATTGCAGTTCTCGTCTAAAAGTGGGTGGTTCCCTGAGTGATATAAAAGCCTGCGCAGATTTTTGACCCGCATTCGAACTAGTTCATCGAAGCTAGCCAATCTTAGATTTTTACCATGAAATTCTTAGTAAGTAAATTTACAAAAAATATATAAACTTATTACGTTGTTTCAAATTGTCATTAACCTAAAATTAATTCTTTTTTTTTACAGATAGTAGTATTGGCTTTCGTGGCTGCGGCCGCCGCCCAGGTACCATATAACTCGGGACAATACAACGCAGGACAGTACTACCCTGGACAATACAATCCGCAACGTTACAACCCCTTCAGGAACCCGTACAGTCGTTTCACTACCCCCTCCCCGTTCCGTCCCTTCGCCTCCAGCACTTTCGCCCCTCCCGTGTACCCTACCTTCGCCCCCGTATACTCTACTCCCGCCCCTGTGTACTCTACCCCCGCCCCCGTCCCAGTGGTCTCCAAAGTCTACAACCCGGACGCCCGTAACGCCAACATCCTCAAATACGGAAATGAAATCAAGCCCGACGGCAGCTACAGCTACTTGTAAGTAATTCTTATTTTACAACCGTTTTTTGATAAAACAAAAATAGAATTCACTGCTACTCCAAAAAGAACTGAATATCTTTAGATATAATGATTATAATAGCTTATGTTGCCTAATATAAAAAAAATGGTGTACTACGTGGTGATAATGGGCGTGCATAATATTTATTCAACAGCTACGAGACTGAAAACGGTATCGCCGCTCAGGAAGAGGGTGTTCCTCGCAATCTTGGAGGAAACCCCCCTGCCATTCCAGACGTTGCCTCAGGCTCATACGCCTACACCTCCCCCGAAGGTATCCCTGTCTCAGTCCGTTATGTAGCTGATGAAAACGGTTTCCAGGCCGAGGTGAGTTTAACTTTATTGAAACTAATTTATGACACTTCACTGACACTATTTAATTCAACGCGGCTTGACCGCAAGATGGTATGTAATGGAGCTCGAAAACTTTAGTTGTAATATTTCGAACTTTAGCATTAGGTGCCCAAATCATTTAAAATTGAAATAGGGGATCGTTAGTAGCAACTGGTTTTAACTTGCTGAACACAATGAAAATTTCAGGTATATTTTATTAAAGTTTTTGATTTCCTTGGCACTCAGACTGCAGACATATTGTGATGAATCTGATAAGAAAAAATGTCGGTCGATATAATATTATCGAATTTTAGAAATAAGTTCCTTTTCTTATAATTTACATAATTACTCAAAAACTGAATCATAATAAATTTTTTGTTTTTCAGGGCAACGTTATCCCCACCTCACCTCCCATTCCCGCACTGATCGCTCGCGCCCTCGAATACATCGCGAAAAACTCCCCCCAACGCAAGTAAACGCAAAACTCCTGAAATCTCACCGTCCGGTACAAATACTCAACGTACATAGTACGTTTACTTATTAGTATTCTCATAGATTAAATGTGATATTTTATATCTTACGATTTATCTAAGTAATATTTATATGCAAGTGTAAATAAAAAAAATTAATAGACCACTAAGGCATGTTTTTCTAATCTTTGACGACTGATTAGTATACCTTACCCAACAACCACGTAGGTACCGTTAGAGTTCAGAGTATGTATAGACATAAATCAAATAAAAATAGACAAACAATTATTATTCACACAACGCTTTAACTAAGCTAAATTGAATAAATAATTATATTGCTATCTGCAAAAAAATATTGAAATGCAAAACCTCTAAAAAAGTTCACGATCAGATACAATACAGATCTACTTATATAGAAATGAACTATTTTTTCCGATACGCCTTAAATTAGGGGTAGATAAGTATTTAAATGGAGAGTATTTAGCAGATTAATTCTTCACGTTGCGTAAATTTAGTTTACACCTACTGCTTCGTTTTCTTCACCATTTGAAGGACCACACTACTGAATTTCAATTCATTAAAAATTAATGCGTCGTAAAATCCAAAATAATCACAAAAATGGGGACGACACGATCACTACGCATAATTTATAAAGTGGTTCTTCAGATAATCAATTTATGAATTCAAGAATTCATCAATTTAAATTAAGTTACGAATTGCCGATTACATCCTGGATTAGAGATTAACGTCATAGTATGATATTTTTAAATGGAATCTGATATTTTTATTGTAATCATCTTTTTGCCTCTCCAGAGTCGTAGAGTACATCGAAATACCTCGAAAATACTTCAGTATTTACCTAAATAGCTTTGAATGAATGAATGAATGAAAATACTTTATTCTACGTAGGTACACCGTACAAATTAATATGCGAGACAGATTATATTATATTACGTACAATGAGCGGTCTTATCGCTAGGGAGCTTTGAAAACAGATACTGCTAAATCATGGTATTACGAATCATTGTGATGTAGAAACCGAAAGGCCATGAAATTCGGATTCGGGCGATGGGCCGTTTGGATACAAATCGACAGTTAATGACACGTCGGTTGGGTCTTCTATAAGTGCGTCCTTGATTTTTATAGGCGTCACATTAGTTTACAGGAGAAGGCGAATACCCACGCGATTGCACGGTAGTCATCCATGTCAAGATTACGTAATCCACGGATTTTTGATCCACAACTGGTTCGGAAGATTAATATACGTTATGACCTTAAGAGATTTATTAAATAGATGTAAACTTATAGGTCCTCTCTTGTTTATTGATTCATCGCTTGCGTGAACTTTATTACGGACGATTAAGATTCTGCTTTGGTATATTTAAATATCGTAAAGGTGTTACAAGTAACATTTTATGACATCCGCAATAGGAATCGATGGAATCAATGGCGTAACGGTTTAATGCATGCTCGGCCCGTTTCATAAGAATGGTCGTAGTATCGAATCCCATCGGCTCATAATAAAAGTATCTGAATGAGTTAAGTGTGAAAACAGCTTGATGTAAAGACTTGTTTATTTTATGTTAAACAGGTGATTTCAGCAGGTCAATAAGATAATAATAGCCTACCTATGAAAAAACTTAAACAAAATAATCAGCATGGAATTGTGTATAACAAAGTTTATAGATCTTATTGTATTGTAAATGTTGTAATTATAAAACAAGAGTTATTGCTTCCGGCTAATATTTAAATTTGAGTCGTCTTTATTACAAACTGGTCTAATTTTAATGGGCTACCTATTTTAGATTATTTATTCGTGTTTTTTGGTTAATGGCTAAGTTATCGTAATCCAAAAGTTTACTGTTTTTTTTGATGATAATTTGATTAAGTAGGTCAATGTTGAATACTAACTCTGTTAGGTTTATGTAGGTACTATTATCTCAAGATTTTTGGCCTCCGCGTCGTAGTAAATATTTGCTAGTTTGTGGTATTCAAACTGGTAACTCTTGTGTCTTATGAATATACGCTGAAACGGCACACAATCTGTCGATATTATTCTATTCATCAATCAGAAAATGTCATTTACGTATGTACCATTTGAGAAGGTACCATTATGTACCATTCAGATTTGGTTTTTTAATAGAGTTAAGTTTGGTTTACGATATATAGGTATTTATTGATGTTATTCTAGGCAACACACTTATATAGACTGCAATACAAAGAGAAGTTGAAACAATTAAAACTAGTAGTTCGCCCCGAACTGAGATCTCGTGATGGTCGGAGGTTAATAAAACCCAAACCATTTTTATTGACCAATGGTTGTAATAAACGTTGCAAATCACTTCGAAATCGCCGTCTAGCTAAGTACCAATCTTACTTGAACTATAAAATCATTGAAACTCTAATAAATGGTAGCTCACGTTATACTAGGTTTGCCAATTTTATATTTTTTACAACAACTCAAAAACTATTAGACCTAGAATCAAAATAAAAACGGCTTTGGAATGTCTACGCAAAGCCCTATTATATGACACCCCACTTGATATTTTGGTACGACTTTTTTTTTTACTCCCTTTGGAACCTCATAACTTTCCAACCCTTTGACCGATTTACTTTATTTTTCAAACCAGTTAAACTTAAGACCTCGAGTAAATTTTTTCCTTGCACGGGAATGACGGGGAACTTACATATTTTGTTTATAATTATGTTTTGAACAATTTTCAGCTTGTTGGGACTTTATGCACCTTCACCCTCATTTTTTGGTCTAAATTGACCGGACTACTTTCTCTCTTCCATTTAATTACTTCACTATGTCAAATCGTAATTTAAAGAACCCAAAAAACCTATCATCTCCTTTTTAAAACAAATTACAGTAGTAGACTTAACGGACAATTTCCGTAGGAAATAAAATAAAACAGCATTATTAGAGCCTGTGAAGCAGTGTTCGACCAGGCACGTCATATTATACTAAGAATATTGACATTCTCTGGAAACTAAACATGAATGAGTGATGCGGTAGTAGGCAGCGATCTTCACCTCTGCTATCGTGATGCTATGCGGTCCATCTTTGCGGATCGACCTTAGCATTTGATGTGCTAGGCGACTGAGCCTGTATCTTATAGTGTACAGTCACCTCGTGATGAATGCCGCGTAAAGTGCATTTAGTAGCGCATATTTATAAAACAAAGAAAAATTAAAATGAAGTTGGCTCACGACTGTTATAATAATCAGGCCTTTGCATTTGATTTAAACAGCTCCAAGGGCTATACTTTTATAAACGGGATGCTGGCAGTGTCTGGTACATGATTTAGATGGAGTACCTACGCTTGCTCAGCACCTATCCTACCCGTTCAGTCTAGTCAGCCTTAACCATAGGGAATTAGGGACAAAAGTCAATACGTGTGGAACTAACTAGGCCGCGGGTTTTCTCACGACTGTATCCGTGGGTAGAAGATATCTTCTCATATTGGTGTTAAAAGTTTTGAAAATGTCCGAGGTTAGTCCAAGGCACGTTCAAAAACGATTTTGGCTATTGGTCACGCGTTGTACGTTACGCACGTATTATGCTTTGTAGAACCTAATAAGTTGCGAGGACATCACATTGAAATTATGATTATAATTTGCGAATTATTGACTTTTCAAATATATGTAACTGATTATTTTTGCTATTTATTACCACTAGGTACCTCTTTTGTTTTATTTCAATCTAAAAGATTTAAAGTGCTTAAATAATTAGAAATGTTGTACATGTAACCTGTATTATGTATAAATGGAACTTGAACTGGGTTCCTGGCTACAAGCTGTACCTAACGTTTTTTTCTGTCGTCCAAATTACCCACAAAATTGTTTAGACCCGAGTCCACTTAGAATAATGTATTTAGCTTAAATTTTGATACCATTTTCTATTAAAAAAATGACGGTTATAAATACATAACAACTAGCTGATACCCGCGATTTCGTACGCGTGCGAAAGTTTCCACCAAAATATCTGTCAACCAGCATACGATAAACCTCGTGCCGAAGGCGACTTTTGGTTTAGAGAGGTCAAGCTGTATCTAAGAATCCACGTCTGTCATTTCAATAAAATATAACCTATGTTTCAATCCGGAAAAAGGGCTACTGATTGGCCTTGAATGAGTTTCATTGAAATTGGTTCAGTAGTTTGGTCGTGATCCGCGAACAAACAAACAGATAAACTCAATTTTCAGAATCATCAGAATCGTTTATTTAGTAGATCTGCATATTTAGTTTATCCATATCTTTAATTTTAGTTTTTGGCTTTTTTACAGTTTTATAATAGTGTAAATAGATGAATAAAAACTTTTTAAATAAGACATTTATAATACCCGCTTAACGTAGGTAATGTATAGAGCTTGGAGAACCTTAAGGTCAAGCGTCATAGATTAACTTAAACTACATTAAATGTGAATGGTATGTCAAATAAAATTGTAAAATCTGTAAGTCAAATAGAAGAATATTAAATATAAAAAACAAAATCAAAGTTCAAATCAATTATGTTTTTATTAGCTGATCTATCACTATTACAAAAAAGTGTAAATCAAAGTCACTTCCCGCGTCTGTCCTAATGTCTGTATGTATGTACGCTTAGATCTTTAAAACTACACAACGGATTCTGATGCAGTTTTTTTTATGTAGATAGAGTGATTCAAGAGGAAGGTTTATATGTATAATACATCATCATCATCACTGCATTGCACCCGTGCAAAGCCGGGGCGGGTCGCTAGTACTATTATAAAACTGTAAAAAAGCCACAAACTAAAATTAAAGATATGAGAAAACTAAATAAGCAATTCTACTTAATAAACGATTCTGATTTCAAAAATCGAGTTTGTCTGTTTGTTTCACTGTTTATTTGTTCGAGGATCACGCCTAAACTACTGGACCAATTTCAATGAAACTTATACCATTCGGAAGCCTTTTTTCCGGATTGGATCATAGGCTATATTTTATTAAAATGAAAGACGTGGATTCTTAGATACAGCTTGACCTCTTTAAACCAAAAGCCGCCTTTGGCTTGAGGTTCATCGTATGCTGGTTGACAGATATTTTGGTGGAAAGTTACGCACGCGTACGAAGTCGCGGGTATCAGCTGGTACCTATATATAATTAAAACAGATAAGGCGTTTCTTTGACAATAGATAAGCATTAAATAATAGATTATTCTTTATCTTTTATTGATCCACTACCTGGAGATAAAAATTCACGAATTGATCACACATCGGAAGACAAAGCGTAGGACAGGCTCCTACCCAATGTTCCGATGGTGGTCCATGATAGAGTCAACGGTTAACTGAACTAAATGGTAAGGTTAACAATATAACTATATTTTTACTTTTTTAGGTTTTATAAGTACTTGTATTATCCATTATTATGCAATACACACGAACGTTAAGCTTCTAACATATCTCATAAAGATTTTATGTTTGATGTATAATCTTATGTTAATTTTAATAACTTGTATTCTTTAATTTTTGTCAATATTGAGTCGATAAAACTGAAGAAGAATCATTTATATGAACATATCTAGCCATATAATATGTTAAGAAGGATATTAATAATGGATGATTTATTCATCAAGAACTTAAGTCGAAGTTAACCTGAACATGAGTGATCGTTAAACTTGACACCCAAAGTGTCGAGTTTTATTTAAAGTTGAGACGAAAATAGATATTCATAGCATTAGTATCAATATTATTGATAATGTAACCAAAATCAATAACTTCACTTGAGAGAACACAGCTCAGTTCTACGTATAACTATTACCTCATTGTTTGTTGAGATAATAAGCCCTTGAGCGCAATCGCTCTATATAATTTAAAGATACATACGCCCAAACATATACATGTATGTATAGTAACGTCAATGCGTTACTATACGCTTTTGTTTTTAAGGGTCGTGCGATACGCGCAATCTTGTAACCTTTGCCAAATAATGAGACAAGCTAGCACAGTGGATTATCTCCACAAAAACGCCTACATCTACAACACCTTTTGACATAAAAGGCAAATAACTCCGTCTTTGCCAATAATCGTAAATACCATCCTTATTAGGATCGGGATGAACTCGAGACCTCTTGCAAGATACCACAAAAAATGCCCACTTATTGCAAGCGGCTCATCTCAATTCTGAGATTGCGTTAATGTATCAATCTTTTATCAAGGTTAATACAAAATATTTGTTCTTCGACTTGCATAATAAATACCTACCAACTTAACACAAACGTTTTTAATTTATAAAAAAATATAAGGTATGCGTTTTAGGGTTGGCTAAGATCAAGTAAAAAATTTGCAATTGATATTGATCATAGACCTCGCTTCAGACAACATCGTTGCATCCTTTATGCGCCAATGCAAGCTACTAACATTTCAAAAACTAGAAATGTGCCCATCCCCATGCCAAAGTTCACTTTTACCTGCATGCAATGATTTTAATTAATTCGTAGATTTGTTAGATAGGCCTATCTCAACTTCTCATGATCACGCCACAAACAAACATAGAAATATTTTTATTTGACAGGATAGCGTTGGTTGTAAAAAAATAAATCGTAACCCCCAACCGACCACACGGCTATTTTTGTCTTACCTGATTATAAAAAACGAGAGTTATTATATTATGATGTGTCTTTAAACTACAAGATCGATTCACGTTGCTGAAACAAGAAGTGTTCCGTCAGATAAATTTCAGGGAAGGCCGCCAACCACAGAAATATGAACCTGAATAGCTCAACTCGCATTCGCCTAGCGCAGAACGTGAATCCGCCACTATGCGAGCCTCTACATCGCTATATGATTTCGTAGGTAAATGTACCTTACCTGGCGTTTTGCGTCACCACACACCTCGATAGTGTATGTAGTGTGTAGGCGGCTTTATGTGGCATGCATGTAGGCAATTTTAATGCCACCAGGGCCTACCTAACTTTGAATAATTTTCCTTTGGTATCAAATGGCAGCTTAAATACCGAACATTTAAATTCCTGCATACTTCTATGTACCTAATAGGTAATACCTAATAGGCATTTATAATATTTTTTATTCTTAACACTGGGATATGCGTCCTTTTTTCACGACGAGGTTTAGCGGTTTGACATGTTGTATCGCGTTGAATTTAAAACCACGTTAACATAAATAATAAGATTTGGTTGCTATGTGGGATGTTTTGAACAGGCTCAATGTGGGTGGGTTAAAGGGACGTCATTGACCCCGCCGGCAGGGTCAGTGCATCTGTGCAGTGGTTACCTTGTCGGTTGACGACACGATCGCTTCCGTGTTATCATCAAACTTACCAGGGGTAGCTTAGGTACCTTAATATTTTGACCAATATTTAAATATTTTTAAGCCCGATCGAAAAATTGAAAAGATGTTATAAGATTGACGGTGTTGTGTATCTGTCTGATTTTGTTTGTCTGTGGCCTCGTAGATCTCAAAGTAAGGCTCCGTTTTGAGTGTGTTTTTTTTTAAGAAAAGTATTTATTTAGGATGGGTCTTATCCATGTTAGGTTAGCTCTGATTTTTTTTATAGTTTGAAACATTTAGTACATCTTAATGTATTCAGTATTGAAAAACTGTCCAAGGTCTGATGATGACCAGCAATGAAGAAGACTTTTCAACATGAAAATCCTCTTAGATGGTCGGGGGTTTTGATGAAGTAAAAAAACAGTTTTTTTTTTCAGAATTAACTTGTATACGATACGAGGTACTTGCTAGCGTCGTATCTGCAATGGCTACTGATCGAGAAGGCAGTGAGCGGCACGTGCGCAGCACATCACTAGATGTAGGTGTTTATAGTGTTTATCTTAGTATACTCGCACTGCGATGATGAACTACTAAATTATTTTATGTCTGAGAAGTACCTACACCTTTTTAATTCTGGATATAATTTTAGTTTAAAAACTTGACAGAGTATACACGTATATTGAATTTCATATTGAGAATAGAGAATAGAATATACATATGAATAGACATTTTAATCTGTTTTGTCGAGAATTTGTTCAAATTTTAAATTATATAAGAAACCTCGGCATTGTGTTAACTAAACAACAAATCAGTATCAATAAGATAATGCTAATGAATGATGTGATGAATCCATTAAATAAATAAATATAAAATAAAATTATACTCAGATCACATTAGCAATGCAACCTCAGCCTTAGCTTTTTGCTACCGTTTGTCGTGTCTATTTACTTGTTTTGATTAATCCAGCGCCTAATGGTGATTTGATTGAATAGAACTCAGCACAAAAAGGTTAATTTTAAGAGCTGTGTAATTAAAAGACCTGCAATTAAGTATGTTACTATAATATTGTAACTTTAAGTTTGACCATTTGGATTCTTGCACAATGTATTTTTTTTTACATATATTAAATAATAAGTAATCGTTTGATAGTTACCTACCTTTACCGTTACCAAAAAGATACCTATTCACACTACTCTTGAAAAGTTCCAAATAAAAAAAAATAAATACTCGTAATACTTGCATGACGAACATAATTTTCCCGGCAAGACCATACATTATTTTGATAGTTGGGTACCCGGCAATCGTGATGTGTGAAACGGGCTGACTCAGAAAATCGGCCGTACGTAGCAACGTACCTTGCCTAGACTCTACTGTGACATTATAATTATCAGTCTTCAAATTAATTAAAAACCAGATTTTTTTTTCTACATCTCGCTATTTTACATTTAGCTAAATATTATTGAATAATATGAATAAAAGTCGTGCTATATATACCATTAGTAACTTGTTTGTACAGTATAGAAGCAGCCTTTATGCAATAACAGATAAGTAATGTAATTAATAAAATCTAAAATTGAGATCTCAAAAAAGAGTAGTAAATATTGATAAAAAAAAATTATAACCAACTAAGGGCCGTAAGATCAAAAGCAGTTTAAACTATGGGTTTCGTTAACTACGATTACATTTGATCGATGGCATAATCTACTGTCACCTCCAATAGAAATAAAAAACATACAGAAAGACTTCCTATTAGCTAAGACATTAAAATCATATCTAATTGAAAAAACCTACTATGACATAAAGGACTTAGACTAGGAATATTAGGACATATTATTATAGGATAAAACCAAAACTTGACATTCATTTTCACATACAAACCTAATTACACCTACCTACTAAATCTACGAACGTTAAACTAATTACTAAATATAAGAAATAAATTACAACAAAGACAAAACTTGACACTAAACACTATTACACTAAACATTAACGCACGCTTACATGAACACTTGAACAACAAACCTATTAACTGACCCGAACATTATATAAAATATCCTAAAATAAAATGACTACCTATTATGTAATACTAATTAACGATCTACTAGCTATCTATAAACCTCGGCCTGCCTTCATATTGCTATACCCTAAGCAGGGTCCATGAGACATATCTATTTACACCCACCACCAATGTAAAATTTACCTAAACCATGTGAAAGCAATAAATATATTGAGTATTGAGTATTACCTCTGTCAGTTTAAGCTACCGATGGTCGATTAACTACCATTGATCTTATGAAATAATCGGAGACTGGAGGTTAAACTCTATTTCGTAGTTTAAACCACTATTGATCTTACTGCCCTAAATACCCTTCTTTTCATTATTGTATATTGGAGTGATCACAAACGAATCTGACAGTCGCCACGTTACGTAAACCTAACAATTCGAACGTGTCAACGCTACATCGGCTGCCAAACGTTTTAGCATCACCGCCAAGTGTCTCAGATACGCTAACGTTACGATACGTTTACGATTGTCACATTTATTCGTGATCAAGGCACTGAAACTTTATATTGTGATTCTCACGTGTAGAAAAACCAGTGGTGGGAGTGACCACATAACTCAGTGAGGTGTGAGACCGTCCCACAAAGGATCATTCTAATCGAATATCTGTATAACCTTAAACACAAGAATAGCATAGCCTTTTTTAAATTAGCTAGTTTACTTAACTTATTTGGTTTTGTTAATATTTTGGGAGTAAGTGATGTAACTTTCAGATGACCTAATTTGATGATAAACTTCTATTAATAACAATGCTTCACCAAGCATGTTAAATGAGGACGTACCGCGTACCAAAGTCAAAGTGCCCTATTATGAGGCATTACACTGCGTCCATCACCCTGAGACAAAAAAAAATACAACTGAATTGAGAACTCTTTTTTTCAAGTAGGTTAATAAAAATAATTGCACAGGCATCCGTGCCATTCAAACCAGAACCAAATCAATGTCAACATCGTACCTACCAACTTGTAAATAAAAAGTACAGTGTATTTTTTTTTGGCGAACACTACCAAAGTGTAGAGTACCTACCGATTTGGGCAGTTTGGGAAGTTTTTCTATCAAATAGCTGGTTGTGCTGTAAAATTTTTAGCACAGGTTCACGATTCAAGGTTTTGAGAATATTCTGCATTTAAAATTCAAACTGATGAAGGATTCAAGTGAGTTAGCTATTATAAGCTTACGCTATGCGTTAGTGGTAATCTAATGAGATCAACCTTAGGAGGTACTGGCATACTCAACAAGTCTACATACTAAATTGTCTTTTGTGCAGAAAACAATACTGTAAACTTTATTGGTCTGCATATGTAGTTACGCTAAATGTTTATAGAACGAAAGAAACCAAATAGCGTTGATAATAATGCTGAATTGAAATAAATTGGCTGAAAATGATGTGAAATATTTTTGGATAAAGTTTTTTTTTTTTTTTTTTTTGTTAGAACCTTTGAGGATTTTGGCCAGATGTGACAAGCTTCTCAAATTGTTCCGCTGGCACTGTTGCGCTAAGTATAAATATTTTTTTGCTGTTTCGGTGTGATGCCAAATTCTTATTTATTCTTGTTATTTAGACAAACAGCCATCACAATAAGCAGAGGAAATTATTTTTTGTTTTATTTGAAAAGTTTGACTTTTCAAAGCATCAATATTACAGTAAATTACTAAGTTCTGTGTTAAATAAAACCTTCCATACTCTATATTAGATTTGCCTAATACTGGTTAGCTAATTTAGGCTAATTTAGCTAATATTTCACACATTGCCTGGCAATAGACTATTACGATATTATGAGTGTATAATTATGGGAAACATACTCCATACCTAGAAAGTGTTTGTTCTCAGTAACAAGAAAAAACATGGCAATGACTTTGATTTTATTTGTAATAAGTGTATGCATACCTACTCAGTATAGCTTTAAATCACGGTTAAGATGATCGCTTTTATATAACAACAACACGTCAAAACCAATCGGATAATTAAACAGCTGGTGTGTTTTGTACTCCCTTGACGATATAAAATGTTGCTATGGTACAGAGCCTTTAGTTAGGCTTTAACTAAAAAAATATATACATTTATTTAGCCAAGTATAGATTTTAATATTATGAATAGATATTATTCGGTTAGGTTACTTGAAAAATAATATTGATTAAAACCAATATTAAAACCCTTTAGTCGTAATAATAAATGCAAAACTATATTCGCAAACATGTAAATGGCCAGTAAATATCACTGTGCAAATAAAATTGTTAAATGCCATGCGCAGTAGCATCTTCGTGGCAGTTTGCTTTGCATTTGACATAAAGCGTGCGTACCATTTAAGTTATGGGTAATAGGTACAGAAAACTCACCAAATGTTTGTAAGAATGAGTTTAATGAAAGTCACAACACCACATGAGTTTTGAAGGAGTAAACGAGTAGGAAATGTTTTGATAAGCACAGTAACAGTTCAGCAATAGAAACAGAGTTTAAACAATTTAGCACAGAAGTAAAAGCATAGATTTCAAGCTTATGTAAATAATTTCACGACAAATTCCAACTTTTCGTAAAGTAGTTAGGCTGAGACTGGTGAACGAACGAACGGGGCGAACGGAATGAGTGAGCGCTACCGCACGCCAGTCACGTCTTACACAGAGTATGTAACAGTTAGTATTGAACTATGCAATACGGCTCGTTTCCATATTACCTACCTCGGCGAGCGGGCGCTCCACAACAATAATCAAAAGACAAGAAATGATTGATTTATGTTAGAGTATGTGTAATATGTGTGTGTACGTACTTATTTATATTTTATTTCAAATTAAGTAGGTAGGTGAAAGTATTTATTATATAAAATAAATAAATAGTATAGTGTTCACCACATCACTCCCCCCCAGAGACCGTGTCAAACGGGCGATAATATTCCGGAAAGCGAACTTTACGCCCAGAACGAGTAGTTTTGGTCATTTCAGGTGGAGATGGAGTAGAAGGAATTTCAGGAGAAGTATCGTTAGAGTGTGACAGTATGTAGGCTGGTTTTAATCGGTCTACTGATACCGTGACAACTTTACCCTTTATTTTTAATTTAAAAGTTTTGGCACTTCTCTCGATCACTTCATGAGGACCAGTATATGCTGGTTGCAAAGCACCTCTAACTGCGTCTTCTCTAAGGAAAACGTGAGAGCAAGTCGATAGATCCTTATAAATAAAGACTTTATTTGTTGAGTGGTGTGAAGTTGGAACTGGCTGTAAATTATTGGCAAATGATCTGATACGAGTTGAAAATTCTGTTATATCAGTCGTACATTTGTCAACTTTTTGGCCAAAGAATTCACCTGGTAGGCGCAACGGTTCACCGTATACTAGTTCGGCTGAGGAAGATTGGAGGTCTTCCTTAAAAGAACTTCTTATGCCGAGTAGTACAAGGGGTAACGCTTCGGTCCAGCTGCTGTCGGTGGCGTGGCACATTATCGCCGCTTTTAGCTGCCGATGAAACCTCTCTATGAGACCGTTGCACTGAGGATGATAGCTAGTAGTCATGCGATGCTTAAAACTAATGAACTTTGATAGCTGCTCGAATAGCGCCGATTCGAATTGCCGTCCGCGGTCAGTAACAATGTCGGTCGGACAACCAAACCGTGCTATCCATCCTGACAAGAACGCTTTGGCCACTGATTCCGCGGTGATATTAGTGAGAGGGATAGCTTCAGTCCATCGCGTAAAGCGATCGATCGCTGTCAGGCAGTACCTAAAATCACCAGACGGTGGTAATGGTCCGATCAAGTCAAGGTGAACGTATTTGAATCGCGCTTTAGGTAAATCGTGGGTGCCTAAAGGCGACGCTACATGTCGATTTACCTTTGTGCGCTGGCAAGCTAAACACGCCCTAGACCATTCGCGACAGTCTTTCCTCATCAGCGGCCAGACAAAGCGCTGTGCTACTAATTTCGCGCTCGCGTTAGCACCGGGATGGCTTAGCGAGTGCAAGCTATCAAAAACTTGTTTGCGCAAGGTCTTGGGTACTAAAGGCCTGGGAGCCATTGTGCTGACATCGCAGTACAATAGACTATGACTTCCAGGTATACTCAACCTTTTAATGTGCAAACCTGTTTCTTGTTTTAAAAATTCTGCTAATTCGGGATCGGAATCTTGGGCAGCAGCAATCACCTCTAGATCTACCGGACTTTTCAGTTCATCGACTCGGGAAAGCGTGTCGGCTACAACATTATCTTTCCCAGCGATGTGTTGTATATCAGTCGAGAACTGTGATATGTAGTCTAGGTGCCTATACTGACGCGGGCTACAGTGTGCCTTCCTTTCATGGAATGCGAAGCACAGTGGCTTGTGATCAGTATAAATGGTGAATGTCGTAGCCTCCAGCCAATGACGAAAATATTTAAGACTCTCGTAGATAGCAAGGAGCTCTCTATCGTACGGTGAATATTTCTGTTGTGTAGGGCTCAACTTACGTGAGAAAAAGGCTAGAGGTTGCCAATTTCCATCTTTTAGTTGTTGTAAAACTCCGCCCATAGCAAAATCTGAAGCATCAGTTACGAGACCTAACTTACAATTGGAGTCAGGGTGGGCCAACATTGCTGCATTGCAAAGGCTTTCTTTGCATGCTTCAAAGGCTTTTAGCGAGTCTCCACTTATATCAACAGGCTGCGATGCTTTTATGGAACCGGTCAGTAAGGCATTCAAGGGAGCTTGAATTTGGGCTGCTTGGGGGATAAACCTCCTGTAAAAGTTTAACATGCCCAAGAACCGCCTAAGCTGTTTTGCTGTCTTAGGGACAGGGAACTCCTTGATTGCTGCTACCTTACCTTCCAGAGGTTTCGTTCCATGTTGAGAAATGTGGTAGCCCAAAAATGTTACCTCAGACTTACCAAAAACGCACTTAGCGGTGTTTATAAGCACGCCATAATTTTTCATCCTGGTGAAAAGTTGACGCAGGTGGTCTTCATGCTCAGATTCACTTTTGCTAAATATTAGGAAGTCATCAAGATAAGGATAACAAAAGTCTAGACCACGAGTCATCTCATCAACGAACCTCTGGAATGTCTGACCAGCGTTCCGCAAGCCAAAATTCATGTAAGGGAATTCAAAAAGTCCAAAAGGCGTCGTTATAGCACATTTTTGGATATCGTCTTGAAAAACAGGTATCTGATTGAATGCCTTGACCAGGTCAATAGTAGAGAAAACCTTACAACCTGATAAACTGTGGGCAAAGTCATGAATGTGACGAATGGGGTACTTATCTGGGATCGTCCGAGCGTTGAGCATACGGTAGTCACCACATGGTCGCCAACCATTGTCTTTTTTAGGTGCGAGGTGTAGTGGTGACGACCAGGGACTCTCCGACGGACGAGCAGTACCATTCGCCAGCATTGCCTCGAATTCAGACTTGGCAATCTTAAATTTGTCTGGTGCCAGTCTACGAGGTGTACACGATACTGGGGGGCCTGGAGTGGTGCGAATATGGTGGACTGTATTGTGTTTAGGTGTGCGATGAGCGCCCGTTGGCCGAGTCAAATCTGGAAATTCTAAAAGTAAATCATGATATTTAGAGTTACCAGTCACGACCTTTACACTTGATATGAGGCTGTCATTTACAACAATAATAGTAGCTACGGTTGACAAACTTGTAGTGGCATCAATTAAACGTTGGTTTCGAATATCTACAATCAAATTAAAATAGGACAAAAAATCTACGCCTATTATAGGTTTTGTTACATCCGCTACAATGAAGCGCCACACAAAGTCCCTACGGAGATTCAAATTAAGATTCATCTCAACCCAACCGTATGTATCTATAGATGAACCGTTCGCAGCACACAATTGGTAGTCCGATTTCACACGTTGTCGAAACGCAGATCGTGGTACGACGCACAAGTCGCTCCCTGTGTCCACTAGGAATTGGACAGCCGATCTACGGTCTGTGACGAATAGGCGACCAGTAGTGGAAGGGCAATCTTCAGCCGCCATTATCGACTGCCCTTGTCGTTTTCCGCTTTGTAATCACAGGGTTGGATGCACTTGTCCGCTTGGCTGCCAAATCTATAGTGGTACCAGCAATTCGGGAACTTCCTATAGTTCGACGCGGATCTTTTCGCAGGAGTACGGCTGCGACCGCCACGACCTTGTGACGACTGCCGATTACGAGGGCGGGAACGGTCATGTACCTCCATGGTGAGCGCGCTGACTTGTTTGGTTAACTCCGTGATTTGCCGCGCCATGATGTCCAAAGCAGAGCCAGCACTGGAACTGGACGTCGATGCTGCCGCAACTTGAGGTGAAGCCGGTGCGATGTCGTGCACACGATCTGCTAAGTCCGCTAGTTCACTCAGAGAGAGACTTATCTGAGATGCGATAATGGTTTGCAAGTTGTTTGGCAATCGGCTTGTCCAAATGGACCTCAAAAAATCTTCTGGTACCGCAGGGCCAGCCAAATGTTGCAAGTGCCGCAAGAACTGCGAAGGTTTGCGATCACCTAATTCTTCCGACTGTAGCAGTTGTTTCACCTTCTTTTCTTTCGAAACGGAGAGGCGTTTTATGAGCTCACTTTTAAGCTTCTCGTACTTTCCACTGGCCGGAGGTGACGTAATGACATCCTCTACCTCAACGGAATATTGCCTGTCTAAGTGTGAGAGCACGTAGTAGAACTTTGTATGATCATCCGTTATTCGAGCCATGCTGAATTGTCCTTCTATTTGCGAAAACCATATTGTCGGTTTTTCTGGCCAAAAAGGTGGTATACGTACGCCCACGCGAAAAAGTTCCGACGGATGTTGTGGTGGGTCATTGGAAACGCACCCTTTCTCCATTACCGATTTTTGCGACGTGGATGCATCGCTACCGTCACTGTTCATCTTTCCACTCCAATGTTCTTTTCGGGGTCACCAGATATGGGTAATAGGTACAGAAAACTCACCAAATGTTTGTAAGAATGAGTTTAATGAAAGTCACAACACCACATGAGTTTTGAAGGAGTAAACGAGTAGGAAATGTTTTGATAAGCACAGTAACAGTTCAGCAATAGAAACAGAGTTTAAACAATTTAGCACAGAAGTAAAAGCATAGATTTCAAGCTTATGTAAATAATTTCACGACAAATTCCAACTTTTCGTAAAGTAGTTAGGCTGAGACTGGTGAACGAACGAACGGGGCGAACGGAATGAGTGAGCGCTACCGCACGCCAGTCACGTCTTACACAGAGTATGTAACAGTTAGTATTGAACTATGCAATACGGCTCGTTTCCATATTACCTACCTCGGCGAGCGGGCGCTCCACAACAATAATCAAAAGACAAGAAATGATTGATTTATGTTAGAGTATGTGTAATATGTGTGTGTACGTACTTATTTATATTTTATTTCAAATTAAGTAGGTAGGTGAAAGTATTTATTATATAAAATAAATAAATAGTATAGTGTTCACCACAAAGTGTTGGGTTTGGTTCGTTTTACGAGACTTGATAGTTATTCTATTGTACTATATACGAGATAATGTTGCAGCAGAGGGCCGTATCTAGTGGTGATTTATGTCATATTTAATTATACGTTTATAATGTCAACCATCGTTGCCATACTACCATCCATCTATTCACACAGCCCTTCTGTGTACCTACTATATTTTTCGGACGGGCTAAAATGCTGGTTTTTACAACAATTTCTAGGCTACGCTGGTGATGCAGCAGGCAAACAAAAATGTTTTTTGGGCAACAAACACAAGGGCATAGGTACTAGCCTTGATTGGCGTCGGCTGTTGCCATGAAGAGGGATCAGATAAACACGTCACCATTAATTCATACCATTTATTTATGATGCAAAATTGCAATTGATTGGCAGCCATGAAACACAGTGACATTGATGCCGATTTCTCGTCCAATACGAGAAGACACAATAAAAAAATCTCTATTCAATTTCCCATGATGTTAGTTGATAAATATTTATATGCTCTGTTATGGATGAGCCCTATAATTGGTGCAAAATGTCAATACTATTTAATTTTTTTCTACTTAGTATGTAATGTTTTATTTTTTTAACAGGGATGTTGCAATACCGTGGAAATTACGTGATCAATAATTTAATCTCACCATGGTTTAATACTGTAGTATTTTTGATGGCCTGCTAGCTAGATACGCACTGCAAACTGACCATGATGAAAGCAAACTACTTACATCACTGCAAATAAAGTGACAGTTTTGAGTTGTGTGATTATTTTATTATTAGGAATTACGGTTTCACACATCTATTTCTCAAAAAATAAAACCATTCACTTATTTATGAGAAATACAGGTGTTATGTTAAGTAAGTAACAAAGGTTAAAAATTTGTAGGCAAGTTAGGTACGAGTGTCAGAAGAACATAAGTAGGCCTAATGCTGGCTTATGTAGCACTTGAAGCTCATAAAATAAAATTTTGGGCAATAATTCGACATGTAAACTAGGAAATTACAATTATAGTAAAGCTCGTTGTTATCCAGTGTACATACGTACATTAATAATATTTCTGTCATTGAAAATGAGTAGGCCTAAATGCGGTCCTGCATTACAGGCATTGCAAGCTCCCTCTGCCGTATGCATCGTCTAGACAAATCCGCTTCTCTATAAAAGGGACTGGTGATTAGACGGCTAAGTACAATCCGGCCCAAACGCCGAGACCGCCACCACATGGGATAATCTTCACTGAACACTGAAAAAAATAAATAATGGTAAGTCTACAAATAATACTTTGACTATACGCTCATGTGTTGTAAATGACCTCAATTACTTTTATCTGTCAAAATGAATAAGCCCGCGATGTTACCAATTCAGTGAGTATTAATGATATTTTTTATAGAAAACTTTTATTGCTTATGCAAATCTAGGTAATTGTGCAATCTAAAGGTTGATAGATTTGTAATCTTTGCCTATGGTATTGCAAGTCTAAATATGACCTCAAATGAATAGACACTAGCATCAGTTTATGGTTCTTATACCTTGAACCTAAGTCAAAGGAGTGGTTATTTGCGCCTGCTTAAAAATATATTTTTACGTGATTACAATTTTATAAACTCTTAATTTTACAACTTATAATTTGTTTTGACTCTATTACTAAAGAGTGATTAATAAAAAACATTACTATAGATCTGTGCAACATGATAATTAACACTTGTCTTTGTCTAATCTGATACCTAATTTAAAGCAGGCCAATTTTCTGGTACGACCCGATAAAACAATAATTTTCCTGTTATGGGAAATAACTTATAAGTATCCTTTTGTACGTCTCAACTTCTCTGTGATAATGTTAGGTACATTTCTATTTTAGTTTGATAAATTATTCATTGTTTGCATGAAGCCCAATTTGTATATTGAAAACCAACTGAATATTTATCTGTATTATTATTTCAGTAGGTATCAAGTTTTGCCAATAACTCGCTCAATACGCTCTATCAGAGCTTACTCTAGAAGTAATATTTATAAAGGATCTCTGCTGAAGCTTTTTTTGGTTCTAAGGTCACGAGGTGATAGGGCAATCGGCCCGACTCCCTTCTTATGCAACGCGCATGTTGCATTTGAGTAACCTTTGCCGGCTGCAACGTTGTTTACCTTAGTGACATGCGTTGCGCATGCGCATCCTTACCTGGAAGTATCGTCCTTACTGCATTGTATTTAGTGAATCTGCCATTTTCATTCACAAACTTTACGTATCCATAATAGGTTGGTCATCTTTAGCCTCTTTCGTATATTTACTTTATACAAGCATTTACGAGTTGCTATTATCATTTGAAGAACAAACTTGTAAGTGTGCGATAGAAGTCAATTTTGTACTATTTAAGAATTGCTATTTTTTTATTATTAAATACATGCTTAAAAAACTTCTTAAAGCCGTTTATAACGTCCAAAACGGTTATAAGCTAGGAGAATCATTTAAAATTTATATCATTTATCAGACTGCCCTGCATAAGGATTACAAGCTGAAGTGGCGATCCTTTTTTTGTAATTTGTTTATATTATCATACTGAAAACTATAAAATTACGATGTCTTAGTGTGTAGATTTTATTAGTTATGACTTCAGTCAATGTTGCATCCACATAGCCCAGCGGCATTACCGGCGGCTTTGTCACGAGCAAAGCCAAATGACGGCACAAAAACCGGCAGCAAGGCAGGTGGCTCGGCCGCTGGCCCGTACCGCCAGGTTGTGAATGCACCATTAGATTAGCAAAAAAACTTCTGCAAGTAATTTTGTTGCTCAAAAATAACGTACATTAAGAGTAGACCATTAAATGGTAGGTCAGTATGCTCATGACCTCTTGGTGTAGGTACCATATGCTTACTCTTGGCTCAGATATGGAGTAATGCTATGGGGAAATAGTGTTAATGTAAATGAGTTATTCATCATGCAAAAAAAATGTGTAAGAATCCTAGCCCAAATTAATAACACTCAAAGCTGTAGACCCTATTTTATTAAATTTAATCTCTTGACACTTCCATCGATTTATATCATGGATGTATGCATTTTTGTTTACAAAAATAAAAGTAATTTTCTTAAAATTAGTGAAACACACAACGTAAACACCCGCCACAAAAACAAACTCTATCTACCATACTCTAGAATAAAAATGTTAAATAAAAGCCCGTATTACATGGCAGTTAAAATCTTTAATAACCTACCAAATGACATAAAAAATGAAACAAAAATAAAATCATTCATAGGAAAACTAAAATTATACCTAGTCAAAAAATGCCTTTACTCAACCGAAGACTACTTTGAAAAAGAATAATACCCACCTAAAACTAAAGTAATTAAAAATATTAACTTATATAGGTACCTAGTCAAATTAGCCATAATAAATTTAAGTACATAATTAGTAAAAGGTATACCTACCCTAAGTAAGAACTAGTTAAGTAGTAGATAAGGAAAAATGTTTTAAAATTTAGTGCATGCCCAAAAGTATGTACCTACCCAAAATTAATATTATAAATTACCTATCTAAGTTTAAGCGCCCAAAACATTTGCGATACCTGGAAAAGGTGAATAAGTTGAAAAGTGCCTCCTACATATATAAGACCAAATTGTAACACTTATTTATGCAAATAAACATCTTGTATCTTGTATCTTGTATCTTGTACCTATACCATTCAGATCATACATGATTCTTTTTGTGACACAAAATAAACGTTTTCTATTCTATTCTATTCTATTCTATACATAAATATGAGAAATCCGTCCCTGGACACGAAAACGCTGCGAGAGGCTAATTAGGCACACACCTTTTGTTTTAGCACGTAGTACATTGTGTTTTCGAGGCAATTCTCAAATTCTATGACTTGTTCCCACAACTCAATCCACTTGCAAAATATACTGCCAACATCAGCATTCCAACGTTTTAAGGTACCTAAAGTAGCCTCAAACGGGCTCAGTATAATATTACAAGTTATTACTAAAAAACAATTGAATTATTTAAACAACCACAAAGTTAAATGTAGATTTTACTGAACCAAGCCTAGCGCCCGAGTAATAAAATTGTGGTTTTAGCCAATAAATAAATATCCCTCTTCTTCTCTGTCCTGGCCTTATGTCCCATTTCTTTTGGGGTCGGCCCTCCTTGTTTTCTTGCGCCATACAGTACGTTTTTGCGTCATATCTGGGTCCAAGCCCATCGTCTTGAGGTCCTTTTGGACTGTACCGAGCCAAGTAGTCAGGGGTCTGCCTGGTGTTTTTTTTGACGCTTCTACTGTGTGAACTTGTTTCTACCTATTTATTATCTACCGCATGTAATACTCTTGTAATACTCTTCTATGCCCAAAGGGCGCTTATATTCTGACCGAGCACGTGAATAGTTTGACGTGTGCAAAAGTTGAATTCCTATACAACCAAAATAGAACTATTATGATCTTATAAAGGGATAGGCCCAAGTGTTTGTTTATTTTTCAGAATAACATTTAATTGCTTAGCATAATGATAATACTCACTTTGAGGTTATGTACTTTATTTATCTGTCCGTGATGAGTTGTGAGGCATAACAACCTCTGTAACTTTATCCATCCATCGTGCTTCACTAACCGTATTAGGGTAGTAACAATATTATCCATATTATTGTAATAGTACAGGTTAGACTGTAGTAGTTATGAATTGACTAAAAAAATAAAGCGAATGAATAGGAGAATTGGTCTACCTATGGTGAGATATCAGTACCTAAATTTTCAAGATTGGATGCGGTCCAATTTTGGAGTTTCATTCATTCTGGATTTAGGTTGTAACCAAAGATTGTTGACCTCAATATGATGATCCCAGCCTAATTAAAATAAAAGATTATCATAAGATAGCGTGTAAACAGGTAGCAGTGTAAACACTGCGTGTTGTCGTGACCACTCGAAGGTCTGTGCAGTCGGTCAAATGTCAGGTTCTTGTCTCTTGTGTCTTCTGCGTGTACAATTAGTGCTTAAGCCATAGTTTGGTCAGGCTACTTGCATAGGCAAGTGCAGGGTTAAGATATAATAAAGACTCAGATCGGCCCAGTTTGCACAGCAGCTCAACTCGACCTAGCTATTTATCGGCCGATAAATAGTCTGCAGTCTGTAAAGAATAGCGTGAAAGCCATCATATTTATAAATTGAATTCGGACCTTATCCATACAAAAATTGCTTGATGTCACCATGGCTATTAAGAGCCAGCTTATTACTAGTTGGCGCCCGCGGCTTTGCTCGCGTGATAGCAGCATACGCATTATTTGGTTAAAATCTTTGATCCTAGTTTTAGACCCTTTAGGATGCGATTTTTTTTCAATTCCTTTCTTAGTGCACCCCTACATACATAAGGATACTACCTTCCAAATTTCATATTTCTACCACTTATAGTTTAAGCTGTGCGTTGATTATCAGTCAGCTTCAAAAGAGTTTTATATAGGTATATTGATGATGTAAAACTTAACCTAAGCCATCGAGTTATTCTAGTATCGGACTACCGGTATTTCGTTCCACTGGGACGAAACAATATCTTCAATTTTATTAATATTTCTATTACGGTTTCGTCCCAAAATTTGTATTTATAAAAAACTTATTAAAGATGAAGATATTTTGGTATTTACGGCCTCATGCATCTTGACAGAGTACATTATCATGTTAAAAATATTGATATTTTGGTAATATAAGATCTTATGCAGTCGTTTATTCTTTCTTGTGGTAATGTGAGATCAAACTGTTTTGACAGTTGCTCTACACAGTTTATAAGGTAGAGTTGCAAGTTTTGTTGCGAATACAATGTAATAGACTAGATTTATATCTTTTATCGACTCTTTTCACGCAATATCAGACTTACTGGGTACAGTTTTCTTCGGTAGCTAACGATTTCAGGAGTTCCTTATTGCAAAAACCTGCTTACACCGTTGAGTTGCATTCTAAAAAGTCTGTACATTAAATAGAGCCTCACAAATTCTAATAGCAAATAAAGAGGTCTGCTCTTTAAATATTTACACTACCCTACCCAAATAAAACGGCGCAGATTTATTCAGAAAGTAGTTTCTTGTAACCTGTATGATTTTTACCAGCTTATTTTGACGTAGTAAATATATCAATTACCACCGACTTCATCCCGGACGTCCACGGTTTCGGAGGACCACGGTTCAAAGCGTTCAAAAAAGTTCCGCTGGACCTATTATAAAATTTACTGTTGGAAAGAAAAATGCTAGGCGCTTAATAACATATTTTTGTTTAAAACTCATCACACCTTGTAATAAACTACCATTTGTTTTGTTAACCTAAATGTTTATTGTTGCAGAGGGTGTGTGTCTTACTAGGAGTGGTTGCGGTGGCGTTTGCAGCACCGCAGAAGCCTGACGCAGAAATAGCGATTATTAAACAAGATTTCGATCAGCAACCGGATGGATCTTATAGATTCAGGTAATATTCCTTCTTGCTCTATGATCTAAGGATACTCAACACATTTAAACCTACTTATTATATTTTGAACTTGATGCCTAAATAAATTGAAATGCATGTGGCTCCAGTGTTTAATGATGGTTCTAGCTAAGGCGCTATGGTTGGTAATCCATTACTAATAAGGCTTTTTTTTAGGGTTCTTTAACTACCTACTTAGAAATATATGAGTTTTAGTTCAGAGACAACTAAATATACAAGTATGCTCGGTAGTTTTAATATATGGTGAAGTATTAATTGATATGCTAAGTTATCAACATAAAATGTCTTAATAATGGTTTGCAGCTATGAAACCGAAAATGGAATAAAAGCGGAGGAAATTGGAACGTTGAAAAAGACCAGCGGCCCAGAAGCCACTGACGTTATTGTTGCACAAGGAGCATTCAGCTACACAGCGCCTGATGGAACTGTCATCAGTCTGAACTACGTCGCTGATGATGAAGGAGGCTTTAAGCCGGAGGTGAGTGATTTAATCCTCACACACATTTTGATTTAGGGGGTTATTTTGATTCTTTTGGAAAGCCTTTTTGGACTAATATGAAAACCTTTGGAAGATTTCATACGCTATAAAATGACAAGAGATTATAAATGTCTAAAATATTAAAACTAATCTAACGCCTATATTTTATATATTATACTAAGCATAGGTACCTACTCTTCGTAGACAAAGACTCAAGAATGTTATATAGATATTTAGATAATGTGCTTTGTAAAACGTTGTGTTGTTCCTAGAGTCCTAGGTAATTCAATCAGGATGCAAATAGTGAAAAAAATATTGACCTTTAGTAGTTGTTATTGTCATTGAAATGTCACCTTATTTTAGCAACAAAACTCAAAGGTTTCAACAATTTTATTGTAGTCCTAACTCGATTTTATGTTTTTTAAAAGTAAACTATATTCCAATCGTGACGATATTATCCTTTGAATTGTAATTAAGTAATACTTTATTGTTTGAGTGAACTTAATTTTTATTTAAAAATATATTTATAAAATAGAAACAGTTCTGTTAATAGTCAGTTTAATATACTATAGAGTCGAGGGCTTCCAGTTTTTATAAATGACTCGAAATTTTTGCTCTTAAGTGTATTATACTCCCAAAGCTGACCAGCTACTCTTTATTACAGGGTGCTCACCTTCCAACTCCACCGCCGATACCTCCAGCAATTCAGAAAGCTCTCGATTACCTGGCCACCCTTCCACCAGCAAGGAACTAAAGACGTTACGACGACCACATGACATAGACCCGAGCTCACCACGTACTTACCATGTACCTGTAGACCCTACGAATACTCGTGCTGTTTTGTTAGAGAATTACATTGCTGCCTGATCATGTGTTCAAAAGTTTGTATAATTGGGAGTATATATATGTATATAATGGCCAGTTTAAGTTTTTATATTTTAAATCAGAAGCAATAGGCAGTTCTATTTCAAAACAGTATATTTTGTATAAAAATAAGCAATGAAAAATAAATAAAAATGTAATTATTTAAGTGAAGCGATGACTGAACTGTGATAAAAGATGAATGAACATTTTAAAGCATGTTTTATGTTTATAACTTTTTATTATAAATAAACGCAAAATCAGTGCCAAAGATGCATTGCAAAATAAACCAGATTTTTATTTCAATCGCAATATATTTCACAGTGACATAGAAATAAAAATGTCGCGTTATGTAGCGGTTTTAGATTGATTACCTCATACATCTAAAATTGACAGTGAGCTAAACAGAACGTACATCAGATGATGCTGTGAGAATTTTGATGAAGTAGAAGTATTTACGGAAATAACGATGACACTGATTCGTGTCAAAAACGTAACCACCAAGAATCGTCAAGGTCAATTTTCAAGAAGTGGTAAGTTTTATGGGTTTGGCTTATATAACCAAATAAGGTAAACTTTGTGGTAAAATGACAGTGAAGATAGAAAGCAAAAGTATCTACCTCACGTAACACCGACATTCCACATACAACCTGTTTGGAAGGGAACGTGAGCACAAGGTCATAGATGAGAACAATACTAAAATCTTTTTACGCATAAAACAGGTCGCGTCACTGACTCTATCAGATGCTGATCGGTACCTAAAATATTATAAAGTAAGATGATTATGTCATCTACTTAAAACTGTTTTTGGAAACCAATGACAACATCAAAGTACTGTATTATGTTGGTACACGTGTAATAATAAATTACTTTTCTCAAAACTAAAGTTGCAGAGCTATAAGTAAAGATGAAGAATCGATAGTAGGTACATAGTTTTGTGTCAGTCAACTGAACACTGTAACGACAAGCGTTGTGTGTAAATGTAGCTTTAAATGTTTAAACCTACTCAAGTTAGGACGATGCACGCGCAATGTCTTTGTTTTCGAGAATGATCACGATCTAAGAATCATTACTTTAATATTTAGTTAATTTTGTACAATTTTCTTTATTTATTTACAATGCTCTTCTATACTATTATAAAACTGTAGAAAGCCAAGAACTAAAATTAAAGATATGGATAAACTAAATATACAGATCTACTAAATAAACGATTCGGATTCCGATAATTGAGTTTGTCTGTTTTTTTGGTAGCGCATCACTCCTAAACTGCTGGACCAATTTCAATGAAACTTATACCATTTGGAAGCTCTTTTTTCGGGTTGAAATATAAGCTATATTTTATTAAAATCAAAGACGTGGATTCCGAGATACAGCTTGACCTCTCTAAGCCAAAAGCAGCCTTTGGCACGAGGTTCATCGTATGCTGGCTGACAGATATTTTGGTGGAAAGTTTCGCACGCGTCCGAAGTCGCGGGTATCTGCTAGTTATTCATTATTTCTACTCGTTCATGTATAAGTATCTACTGTACGTACTGCACTTCTTTAACTTACCCCTGTTATCATCATCCAAAGACCCACCGATTCGCTGCTAGGTATAATAAAATTATAGGTAACTAGTTCCGCCCGCGACTTCGTTCGCCTCCCGTTGGATCCCGTTGATTTTCCGGGATATAAAGTAACCTATGCGTTAATCCAGGTCACGGACCATATATATTCCAAGTTTCATCCAAATCGGATCAGTAGTTTCTGCTTGAAAGAGTAACAAACATCCTCACAAACTTTCGTATTATTAAGTTCGCGTCCTGTCGGATCCCGTTGATTTTCCAGGATAAAAAGTAGCCTTTGTGTTAATTCAAGTCATGGACAATATATATTCCAAGTTTCATCCAAATCGAATCAGTAGTTTTTGCTTGAAAGAGTAACACACTTACAAACTTTCGCGTTTATAATAGTAGTTCGCGTCCCGTTGGATTTCGTTAATTTTTCGAGATAAAAAGTAACCTATGTGTTAATCCAGATCACGAGCAATATATATTCTAAGTTTCATCCAAATCGGATCAGTAGTTTTGGCGTGAAAGAGTAACAATCAACCTCAGAAACTTTCGCGTTTATAAAATGTATTAGTAGGATAAATAAAACACCATCATCATTATTCTATTAACCTGTAGAACTGCTAGACAAATGACTTCTCTATAGAATTTCAGAAAGAGCATTATTCAGGTCTTGAACCACCAAAGTTGGACTTTGGTGGTTCAAGACCTGAAAATGTTTGAATCATCATTATTAATTTATTCTGTTAATCATAAATACTTATTTGGATTGGTAGTATACGGTAGGTTAATCGAAGATTCAACTTGATAAACAGCTTCAGCTTAAAAGGTTAAACAAGGTGTGACCTTAAGTAATTCGTCATTACAAAAGAATCTCCTATAAATCATGTTTTAATATACCACTTGTTATTTCATTAAAACGATTTTTTATTGCAATAAACTTAGATTACCTAGTCCAAATTAATAGGGCTGGTCAAGGGCAACTTCACTACTTACTTGACCTTATATTTTGGTTGTAGTCAGTTTTCAATCACTTAAATGTATTAAAGTATCTATCCGGTTAGATATAACTTATTGGTTTCTTATTTTAAAAACATAAGTTAAAACAAAACGCGTAAAGATCTTAGGCATTATTTACACATTTATTTTACAAGCCATTTGACTGTTTGCCTTTAATTAGTACAAACAAATTTTTATGTTTGACCCGAAAAGACAGGTCCCGGAAACACTAGACAGAATACAGTAGACACGGAAAACATTTTGGTGACAACAATAAAATGAGTGAAGCTTTTGGCAAGATAAGGTCAGACAGCCATAGTTACTAAAGAAAACACATTAATTTAGTGGAATATTTTATATCAAACCTTTCCAGTGAAATTGATTCCCAACTGCGAAAAGTAAGAGCCTTAAACGCGTGTTGCTTGTTTAACAGAAGGCTTAGTCACAGGTTCAGGTGTGGTGGCGGTGGCCAAGTATGCAAGGGCGCGAGCGATTGCGGGTGGAATAGGCGGCGGCGTCGGCAGGTGGGCGCCGATAGGACGGTATCCGTTCTCGTCAGCTGTGTATGAGAGACTGAAGTCGTTGCCATCTTTGTCCTGAAAAAATCAAAAGAAATGAGACAACTACATCAAACTACTAATCCAAAAAAGTCTCACCAGTCGGATCATGGAACTGAATCATCGGACTACTGATACTAGGTCAATGGTAATACCTAGAGTTGACTTACTATGAAATCTTAGAAACAACATATCCAGTTTCAACATTGTTAACAAGGAAAACTGTTTCACTGCAGATATGAAAAATAAACCAATAACTTTTTTCAAGGTATTTCTGCAGCGTGTTCAGTTTTAAAAGAGTAAGTTCTGTTTTACTGAGTAGGATCATACCGTGTATGAAAAGCCACCAGAAACAGCTTCCCCAGCAGATTTACCGTTGTCAGATCTCGTCAGTTGACCTTCGGAGTATGCCCTTGTACCATCCCCTCCTTCATAGCTGAAACAAATTAAAATATGGTCATCTTTACTTACATAGATATAATTTTTTATTAAAATTTGTTAACCTGAAAATAGCTTACTAAGTCAATTATTACAGATTTGTATGCTACATGCAGTTAAAAAGACACGTAAAAATGATACCTGTAGTGAAAATTGCCACTATGTGAGAAGACGTAATTTTCTGAATTGATAATGGGTACCACTGGGTCACGTACACGTTTTCTTGGTATACTTTTTGTATTAGTGTCAGCAACGTTTTGAATACTTTTGTACTCAGATTGAGGTTTCGTATATTCTATCTTTCGTGGTTTCGGTCTGAGCGAATCAATATTTTTGGTTTCAGGTTTGTTATAGTCTACAGTCTCAAATTTTGGTGTGACAGGTTCTGCATTTTGGACTACCGGTTTTTCATTAATGGCACCCGTCGTGGTCTGTTGTTTCCGTCTTCTAATTTGCTTATATTTTCTTCTATTACTGTTTGTGCTTGATGAATTTGTTGGTTGAAGGTTTCTGATGTTTCCAGATGTAGTACTATCATAAACAACTGCCACTGGAATCTGAAGATCACTTATCGCTGGTGCTTTTGGTCTCAGGGTTATATCTTGTTTACTATCCGTTAAACTTTTCGTAAAGACTGTATTTGTTGCTTTTGCTTGTTCATTGGCCTTGGTGACTAAGGGTTCTTCTTCAATGTTTGTATCAGCTTTTTGTGTGGAGCCTTCTTCGATATCAGGTTCAATGATTTTTCCAATGATTGCGTCATCTTCGTAAGCTATCGAAACTGCTATTGGATTGTAATCTTCAACCCCCGGCGGATGGTTAAAACTGTATCTGCCTTGAACAACATCTTGGTTGCTGTTTTCATTTTCGTTAAGGCATATGACGGAGCTTACATGCACAAATAACGCATATAGAATGAAACGCATTCTGTATCAATAAAATGAATAAGGCGAAGCTACTCTGCGCAAGCACGTTTGGGATTATAATAAAGATGGATCGACAATAAAACTTTAGTACCTACCTAATTCGTTTGTATATTATTAATCAAATCACTGGTTTGACCAGAACCGGCTGCCTACATCATACTGTTTATGTAATGTGTACAATAAGGTGATTCGATTTAGTGATGATATAAATCGCAATGAACTGTTAAAATTAAATGTCGAATTCACTGATTGTAAAACAAAACAAACGAGCTTATCTGAACATAGGAATAAATATAGACGAGATAGAACAAGTTGATTAAAAAAAACTTTTCTTTTCGAAACACCATAGATCCTCTGCGTCATAATATGCTGGCCGATCAATAAGAAATAGGCCTCAAATGATACACAGTACACCTTTTTGTACTATTCCACACTTCTAACGATTACAAACAGAATGCAACAGAACAAATAAAAGAGCTTCAAGTTGAATCCAAATAAACTTATAGACTACTTTACCAATGATTGATGGTATGGGTGAAGTAAACAGGCCTGATGGTTTTATGTGCAAATGATTTGGTTCTCCTAGGACTCTATATTTATATTACTACATATTTGGTTTATTTGGTCAAAGAACATGCAGCTTGCAGGCTGGTATTCTGATATCCAAATATTATCGATATGCATTGCTGAAAACGAAAAGCGAGTTGACAAATAAACCTTGTCCAAAGTGACCAATAAGTTGATCGCAACGATTTACCGATCATGTCTCATTGTTGACACCTCTACAATTGTGCAATTATTCTGAGGAATAACCGCTAAGGTTGAAGTATTTAGCATCCACGAGGTTCCACCGGAAGGCGGGGGGAGGATAGTGTAAATAGATGAATCTTACTTATAAGTGGTGTGGAAGTCTGGAGTATCACTCAATAGTCAATTTCTGAAGTGAATACAATAAGATGCTTCTAAAAATAGTTTACCTGTGTGTTGCGGCAGTGTGTGTATTTGGAGCACCCCCAACGGATGTGGTGCCTTTAGAAAAGCAGCAGCCTACTGTGATACCGATTCTACTACAGTCCGAAGAATTAGAAGCTAATGGAACATACAAATACAGGTTGAAAAGCTCAACATTTTAAATTTTTTTTGTTGTCTATTATAAGGGCTTTTCAAAAGTAACTCAAAATGAAATCTCTTCACTGTCGGCTCTAATTTTTTTAAAGTTGCTCCGTTCTTTCTATGTTTTATGTTCGGCAGCTATGAAACCGGAAACGGAATAAAACGCGAAGAGATCTCCTACGACAAAGTGCTGCCTAGAACTAGGAGTGGTGCCTCCAGTGAAGATAGTGACAAGAGTGATGAAAGCAATGAGATCCATGTGCAACAAGGATCTTACTCCTACACTGCTCCCGATGGTACTCTTATCACTGTGAGGTATGATCTTTCAAGAAATAAATAAGGCGTTTATTAATGAGCAAACTAACGGCCACTTGAATGTTAGAAATCAGTGCCTTCTAGGTAAAGACGTAAGCTCAAACTCTAAAGCATATAAAATTACAGGTACATTGCTGATGAAAATGGATTCCAGCCAATTGGTGATCATCTTCCCAAACCACCATCAATACTGAGTGCTGCTTCCTCAGGTACAGTCTCAGGCCGAAAAGCCAAAACTGTCGACAATGCTGAAAGTGGTTCTGTTCCTGCGGTAGCTGTTGCAGCAGCTCCAAGTGCATCAGCTGAAAGTGCATCAATTCAAAGTGCACCAGCTCAAAGTGCACCAGTTCAAAACGCTCCAGCTTCCAGTGCACCAGCACCAGAACCTGTCATAGTATCAAGATTAGCAGAACAAGCTTCTTCTGAACCAGTATCTCATATCGCATCAGTTGCTTCTGCATCAGCTCCAGAAGCCCCTTCAACTACAGAAGTTCCTTCAACGGCTGAACCTATTCCGTCTACCACTGAGGCAGTTTCGACCACTACAGAACAAGCCTCGTCATCCGAAGTGACATCTACTGAACAACCTTCGAGCACCGGTGCAGCATCTACTCCTGAAGAACCAGTATCAACTCCAGCTGCTACTCCGTCAAATGCTTCTGCCGAAGCTGCCACTACTGTCTCAGCTTAGAGATTTTTTTTAATATTGGTATTAAGATAGGTTTTTTATAAAAACTTAGTCATATTGGTCGCTGAAGGCTCCAGTAACTAAAATGTCCACTAAGTCTGTTGCAATTTATTTCCACCGACATGAGTGACTGTGGCTAGTATACTCTATAGAGCCGCTATAGAATGACGGGATAATATAAATAAGTAATATCGTACCTTTTATTTTGGTACTGGTGATGATTGTTACAAATACACATTGTTTCAAAAAATAACTAAATTGTTTTTTTGTGCACTAAAAAACAGTAAAACATTTATACAAAGATGAGTCTATAAGAGAAAGGCTAAACACTATGCAGGACTCCGATATGAACCTTGCATGCCGATTTGCGGAATGCAAATTAAAATATCAGGCATCAGAATGTCAAGATCAGTCAGGAGTGCTATGTAAGAAGGTGTTACAATAGAAAAAACTAGAGATTTGGTGCCATGTTACTATTTTTAATAGTAAGTAGGTATATAAAACTACATTAAAAATAATTTCAAAACTCCTTATTATGAGATTTGCTAGGTGACGAGTACCTTGTTTGCATCAAACAGTGCGTAAGTATGTACAAATTAACACACAACTACGTGACATTGTCTGCCATTTTTCACCTCCTCTTTAATGATGAATGTAAACAAATTGACAAAAACATCTAATAATTCACGTACTAGCATTTATACTTGTGATAAGAAAACTCGTCTGAGAAGTTGTAGTACTTAGCAGTGACCTGACTGTACTCAACAGCTTCCTTAATTTGATGGTGTCCGAATCGTCAGTAACAAAAATATTAAAATTTAAAAGTGTCATTTGGGACATTGTGTCCCAAAATATTTTGTCCGAATCGTCAGCAAGTCGAATTTTCATTTTTTCAAAATATGTGTATCCAACGAGCAATTTATGAAACATTCCTGCAACAGTTTGACGATTCTGGCATTCGCATAAGTAGTTAGCATTTATACTTGTGATAAGAAAACTCGTCTGAGAAGTTGTAGTACTTAGCAGTGACCTGACTGTACTCAACAGCTTCCTTAATTTGATGATGTCCGAATCGTCAGTAACAAAAATATTAAAATTTAAAAGTGTCATTTGGGACATTGTGTCCCAAAATATTTTGTCCGAATCGTCAGCAAGTCGAATTTTCATTTTTTCAAAATATGTGTATCCAACGAGCAATTTATGAAACATTCCTGCAACAGTTTGACGATTCTGGCATTCGCATAAGTAGTTAGGTACCTGCCTAGTTAAGTTAGATATTTGGAACTATCGGAAATTTCGGATCTGATGGAATAATTAGCGTAATAGATGCTTGATATTATAGCAGCTTGATGTTTTGTTACAAGTGAATACTCTGATATGCAACCATCTTTAATTTATCCCCTGACAGTTGGGAGAATTTGTCCCAAAATATTTTCTCCGAAACGTCAGCAAGTCTATTAGGAAGACCTTTTGAAGTCTTTGAAGACTATAAATTGGGTTTGTGTATCTTTAAAGCTCACGTAGATGTTATAATAGCTTGGTCGCTTAAATATTTGTATAACGACGCTAAATATTGGTTTTCTAAAACTCAAAAGGTTACGTTCTGCGAACAGATGCATTATTCATTAATTAGTTAAATCAATCAACAAATAAGATTTATGAGTCATACAAAGCGCTCGTTGAACTAAATAAAAGTAGGTAAATTATGTATTAGTAACGCTGAATCTGCATGAAAATTGCGAAGCGCAGGCGAACCATGTGGCCGGCACGCGCTGGTGTCACTAACCCCAAAGCATATCTTACGAAACACCACAACTTACAACGGAATGGTTGAAACGCAATCAAAACCGTCTTCTATGGTGCACGAGTTAGTTATTGATTTTAAATGTAATGTAGAACCTATAACACGACATAAAACCAATCTTCCTATACCAAAAACAGCCTGCCTTAAATACATCTGCTTACTTATGCTTACTTCCAACGTTATTCAATTAAAAAGCTTAATTTTACTCTATGTAAAGTAAGTAAGCAAAATACCCCTCAAGTTCATTCCGATTTTCTATGTATGGCGTGGTCTTAGCTAACTAAAAGGCTCACATTATGTTGCGAAAAACAACGTAGGTACCCATGCGTTTTAGTGTTATTGAAATTGGTGTATTCGGTATTAGGAAGCATTATCCTGGCAATTAAATATAGGTACTAGTATAGTGTTAAATGTCGTAGGATAGGTAATACAAAATATAACTAAGTACCTAGTCAAGAAGTCCTTAAAAATACTATTTATAAACACAGGCATCTATCGATTTCAGATATCAATTTAGTAATCCGTGTAACACATGTCTAGTCTCGACATGAGCTCTTAAAAGTTGCAACATGAATATAAACATCAACTGTGAAAAGAAGGATTATTAAAAAATAATTTAGGTACACAGTTTTATTATGCACTAGGCGTTGCTCGCGTTCTAGACCCTTTGGAGTGTTGCTTTTCAAATTTCCTTTCTTAGTGCACCCCTACACTACATAAGGATACGTACGACCCTTCAAATTTCATACCTCTAGGACTTATAGTTTAGGCTGTTCGTTGATTATCAGTCAGCTTCAAAAGAGTTTTATATAATATATTGATGATATGAAGATCGAAAAAATCCAAGGTTATTGAAATAGCTGTGGATTAGCAAATTAAAGTGGCAATGAGTAGACAACAAAGTTGACAACCGCTATCTAATGATGATGATGACACTAAGGCCGGGTTCCCACTACGCCGGACCGGCAAATCTGCCGAGAACCGGACACCGGACAGAGTGTTCACATTATACCGGAAAAGAAGAATTTTAAAATTCTTCTTTTCCGGATCCGGGATAATGTGAATAGCTCTATATAAATTGTACAGCCACTAGCCCTTCCGGCAGTTTTACCGGCCCAGCAGATTTGCCGGTCCGGCGTAGTGGCCTAAGTGTCTTTTTTCATGCATCCCGGTTGCCGGATAGCCGGTGCTGAGGAACCCGGCGGCGTCAAAGTGTATGGGCTTGCCGGGCAAATTACGTCGGTATATGTGAAAGATATCGTACGATAAAGTACATACCCATTGCCTATACACTTCGCCGCCGCGTATCCGGCTTCGGCTATTCAGCAACCGACACGTGTGAAATATAACCTAGTAAAAAAAATAAGCATTTCACTTATCCGCACCAAGAACTTCCGCACCTACGCTATTACACTTTTGCGCACCAATTATTAAACAACAGGATCTTTATCTCTTTTGTTTATATTTTTTAGAACAAACGCCGCTTGACCCTTTTCTTGTCGCCTCTCATGATATGTACTTAGCTACTTATTCTTCGTTAGTGCCTATAAAACACCATTACCAAAAATTACGTAGGTAGTACGTACGGTACTTCTGCTTTTTACGTACCGTGCAGTTCTGACATGAAATAAAACTTGAGTGCAAGTGATAATCGAAGTAGATTGACGGCTCGAATTGTAATCGATAACATTTAACCTTTTGTATGAGATCTCTTAACTTTTAAAAAGGTCTGAGCTAGACTTTCTAAATCACAAGCCAAATCAGAAGCTATCTTGCACGTTGATTTATCCTAGTACGCATGATCCTACATTGAATATTCTATTATTCAGGAAAACATAACGGGTGCGGGTAAATAGACTTAGGCCCGTATGCCAATACAGAAATCATCACTCAAGCTCAAGCATAGAGGTGAGTAGAGATGTTCATGCTAGATGCCCTTGCGCAAACAATATTTTTTTTCCAATAAGTCACAAAAACCGCCCCCTTAACCTTTTACCGATTAGAGATATTATGCAGTTATGATTTAATTTGTAAACTACATATTCTAATAAGTTTCTTTTACTGCACTGAAGCGCATCATCAGGTGTGCCGAGTAAGGCACGCACCCTCTTCGCACTCTTGCGCAAGCTGATAACAGATACTTACAAAATGTTGCTAAACTGACAAGCGGACAACTGCTTAGATTTTATGTAACACTCATGCATCGTCCGCGATGTGTGTAATGCGCGTAGCAGATTGATTGATACCCATGATTTCCATGGTGTAAAATAATAAAAGACACATTGGCATTTAGAAACCATAAAGTATGGTATCTAATAAAAATATTTTGAAAAATATAATACCTACTTGCACCCCTACATGTGATAGAAACTAGAGAATGGTACAAAAAGTCCAAATAAAAAATATTCACATATCACTTTTGTGTATGAGTACCAAAATAAAACAGCTCTCTTAGCTATTTTTCTATAGTTTTTTTAATAGCTCTGCACAGTAAAATTATTTACAAAAAAATATATAATCAATCCGTATTCTTAAACTATCAGCTTGGTAACACACGGCATTCCAAAATGTTCGATTAACATTGTAACTGACACCTAATTTGCATTCTAAAAATCCTTGTAAACCTTGTTCATCGTTACTAAACACCGCCGTTCATCATCATGATCACGTCTAAAAATAGTCATAAAATGTACCATCAAAAACCGTTTAGTATTCTGGCACAACCTTTTTAGGGTTCTGGGCCATCCGGTACCGGAACCCTTATGTGACTTTGTTCGTCCGTCCGTCTATCACCGCCGATTATCTCAGTAACTATAAAAGCTACCGACTCGGTTTTGAAACTTGTTGTCCCTGTTGCAAGTGAGTAAAGAAAAAAAATATTATTATTTTGATTAACAAAAGGTCAGAAATATACAATTTTTTTCGGAGACATCGGTACGCGAGTCGAAACGCACTTGATTGTTTTTTTTTTAATGAAATCAATATGTATGCAATATTTTATATTATTATGTTAAATAAGACATTATTCTGCTAAAAATGATGCGTGCGAGTGTTACTAGGTTATTATGAAAGAACTTTGACAGCTTATGAGGACTTTGAGCTATATGAGGAAATTGATAGAAATCATCGCGGACAATAGACATAATCTCAAATAGCATCTTATGATAAATGGCATAGATCACTACTTCATACAATAGGCTATTTCTCACCATCGATCTTTTCACGGCTTGAGTAGAGTTGGCTTATGTAAATGGATAATGTATGTATATTGATTTCTCATGAATACTAAATTGGTACTAATGTACCCTGTAAGAGCTAGTTCCCATCCGGTAGTGAGCATCAAATACAATTATTTTTATTTAATATGTAAGGTTACTAGTTAAATAAGATCATAAATTAATATTAACATAACAACCTATTAATGTAGAATTTTATTACATGTAAAATTAACACCTACAAACTGATGTACTCACTTATTTTAAGAGATCATACATAACATGGTAGTTAGATCGACTACTATTCTGCTGTCGATATGAACGGGCAATTATTGAATGCCGTAATGCCTAGACATTTGAGCATAGAGCTGACTAAACTGTGGGTTTCCACACTACTAGTAAATTAAAATATTATGATTAGAATATGCGGGTTCTATTTCCGTCAGAATTGTGTTTCAAACCTTTTTCTTAGTTTTGTGATACGCGCAAGCACTATCTACATGCACTCTTCAAGAGTTGTCATTCGCACTTCATATCTATTACCTACTAGCGGACCGCCCCGGCATCGCACGGGGTTTTGTAGGTAATTTTTTGGGTTACATGATTGGGGTTTTAGTATGGATCCCTAATTTTTTTGCAAATATAATATAGCCTATGTTACCCGGGCTTCCCAAGGGTGAAAAATTTATTCAAATCGGTCCAGTAATTTCGAAGCCTATTCAATGCAAACAAACAATAAAATTGTTCCTCTTTTTATTATTAGTAAAGATAACTATTTATATAGATGATAAATAGATAGGTGATTTATGTGCCTCATATGATGAGTTCTGACTGTAAAATGTTGAAAAATACCGTAGATACGAAAATAATGGGTGCACAATCTCTTTATATTGTTTTATGACGACCCAATTTAAACAATAGGGTCGCTATAAAACAATATGTGGGAGTGAGTCGTTGATAAGTTCCATCACCAAAATCGGAAAATTATTCTATGATGAAAATTGTCTGTCTATAGAAATAATCCCATAAATTGCACCAAAGACTAACCAACCGTTTAAATAGCAAACAGAAATGCTTCGTTGTATAATGCTATGGGCACCATAGTCTGAACACCGTTTACGGAAAAAACGCGCCATGATTGACCATGTTTATAATGGTTCATATGACCTTTGATCAACTGAAAAAGTCAGGTTACAAAAGCAATGGTTTAGTTCAGTCTGGTAACCGGTCATGGTGTGATAATACTAATATTTGCTAACAGTTTAACACCAAACGCAGACTAGCAAGCTCTGATTAGAGTTTTTTACAAAACTAGTAAGCACGCTCAGTGTTACAAGGTAGTGATTGGATAATCCTGTATCCTTTTTTTTAAATACCATATCAATTGTAGAGATATATTCTTATAAATATATAAAACTCTTTAGAAGCTGACTGATAATCAACGCACAGCCTAAACTATAAGTCCTAGAGGTATGAAATTTGGAAGGTAGTATCCTTATATAGTGTAAGGGTGCACTAAGAAAGGAATTTTGAAAAGTCACACTCTAAAGGGTCTAGAACGCGAACAATGCCGCGGGCGACGGCTAGTAAACAATGTTTATGTCAATGAGTTTCCTCTAAAGATAGATTCAAGTACTGCGAATGCTGGTTGAAACGGTTTGGAGGATTGTTCAACCTCTGTTTATGAACTTGGGGGCTGTGCTCTTTAGAGATGTCTCCTGACATTCCTTATTACAGATATCGTAAATTGGCATTGGGCATCAAGAGTCTGAAGAATCGACCATACTTGCGGGGTATAGTCACAAGCTATTTCAATTCAATATTCACATCAAGGACGATCATAACTTAAATATTTTTCTATACAGAAATCTAGGGCATGATTTTTTTTTTAAAAATACCTTAGGTTCTCCAGATTGATAAATGTAATATTCCTTTTTGGATATCGGAAATGGAGATTAAAAATGGATTCACGACTGCATATTGTATCGGGTGGGCTCGAAAGTGTACCCAGCAGATCGCAGACTAGTGGCAGGGGTGTGGTATAAAAGCGAGCGCACTACTACCACTCTGACATAGTACACGACAATCCACGTGCCCCGTCGCCGCACGTCAATCCACACACACAACAATGAAACTACTGGTGAGTGTAGTGAACTTTTACTTTATCTTTTATCAATACTCTCTCGGTGCGATAAAACAATTTTCTTTCTCAAGTTTGAAGGGTAACTCGTTATCAGCTGTTGCGAAAGGCGGCACCAAATAGGGTCAGGCAGGAGCCGATTTGAACTATGACATTTGAATGCCTTCGTCTTCGAATTCCATCGCTTCATTAGGAGCTTGGTTAAAATCAATCCCAATCTTGTTTGAATTTACCTAGCTACTTGGATATCAATTTGAATTTATCCATTATCACATTTGTTTTGTGTGATTGTACTTTCTCATTACAATATACTACTAGTACAGGATCCCGCTAACAACGATTTGCACCGAGCTGGTTAATGGATGAAAACTATTTTATTATCAACATATTGCAAATGGGTTGTCTAAAAAATTTCAGTCCAGAATATGATTAATTAAAAATTTCACTTTTTAAACCTCGACAACCGGAATTCAGGACTGATTTTTGGCAGACAACCCTATACCACCGTGTTCGTAATGAAATAATCTTTATTTTAATTTAACTTTAATTCATTAAGCAGACCGATGCAAGTTACAGTACCGATTGACCTGTTTATGTTTATACCTGCCTACCCAAGAGTTGTGACGGGAAAAAACTAGTCAACCTAACGTTTGCATATTCTATGGGCTTCATACTTTCGATTGGTATGGCATTTGTCTATTAACCAAAGCAGTTAAAATTATTTTTTTAATTTATATTCTGGTCTGAATTTTTTTAGACAACCCATTTGCAATATATTTATTGACATACAAGCTTCCACCCGCGACTTCGTTCGCGTCCCGTTGGATCCCGTTGATTTTTCGGAATAAAAGGTAGCTTATGTGTTAATCCAGGTCACGTACAATATATATTCCAAGTTTCATCCAAATCGAATCAGTAGTTTTTACGTGAAAGAGTAACAAACATCCATCCATACTCACAAACTTTTGCGTTTATTAGTAGGAAGTTCGCGTCCCGTTGGATCCCGTTGATTTTGCGGGATAAAAGTAGCCTATGTGTTAATCCAGGTCACGGATAATATATATTCTAAGTTTCATCCAAATCGAATCAGTATTTTTTGCTTGAAAGAGTAACAAACATCCTCACAAACATTCGCGTTTATAATATTACTAGCCGTCTCCCGCGGCGTTGCTCGCGTTAGGGTGTGACTTTTCAAAATTCCATTTTCCCGCTTTTCTGTTGAAATTTTTCCTAAATTTTTTTTGCTATAAACTTCACGGAGCCCAAGACCTTTCCGACGAATGCAAAACCGTGGAAATCGGTTCGTGCGTTCTGGAGTTATAACGTCAGGAAGGAAAACTCGACTTATTTTTATATAGTAGATAAAGTTCACGTCCCGTTGGATCCCGTTGATTTTCCGGCATAAAAAGTGGCCTATGTGTTAGTCCAGGTCACGGACAATATGTATTCCAAGTTTCATCCAAATCGGATCAGTAGTTTTTACGTGAAAGAGTAACAAACATCCGTCCATACTCACAAACTTTCACGTTTATAATATTAGTAGGATTTAATTGATAATAAAATAGTTTTTCTCCATTAACCAGCTCGGTGCAAATTGTTGTATAGAGGAATCTTAGGCTATATAGTGTCCCGTTATGTGTAGGCATAGGTTGCCTCCTGACGCGGTATAAATCATCTAGGCCTATTTATTATTATTACTTTCTCATTCATTAAACACTATTTCAGTTTTTTGTGTAGTCAGGACATTTAACTTGATTGATTTTTAGGAATGTTTACTGACTTTAACTAAAAAAATATGATCTGATTTTTTCTATTTGATTTGGAGCATTAATTAGTTTAATTTAATAACAATAGTTTTTATAGATCTAATTCCAGTTCAAGTTTAAGTGCAAATCAATTATCCCTTTACATTTTTACTATTTTTAAATTGTCTGGCTGTTGCAATGTAATTTCATATATAAAGTAATCACATAAATTAAAAAAAATGTTCTTTAACAAATATTTTGTTAGCAATCATATTCCCATAGTATAAGCTCTGCTTAGTTTGGGACTAAATGGCGTTGTGTGTAATGTCCATGAACATTTATTTAGATAAAAAAAGCATTGTAATATTAATTCCACACTCTTATCCAAGACATTTAATTTTTCTCTATACCAAATATTCTACCAAATATTTATCTCATCTGCCATAAATATTTACCCCACTTTACAGTCCTATAGTGACTTCTATTCATGTAATTTTCATAAACTTCTTACCTGTTCCTGCTTGCAAAACTTTTGATATAATAGTTACGCAATAACATTGGTGTTAAGGACAATTTACACTAAACTTATAACAATTAATTACGTTGTTAATCATGATATTTCTTAATCAGATCGACTAAGATTTATAGCATTGCATTTTATAGCCATGTATAACCTCATTCTGCTAGACCAACACTCTCTGTTATACAAACGATCTTGTTTTCATATCTAGCCAATTACATAACTGTTTCTAGGTCGTAGCCAAACGAAATCTGCCAGAGGTGTAAGGTTAGGTTACATCTATTCTGCAGTCGTCGATACTTACTTGTATTCACCAGTAAAATGGTTACGTGCTTAATGTAACAATCGATACATAATTTTTGTTTATAATGCTTTCATTCGAAGTTATGTTGTCTCACAAAAACGGAACAAGTGGAGCAAACGATTCAATAATAGTTATAACACGATTGATAGCATGATTAACGAAATGAAGCCAATGAATCGTTAAGCAGTTTGCATGATCTGTGATTTGACGCCAATTGAATAGGTGCGTATGTTTACTCAGGTACTCTAATCGTTTGTTTCATAATTTTCATAAAAGCTCGTGAAGCTACTGTGTTTGTAGGTCTCGTAACTAACAGCTCTTACAGTCATCCCGCACATTCAAAGTTCCCGCAATCATTACATAACATTAAGCAAATACGCTAACAATGCGTATCCAAATGTTAAACGATCAAAATGAAAACACTGCCGTACTTGTAGACATGTGCTGTAAGTGCCAATACATTATCTTGGGCCCGCTTTCGCCCAACTTGCGTGTCGAATGAGCCGGTTTCATAAGATGCTGCCTATTGTATCCGTTTCATCTTATCTTGCGACATGACGAATATGAATAAGTTCTTCAGACTGACGTCACTGGTTTCTCAATCACTCAAAAGGAAAACAATCAAAGATCAGTATATTAACTAGAACGCTCCGACGCTTCTAGTGCGAGTAAGCCTCTAATAATTTAAATTTTACTCCTTGTAAATATGACATCCTAGTATTTAAGTATAGAATTCTCAAGGTTACATCATTCTGACGTCATTATTGTGCCCAAAAACATGAGCTGATAGAATCACAATGTAGGTACCTAACCTACCACCTACATTCATGAATATCAAGAAATTTTACTTTCTTATAAAGATTAATCACTACGCGGCCGTTCTTGACCTTAAAACGACAAGAGTAATGCTTTGTATTACGTGATTTTTGTCTGTAAACGAGTTTTATTCATAATTCATTTTGGTTTTTCCAGGTTGTATTCGCCGCTGCCCTGTGCTTAGCGACAGCTCTTCCTCAAAGAAGAGCGCCGCTACAGCCGGAGGAGGAGCAACAGGATCAGCAGCAGGTGGAACAAAACTACAACTACCAGCCACAACAAGAGTACAGACAGCCTAAAGCCATCGATGACTTCAGACCTAAAGTTCAGTTGGATACCACCACATTCATACCAATCATCCATTTTGACAAAGAACAGGGCAACGATGGATCCTACAAGACTTCGTAAGTAACTTATTATTATTTTCAAAGGTAGCAATCAGTTTTCTGATCCTAAGGTCACGGGTTTGTATCCGGCCGTGCATCAAAATGTCTCGAGGAAACCCGTTAGTATTCTTGCGACGGTGATGATGGTATGGACTACCAACTAAGATATATTTACTGATCTTTAGGAAAAGATTAAAAGATCAGAGATGATATCTACTAAACACGGTGAGGGTATTACAATTTTTTGCAAAAAAAAAGCCCATAGGTTTTTAGACATCGTGATAAATCCACTCATGTATATTAGTTAAAACACACTTACAAACTTACTTAATGTACCTACCTACCTACGACCTAGGTACATGAAACCTCATTATATTATTGCGGAATCCGTTTTGTAATAAGAAATGAATTCCTCGTACATCTATATAACTACAGAATGTAAAGATCCACCAATGTAGTGATACTCCTGATAACGTATAACCAACCATGTGGAGAAACAGTACTTCTATAGGCCGAAAGGGGGCTTATTTATAACATGCACGTGTGAATATAAGTATCTTTTTTGTACAAAAGTACATTAAATTATTATGTTACAAATTTACGACAACAGTAGTTACACCGTATCTGGGCCTCTACTGTGAAAAATGACTTACAAAGATTCGGTAGCGTCATTTCTGTTACACTGCGCAATGACGCTGTCACTTGGCAAGAGCCCACGTCATCGTTCGAGATGACCGCGCAGTGTAATAGAAACGACGTTACCGAATCTTCGTAAGTAATTTTTCACAGTAGAGGCTCTGGTCTCTTTCCATCGCATTTGAATCTGCTTATCAATGCAAAAGACAAAACACGGTGTAACTACTTTAAGCTTACATTGAGTTAATAATACCACGGTGTATTTTTAATTTACGTAAATATCTAGCCTGTTAGTAAACACACACAATATACACTCCTATTGCGTCGCACCCTCAAATGAGACTCCAACGCATGCTATTTGTTTGGAAAGTTTAAAAAGCAATTGGAAATGAATAAAAGGAAATGAAATTTTTCTAAAGTCATTGAGCCAAAGTTGGTCTCCATTAATATGTATTCTCAATGTAGACTGTAAAATACCACCCTTTTGGGATTAAAAGGATATTATGCTACACCCTGTATTTTATAAAAAAATATTTTACAATCTTTTTCAGATACGAGACTGGCAACAACATCTATGCCCAAGAAGAGGGTCACCTGAAGGGACTTGGTGAGAACCAGGAAATCACCGCCCTGGTCCAAAGTGGTTCTTACAGCTACACTGCTCCTAATGGTCAGATCATCACAGTGGAGTACACCGCTGACGAAAATGGATTCAGAGTCAAGGGTGACCACATCCCTACTCCCCCTCCAGTCTCCGAGGAGATCCAGAAAGGGCTTGACCTTATCTACGCCGGAATCAAGGCTAACGCTGTAAGAATTGCTTTCGAACTAACATAAAATATCAGAGGCAGATAAATAAGATATCCATGCATTAAGATGAAATTAATCTCATTGAAATCGACCACCGGTAAAATCTTTTGGTAAAGTGGAGATATATACGTTGCTTTTCGAAGTCATGATGACTGCCATGGCTGGTTACGTAATAAAATGATAAAGGTACAAGTTGGAAGCGGACGACGTGTCGTGGCGACATGAAGCGACGACACGTCGCCCGCTTCCAACTTGTACCTAATAAAAGTCATAAACTTTTTTCCGCAAGTACCTACCTACTCACAATCAAGAGTAAGTAAACTGATACACTTACCTGAAACTTTAAATTTTTTGATAGAGCGATCTAGAATTTGAAACGGAACACAATCATTCAATTTAACGCTATTGTTGTGATCAAGTAATACTTACATATTTTTTCATAACAAAATTACATGCTAACAGTATAAATGTGCTCATAATAAACCTTATAACAGCACAATTTAAACACTCATTGTCAAATGAATGAGACCTACCTAGTTGGCAAATTAAAAGCCAGAAAAGGTGAAATAAATTAATAACTATTTTTCTTTTCATTGTTTTCAGGAACGAAATGCACTAGAAGCCAAGAACAACCCAGAAGCTGCCAGACAGCAGGAGGAGAAGGCAGCTCTTGACTACAAGGGTCAATACTACCAGTCATAAGAACAAATTACAGAATAGATAAGAAAAAATCCTGTCACCATGGACAAAAAACATCGTCTCTAAAGTCATGACTGCCTAGTTTTAGTTTCAATAGTATGAGCGTTCAAAGTTATCATGACTAAGATCTTAAGGTAGGATTCCACCAGTGTTCGCCACTGCACTGCACACTGTTCAGCACAAATGTTTCTCTTGGTGGACTCATGCGAGTAAACAAGAACAATTTGTGCGCAAAAATTTCTAAAATGTGTGCGCATTATGTTTGTAAACACATGTGCTGCACACAATTTTGGTGGAATCCTACCTTTAGAGTGATATACCAAAATAGAGGAGGCATGCTCTCACCAAACCGAATCTAAATTATTGCAATGGCAACAATAAAACTACTGCCATAGATAAGAATAGTTTTTATCGTACATTTTAGCCATGCAAATGCTTAGGTAGATTTACAACCGCAATGGTTTCAACAACTTTGTTACGATTTAACAATGTTTTAACTATATGATAGTTTTACATAATAAAGGAATTAATTTCCTCTTCATAATACTCAGAATGCCTCAACTTTATTATAAATAACTCATTACATTACAAGTTATACAATAAGCACTTACATTACAATCTTCAAGAGCTCTTACATTAAGTACTTTTGTTGTAAAAGATGTAAATTGTGATACGACGACCACACGTTATTTTTTGTACCTTTGTAAATATTATTTTAAGCTAATATTTTAATAAATCGTTAAAAATGTTTGCTTATTTATTTACAATATTCATTTAATGATAATATGTAAAAGAGACAGATTTTTTTTAGTACAAAATTACTGTACCATATCCACCTGAACCTAAATTTAATTTTATCTGACTTAATATATTTATTTTCTATTCTTCTAGATATTATTTAACTGCAACGAAAAAATGTTTATTCACCTTATAAGACAAATTTTGAGTTGATGTTACCCGTGTGACTCACTTCCAGAAAGTTTCCTGGAAAAACATTTAGATGTTCATCTGGACAAGTGTGGTTAAAACTAAATTATAGCCAAAAAAAAATATATTATTTAATTTAAATAATAATAATAATTTAAATTCTATTATGCTTATACGAAAGTATAAAAATAGCTGTTTGTTTTCCAAATAAATTAAATTAAATTTAACTAAGAACTAATTTGGTTGGCTGGCAGACAATGCTTTCAGCATAAGACCACCCTTTGTAACAAATTTATAATTTAGTGCAATAAAGTATTAAATAAATAAATAAATAATTTTTATCTCGGTCTATCCTACGGTCTATCACGCATGAACCTTTAGATCAAACGTACATAAAGTCCAAATAAACTTTCAAATAGGAAAGGTACGTCATTCACCCACCTTCACCACGATGTCGCAAAATTCAATTTATGTATGGTAAACAAACAGTACTAACGAGATTCGAGCGATACCGTCTTAGCGACAGGTTTGTATGGAAAGCGACAGAATTAGCCATACATAAATTGAATTTTGTGACATCGTGGTGAAGATGGGTGAATGACCTGTATGGCGATGTTATTTGGCACCTACTATAGCTATGATTACTCAACGAAAGGTGAGGGCACACCTTTGACCATTGATTTACATAGATTTTCAGAAACTGAGTGAGGAAATTGAAATAACTTATGTAAAATATTGAAATGCAAAGCAAAATGAAACATGTAAGTATCAAACGCATAATGTAATATGAGCCTCATAATTTTATTATGAACATACTAAAAATAAGACTTTCTGATCAAGAAGCCTTTTTACGTCGTTGACTGTTAGATACAGTAAAGTGTCACGTAAGCTAAAATTAAATGTTCTCAGAGGACGTGCTCTCTGAAATAAAGTGGCCATAGTAGACTGAGATAACCGCTCAAATCAGAACAGTTACCTCATCAACACAACTGTACTACCCAAGGTAAAGCCTGGATAGAAAAATCTAAATTTTCATAACAATGGAAAGTACGAATGGGCCGTAACCGTTTAGTCACATACTTCGACAGTTTCTTAAGCCTACGTACGATGATCAAAAAGTGGTAGATAAATGAGTAGAGTGGTATACTAATTACTATTTAGTTAATAAGATGCAGCATTCAAACAGGACCCAAGGGTCATCGCGTATGGCAGTGTTATTATGTACGTAAATATGTGGGTATTTTGCAACAGCATCTAAATGTTAGGCTGTCTGTCTAGCCTTAGACAACTTTAATGCAATTTCTTATTCGAAATACTGAAACCTGATCAATTTGCGCACTTTTAATTATAGCAATCACCGCCATCAATATCATATCATCATCCACGGTTAGCATGATATATGAGCATATTAGAAAACGGTTCTCAGACACGAAACTCAGAATTTATTATTTTTTGGCAGAAAAAAAATCAAAAATGGTCTATTCTTGCGTATATTTCACTTTATTTTAGGCACTCATCCTATACGGGCACGAGAAGTCCACGGCCGAGACAAAATAGGTGTCATCCAAGGAAAGATGATTTTGGGCTGAAATAACCGAAAATGCACTACTGCATTCTAGTCATCACCTTCACCACCAATGCGTTAGTAAGTAAAGAGATCTAATGCATTGGTGATACAAAAACTATTTTTGACAGCTTTCATGAAAACGGAAGTAAACATATCGTAATGGCTCCCCACTGTCAGTGTGGCTCTCGTAATTATTACAAAAAGAATTAGGTATATATTTTGTGCTGTCGTACAAAGATTCAATATTCTGAGTATACTAATTATCTTTCTAAGCATAAAATTGTGCCACTTACCAATTTTACTGATCATAACCTCAATACTCTTGCTTGCTGAATATTTCCAGGTTCACTTTGACTAGTAAAACTCCGGTAAAAGAATTTCGATTCACTTGGGTTCTACGAAGGCTTGAAGGCACTATGAAGGCGATACGAAGGCACTTTAACGTGTGTATGCCAAAGTATATTAAGAGAAGCTCTAGAGTTAAAAATGACCGCCACACACCATATGAAAACATTTTAAATTTTCAGCACTGAAACGAAAATAATTCCAAACTGACATCTATAGAAAAAAATATACTCTCTCTGCTCTGATGTTTATCAAGTGAACAAGACAGTAAGTTGATCATGAAGTTTGTATACATAAAGGTATAAAGTCTTCACTAACAAGGTTCTATAGTCAACTTATACGCGGTTAGTGCTTGTCTAAAACTAGAGCAGAGTAACTACTGATTTACAGTGCCTTGATCACGAATAAATGTGACAATCGCAAACGTATCGTAACACTAGCGTATCCGAGGTGCACTGCGCGGTGACACTACAACGCTTGGCAGTCGAGCTGGCATTGACGCGCAATATAACTCGAATACGCTAACGAGGTAACTATCAGACTTTTTCGTGGTAGACGTACTGATATAATGATAAGAGATTGATGGTGGTAGTAAAATCACCTAGGTCATAAAAAGAGTGCGCATCTTTTGCAAAGCTTCAGGCTGAGGCTCAAGCGTGACTCAAGCATCGATTTCAGTAGTTTCGAAGCAAACTATCAAACCTATGCCTGAGTATCGATTCAGCCTCGAGCGTTGTTTCAGAGTACAGCCCTAATGCTAGGCGTCCACTCGATCGGAATCGAAACGTACGGGGGATTCTTTGCTTCGTACAGATTTCTATAACACAGCGTGCGCTGGATCGGCATATCTGCGTATATAATTATAAATGCCGAATGCCGATGCATGGTACGCCAGTTTTTCTTTGCAAAAAAAAATTTGAGACATGCCTACTGCCAAGTGCTAAGTATTTTACATTAGATTCAGTACTCCATACATACTATTCAAAGTTGAATCATTGCAAAATGAGAATGATAAAGTACTTTCCTTTTATATAATCATCCACGTACAATCACGAAAAGGTAACCTCATTTCATAGAATAATAAAACTGAAGAGTAAGATACCTGAGTGAATGATGTATTTATGAGTTTTTTTTCATGTTTCTTGGTAATCGTGTGAGCAACACTTGCAACACTTACTACTTACTTAAAATGCTTCTCTTAATTTTCAAATAATGGATACTTCTTATAAGCAGTGTGGCCAACCACGGCACAAAATAGTAGGTGTACACGGTTCCGTAAATAAATTAGGTAGCTACTAATTATAGTTCAATTATTTCATTACATTAGGTCGCACAAAACATTTATTTCTTGTCAAAGACCGGCCGCTAGCATTCTTCGACTAATAAAATTGATTACCTACACTAACAATAACAATAACTACTTACTACAAAAAGTGAACATACTGGGACGATAGACAAGAATTTAAGACTGTGACTTTTTTTATATGTGCAAAAATTGTCCACTACCCAATAAGTTGGCCAACAAATACCTATGCTGTTTTATTTTTAATTAGTAAAAAATAAAGCCTTTACTAAGAAATATGTAAGGGTTTATTTTTTCAAAATCCCGGTGATTATATTGTAAGGTTAGGTTGCCTATAATCGATATATTATATTCAGAAACAGCTGTCGTCATCTCTGAAGGTACCAGCTCTTAATTAACATACGTCATTTTTTATTAGAATCCTGATTTTCGTAGTTATTACATAATGTTCTGTGATGCCCTAAAGATACCATGGTTATGCAAAGGGCAATCGGTACTGAGAAATCAATATTGAAATAAAATAATTTGATTAGCATTTCAATAATCATCAAAATTGAATATAATTTGGTTTCCATTAGAGTCTGATTGTTAAAATTCGTAATGCGTACGATACAGCACAACTGCACAAGGCAGGACTAATTCAATACAATTGTTAGTAAAAAATTTATCCATAAGCTGTGTAACTATTTTGTTTTAGTGAACTAAACAGTTTGAGCTTACGTTGCTGTTGAGCCTGGGCGACGTCACCGGTTGCGAGGAGAGATGAATCGTCGGGATGCGCTTGGGTCGCACGAAGTTCATAGGTAAACATGCCGGTATATAAACCCCATGCAGTGTCACCGAGCACACATCTTTGCAGCCAGTGTCTACATCCAGACCCTTGCTGCCATTTAACTGAAAAAGATGGTAAGTACCATTTATCAAGTCTCCTAATTGAAGTGCAACTTTTTAGTCATTACTAACTTTTACTGCATTATCAATTAACATTACTTTAAAAGGGTACAGTGGATTCTTAATTTTATTTATTACACAAACTCATTGGTAGTTAGTGCATTAGCTACTTATGCACAGTACAAACATAGGTCATTACATCAACCCGTGCAATATTCTTTATGAAGTTATAAATAGTCTTTAGCTGTATAGTTGAAAAAGATTTTTTTTTCTCTTCTTAAAATAATCACTTGAAAAGTTGAGTTGAGTAACACTCGGTGTAAGAAGCAATTAGACAATGACTATCCTCTAATATAACGTGCTGCGGGTCGTGGGTTCGATTCCCACTGAATATATCTTTGTGTGAAAAATATAGACGTTTGTTCTTATTTATACAAAAAAAATATATGATATCAGCAATCTAGTTCCTGTAGACAAGCTTTGCTTAGTTTGGGGTTTGAGGGCACTGTATAAAATGTCCATTAATATTTATTTAAATGTTTTTATTAATTATTTTTGCTTTACAACTAGGTATTGAGTAGGTTCATAGATTTTTTGGTAACTTTCAGAGTATTATATATTATTTGTATATAACAACATTCTGAAAGGATATAGGATGGTCCTCAGGAATTTTTGACAAAATTTAACAATCTAATTCCCACTTTTTAAAAATCTTCGTTTATACTGTTATAGTATATTCAGGGTAAAAGTCAGCACGTAGGATAATGCAGTTTCATATAAAATAAGATCGTTATCAAGTCACGGAACCCTTTCTTCTCGTTATAATAAGCTACCTCACGTTGTTGGTGAGGTGAGCTCAGTAATCTTCTTGCTTCGTTTCCTACATAACAATGAAAGCAAATTAGCAAAAGCTTTACTTTTAATATGTAACCTCGTCACGAATAAGGTTTATTAACGCACGATATAAAAAAAAGTGTTATAAGCTTGAGTTTGTGTTTACTCGTGGCCCTGTAACTCTGTAAAAATGTTTTTATTTCAATGCAGGTTTTTGGCTTAAAGCGCTTATAAGTGTTATGAAGTAGGTATGCTAGAAAAACTCTTTGCATTATTTTATACTAGTTGGTGCCCGCGACGTCGTTCGCATCCCGTTGGATCCCGTTGATTTTTCGGGATAAAAAGTACCTACCTAGCCTATGTGTTAATCCAGGTCACGGACAATTATATATTCCAAGTTACATCCAAATCGGATCGCTTGTAAAAATTTCATCATTGTACACGTAGAATGAAAATATTGTTTTCTTAATTTGATTATTTACGGCCAGGTTGTGTACCCACCAACATAAAAAAGTTTTATTCAAGCTGTCAGTTGTGTTTTGCTATTACCATTTCTAACAAATGAACGGCTGGATTGATCTTTTCACTGATAATTTTTTTTGTATGTTCATTTTTTCCCCGGGAACGGGATAAAAAGTATACTATGTGTTAATCCAGGTCACGGACAATATATATTCCAAGTTTCATCCAAATCTGATCAGTAGTTTTTGAGTGAAAGAGTAACAAACATCCATACATACATACATACATCGTTACAAATTTTCGCGTTTATGATATTAGTAGGATGGTTAGATAACAACACAATACTTGTACTAATATTTTATTCTATGACAAAACTGAAACATTTTAAGTAAAAAAGAAACAGTTTCCGTAATTTCGATAAAAAAATCAGTAACTTCTCTTTCCATACCTGACAAATTACAGAGTTGAAATTAAACTTTATGCATACCATATTCCAAGTAGCCTTGCACAATTGTCGTAAAACAAAATAATAAAACGGTTTCCCAACAAAGTGCTTGGCAAATAACGTATGTACATGCACAAGTGAATGCAACAAGTAAAATACCCCATACGAAAACATGACAATTCAAGTGGTTTCTGTGACACTTATATCCTGCAATTTTTGAAAACTTTACAAAATACAGGGTGTACTGCCGACGAACTTCAAAAAGTTAAAATATCTATCAATCAATATAAAAACCATTTCTGTGCAAAATGCAGTTATTTCAGTTTGCCATTAGTTCATTAGAACATTATATAAAAGCAGATTTTTTCATTTGTCGAAAAAAAACTGCTATTTCATATTCACAGTCTGCTGCGACTTTATAAAAAATAAATGTTAATATTTTAGTGGGTACCAACTGGAAGTTTACTTCCCATTTGTCCCCACATTTTTACCATGAGGACGAACTGGAATAAACGTAGCGTTGGTCCCCACGTAAATAAATGAGGGGATGAAACGTGGAGACGAGCGGAAATAACCCAGTATTTTAACCATAAAATTTTTGAAAAAATCTTTTTCCGTATAACTGCTTCTAAAGGGCATCTAGGTTTCTTAACCTTAGAACAAAGTTATTAAAAGTACAAATGTTCCATCTAAAAGTGTCACAACAGCTTTTATCTTTCATACAAAATTATGCATCAAAGGATCACTAGTGCCGACCCTCTCTGATTGATACAATACAATAGAACAGGATGGTAATCAACGCCTTGGGCTTGCAATTGTGCAGTCATTGCAATATAAAGCATGGAATCAGTGTAAGATTTGTAATGACTGTGCGAAATTATTTGAAAAGGCGATATTCTCATTGTGAAATAGAATAGTGGGTTCATTTGACTGTTATTGACTATTATCATTATCATCTCATCTTAAATTACATTAAATAAATATTTGAAGCTTTTTCAGCTTTGCAAAGTTTTTTTTTATAAATATTCTTGAACAATACACACAACGCCCTCTTGTCCCTAACTAATCAAAGCTTGTTCTATGGGAACTAAATTGCTGGTAGAATCCTACTTAATATTATAAACTTTCTACTAATTTTGTTAGTTTGTTTGTTACGCTTTCACGCGAAAACTACTTAACCGATAATCATTAAACTTTATACACATATTTTTTAATAATAATTCTTGGAGGTATTAGAAGTAACATAGGATACTTTTTTGAAGACAAAACATGAATGTATATTTTAGTAAATAGGCTTCTCAGCACAGAAGTTTGGCTAGACCGTGCACCTAAATAAATATGATAAATATAGTAATAATAATATAATCCTAAATGTTATTGCTGATGACTCATGACCCCGAAAACCAGGAATCACCACACCACAACTGTCCAAAAACAAAAAGGAATACTACTAGACTCACCAGCGACAAAATAACGTGGACAGGTAGGGGGGAGGCCTTTGCCCAACAATGGGATGACCTATAATAGCAAATTAAGAAAAAAAATGGAAAACTAAAATGATATGAAAACAATTTTTTTATATATATTTAAAATAATAATAATTATAATAATAATAAGTCAACTAAAATTACCTAACTATAATAATTAATTCGATTATTATTAGATTAGTCACAGTTATAGGAGGCTAATAATAATAATAATAAAAAAATATTATTGCTCAAAAACATAACTGTCCTTTGGTTTGGAACCTCATTCAGAGGACAAAATTGCTATTAGTTAAAAATAACTAACCTAGTCTAATAAGTGTTTTTATGTTATTAACCAAACTGGTCCAAGTTATCTGAATAAATAATCAAAATAAATAAATATAGTAAAAATATGAGAGAAAATATCCATCGATGCACAGAAAACAGCATACTGAGCTATCAGGAAAATGAAAGACGAGACGAAAGTTCGTAACATGAAGTACGATGCACGCACACGATTTAGGGGCAGTCAGGCCACATCGTATAAATCATTGCGGTTGGTTTCGACACTCCTATACCTAATCTTATTTCATTGTTCGCGATGAAAGTGCTTGACATCTCTTCCGTGAATCATGCTTCCGCAACTGTACCTACCTTCTTAATATAACAAACTGTTGATAATGAAATCACTTTTTTTTTCAAAATATAAAAGTGTATTGTTTTTAAAAGGAACATAAGAAAACTTAAAGAGTAAATTTAAACATAATAAAGTTATTAAAATACTTAGTACATATTATTATACTAGTGGGCTTTCAAACTAGGCTTTTTTAAGAGCAAAGTTCTTAATCGCACTTATAAAGAATAAACCAGACCTTTTAAAATAAAAATAGCAAATCAGCAATATGAAACCCTTTTAAAATAAAACATACAGTACAGACTTCGTTTTGCTCGAAATGTTTTACAGGTGTGTACGTGTAGTAACCTAGTAACAACTTTTGGAGTTTAAACTGAGACCACTACCTGACCAAAATACGCTGTTATCAGTTTTTACATTTAAAGTCTGTTTTCTTCCAGATCTCATTATACCTGGTAGTATTATTGGCGCTGGCGACGCGGGCGCAGCAGGCCAGCGAGCCAATAGCCATCATCCGACAGGAGTCAGATGGACCGAATGTCGATGGATCTTATAAGTGGCTGTAAGTTTTAAGTAGGTAGTTACTTTGAAAATAAGTGTTTTAGTGAAAAAAACCCATACTGTTCCACTGCTGGGCAAAGGTTTCCTCCATATCCCTCCAGTTTTTACGATCACTGAAGAAGATCACTAAGAATTCTGTTGATAAATTTTTTCAACAGAATACTTAGAACTAAAGTTTTTGTTAACAAAATAATAAATTAAAGGATTTAGTGAAATCTAGGTATTCTATAGTCTAATTTCAAAATTAACGTCTTTTTCTTAGCAGTTGAAAGTGAAATGCAATTTTTTTTTAATTATATATTTTTGCTGTGCATCATCATAAGGAAAATATGATAGAGAGGCGTTCATTTTTCGATTATGCTTTTTTTAGACAAGTAAAATTAATTATCTTAATAATTAATCAATTAATCTTATGATACATTTTTTAAAAACTTTGAAACAAAGCTTTTAAAAATTCGTTTACTACTATAATTACAGATACGAAACAGCAAATGAGATCAATGCAGAAGAGTCTGGCTACGTCAAAAACTTTGGCAAAGGAGAAGGTGAAGAAGTCCAAGTGGCAGAAGGAAAGTTCAGCTATAAAGCGCCAGATGGCACTCTTATAGCCCTCACTTACATCGCTGATGAGAATGGTTTCCAACCTCAGGTATGATGTAGTTTTATAAAAAAAACACCCAGCAGCTATACACAATACTAGCCGTCTCCCGCGGCGTTGCTCGCGTTAGAGTGTGACTTTTCAAAATTCCTTTCTTAGTGCACCTCTACACTATATAAGGATACTACCCTCCAAATTTCATACCTCTAGGACTTATAGTGTAGGCTGTGCGTTTATTCTATGTCAGCTTCAAAAGAGTTTTATATATTGATTGACCTTAATAGGGTTTCTTATGTTATGACCGTTGTAACTAATAGAGTACTTTACCACATCAAACAGTCCAATTAGGTACACGTTTTTGGGTGTCGTAGTAGCACCATTATTTAACGATAGTAAGTAATTTAACACGCAAGTGGCCATCTGATACCAGTGGGGATAAAACACACAACTGTTGTGTTTAAGATTGGTATAGGTCATCTATGTTTTTTTTATATTCGGCCATATTCATAAACGTTGCATTGATTATTTCAGCTATCTCTTACAAAACGAACAAAAAGTTAAAGGGGTCGTTTTAATCACGTGCTTAGTTTAATCAGCTTTCATAAGTATCATAGTAGCGACTTGACAACTATTGACTTATAAATAAATAAATAAATATTCACGGACACTTAACACAACGCCTTCTAGTCCCAAACTAAGCAAAGCTTGTACGATGGGAACTAGATGGCTGATAGAAAACTTACATACATTTTTTTTTGTAAATACATACATAATACATAGAAACACCCAGACACAGAACAAACATCTATGTTTGCCACACAAATGTTTTTTCTCGGTGGGGATCGAACCCATGACCCACAACACGGAAGGCAGAGCTACTACCGACTGAGCCATGACGCCTGTCTATTTAGTAACCATTTTTTATGAACTAGGCTTGAGCGAACCACAAGCGAATTTATTTATTTTCTATGATAATACAATTTCACTGGTCACATTTACACGCCTGTCATAAAACTGAACTTACTGTATCACTTAGCCTCCAAAACTCAACGCTGAATTGAGACAATGGCTATGAAGAACTCAACATTGACCTACTCTAGAAGTTCAACGAATCTAGATACAAAGAAGTTTAATAAATAAATATCATATTAAGAGTCCCTTGACTTTTTACGTTTTATAGACGTACTTTCATCAAAGGTACGAACAGTTATTAATTGACTGTGTGAGATTTTATTGAGTCACCAATAAAACCTGTTTGTGGTTAGTAAACAGAAGAGCATCTGATGACATCTTCTCTTCAACAAATTGAATAAGAGAGCATGAAATCGTCATTATGTAATGCAGGTATAACCTTCGTTGTACAGTTAGATCAAACATGTATTCAAATAGTTTTCAAATAATACATTATGCAAGTGTTTTATTCACAGTTAGAATTTAATGTGTGGTGGTTTGACCTGTGGTTGAGACAGTGTCTACACAACATCCTGATATAGTCAATCGTTTTGCAACCTTGGCATACTACTGAATCAATGTTTTTGGTAATTTCTCTGAGATTACCCAAGGCTTTGCTTTCGCGCAAAGAACTATTTATACTTATATACAAGTACAAGATATTTTTTTTTACTTTTATAGTACAAGATTTACTTATAAAATCTTATTAGTTTGGGACTAGAGGGCTAAAATGTCCATAAATATTTATTTATTATTTCTTTATTTGTCTATTTAATTCTTAGTTGTCGTATGTAGTTATATTTATAGATTGTAGCTATATGCAGGACGCTTATATATCAAATTTTCTTAAAAATACTGTCACGTATTATAATGCAGATATTATATTACACTTCAAGCTGTAAGAGGAAAACATCAGTCTGGAACCAGTAGGTCATCGGTGTCATCAAAGCTATTTAAAGCGTCGGCGGCGCGGCGTTTACAAAGTTCTGGTACTTACAGTCACATAAAGAACCGCGATATAGCAGGAGTGGCCCCTGACGAGCGTTAACTACTTAGAAAACATTTTGACTTGACTCACTGGTCACATTTACATAGAAATTACATTTCTATCAACTGCGCACCAGTGCTGTTTAGTACCAAAGTGTACCTTCACGCAAAGTGTTTCTTTGTCCTATGCTGATATCAGAAATAAAAAAGGCAGCCTGGTTCAAACGAGAATGCGTCCACGTGGGAGTTAATTGCGTAAAGTAAAGAAAGATGCCTGCGCTACAGCTCGATGTGAGCCTTGTTGGCTAACATGTGCAAATGTCGCTGCAAAATATCAAACGGCGACCCGTGACCCGTATTGAGAAATGGGAAGCTCAAGATGAAGTGATACGAACTCTGATATGATAAGTGTTCTTACTAAGGCTACATGCGCCAAGGATCCAGCGGCCAGCCAGCTGTAATAATTAGATGCATGCTCTTATTGCAGAATTCAAATCACTTTAGCTGCTTTCGATTTTTTATTAATAGGTATTAGCTTGATTTTGTGTAAGAATTTAGTAAGTAGGTAATCTAAATAATTTTTACATTTAATTTAAATTTTTAAAGTTATTAATCATAGATTGTTTTGTAAATTATTCTTCGTTCTCGTGACCTTATACTAATCACTTTTAATCACTTAAATTGAAAACGAGATTCGGCACTTTTTAGGTGTACAATAATGATTTAATTTTTTTCCTATTTATAGTTAATAACAAATTGCTCTTTAAAAATATGATAAATTGGCACTAAACATTATGTTATGAGACATTAATTATAGTCAATTACCTGCCACTTGATCGTTAGCGCTCCTACACGATACCGATATTTAATTTTCAGTTTCTCGATACGGGATTTTTAAGTTTTTTGTAAGATTAACTTTTCTAGGGTAAATTGACCAAGTGCATCGCAAGAAACTGAGTAGAATTCATTTAACAAGAGTTTCTTGTCGTTCTTCGGAATCCTAAAAATTGTGTGACAAATTAGGCAATTTATGAGAACTAAATGTCAAATTAAGAATACAAAATGTTAATTAATTTCTTCATTATTATAATTTTTTCAGGGTGACCATCTCCCAACACCACCGCCAATCCCACCAGCAATCCAGAAAGCTCTGGACTACTTGAAAACTCTTCCTCCCAGTGCTCAAGGTGCATCATCAAACGTCCAGCCACAGTACCAACCAGCTCCGTTCAAAAACCGACCTAGGTTTTAATTGCATAGATCACACAGTTCCGTACATGACTAAATCACGATGTAACTTGAAGCATAGCGTGACCACCATTCAGATGACGCAGTTCTCTGTATATAAATGATGCTGTAAACTGAAAAATAGCGTAACCGTGCGATTTTACTGGATTAATACGTATTATCAAACCTTTACTAGCAAAATACCTTTTGAGAACATAGCGGTTGCTTGAATTATTTCTTAAAATTAATGATTGCAGTGACCCCTTTTTAGTACCTATAGTAACAATTTTGAGTTCAGAAAAGGGTACGTAAGACAGCATTATCAGACGGCAGATCTTGAAATAAAATGTAGTAAAAATATCTTTCCTATTTGATGTTTGGTGGTCTGCCATTTTGTGATTTTAATGATAATCCAACAAATAGTAATAATGGATTCAGTGACGAATGGATTTTTTCTTTTTGTCTAGTTAAAGGAAGTTTACAACTGGCAATAAAAATGGTTCAGTTTTGTATAATAATCCTTATTCGTGTTTTGCTTTTTATAAATATTATTATTTAAAGTTTAATTTTGAATAAAGAGATTTAAGGTCAATGTTAGTTATTCTATCTGTGTAACTGGTTTCAGTTCGTTAAGGTTAGGGTACCAAACTTAGAGTAATTTAATTTTCATAGTTATTGTTATGCATCTAAGTGTTCGCAATTCTATATAATTAAAATGTCTCAGTTAAAAAAGTCCTTTACAATATTAAAAAAAGCTAGTTTTTACGATAGTTTGTAAGTGATGTCATCAGTAAACGTATGCTGATAATTTTTTAAACTTCTTACCATATCGTGTATTATGTTTTATAATAAATACTCCACATTTATTGGAGCCTCATAAAATACTAATTTATTTATGACCCATAAATATGAGTGTGATCCATATTTCAACATAAATTGATGCATTGACACATCTGCTCCTAAGCTGTTGCTTTGACCTTGTTTGTTTCCCAATACACAATCTTTGTTGTACGAATTTATTGGTGCTAAACTAGAGTCAGTAAAACCTATACAAAGATATATTACAATTAACCTTCTCCTTTATAGCAATTAAATTGGTTAAAACATAAGTTGGTAGTTATTTGTGACATTGGTGATGTCTATTAAATCTGTATAAGCAAATCGCTGTGAAAATCTTTCGATTTATAAGTCCAAACGTCAATCAACAGTCCGAAAAGGAACTTTTTTAGTATCACCATTTTTATCTGTAAGTCTCAGCGATGGGCAGAGTCATATGCATATTAACTCTTGCAAAGTAGGTAGGTATGATGCGTTTTATTTTTTTACAGAAATCTATAAAAAGCTTTAAACAGAACAAGTGAAGTATTTGCAAATCAAACTAAATAACTGTATATTTACTATAGATAAAAATAGCCCCCTAAGATAAATTGACCTTCTATGTAGTCGTTTAAAAGCCATGTGAATTGTCACGTAAGTTTTCGTTCAGGAATGTTATTTCCATAATTATGCTCTAGAATTTGTATAAACTTGGCTAGGTCCTAAGTATGCCTTTTACTTGTATCATGTTTTATTCATACTTAGTTTATTTTTTTATACAATTTACTGCGCATTATTATTATTTATCAATTTTTGTACATTGAAGTGAGTAGGTACAGCTCATATAAACCAATTTATCAACATAAACTGCTCTACGAAACAATGCGGAACATTTTAACATTTTTAAATGATAATCATCGGCTAAGGTAAGTACACAGTAGGTACATTTGAATAATACGTTCTATATAAACGATTTTTTACAATACAAGCAATACTCAGGTCAAACGAAATAATAAAAAAAATGGTTGGCAGTTTTTTAGGGCTCAAAGGTTTGATTAAATTATATCTATCATTCGAAAGTAAAGCCACAGATTATATAATACTATACGTAAAGCGATTCGACGTTACTTGCCGTTTCAAATTCTATTTTAAATGGCAAATCTGCAGGTGCCACTACTGCTAATTTTTTTGATGTAAGTTTGGAATTAACGAATTAATTAATTAATTATTTTAACACAGTCATTGTTTTGTCTTTTTCGATCGAACTTGACATAAAGCCTGCTTGGCAATACAAAAAAACACGATGTAATTGTTCCAAGCTTACATTGAGTCTATAGAAAAAAAACTGTGAGTAGTAAGTACACAATAGCTGTGTTTGTCGAATGAATAAAACTTCTCCTACTTAGTTTTAAATTTTCTTTTGAGCTATTGTAAAAATATGTAGCCGTGTGTTGCATGTTCGGATCACGAAGAAAGAGCTTGATGTTGTAATACAGAAAAAAAATCCATGTGCACCTACCTTTACTGTTACGTTACGTTAAATCTCATACGTACTATCTTTACAGTTACGAATAGTATACGCTATACTACACGAATTTAAAATTGTGATTTGTACATTGCAGTGTTGTAAGATAAATGAGATGAGATACATAATTATGAATAGGTGCGTTATGTAGCGTGACATGATGATACAGAGGTATTTTTAGAAACAATCATCAAATAATAAACACGCTGCTTAGTAATAATTGGATTTAACATGTGGTGTGGACGCGCCGTGGAGACTTTGCCAAACATTCACTGTAAATCGCATTTTCTTTGGTTCTAGCACCTTATTCATACTTCAGAGCAACCGGCATCACTGCGTTGCGTATTTTTGTATCGGTTGATCATTTAGTCCCAACACGTTTCAAAAGTTATTGATGAATCGTTCTTAAAATAAAAATTATGTAGTGGCAAAGGTCAAAAATTAATTTAACTTATATGACTAAAAAAAAGATGAAGTATTGGAATGAGGAAGTGTTATTTATTTCTATTTACAGATCTATGTAAGTTTATACACACTTTTTTTTCAAGGAAAAGTTGGTATGATAAAAATACAACCGATTTGGATCCTTCTCCATTTTTGAAGTTGGTCAATAATCATTACATAGTCATAAATAATTGAAACAAAATCATGAGCGTTTAATTAGGTTTCCTATGAATTTAACGCCGGAAGAATAAAACTATCATAATTTTGACAATAGTTTACACTGAAATTAAGCTTGGTCAAATATGAACAAATGCTGAAGAAAAAAAACAATAAAATTGATGTAATATGGCCGATTAAATGACTATAAAACATAAACTATAAATGGATCCAACGTATCAATTATTCATAATTTGCTCATGATATCTCCTTATTGTTAAACCACGATCTGCGACACGAAACCGATTATCGTAAGCTTAATACGAATGCGATATAACCTTTTAGAATCGACGAGGAAAGATATCAAATTGCATGGTAATTTGAAGGCGTTGTATGACGGTGAGCTTTGCTGGCAAATCATTTGTAAATTAATAGGTCCCAGCTTAGCAGCTTAACCTAGCCACGGAGGAATGTACTTTGGGACTTCAGGCTTAGTTTAGAAGAACTTTTTTATTTGTTAAGTATTATCTCTACTCTCAGCCCTACTAACTGTAATCTGCTGTTATCTCTGCTGTAGGTTTTTGGTTCGATTCTCACCCAAAACAAAAACACCACCATTAAATATTTTTTTTGACGGGGTAAGAGCAGAGCTGTTTACGTATTAATGTTATTAAAACAAAGTCGTTATTGTAAACAAAATGAATATCAGTTATTTAGCTCTTATGAGATAGATTGCACCTTTTTTACATCTTTATAATGTAACAAGCGGGTGGTCCAATCACAGCCTAAACAAACCACGCACAACCTCTCTGAGCACGTGAGCACTGTGTGAAAAGTTCATGTAATTTTCTGTGTTAGTCCATGTTTTCTTATTATTTTATCATGACGGTGACCAAATATACCCATTTGATTTTAGATACCAAAATGTTAGTCCATGTTTTATTTGTCTGTGGAAAATTATGTTGATTGGCAATTTGATGACGATACAGTATCATTTTACCTCCAGCGATGCTGTCAAAGTTCCAGACAAAACTATTATTTAACCGTTTTTTTGCCGATTTTTGAAGTTATACTTCTAATGCGACTTCCAACAAGGTTGCGTTATTCGAGAGGACATAGTCTCGGTCTCTTTTCTATTCGGGGGAATAGAAAGAGACAGAGACGCTACAATCAAATATAGATGGCATTGTTCAGCAAATCAGCATTTGACCGCCCGTGTTTTTGAAGTTATACGACGTCCAACTGACAGCGGGGGGAATAGAAAGAGACTAATACGCTACAGTCAAAATATGATAGATGGCAGTGTTCATGCAACTTTTTACTTTTTTATTTTGAAGTGAAAATTTAGTACTGTATATTGGTAAAAATAAATACTAAATTATTTTCACATTAAACACAGAGCGAGAGTGAATGCGTGGCACTCGAAGTATAACTTCTTCCGCGCGTAGGGACTGTACGCACAGGTTTTTTTTTACATTGCTTGCCTGCTTGTTTGAATCCTTTATTTAAGTCAGTTTTTGGTTTTGAAGACATTATCTGAGTATTTTGAAAGCAGTACGCAATCTAAAAAGGTACGTTTTGAACTATTATACTTTAAACCAGAATCGTACTTGCTGAGGATACTATATAATCATTTATTTTAATGTGTTTCTTTTGAACTTAATAAATACAATAATACTTTGTTTCAGTTTAGTGAAAAAAAATTATTTAAATAATATGTTTAATGCGTCATGCAAAAGACTTCAACGCGCTTCTACTGCTTGTACAAAATTATTTTAAAGTAGGTATCAAAATACTGCAACTTTTTTTTGTTTTAATTACCAATATTTTCGGGCCATATAAAGTACGTTTAAACAGATATTAAATGTATTTGTTATTAAGGTTCGACTACTTCTGGTAAATATAATGGAGTTTAAGCTTTATCAATTTACCGACTCTCAATCAATTTATTTATTCGACTATGCACTGTATTGAGTGGACTACTGTCGGCAGAAAAAGTTGAATATTTTATCAGACTAGTAACATAGGTAATATTTAGAATTATAAGTTATAATCATGAAATGAAAATGCATTTATTTGCGAAGTATAGTAATAATGTGGATTATGTATTATTTTTTTATTTATTGTTTTAAAATTTACAAGTCGCTAGCTTTATCAATTATTTTTATCCGTTTGTACTCGTTTAAAACTTTGTCTCATTATCACGTATGTATTTATGATCTTGGTTGTACACTATTATACAATTTGCCATAAGATTAATTGTTAAGTTGTGTATGAATTTTAAGCAGGAAATCAATCTTGTATTATTAAAATGTTTTCAACAACCTCATCAATAACTTAGGCATCAATTTGTATTTAGGCACATATCATCTATATATGTAAAAATGTTATGTTGGTTTGTGTACGCTTCAAAAACTCAAAAAGTTCTGCACCATTCGAGCTGAAATTTTAGCATGATATATAATCCGCATCAAGGATTGTTTTTATATATTTTTTGCACAGCGAAGCGTGGCAGGGTAAATACCCGTGTGAAACCGGGGCGACCCACTAGTTTATTATAAGTTATAAAATATAAATACTTATAAAAATGTAAGAATAGACATTTTACCCGCCCATCTGTTGTTCTTTTTCATGATCAACACGTAAAATACTAGTTCCGTGACACATTGTAGTGTTTTTTAAAGAAACTATAAAGTTTTTACAGTTCCAAACCCTTAGCTATATATAAATTAATACCATGTATATACATATATATATGTATGATATTAATACCATGTATATACAAATATATGATATAAATTTATATTATGTAATACAAAAAGTTCATTGAGAAACGTTCAGGTTAGCACACGCAACTTATGAATCAGAAGGAAGGGTCACTGTCGCCAGAGCGATAGTGACCTTTATTACATGTCAGGTTCATCTTATTATGTAAGAATAGATGAAATCGTGAAATCTCTTGACTCGTGTAAAATTATGTTCATAGTCATATTGGTCTCGAAAAACTCTTCTAGCTAAAACTACTAAATCTGTTGTCATCTCTTTTCGATGGCAAATGACAGTATTATTAGGTATATGATCTGTGCAATGATAGAGCATTTATAAAAGTCGCGCTAATAAGCCAAGAGATTATAGGTAAACCCTTAGTTACGATTCTGGACCAAACCTTATCCGACGTTAATAGAATTGGTTTCAAGTAGGTAAATATACATAATATACAATTCATGGTTTCCACGATATTCAAGTTTTTATACTTGACCCGGAATTTTCGTCCTTGTAAATAAGACGTAACTATGATATTAGATACTCTTGGTAAGTCAGTACCTACAGCGTCCACATCGCGGCATGTGTAAAAATGGCCCTTAAAGTTTTATACATTATGTGTATATGCAAAAGCCTGTTTAGTGGGTAGTAAGTACATTTGATGTAGGTTCAAATATAGCAGCAACAACACACTCATGATAACACCTCATCAATCATTTTTTAGCAATAACTATGAATTTAAGGTTTATTAGGCCTATTTATTATGAATAAGCAACTTAAATGAATTACTTTTAATAGCTAGGCCAGAGCATTAAACTTTAGGAATAGTAATTATGAAATGAACCAAGGCAATGCATACCACAACAATTTATATAAAAATGCTGAGTAATAAACACCGGTAATTAATAAATAAATTAAAAACTCTCTATTGTATAGGTAAACCACATAAGCCAATCAATTCCCTACTTTACAGGGAAGATTCAGTCGGCTTGTCAAACATTTGAGTATGGTCGTCCGGGATGAAGCCGTTTTGTCAAACACAATCACTTGCCCGTGCCCTTGTAAACTTGGTAGGGCGTGGTCTCATTTCAATTCTATACGTATAGGTACACACGCACTGGCATGTGTAGAGGAGAACGAAATTTCAAGAATCGCGGGAAGACCTTGGATGGAGGAAATGTAAATTATGGGAAAGGCTTATATCAGGCAGGCAGTCTTATCTTTTAGTAGTGATCTCATTAGGTATGTCGAAAATTCTGATCAAAATACTATGTCATTTTTAAGCTGATGTAACAATGAACTGTATGCAGGTGTATCAGACATTTTAATGAATTGAGAATAGATTCAGATTATAAATTAACATAACAGTTACTGCTGACTTAAACAAGCTTATATGTTGGTTTTTTTAATTTGATAATTTCACAAAAACCTAACCTAACAAATATTTTCGAGTATCCCAAAGTTATGAGTGGACTAGGATTCGAATCCACGACCTTCCTCTTGAGATGCTGGTGTTTATTATAAATTGCAAGTGAACATAATTAATGGAGTAATGATTGATTTACTGTGTGGAAACTGCTAAACTAACCTCATTCATGCTTCATCGTTACATTAATTTTGTTAAGCGCGTGAGTGACAGGGCGGGCGGGTGCAGTGCATGCACTTTGATGCATCAGGCTACAAAACCAGCGTCCAACTACAATTAACAATAGTGATTTTTACGAATTAACTTGGTAAAATAAGATACTGTTCGCTGTTTGTATCATTACCTGGCAACATCAGCTGTTCCTAGAAGGACCTAATGAAGGCCACCGATGGTGGAATCTAAGTAACCACCTACTGGGCAAAAATTTCTTTAAATTAGGAAATATATATACACGATAGAAGAAGACTCTTTGTATATTATTATTTTCAATGGTTTATAGTTTTTAAATGCATTGTGTGTAAGGACAATGTACTTAAAGTATTTATTTTCTTAATAAATCACAGGTTCATCAACCGATTATGATAGAAAAGTATTTAAGCTTTAATCATCATTGTCAGGTAATCCATTGTTACAGGTTGAGGTGACTGCTTAACATTAGTTGGGCCATCTGATTATTTCCTCTATAGTAAAAGAACTAAAAATTTTATTGTAAAAGCTGTTACCAATAACCAACGGTAAATTTTACTAGTCTGACTAAAACTCATTATTTAACATTCATCTTAAGATAAATTGTTTCCCTAGGAATTTAACTTCTTAGTAAAACTAAACCAGAGCTGTAATTTTCGTAGAGCCATTTTATGCGTCCGCGCATCATAGTACTCCAATTTCGCGAGGTGCGCCCGCCCCGTCTCGTATATAAACGCCTGCGTGCAATCTGAAAAATCATTCCCGCACACACATCCACCGAAGATCACCACATCTGCACATCCATATTAAAAAAAAAACAAACATGAAATCGGTGAGTAAACTTTACTGATAAGGACGAAACGATTTATTTAGATCAAATTGATAACGTAAGCATAATTACCTAGTTCACCTTTTAATTTCTGAAATAATCCACTCATTTGAAACACCAAGTCCCTGTGTATTACCAACTTTTTCAAACAGCTTAAACAATTAGCAAAAAATGCTTTTTCAGTATACAAAAGTACCGCAAATACCGTCACTAAAGTTCGTACCATACTTTGTATTTTTTATTGTATCCATAATATCCTATAAACCCTTTTCTATATCGCGATATGATAATTTACCCTACTTGGAATCGATCCCGCACTAGTTAAGCATCACTTGCGCCACAGACGGTTGTCAAACAATGCTAAAATCAAATTCTTTGAGATTGAACAGATTGAACAGTTTCTGACATACCACAAAACTATCTTGAATCTCTTTTCCCATACAATTTGACTCTACTTGTAACAATGCCATCTTATGAATGAAAATAATGACAGGGCCTTTGAAACTTACAGTACACCACACAATATGTATTGTTTCTTAAATGGATTTCCACTAATTTTGTTTTTGTGATGAGCTCCAATAGCGTAGTGGGTGATTGCCCAGCTGAGACACCAGAAGTGTTGGTTCAATTCACGCCACTATAAAAAATATTAGCATACCCAGTAAATATTTGCTACGGGTTTGGGTGTTGTGGTAATCGTATTCATAGATTACGATTCTTGAAACACGGGACCTCTTAGTAACGGAATCTTTGTTGTTACTATAAATAATTGTGAATCTTCGAAAAATTCAAACAATTGATTACAAATTTAACCAAGGAAATCTCATTCATATTATAAATTGAGTATTATATTTCAACCGTATTTCTAAACCCCAATTCATAGAGATGTCCAAAAATAACGTTGACAATAAATTATTCAAATCCATGTGGTCAAGGCAGTCAAGGTTAAGAAAGTTGCGTGCGCTTGATAAGAAATCATTTCCTTAGTGCTAATTAGATTACGAAAAGAAGATAGCCGTAGATCAAAGCATTTCATTCTGTGTGGGCATAATGTAAATTAACTACAATGTTTTGAAATTTACAATCTTCGAATGTTAAGTTACAAAACTGCGGTCAGTTTCATAAACGAAATATAGTGCGACAAAGGTCAACTTCTAAGGTACTAACTCATCCACTATTTATGGTAAATTTTGCAACACACGAGACATGCAAAGGACCGCAAATTTCTTACCATCAAGATTACTTTTATTTATTGTTCTGAGTATACGTTTTTCTGAGTAGGAAGATATTTTATGTTCTTTATCTATCTTGATCACATTTTATGTCCTTTGAGATTGAATGAACATGCTGGTGTTTTATTATTATTTTTTACATCTACAAAATATACACTAACTGCAGTTCATCATTTTAGCAGCTTACAAGTTATGAAACAAATGTTTTTTGTTACAGTTTGTAGTATTGTCCGCTCTTGTAGCTGTTGCCTGCGCTGCTCCACAAGTCCCACAGTACAACCCCCAGTACGCACCACAGTACCAAGCACAGTTCATTCCCATCCTGAAGCAATCACAACAAATCAACGTTGATGGATCTTATCAATACAGGTAAGAATTTTATAAACAGACAACATTTTAAGCCTTTTTCTTGTTGGCAATAGTGTTTTACGGAAGACGTGCATCTTGACTAAACTTGATTTTTTGACGTACTATATTTTTATTTTATCATAGAAAATCTGCTCGAAGGTTAAAACTATTTTAAAGTCAATTTTAAGATCATTTAAATTTGCAAATAATTGTTTTCCTTTTGTTTATTCCATTTGAATCACGAATAACCAATTTAATAATATGCTATTATTTTCACTATTGATTGAGTAAAACAAATATATTTTTACGATCCACAAACCGGTACATAATAAACCTTGAATTTATTGTTTAAAGTACAATACAACTTGTATAGGATTTTCGTAGTGACCTACTGAACTTTTGAGGGATGATAGGGTCACACGTCTTGTCTTAAAAGTTAGGCCTAGTTTATGATCAATAGTTTATATATCTGCAATCAATAATTTGATTTGGCTCGAACATAGCCTGTATTTGAGCCTAATGCCAGAAAACATGTTTTTTTCACAAATGGCAAGATTTATGAGGCATATAACTTTAGTTAAGTAGGAGTCTATGCGTTTTTTAAAATTGTTCAATGCAAAGACTGTCTGATTCAATTTCCAATCGTCAGAGTTACGTAATGGAAACGCAATATGAGACAAAATAGGGTATAATTGTCGCAGTAGCATCAAGCATATAAAATGTTAAATTTATAGGTGTTCTTATTGCAACTGAGCCAAGCCCTGTAACCTTGGCACCAGTATTTGGTATCGTAAAATAAAAATTTCAAATAAGTAGGTAGGTAGTAAGTAGGTGAGGTGCATTGGGGTAATTGCGAAAATGGGTATATTCCGAAAATCCATAAAATCTAGTAACATAATGCGATATTTTCCTGTTGGCAACATTGGTCTAGACGCCATCTGGATTGGCATCGCCGTGACAGTCCTATATATCCTCGTGCAAACAAGAAAATATCGCATTATGTAACTAGATTTTATGGATTTCGGAATATAACCATTTTCGCAATCACCCCAATGCACCTTACATACTTTTCTTATCCATAAAAAAAATCACGCGCAGATGTCTTTTTCCGATATTCAACATTTGCAATGACTTGATAATGTCAGAATCTGGTGCTGGGTGTTGGTGTGAACGTGTTGGTTATGCAAGAAATTAGCTCCGGTGCATCCCAATATAAACATTGATATTTAGTGATTCACCTGCAACAATTTGCAAAATTACTTATAAGATGCAATTTGATTAACTTAAAAGAATTTTCAATATTCAGACATTATTTGGGTAAATTCGATACGCGTACATGAGGTCAATCGCAATTTATTCGAGTTGATTCACTCTTTGTTTACAACGCTTTGATAAACTGCAACAGAGTTAGATACAAATTACATAATCATAAGTTAAATATTACGCGCTATGATAAGCGAGCATAAGAAGTCCGTTAATTTATTCAATCCTATTCGTTACAACATCACTACAAAAAAAACCTATTCTAAATTTGATGCTAGCTATAAGTAGCTAGTTGTGTACACTTTCTACGATATTTACTATTTATTTTTTTCGATAAAATTCGGAACCTACAGTAATGTTTAGAATGTACAAATGCACATGACCAATAATACTAGCATTGCAATAATGTCCATAGAAGTATACCTGCCTTAAATCTGTATGTAAGCTTTAAACCAGACTCATAATATAATAATTTATGATAATGATGCACACATGTTTCTGCAGCTAAAACAACGAACATTTCGCAAGTGCAAGCTGTCCCTTAAACATGGCGTTTGGACGGTTAGGCGAAACAAAAGATTCCCAAGAGCAATAGACTGACAATGCATCATGATTGCACGACCTGAAACGTTTTAGTGAAACCTCTCATTAGATTTGATATTTGCGGGCGTGTGGCCGCTAGCCGTAATACTCTTGTTATAGGTGCATGTAATTTGTGAAACCTTTGGATAGAACAAGGGCGTTAACTTGCATCACTAAATCATGATGCTAATAGGATGCTACATTGGCATTATGTTTGCAAAACTTTGACTAATTCGACAACAGCACCTCATCGAACTTGATTGCATTGATTGATGTCGGTTAGTTGTAAAGTTCAACGCTATTAATGTCATTCGATTTTAATAAATAAATCAATGAATTGTCAATCAAGTTGATGTTTTTGTAATTGGTTTGTTTTTGTTACAGTTACGAGACTGGTAATGGAATCGCTGCGGAGGAGCGAGGATACTTGAAGAATGGTGGAATTAAGGATGCCGAGGCTCAAGTCGCCGAGGGCTCCTTCGCGTACACATCTCCTGAGGGAATCCCTATCTCACTCTCTTACATCGCTGACGAAGCCGGTACAATATTACTCCTACAAAACGACATAGGGATCTTCTGCTTTTGTAAAAATGTGGCCTTGCAATTCACAAACCGAGTAAAAGATTGAATCGCATAAACAATCTCTAATACCTAGAAAATTTATTAACAGTTTGCCAATTCTCTTAAGCTTGAATTGTTAATTGACACACACAAGACACAAGGATTAGGTATACTTAATTCACTGCAAACATTTTAATCATAAATAATTTTTGAAATGTTGTGTAACCAACTATTATTGAGAAATAGATGTTTTGCTTCGGGCCATAACATCAAAAAATTTGCTCTTCGATGATTTGAAATTAATTTTTGTATTGTTTTTTTCTAACAGGTTTCCGTGCCAGCGGTGCTCACCTCCCTACCCCTCCCCCGATCCCAGAGGCTATCCAGCGCGCACTTGCTTACATCGCTGCCAACCCTCAGCCTCAGTACCAAAACCAGGGCCAGTACCAAAACCAGGGCCAATACCAACAACCCCAACCCTTCCGCGGTTAAGTCAATCACCTGATGATGGAAGATGAGAAATACTACCGAATGCAATGATGTGAAAAGCTTAGGATAAGTTACCTGTGATTTATTTTTATACTTATTACAAATTTTAAGAAATAAACGATAAAAGTTTTTATATAGGTTTTGACTTCTTCCACAGTGACTGGGATATTTTCCAGTATTTACACTGATATATTGTATTGATATTCTTAAATAATACTATGGAGTCTTATCTCTCAGCACAATATTTAAAGGCTCCATCTATGGAAACAAACTTGATATTTATATTGTTTTCAATCTGGCGCTTGCGTGGTACAAGGAAAAAAAAAATATTGCTCAGAGGCAATATGCATGCATGAAGGTTTACCATCAGATGCTTGCGACTACCGTCAGATGGCACTGTAATCCATAATATTTCCAAAATATTTAACAACATTAATCTAAAAAATCTACATATCGGTGTCTAATAAGGTTCCAACAACATATACCCGCACATAAAAGTTAAGTTCTAACGGATCCAGGCGGAGGGCTAGGAGGCTCTAGCCTTTAGCCACCCCCATCAAACCTAACCTCCAACCCAAACCCAAACCGGAGTCATGGGTCAAGCCTTCATCCAAACTGAAATGTTGGATAGGTCACTGAAGACCAACATATACTTTGTCTAAAATAAAGTGATTAAAATAATAACTATAAAATCTCTGATAATTAGCGGTCTTAACCTTGACTTAAAGATTATTTAAAGTGCAAGTTATTAAACATAGTTCAAATATCAAAGCTTAAAATCATTTAATAAGCAAAATATTCTGAAAGACGAAAAACTACGCATAAAACTTCGTTCTTGAGTCAAATTACTAAATAAAAACCAGCGTAATATTTATGTGATATAAGAGATTGAAAAACCCATCAAAACATAAAAAGTTACACAAAAAAGGCACAAACTTGCAGTGTAATCGTAACACTCTATCCTGTACTACAGCATGGGATCCTTATTTATCCTAAAATAGTTTACCAAAAAATAAAATTATGTTTTGGATCACTGCTCGGCCATTTGTCTGACCACCCAGGTAGTATGGCTTTATTATTTCTGCTTTGGTCTGAAGTTGACTTTTAATACGAGTACTTAATGTCCTTATTCTCCTAGTGATGTTATTTAGTACCACCATGGTACAAAATACACTCTGTTCATACACGAGACGCGCTGAGGACCTTCCAAAGATTAAGAATATTTATAACATGTATCATATGTAATTATCTTTTTAGGTGAGTCAGTTATGACTTTTATAATTTAAACATGTTTATATAACAGGAAGCTACATAGTTTTTAACACAACGTTTTACAATTTAGATAAATCATGCCGTCTCTACTTTGAACAACAGGATATCTGTGTTTTGAACAGTTTTAGTACAACCTACGTACGTTTTATTCAATACAAAATTATGAAAGCTTTGTTATTGTTTGGAGTGTTGTTTATATCGAAATCTGGTACGGCACCTGTTTCAGAGGATGCTCAAGCCAAAACTTTAATATACGAAAATACTAATAATGAGAATGGCAGCTACTCGTTCAGGTGAGAGGCATAACATTATTTTGAATCATGAACATCATTACATTAAGTAATTTCATGAGTCAACTATAAAATTAATTTACGCTTATTGAAAATGAATAGAAGAATGTAATAGCAGTGTTTGCATAACTTTTTATAACCTGTTGTATTAAAATTCATAATTACAATTTGTCAAACCGTGTATCGAGTTTTGGTAATTATAATTAGTTCTCTGGATCTCTAGAGGTCTATTCCACAAGATAAAGAACTAAATTTCGTTGTAAACAATTGAGTGATACTGTCCGGTTGCATGCCTTATAAGCCTATATTCAGATTATTCAGCCCTCTGAAGTCGACAAAGTTCTTTTATAGTTTTAAGAGTTTCAAATATATCACTGATTCATGAACATCTCAGAAATCATAGCGATAATAATTAAAGATTCCAAGCAGCGTTCCAGTAGGTATTCAGGCGTTAGTGTATATCTAAATATGTTTTATGCGTATACATTATCTTAAAATAGTAACAAACTCTTTCAGTTTTGAGACATCAAATGGGCTGTATCGCAGGGAATCCGGAACAGTAGTGAATAAAGGTCAACCAGACGAGCACATATTAGTTGAAGGGCAGTACTCGTACAATGATCTAGAAAATAATATAATCATGGTATTTTACGTTGCTGGTCCAAATGGGTACAACCAAACTGTATGGAGTGTACCAGTTTCAACAGGATTGGTGAGTTTATTCACCTGTAGTTACTATAATAAGTAAGGTTTGTTGTTTTGTGTATCTCAGGAACTCCAAATAAGTATTTCAATTGAGAAAACAATGAACGGCCTATAGCTAAACAATCGATAAATGAATGAATGATTTATTTGCATGAAGAGTGGTACATAGTAGATCGTAAATAAATTATTGATTCTTATTGAATGTTACTTATCCATTTTTTCTCTGTTACAGATCGATACACGCTTGAATCCGAATGTGGTAGCCACATTTCTTGGATGATGTCAGCCATGCCATGCCTTTTACTAAGTGCATGTTGGGGAAAAGATGAGAAAGAAAACGATATTCATTATGTGCATATCTTAGATATAAGTTTTTGCAAAAAATAAATGTTATTTTCGTTATTTAATTTGTTGTTTATCTTTTTTGCAACTGCATTTAATAATGCCAAATAAAGTAATTATTATCAGCATTTGGGAGCTAAAATATGATACATGTAGGGATCATATTTTTGCTCTCGATCCTTTATAACTACGATGGCGTTGCGTTCATATGACGTGACATTTTGTAAATAACCCTGAATAAAATGCCTTAGTGTCAGTAGTACCATTGATTTGTACCATTGATGGTACATGTGACACAACTTTGTATCCTTAGTACCATTAACACGCGGCGTTATTGTTGGTCGTGCTTTCAGTCAATTAAAAGGTGCGCTATGTATTTCCCTCAAACCACATAACATAATTTTGCTATAATGGTTCAATTCATATACACTTATTTTAATATAAAACTACATTGACTAATTGTGATTTATATAACTGAACCATATGCTATAATCTTATTACACATATACTTTTTATTATAACAATCATCGGCCATACATTGATTATGCTATACAATCTACCATACATACATTTCAATAACACTAATCATGTTATGCTATAATACAAGTAATCTTTAGCTACATCTGAAATAACCAAAAAAGCACTTGGAAAGTTTAAAGCACTATTTAAATAATCATAATATACATAATAATCATAGCAAATTACCATTAGGTACAATTAGGTATGCGGCAGCGGCCGGCGTTTGCCAGCCTACTTGTTTTGTTCTGACACTCGCCGGCCGCTGCCGCGGCACGCTCCGCTCGGCGTGCGTGGTTTGGTCACTATTCAAACCATCCTCGTCGCTACCGCTCCTCGCAACCTATTTTAGCGGACTGTTAGCCAAGTGGTTCAATCCCCGAAAGTTTATAGAAAATACCTAATTAATAAAAAGTATAGATAGTATACGCTTATAAATTTTGATGTTATGTAATATATCAGTTATACATTATAATAGTTAGATAACCTGTACGATGTAACAAAACAGTGTTATAGTTGAACAAACGTAATAGCAAAAGACGTTAAGGAGCATGGTATTAGAATAACTAACTGTTAAAACTAACAAACCAGTTACTTCAAATACAAATAGAACAACTAGACTTAGATCAAATATACGTTATGTTAATACTTGTGTATAGCATACGCTATTAGTACAAGTGGGTTTCGGGAACAAGTATGAACACCCAATTAAAAATCGTAGTATTTTTCTTATAGAAAAATCTTGTTTGAAAACTGAGCCACGCCATCTGTGAATTGTAAGCTGAGTCATAAAGGTAAATCCATAAAGCTGTACGTACATTAGGATTTCTCGCGTGCAAAATATTATTAGGTATATTGAAGTGATGCCTTTGAATTTAGTTCTAAAAGCTTAAACCAGATGGCATAGCTACAAGTTATTTTTTTCCGATGTTCATTTAAAAAAATGTAATTACTATAGAGGCTACTCACTCTTAGATTTTAGAGAGTACCTAAATCATACTAATATTATAAATGTGAATGTAAGTTTGTTTGTTACGCTTTCACGCGAAAACTACTTAACCGATCATCATGAAACTTTGTACACATATTCTTGGTAAGTACTTCTAAAAGTAACATAGAATATTTTGTATCCCGTTAAATCAACGGGATCCAACGGGACGCAAACGAAGTCGCGGGGGGAAGCTCGTAATGAATCATTGCAAAATAATATGCGTTTGACAGCAACTTGAAATAAAGTTTACCTAAGGACCATTGTTTTTTGATAATACGAAAAAAAGCAACTATTGAGGTAGGTAGTTAACAAGTGCATTAAATAGGTGTGTTCTGAACTATACTACTTATTTTGAACATTTACGAACCAGTAGCTACTTACATAAAAGTAGTTAATACAAATCTTGATTATGACACAGTATTGAAAAGAAAATTATAAAATTCTTAAATATAAATGTCACGACGAGTCACGCGGTAATTGTATGCGATATATGGAAGCATGGTCCAATCATGGCCTTTGTCCTCTAGGTGTGGTGTCAAACCACGTATCTGTGGTCGAATGCATTATTTTGTTACTTACATAACGACGGCAATAGCAATCCAAAATCTTTGTTGCGAAGCATTGTAAAGCAGAATTACTTCACAAACATTTGACGTGTCATAAATCAATTTTTTGAATGGACTATGAAAGACAATACAATTTGTAATGCAAATCTGCGTTGCAGTCTAAAAACAAGACTTTTTGGGCTTATAAGTAATAATCTTGTAGGATTATTCAATACAGCATTGTTATATTCGTAGCGTGTCACCAATTATCGTAACAGGCTAAACTCTCATGGTCTTATTCATTTGATCTTTTAAAGTTTCACTAGCTAAAATGGCTGCTAAATCCTGTTGCCACCTCTTTTCGTTGTCACGCAAGATAATTTTTTAAAACTCGCTAAAATGACAGGAGATTATGAATAAAGGGCTTAATATTAATCTATCTATCTATACACAACGATTCTGATTCCAAGAATCGAGTTTGTCTGGTTGTCAATTTCAACGAAACTTATACCATTCGGAAGCTCTTTTTCCAGATTGAAACATAGGCTACATTTTATTAAAATCGTAGATTTTCAGATACAGCTCGAACTCTCTCCACCAAACGCAGCCATTTGCTACGAGGTTCATCGTATGCTGGTGGCAGATATTTTTGTGGAAAGTTTTGCACGCATACAAAGTCGTGGGTATCAGCTAGTATCTTATATATTATGTAACTAAAAGTTCAATGAACTTGAACTCTAACTTTGACGGTTAAACAAAATGACATGTCACGTTATTTACTGAGTTATTTTTTATTCATATTGATTGCTGAGTCGTTTTCATTGTCAGCATAACTAAGCTGCTATAAAACAATGGGCAAAGATACAACTATGGATGCTCAATTGAAAAATTATAATTTTATATTATGAGTCAGATTGTCCTCTCATTCCAGTTTTCCCCTGCGTGAGTCCCCTGCGCAGGGAATTTCTGGAACTTTTGTCCAATAATCTCCTAGGCGACCCCAGCGACTGCCGGCAGGGGAAAACTGACATAAAATTCCAGAAATCCTCTTAGGAGTCTATTTACGCCGTTTTCTTTTAAAAGTTAAATGTGGTACTTATGCTAGTCATAATTACCTTAGCTTAATCATAATACACTTACCTAATACATATTTTTACGTAATTTTAGTCAGTTTACTGTAACAACGGAATCCCACACCACCACATCTGTGATAGAGCTTCTGCTTATTTTGAAGTAACTAGATAAGTAGATACTAACAAAATTGTTCCAACTAAAATCGTGATTTCTTAATTCCATATTTTAAAATAGATATACACGAGGAAGATCAAAATTATTATTATTGCTAAAAGCTATATGATTTTATAGACGGTATAAAATGCAGAAGTATTATAGCAACTTTGATCATTCGGAGAGGATAATGTGTACGTGACTAGTTTTAAAACATTTTGATTCACTAAATTTTTTACATTTTAAAGTAGGTACAGTTTTTTGCAAATTTTTACAAAAATGAAAACTATATTAATAATAAGTACACTTATAATGCATGTGATTGGTGCATCGATAACAAAAGACGCAGAAGCAACAGTTCTTAATAATACCAATACAAATGATGGAAAAGGAAACTACAAATTCAGGTTAGTATTCACATTGGTATTTACTAGCTGTATGTTCTTTGATTTATTAAAAAAAGCCTGCTTACATAGTGTAGGTGTTTTTGCAACTTTTTTGATCCATCGTGACAGTGAGCACTAGGTAAAAAAAAATTCTTTGTTTTCTTGTGTACTACCACAGGCAATCAAATTACAAATATCACTAACTTTTTATTTGTCCTAACCCTTACAACTTTTAGGACGACTGTCAGTATAAGTAAAGCCAAAGTGATAACCAAAAATAAATTGTCCCTTTTTCAGTTTTGAAACTTCAAACGGTATATTTCGAAGAGAAGTAGGCACATTGGTAAATGTTGGTAAACCGGATGAACACATTGAAGTATATGGAAAGTTTTCATACAATGATCCCGATGGAAATACTGTGGTCGTTCTTTACGCAGCTGATAGAGATGGATACCAGACAATAGAACCATTTCTAGAAACTGATGATAAGATGGTAAGGCATGCTTTAACCTTAGTCTCCGGTCAAAAAAAGAACCTGATAGCTGATACATATATCCTTTCATTTAATGTATGTACTACATAAAATACATCTTAGGTTATATAGTTATACATATTTTGTTTTATTCATATTCAATTGTCATTTTTAGCGCAGCTTTAAAAAACGCTCTATCATTGTCACTTGCATGACGACGAAAAGAGATGACAACAGATTTAGCAATCAGCTTCACAATAATAAAAAAATTTTTTTTGTTTTAGGGGCCACATGGACATGTAGTTGCAACTCTGCTGGGAAAATAAAGCTTGGTTTTAGCAATGACCTTGTATTTTTTTACATAATTGAAAAATATTGTGTACCTAATTATAAAAAAAAATGTGTTATAAAATTCTGTTTTTTTTTTTTTAATTTTAAGTAAATTCTATGAAATAGTATGGAAAAAATCGTAGGCAAATTGATATCACACCCATTTAATGATTCCGCTTTTTTAAGCTTGTGAGTATCGATGATCAACTTTATGACTGACTAAATTGAGGTACATAAATATGACATTTTTGATCGATAGTGGTATTTCCTCATAGTTATTCTTGGTAAACACGACCGCATCATTTTGGTATTGCGGTCAAAACATACCTATAGGTAGTATTATTATGATCTGTGCTATTACCTAGGTATAAATAAAAAAACCGAACTTATAATCACTTTACAGTAGCTAGAGAATAGAAGACGAATCGAATTGTATGGAATTGGTAGTACAAGATGGCAAATCGGGTGACTAAAAGGACCATTATTTACTTCACGTGCCTTTTTTCGATTACCTATTTTTTTCTTGCGGCTGAAGATTGTCAAATTTGGAAAAAAGCGGTCTATTTTAAAGCTTCTTTCTAGCAAACATGTTCGTTCCTCAGTGCTATTTTTAACATTGCAACCTGTTTCTAATTTTTATAAAAGAAAAGGATCATTGACTCTCAAGAACAAGATCTAGTAAGTATCCACAAGGACTAGAGCCTAGGCGTTGCACGGTGCGTTTAAGGTCTTTGTGTTATAAATAAAATCAAAAACCTTGAAATAGTTTTACACACGGATTTAAATACCAGTTTTTATAATAATGATTCGAGCAATTATTTTCTTCGCGGTGTTTACGATTGCAGCTACGGCCCCGGCACTAGATGAGTCTCGAAATAAATTAAGGAAAAACATTGATCTAAGCTAGTAAGTTACATTGCCCGTTTGTGCTTATAATATCTATTCTATATTTTATTTTTAGTTAAGATGCCTCACACGGCACGTCCTCAGTAGATGTGTTCAGTGAGTGACGCAATCCATCGTCATAAGCAGAGGTTTGTAGTAGGCAGGCCATCTGCTAGTTCATCACTACTTCCATAAAAAAACTTTTGATTTGTCCTCCAATTAGCTGGTTTTTAACATCTGCATGTTTGCTGTTAATGCTGGTACAATGATGATTTTTATGACCACAACTACATATCATTAGTTTCAGAACTTAGGAGTAACATAGTAAATGTATGTTGTTTTTATTTGATTACAGTAGTAGGGATTGATTCATTCTGGCTCACCCAAAAAAAGTTGCGATTGGGGTGGTCTTGCCAGGGCGCCAGCTAAAAAAAAAAAAAAAAAAAAAAAAAGTTTAGACTCTTTTTGTATGTTTTGCCACACGCCTGATCGATTGCGCTAACCCATTTTAACGCACCCCGGCCCATTCAAAAGTTACGAAGCCACTTGTATACTCAATGAACAAACAATAGCGTTTTATTGAGGGTCGAGCCATTGTGTCCGGCTTGCGGGGCAGGTACTATAGATAAGCAGTCCCCATCCGTTGACGAAAAGAATTTGTGTGAATTAAATTAGTGTAATGCTTGTTCACATCATTAGGTATTAAATCGAGAACTATGTAGGTCAAAAATTAACCTCCAACTGAACTTTTTTTTATGTGACATCTCTCAAGCCGAAAACTTCCCTGGCGGAGGGTGGATGCGCGCGCATAAAGGCTGCGTTCCGAGCACAACCCCTAATATTAAGCCCGCGTTACAATAGGTAATTATCTATAATATCATATTATTATATTATGATAATATGATAATCAATATTTATTATTTATTTATTAGCAATACACAAATATATTTTTATTTTATATGTATATTATTTAATATTGTACGGCCCCCCACGATACATATAATATGAAATTATTATTTAAGTATTAATTATTTAACCATTATTAATTATTTTTATTATTTAAATAAACTAACCTAACACCTTCACTGTGACGCACTGTCCGTCGCCTGATTAACCAGCAGTGGGCATTAATTATAAGCTGTGGATGATGTAATTGCAAATAAAATTTTCATGAAGTTCATCTTTTAGCATCATGTTATAACGCGATACAATCAATGCAAATATAAAAACCAGCCGACAGGTAGTGGCCACCCAAAAAGGCATTTTGCTTGTCGGGACATGACGCGAGTTTATTGCTACGTGAAAAGGGCGTCAGATAACATATTCGATAAATCAATGTGAGTTATGCGACGCTGCAAAAAACTATTAGGCACCCATCACAAACCAAGAAAGTTTACCTGTTGAAACATGTCATGAGTTTTTTGCGATATTTCTCTGCTATAAAGGTCTAAAACCCTCGAGTTACTACCACAGTCTTACGCCATTCGTGCAGTGAACTACAGATAAATATTGTTATAACGTCTAATAACATCTGCGTGTATTCTAAAATTATTCGTTACTCAACACACAGTATTTGCCACAATAAATAGTGTTTCCGTGTTCTACCGTATAAAATGGAGGTAAGTTGTTATATTACGTATTTACTTTGAACCGATTTCACCTTTGCACTTAAACGCTATCAATATAAGCTAAACCGAGTTCAAGATACCCTTGATGACAAACTTTTGTAGCAAAACTTTGACTTTATTTGATCTATGATTTTGCATTTATGTATTTTTAAAAGTAACATGTCGTTACAGGACACGCCAAGTTACTCCCCCGTGGAGGAGGTTGAAGAACATAACACTTTCAAGCAATTCTATTATAATGCTATATCTGATAAAGAGGACATATATATCTAATGAAGAGAAGACGGTCAGAGGAACAAAACCATTTGGAAACACCATCAACATCGCGGGAAGCATTTGACTCAATTTTTGATAATGAATTACTCAATCTTTGTATGGAAGCTGAAACTGGAACTGTGGATTGCACTACCTGCAATTTGCCAATAAAAAAGAGGTATTTAAACAGCCATTTCAATAGTAAACAACATAAATATAACTCTGTTAAAATTCAACATTCTTTATCGAATGTTGATCTTATACAATCAGCTTTTGGAAACCGTGTTTATACATACAAAATAACATCTAAAATAGATAAAACGAAAATAGATTTTGAAACTCCTGAATTATTTGTAGAATCAATCAATGAAACAATTTCAGTTTTAATCAATGAAGCTATCGAAGAACTAACAATTTTTAAAGTTAACTTTATATTGTACGCTGATTTTGTACAACAAACAAAGGAAATAAAAAACTCATTTGACTTTCAAACTAGTAACTTTATAATCATGCAAGGTGATGATTTAGATATATTTTTAAAATCATTAAAGGACACTTTGTCTAGCAAAATAAGCGAATTTGAAAAAAAGGATAGTGGCTGGAGTTTATCTAAAATTGTGAGCATTGATATGAATATCAATAAATTTAACCCCCTACGTGGTACATCATACATTGAATTACCACATGATATACAAACAAAAAAAGCAGTAGTCAATGTTAAAAACGCAGACGTTAAATGTTTCCAATGGGCATTACTATCGGCATTGTATCCAGTTGCAAAAAATGCTGATAGAGTTACATCATATGTAAGAAATGAAAATAAATTAAAACTTGATGGGGTTTCTTTCCCCGTTAAACTATGTGACATCTCAAAAGTTGAAAAATTAAACAACATGAGTGTGAATGTTTTCGGATTAGAATATGATGATGTTAAAAAACAAAATTCTGTTGTTGGTCCCTTATATTTCACAAAGTGTCGAAAAAGTTGTCACATTAACTTATTATACATAACAAATGGTTCAAATGGTCATTATTGCTATATTAAAAATATGTCACGTTTAATAAGAAGCCAACTCACCTCGCGACACGCCGCAATACATTTATGTGATGGCTGTTTATTGTATTTTTCAAACCACGAGCAGTTATTGCAACATCAAAAGCGAGATTGTAATCAAATTCGTACTGACTTACCTTCCGAAAAACCATGCTTAAAGAATTGGTTCGGTGAAAATGTTTCCAATAATAAGGTTTCATTCGATAAATATCAAAAACAACTCAAGGTTCCGTTTGTTATATATGCGGATTTTGAATCATTTCTGAGGCCAATCACATCCTGCTCAAATGATCCAGATTTACCTCATACTGAAAATGTTCAAAGACATGATGTATATAGTTTCGGGTATTACATTAAATGTGCTTATGACGACAGTCTTTCCAAATACAGAACTTACGTGGGTGATGACTGTGCAAAAAAGTTTATGGAAAGCTTACAGAAAGACATTGAAATAATTACCAAAATAAATAATTTTCAAAAATGTCCATTACCTTTATCAGATATGGACAAAGTTAAAATAGCTGTAGCTACTACATGCTACATTTGTGGGAGAGATTTAAAATGCCAACAAATAATAGACCACGATTGGTATACAGGCGTTTTTCGAGGTGTTGCTCATGAAATATGTAACAGTAAATTTAGAAGTCAATGTTTCATTCCGGTTATCTTGCATAATCTAAGTAATTATGATGCTCATTTTATTGTTCATGCCTTAAATTTTGCTGAAGGTGCAGTGGAAATAATTCCCCAAAACAAAGAGCGTTATATATCTTTTTCAAAATTATTAAAAGTTAATAACCATCGAGTAAGTTTACGGTTTATAGATTCTCTGAAATTTTTGTCATGTAGTTTGGAAACACTAGCAAATAATCTAAACATCAATCAATTCGATGAATTGAGGAAACATTTTCCGAATGAGCAGGATTTTAACCGATTAAAAAGAAAAGGTGTATATCCTTATGAATTTATGACCGGGCTAGAAAGTCTTAAACAAAAATCTCTTCCTACACAAAACCAATTCTTTAGCTCAATAACGGGTACAAACGTTTCAAATGAAGACTATGAACATGCTAAAGATGTTTGGCAGCATTTTGAATGTCGTTCTATGAGTGATTATTCGGATTTGTACTTAAAGACAGATGTTTTATTGCTAAGTGACATTTTTGAAAACTTTAGAACTGTTTGTATGAGCACATATGGTTTGGATCCTGCGCATTACTATACAGCACCAGGTTTAAGTTGGGATGCGATGTTAAAATACACAAAAATAGAGTTAGAGTTGCTAACAGATTTTGATAAAATTGCCTTTATTAAATCTGGTATTCGAGGTGGAGTATCACAGTGCAGTCATCGATATGCCAAAGCAAACAACCACTACATGAATAATTACGATAGAAATCAGGCAACATCATTTTTAATATATCTTGATGCTAATAATTTATATGGTTGGGCGATGTCACAGTATCTCCCCGTTGGAGGTTTCCAGTGGGTTGATATTGAGACAAATTTCAAAGTTGCAATCGATTCTGAAATCGGCTATATTTTAGAAGTAGATTTAGAATATCCTGATAACTTACATGATTTACATTCTGATTTTCCACTCTGCCCAGAAAATGTTTGTATAGGGAATACAAAAGACTTTAAACTGGTTCCAAACCTAAATAATAAAAGTAGCTACGTAATACACTACAGAAATTTAATACAATGCTTAAATATGGGGTTAAAAATAAAAAAAATTCATAGAATTTTAAAATTTGATCAAAGTCCATGGTTAAGCAAGTATATAGAATTAAATACAAATCAAAGAACCAAAGCCAAATCCGATTTCGAAAAAGATTTCTATAAGCTTATGAACAATGCAATCTTTGGAAAAACAATGGAAAACATTGAGAAACGGGTAAATGTTAAATTGCTCACTCACTGGGAAAATCGAGGGAAGATTCAAGGGGCTCAAAGTTTAATAGCAAGACCTGAATTTCATAGTCTTTCCATATTTTCAGAAGAATTAGTTGCAATACAACTTCGTAAAACAAAATTGGTTTACAACAAACCCATCTATTTAGGATTGTGTGTTTTAGATATATCCAAAACTTTGATGTATGATTTCCATTATAATTACATGAAAAATAAATTTCAAACCAATATCAATCTGTTATACACAGATACAGACAGTTTGGTTTACCAAATATTTACAAAGGATTTTTACAGAGATATTAAAGACGACATTCAAACATACTTCGATACATCTGATTATCCAACAGACAATGTATTTAATTTTCCACTTGTCAACAAGAAAAGAGTAGGGTTATTTAAAGATGAAAATAACGGTAAAATCTTTACAGAGTTTGTGGGCTTACGATCGAAAATGTATGCAATGCTGGTTGAAAATAGAATCATTACAAAGGCTAAAGGAGTAAATAAATGTGTAACTAAAAAACTTACAATGGATAACTATAAGACGTGTCTCTTTGATAAAAATATTCAATTTTCTCACATGTATAGATTTAAGTCAATAAAGCATGTAATTTTCACTCAAAAAATTAACAAAACATGTCTTTCACATAATGATACTAAACGTTTTATTTTATCGAATTCTGTAAATACTTTAGCATGGGGGCATTATAGTTTAAGAAACTAAGTTTAAGTAATATTAGAATTTAAGTATCTAGTTAGGTACCTACCTCACCGCACCTTTGTAAAGTACCTAGCTGTTAATGTAATAATATATTTATAGAGTTAAGACATAATATAAGACATAATTTTTAATCCTATTTTAAGTTTACATAAATATATATATATATTTGTATCTTTCAATACATTGTTTCATTATTTTCATTTACCTCATACCAGAAACACGTGTTGGTAGTCAAAAATGTTTCATTTCAATCATCCATTTACTGCAATAGTGGCTGGTCCAAGTGGGTGTGGAAAATCCAATTTTGTTACAAACTTTATTAAATATGTAAAAGAAGTTTGTAGTGTGAATTTTGTTCAAACTACATGGTGTTATGATGAAATGCAACCGTTGTATAATTTGAGAAACGTAAATTATTTTCAAGGAATACCAGATCTTAGTATGTTCGATGGAAAGGATCCTCAACTTATAATTATCGATGATCTCATGAGGGAATCCGATGGGCGCATTGTTGATATTTTTACAAAAGGTAGTCATCACAGAAATTTGAGTGTTTTCTACATAACACAAAACTTATTTCATCAAGGTAAAGGGCAAAGAGACATATCACTAAACTCTAGTTATATCATCTATTTCAAAAATCCTCGTGATAAGACTCAAATTCGATACCTAGCACGACAAGTTTCGCCAGAAAATATTAAGTTTATGGAAGATTCTTACAAAGATGCGACTAATGAAGCTCATGGATACCTAATGATTGATTTAAAACAGGATACTAATGACGTGTGCCGTTTTAAGACAAAAATATTCCCTTCAGACGGATATTGTACCGTGTACATCCCAACAAAAGTGTTTAAATATGCTAAGAATCAACAAATTCATATCAGTCATAAATAATGCATCGAAGACTAAAGACGCATACGGATTTACTTAGAGCCCTGCATACACTTAAACCAAAATACATAAAAGCTCTTTTAAAATCGTGCGATGAAGAAGAAATAAATTGTATTTGTGAATGCATTCATAACGTTTTAAAAGGAAAAGTGCCCTTAGAAGAAAAAGCTAGAAAAAAATTGAAAAAGTATAAAGACATACTTCGCAAACTAGTACGTAAAAGTACAAACAAAATTCGCAAAAACATAATCATTCAAAAAGGGGGTGCCTTTTTACCAATGATACTGGGTTCAATTTTAAGTGCATTAGTTGCCTCTTTTGTTTGAAAAATGGAACATGCCAAGAAAATGTTGCTTGTTGATCCAAGTGTAATAGAAAAACTTAATCAGCATAATACGACTGATAACCCCCTATCACGATTAGATATGGAAATGCAAGACATTTTAAAAAGTGATATGGAAGAAAGAAAAAAGTGTACTCTATACATGCAAGTTTTGCAGCGATATTTACATTTTGCTGAAGAAGGACGTCGACCAATTCAATTACCCATCGTATCAAATATTGAAGTATCTGATAGGGATAATAGTGGATATGACACAGTTGATAATAAAAACAATGAAATCAGTGTTAAAGATTCAGTTACTGTTCAGTCTCCAGACGAAGGTGAGGAACAGGTAAATATTACTGTTTCTCATGAAAAACCAACTCCTTACACCCCAAAACACATACTCAGCTTGGTACCTAAAACATATATAAGGAAGGGTGAGAGATTATTGTTTTTGTTGGTATCGAACAAAAATAAAATTTATTGGGATGCTGATGGTATAATTACTGTAGACAAAGAAAAAATCCCTGGGAGTAATATTGTTGACTTAGTAAATGATTTTTTGAGACCGCTAAAAAGAAGTGCTCCAATAGGATGGGAGAAATTTGCAAAAGCACTGAAAGATATTAAAATACCAATGATTTATATTGGAAATCCACAAAGAGTCGACTATATGCAGCAGCTTCCGATCACACCATATAAAGAGGAGGAAGAGTTTTTAACACCAGTTACTAGCAAAACCAGACAGAAGATAGATTGGGAAAAATGGAGTCCTTATTAGAAATAAACAATATCTACTATAACCCTTCACACCCAGCGGGATATGCTAGTATTGATAAACTGGCTAGTGCTATGAAAGGTAAAATGAACAGAGAAGATGTTAAAAGATGGTTACAATCACAAGAAACATACACACTACATAAACCGGTTCACAAAAAATTTCCACGAAACAAATATGTCTTATCTAATCTTAATGAACTTTGGCAAGCTGACTTAAGTGACATGAGAACTTATTCAAAATATAATGATGGTGTTAATTATATACTTTGTGTTATTGATGTTTTTACCAAATTTGCCTATGCTCGATCAATGAAAAATAAAAATTCTGAATCGATTAAAACATGTTTTGAAAGTATATTTCGTGAAGCCGATATAACACCAACCCATATACAATCCGACAAAGGAACCGAATTTGTTTCGAAAGATGTTCAAAAATACTTTAAAACGAAGAATGTCAATTACTATACTACAAACAACCCCGATATTAAGGCTAGTGTAGTTGAAAGATTTCAAAGGACACTCAAAATGAGGATGTGGCGTTACTTTACTCACAAAAATACATATAAATACATTGATATTTTACAGGACTTAATATATTCATATAACCACAGTTACCATTCCAGCATCAAGATGTGTCCTTGTGATGTAAACTCAAAAAATATAATGACAGTGTGGAACAATTTGTATACACGTAAACATGTTCAAAATAACACCAATACATCTCCAACACTGCCAAAATTTCATATTGGAGACTATGTAAGAATAACAAAATATAAACATATATTTCAAAAAGGATATGAATCTAATTGGAGTGATGAAATATTTGTAATATCTTCAGTGATAGATCGGGCTCCATGGATTGTGTACACACTAAGAGATTTACAGCAAGAAAACATTGTTGGAACCTTTTATGAAAAAGAATTGCAAAAAGTGACGTATGACCCCTCTCTAAATTATAAACTAGATAAAATAATCAGTTCCCGCTATTCTGGCAACAGAAAGCAAGTGTTAGTGAAGTGGAAAGGTTATCCAGATAAATTTAATAGTTGGGTTCTAGTTTCCGATTTAAAACAAATATGAATAAAGAAAGTTTTTATTTAACATTACCTAGTAACAGTTCTATGGAATATTTTCCAGACAATGTTACTACAAGATTTTCAACTAAATTACCAAAACCAATAAAATTGGAAGGGCAATGGACCGTCGGAGTTGTTGAATTTCAATATCCATGTACCATGTTTACTGTTCAAGAACATGAAAATATTATTTACATAACTAAATCGATGGTGATGCCAAATGAGAAAAAACCTTCATTGGTTTATTATAAAAAACACATTCCAGCTACAAATTACGATAACATTAATCATATTTTAACAGCGTTGAATAATGTGAAGGAAAAAGTAAGATTTCGCTATGATGAAATATCAAAGTTTGTGTCAGTTTCAGTGATGGATGATTCAGTAAAATCAGTGATTCTAAAACCCAAATTGGGTGTTCAACTCGGTTTTGAACCTAATAGGAATCTTGTAGATAATGGTCTTGGAAAATGCCCCGCAAATTTGCATTTAGGGTTACCATCACAATTATTTGTCTATTGTGACATAATCGATCCTCAGATAGTAGGAGATGTTATGTCTCCTCTCCTGAGAATCATTCCTTTAGATCCAGCAAAGTATATATATGGCGCAAATAAAATGCATGTTTTCTCACCTCCTCACTATTTACCAGTTATGCGTAGAGAGTTTGACACCATTGAAATAGATATAAGATCCAGCACAGGTCAAAAAATACCATTCCAGTTTGGGACAGTGTGTGTTAAACTTCATTTCAAAAAATTATAATGTATCCCCGTGACAGCATAACTTGTCCATATGAACATTATTATTCTCATCAAGCTGGCTCTGGTATTGGAGTGATTTATAAAGGGGCGCCTTATCAACGTGGTCATGGGATCGGTAGCTTTTTAGGAGGGCTGTTTAGATCAGTTTTACCCTTACTTTCTAGTGGCGCTCGCGTTATAGGCAAGGAGGCTCTAAATGCTGGTGTCGGTCTTCTATCAGATATGGCTAGTGCCCGCCCCATGGAAGAATCAATTAAAAGTCGGTTAAAAGTAGCTACTTCAAACTTGAAAAGAAAAGCTCATGATAAAATTGATGGATTGAATATGTCTGGTTCTGGATATATAACCAAAAGGAAGCGTCTTAGTTCAGTCATTCCACCGTCGACTACCAAAGTGAAAGCTCTAAAAAAATTACGAGTTAATAATCAAAAAGATATATTCTCATAAATAATTTTTAAAATGTCATTCTTACATAGCCATTCCTGTGAATGTATAAAATCAGAGTTAGATTTATTTGCTCTACCATCCACGCAAACTAGTATAGAAAACGGGTTATGGATACACTACAAACCCATCTCATCTCTAGCTGATGATGGACCCATAGAATTTCAAGTACCTGGAACAGGTGATGACTACATGGATTTATCCCATACATTGCTGCACATAAAAGCCAAGATACTAAACCAGGATGGTACGAAATTAACTGAGTCAACTGTTGTGGCTCCAGTAAACAATTGGCTCCATTCTCTTTTCACCCAACTAGATATTTATCTGAATCAAAAGCTAGTATCACCGCCAAACAATACATATGCCTATAGGGCTTACATGGAAACTTTATTAAATTATGCTCCTGCAGCTAAGGAATCTCATCTGACTTGTGGTCTTTGGTATCAAGATACGGCTGGGAAAATGGATTCAACTGATGAAAAAAATGATGGATTTGTTAAAAGACGAGAATTAGCATGTGAAAGTAAGGAGATAGAAATGATTGGTCATCTTCATGGAGATATATTTAATCAAGAAAAGTTTTTAATAAATGGTGTTGAAATGAGTGTTAAATTAGTTCGTTCGAGAGAAACATTTAACCTAATGGCTTCTACATCCGACTTGAAATTTAAAGTATGCATTACAGATGCAACACTTATTATACGTAGAGCACGAATCAATCCTACTGTATTACTTGCACATCAAAAAGTTTTAGCCTCTACTACAGCTAAATATCCTATCACTCGAGCTGAAGTCAAAGTTTTAACTATTCCTTCGGGGATTCAGGGTAAGACTCTAGATAATATTTTTTTGGGGCAAGTTCCCAAAAGGTGTATAATCGGTTTTGTGAACAATGCAGCGTTTAATGGGGGTCTAACAAAAAATCCATTCAATTTTGAAAACTACAATATAAATACATTTTGTTTATACATTGATGGTCAACAAATACCTTCGAAAGCTTTGCAACCATCATTCGATAATAATATTTACACAGCAGCCTATCACACACTATTTTCAGGGACAGGTATACATTTTCTGAATGAAGGTAATGGTATATCTAGGGAGCAATATGCAAAAGGATATTGTGTGTTGGCGTTTGATCTAACGGCTGACCTCAGCTCAAATTCAAACACTCATTGGAATCTTATAAAACATGGTAGCGTTAGACTGGAGGTTCGTTTTGAATCTGCTCTGACTCAGACGATAAATTGTATTATTTATGCAGAGTTCGATAATGTTATTGAAATTGATAAGAATCGTAATGTAACTGTAGACTATAGTAGTTAGGATGTAATAAAATTGTATTGTTTTGAATGTACTGAGACTATAAATTGAATTATTCATGCAAAGTTCGATAATGTTATTGAAATGTAACCGTAGACTATCAATTGTCAAGATTGAATAAAATTGTATTTAGTTATATAATAAATAAATAAAACATTGATGTATGCATACCTACATATAGTTTTATTTCCTGAAACCTCTTCTTTATTTTTTCTCTATAAAAAGTAATTTACATATTTCCTTGTCACATTCTTGGTTTGAAGATTGAACTTGACACAGCTTACCTTATTAAGAATAATGGATACAATTGATATTCAAAAATATTTACACTACATTCACCCAGCTTTACACAAAAATGTGTATGCTGCAAACAGGCTACCACTGCATGTAAAAAAACCGGTGTATCTAATAAGCAATTTGGATCCGGACAACAAGCCAGGGTCACATTGGATTGCCATGCACATAGATAAAAATGGAGTTGGTCAGTATTTTGATTCATATGGACGCGCACCTAAAGACTACCACAAAAACTTCTTGCGCAGGAACTCAAGACAGTGGGATTTTAATAGATATAGATTGCAGCACGACTTAACTACAGTGTGTGGAGAATATTGTTTGACATATCTGTATTTCAAGTTTTACGGAAATACTATGACCGATTTTATTGAATTATTTAGTAACAATACTATCAATAACGATCTATTTTTACACAAGTTGTTTAATGAATGCTTTAAAAATAAAAAGGACTAGATAGAAATAGTTAAAGTTAACTAAATTAACTAAGTTAACTAATCGATGAATGTGGTTAAAAGTGGATCATTAGACAAATAAAACAAAGTTTAATGGAATTAAAAAGTTTTTTATTTAAGTATAAAAATAAAATACCTGATATACAAGAAAATATTGACAATGTTATTACCTATTCTAAAAATCATTATTTACATATTTAGTTATTACATCTAGCTAGTTATTGATTTTTGAAAGAATATATTTTGCTGTCTTCGGATTCCGATATCTCCTTGGTGATTTGATAAACAATTTTTTTCAAATTTTCATAATTTTTGTTATTCAATTCCTTGCAGTAATATTTAACGCGAACGTCAGCGTGTTTCCAATGCTGGGTAGGAGGAATCTTGCTCAGCTTTTTCATATCAAACACATCAATTTTTATAAGATGTGCTGCATTAACACTGTCGTCTGTGTTTGTTGATATGTATGATGTACCACCCTCTTTGTTCATTCGTCCAACGTTTGATGAGTTTTTTGCTTTCTTCTTTTTTGGTGGCACTTCCGGAAAGAACTCATCTATGTTGCTGAGACTACTGCGGGGGCGCTTCAATATAGATTTCTTTGCAAGGTAGTATGGTACGCAATTGGTGGTGTCCTCTTCATCAGATATATTATAATAGAATTGCTTGAAAGTGTTATGTTCTTCAACCTCCTCCACGGGGGAGTAACTTGGCGTGTCCTGTAACAACATGTTACTTTTAAAAATACATAGATACAAGTAGACATACAACATAAATGCAAAATCATAGATCAAATAAAGTCAAAGTTTTGCTACAAAAGTTTGTCATCAAGGGTATCTTGAACTCGGTTTAGCTTATATTGATAGCGTTTAAGTGCAAAGGTGAAATCGGTTCAAAGTAAATACGTAATATAACAACTTACCTCCATTTTATACGGTAGAACACGGAAACACTATTTATTGTGGCAAATACTGTGTGTTGAGTAACGAATAATTTTAGAATACACGCAGATGTTATTAGACGTTATAACAATATTTATCTGTAGTTCACTGCACGAATGGCGTAAGACTGTGGTAGTAACTCGAGGGTTTTAGACCTTTATAGCAGAGAAATATCGCAAAAAACTCATGACATGTTTCAACAGGTAAACTTTCTTGGTTTGTGATGGGTGCCTAATAGTTTTTTGCAGCGTCGCATAACTCACATTGATTTATCGAATATGTTATCTGACGCCCTTTTCACGTAGCAATAAACTCGCGTCATGTCCCGACAAGCAAAATGCCTTTTTGGGTGGCCACTACCTGTCGGCTGGTTTTTATATTTGCATTGATTGTATCGCGTTATAACATGATGCTAAAAGATGAACTTCATGAAAATTTTATTTGCAATTACATCATCCACAGCTTATAATTAATGCCCACTGCTGGTTAATCAGGCGACGGACAGTGCGTCACAGTGAAGGTGTTAGGTTAGTTTATTTAAATAATAAAAATAATTAATAATGGTTAAATAATTAATACTTAAATAATAATTTCATATTATATGTATCGTGGGGGGGGCCGTACAATATTAAATAATATACATATAAAATAAAAATATATTTGTGTATTGCTAATAAATAAATAATAAATATTGATTATCATATTATCATAATATAATAATATGATATTATAGATAATTACCTATTGTAACGCGGGCTTAATATTAGGGGTTGTGCTCGGAACGCAGCCTTTATGCGCGCGCATCCACCCTCCGCCAGGGAAGTTTTCGGCTTGAGAGATGTCACATAAAAAAAAGTTCAGTTGGAGGTTAATTTTTGACCTACATAGTTCTCGATTTAATACCTAATGATGTGAACAAGCATTACACTAATTTAATTCACACAAATTCTTTTCGTCAACGGATGGGGACTGCTTATCTATAGTACCTGCCCCGCAAGCCGGACACAATGGCTCGACCCTCAATAAAACGCTATTGTTTGTTCATTGAGTATACAAGTGGCTTCGTAACTTTTGAATGGGCCGGGGTGCGTTAAAATGGGTTAGCGCAATCGATCAGGCGTGTGCCAAAACATACAAAAAGAGTCTAAACTTTTTTTTTTTTTTTTTTTTTTTTTAGCTGGCGCCCTGGCAAGACCACCCCAATCGCAACTTTTTTTGGGTGAGCCAGAATGAATCAATCCCTACTACTGATTACAGTGCACTTTCTGATCAAAAAGAGTTAAATGAAATAACTTTTAACTATGAAGCCGATAACAAGGTGGATGACAAAAATAAAAAAGTTGAAACTGACGATCTTTATAAAAATCAAGACAAAATTGAAGCAGGAAATTATTTGAATAACGACGATGAAGAAGTGGAGTACAATTTCATTGACATTGATCATCGCAATAAACCAGAGTCTAATCTGAGTGTAAGTAGATAATATATAATAATATCAATAAAACTTGCAACTTAAAAGAGCCTAAGTTTCATCTCAGCCTGCACTGGACCAAATATGTACCTACCGACCGTAAATATTTCCAACGAAGCAAATTAAAATATGATCTAAAAAAACTTTGGGTGTATGAAGACAGGAGCCCTTCTAGCCAAGTTGACATTCTAAACCCACAAAAAAAATATAAAACTGATGAAAATATAATATTATTTTTCCATTATATACTACGTGCGGTATTTTTTATATTTTATAACTTGTTTTGTTTATTACAGGCATTCATGACTATGCTGGTAGAATTTGTGAAATCGATAGCGCAACAAATAATGACAATTTACAAACGTTGATGGATGCCAATGTAAGTTGTTGATGGATGCAGTCTAATGTAAGGCAATAATTGTAATTTTTTGATTACCTACGAAGTCTTAAAATAAAAGTGATGAAGAATAACTTCTTTTATAATTTTACCAGTGTGCCCCTCTAGGTAGGTAGGTACTATTATTTAGTTCCAGTCACCTTTACTTTTGAATAGTAAAATAAAAAATATTTGAAATGGATTTTCGTATTTAGAAACACATGCGAGAAAATGGTGAGACCAAAATATTTTTGTAAGGATCTGCAGAGCTTTGGCTTCGGTTATTGACATTTGGTCCGTTGTGCAAGCCATACCTCGGACCAAAACGTGTTCCTTAAAAAAGAACGACCATCGACCAGTATTTAACTAGGCAACAGAAACTACTTAGTATAATTTTGTTCGCTCCTCTCGCATAAGAAGACCATAAATAGTCCTGGTTTATAGATCAACTTATCAAGGATTATTATTCAGCTTTAAAGTAAAGTTAAGAGGAAAAATGTTTCGTGTTGTTATTTTAACATTACTTGCAATCGTTGCAACAGCGCCCATTGAAGATGACTCTCAAGATAAAATAATTAGTTATGAAAACAGCAGAGACGGAAAAGGAGGCTACGAATTCAGGTGAGTTCTAACTTTAAAAGACGAAATCTAAAATGTGATCACCAGACGTAGGTAACTAGTTCAACATATCAGAGTCAACCTAGTTATACCTACCTGTTTATGTTTTGGATATTGTAAACTGGAGGAGGGCGTTAATATTCGCGACACAGTTTTTTTAAACTTCTGCGGATGTTATCGTTTTCTACTAACTTGTGCCTTGTTTCTTTTTCCAATAATAAACTTATATATTATATTATCTTATATCTTATATCTTATATATAATATTAACTTTACTACCCTACGCTAAAGTAGCACAAACAAAAGACACAAATGTGAAAAGTAACGTAACGGTAGACCCAAGTCACGCAGAAAACGTTACCTAGAACCTAGCTACCTACAATACCTAAATGTATATTATACTTCTGAAATAAACATACTTTTTTTCTACTTATGCCTTTATTTTTATGTTAAACAGCTTTCAAACCTCCAATGGCATCTCACGCAATGAATTTGGAGTGATGATGAATGAAGGAACATCAGATGAGTACCTGTATGTTGGAGGAGAGTACTCCTACACTGACCCTGATGGAAACGTTCATGTTATACGTTACCAGGCTGATAAAGACGGCTTTGAGATTCTGCCGCCAGCATCAGTAGGAGTAAGTATGAACTGTTTCTTTTTTCTTTTCCACTAAACATTCCATGCTAAGCTTGAAAGTAGAGTGTGTTTAAAAAATCTAAAACCTCGTGATTGATAATAAATGATAATAAAAATAAGTCGAGTTTTCCTTCCTGACGCTGTAACTCCAGAACGCACGAACCGATTTCCACGGTTTTGCATTCGTTGGAAAGGTCTCAGGCTCCGTGAGGTTTATAGCAAAGAAAATTCAGGAATAATTTCAACAGAAAAGCGGGAAAATGGATTTTTGAAAAGTCACACCCTAACGCGAGCAACGCCGCGGGAGACGGCTAGTAAATGATAAAAGACATTCGGCCGAATCCAATCTTCAACTTCGAAGGTACGAATTGGCTATAACCCGGTATATTAAATATTGGAGATAGCGATAGTGAAGACCCAAATCGTCTTAAAAAAAACCAGTTAAAAATGACGCTTAATTAGCGTTTCACTGCCACAGTGTCCGGTGTAGTTTATTTTATATTTCTTTGACTTTAAACTCTAGGTTTGGTAAGCGACGATGATGCTAACGATGTAGTAGGTACATTGCCAAATTCCTGTATTTTTTGTTTTGATTTGAAGTCTAAAATCTATTCTTGTTACAGGTTCCTGCCTCCCTTCCTACTCAAGTAGTGGCAACACTGTTAGGCTAGTCAGAAATGATCTGACTCAGAAGAGAAACTGAAACCATTTGCTAATAGACAATCTATGAATACGTTATTCAAACTCTTCTATTTGACTCTTTTTAGAATACTTTTTGCTATGCTTTGAATACAATGACAAACCATCTTACTTTGGCAATAAATTCCAAAAAAAACATTATTTTTATTACAATAAACTGAATGCGCACGACACAAACACCTAACTGGTTGGACCAAAATAATCAGACCATCCTAACCTTCACTTGCAAAGTAAGAATTATTTTCTTTTAACTTTTAACTTTGAAGGAGAGGCTTATTTCTCACTGGGCGGCGGCGGCAGCTGGAATTGAACCTACGACTTTATGTCTGTGTTACTTGATGTAAGGGTGAGGTCGTCGACCAGTAAACTAACATGCTCTCATTGAAAAACTTACCGGTTTCTGATTTATTATCTTCATAGGGTGTATAGAGACTGCTCTTGAGAAAATTTTAGAAGTAATAGGAGTTCAACTGAACTTGTGTGTATACGAGATTATCATAAAATTAACATTGATGCAAAAGCCACTATAGGTTCCTTTAAATAAGGTATTTTAGCTATGTACCAGTTTTGAAACTGAACACCCTTATGTAAAACAAGGTAAAACCAAACCCCGTAAAATCCGTAAATTGCGGGCTCGAATCCCGTTCGACATTTGATTTTTTTAATTTTTTTTTTGCCCAACCTTTTCTCTTAATATACCTATGGCTTACGCGCTTTCAGTTTTTGAGAGTGATTTTCGTGTACTCTGTAAAAATGTTAACCATGAAGAGAACCATTTTGGTATGCTAGTAAAAATGTTAACTAGCATACCAAAATGGTTCTCTTCAATTATGAATGTACTAATTGGGAACCTCGAATGACATTGCTTCTTTCCGATCATGTTTCATAGCACTTTTATTATAAAATAAACATACAAAACCGCTATACTCAAGTGCTGTTTTTTTTCAGTCTTTTTGCTATTTTATAAGATCATTTGGTAAAGTATCGAGTTTTGTATGGCATTTTTCATCATCACTACCTATACAAAGAATAATTTATACAGTTTTTGGTTCGTGAGAGGGCGATACGAAGACCGAGCTCGTGAATGCTCGATGTTCTGTTACAAGTAAATTTTCTAGTGTATACTCACCTTTAGGGTGATGCGTGATTGTTTGCAAGAATAGCTCTACAAAGTTATAAATTAAAATTCAGTAGTTTATTAGTTTTGCACTCATTGCAGCAGTTTTTAAAATTATGGCTAAAGGCTGTATTACACCGCAGCAACATGTCGCACGGTTCTTTTTTTGTAGCATGCGGCCTTGTGGCATGCCGCAATGCCGCACAGTGTTGCCCCGGTGTAATACAGCCTTTATAGTCACTATAGATTGTAGGTAATCTTTTGTGTCACTTTAGCTCCTTGATAGTAAGAAGATCAACTTCTTTTGTTTTTCTTAATAGTTTAACGAGGTAGGGTTGACGACTCAAAATAAGTATTTGTAGGTGTGAGGGATTCATGGTTTACATTCTTGAGTGACTGGATATAAGACAGTGTGGGCGGTTGTCCAGAGGTCACAGTCTATTTAGATCCGCTCTGATGAAGAACATTGACAAAACTATCATGGTGAGTTGATGAACCGGTTTATATACAATTTACCAAATAATATAATATTAAAATTCGGATTATCATTTACTATGACATTTATATTTAATACATGGCCAATATAACCATTTAACAAAGTCAGGGTTTTTACCTATTACTAATTTTTTTATGACAGCTACATTTCTCTCATCGTTAGTGGTGATGTGATGGTAGTTTGAAAGTTTCGAATTATGGTCCTAAAATTATTAATTTTGTAGGCAGATAAAATCAGATAGTACTTTAAATATTTCATACAACAACAAATGAACATTTCATATTCAACATTTTTTTTATTTCACCTACAAGTCTTTGGATTATGCTAATCTCCAGATTCAGTCACAATAAAATCTAAAATCTATAATAATAATAAAATCTATATATCGAATTCCAACAGGCGCTATTATTATTGTTTACTTATCATGATAATCCAAGTCTCGTCTCCTAGCCAAAAGCCCGTTACCCTTGACATTTTTCCAAGTTTTAACTCTTTTTTGCAGGTAAAAGGTGGATTCTTCTACAGCTCTGTAATTTTGGTTTTGGCTGCTGTGACGGTACCGCATGTAAATGGCCTTGTAGAGCAAATAAAAAAAATTGCATTCAACACTAATGGACTTGGTGCTTATAGTTTTGAGTAAGTATGATTGATTAGCAGGTAATCATAATGAAATTATCGAATTTGAGCGCACATTGCTTGATTATTTTCTTCGTAATATGCAACATCCTAATGATTTACAAACAAACAAAGGTTCATACCAAACCGTACTTTCAAAGTGTTTTATGAATTAAACTAAATTAATGAGAACTTTAAAATAAACATTAGAATACTATCCAGATAAAAACATGATATAAAATACTGACAGAATGATCACTAAATAGGTACACGTTTATTATTTACAGGTATGAAACGACTGGTGGAACATATCGAAGAGAAGATGGAGGCATCGTATCCAAACCAGGAGGTTATTCTCTAGTGGTTCGCGGTGAATACGGTTACATAGATCCGGGCGGAAAACCCTACGCAATGAAATATGTTGCTGATTCCCACGGCTACCATCCAATATTCGAAAACGACGCTAGGTTCAATGATCGAAGGATAATATAAATAATGGTTAGAAGTTAACTTCTTGATTTAGTTTTACGACTTTAATTGATGTTTTTAAAAAAATATGAATAATTACCTTTTGATGATACGCGACCTCCGAACGTAGGTATTTATCTAGTTATAAGGTCAGATGTGTCCATTTGTTTGATGCATGGGTCTTAAATTAGTATATACAACATCTTTGGCTTGGCGATGAAGACGACTCTTTTTTTTGCATTTTGGAAATAACTGGCAATACCTTATCTTTGAATAATAAATTGTTTTTGTAAGGCTAACTTACTGGCTTTTCTTGTAATGGTTGCTTCCACACTGCCAATGGCACGATATCGGTCGGGGAGTCATACATTAGCTTTCGCATCGAGTTGACAACGGTATTTTTGTTCGAGCAGCAAACTGTCATATCGGAATCGCTTGTAGTGTCGTGCAGTGTGCAAACACCCGACGTGAAAGCTTTTTACCTAACCCGTTATTTGGAATGCTTTAATCGAAACAGTACGTAAGATACGGCAGATTGTTCCTCGAGGGCCAACCGGTCCGCATCCTTTTATCAAGGGTACAAAAATAACGGATTATTTTCAAATAAACACCTCTAGTACTTGATGTTTTCTTATAATTTGACACTACCTATCCGAGAACTCTGTGAGTAAATCAATGAGATAAGTCTGTAATAAATAATTATAGAGTTCAACGATTGGTTTTCCGGGTTTTCCCCTCCAAGTTAATTAGTCCCACGCAGAACTGTTAAAATGTTCTTTCTTATACATTTGTTCAAAGCTGTAAATAAAAGAAAACATACAAATATTTCCAGGTACCTGCATAAAATAAACTTAAAACTTAGGTACTTATGTGTTACTATGTATTATAAGTATATATTCACAAAAAAAGTATATAATTATAAGTATTATATCAGCAATCTAGTTTCCATAGTACAAGCTCTGCTTAGTTTGCGACTAGAGAGCGTTGTGTGTAATGTCCAAAAATATTTATTATTATTAGGTAAGGATTATTATAAGGTATATTGTTGTTTAATGATTTATAAGTTTTAAAAAACTATACTGGCTTGTTCATAAAAATGTTTTAAAAAGCATAATACAAAATAACTCTATAACAAAGTTTTTCAATTTCACATATCGATACGGTTTTGTATGTTTCAATAACATAGGTACTCATAACTACAAAAAAATAACATCAGTTTTACTTTATGGCAGTCATTTCGAAATAAGTTTTGTAGTAAACCACTCCTACGCGGTCAGACTTGAGTCGACTCTACGGTGTAATGTCAAAACTTACAACACAGCTGTTCATATACTATGTAAGTACGTTATTAGAGGTATCAATTATTGATTTGAATTTTACTTTGAATTAATTTACTTAATGTTTCTGTAGCTATTTCAACATTTTGTGGATACAAGCTATGGAGTAATTTACACGTAGTGAGTGCTAAAATTTACAGCAAAGCCTTGTTTTAAACAGTTACTTAATCTGAAACCCATAGAACATTAATAACTTTAGCAATTTTCAGTGAAGATGTTGAATTGAGAAGAATATTTCCAAGCGAATTTCCTCAAGATACGATTAGAAAAACTGGTTCACCTGATCCAGAAGTAAGCATCCTAAATCATTACAATATGCTTAGAAAATATTGTTTTTTATACAACTGTAATGGTAATATGATGGGACTAGCCAATGGCCCACCTGATGTTAAGTGGTCTGTCTATAACAATACGTTGCCTTTTTCATCACCTTTTCTGAGTTGGTGCCTTATGTAAGATGCATGTGTACATGACGTTGTCATAAATGTCAACTGTCACCTGCGTGACAGTAGTAACTTTGAAGGATAACCTAAAATAATAAGAAGAAGAAGAGGAATTAGCGGGTTTTGTTGTGACGAGTTTTGAAGAAATGTATTTGATTTATTCCGAATAGATTGTTTTTAAATGGAGACTGAACTTTAATTTACCAAGCAGAACGTAAGAATGTGACGGCCAAAAGATAGGTCTTTACACCTATGACGCATTAAACTACGCCCAATCATTCTGAGACATTAAGATGTTACTGTAATTGTGTCTCATATGTGCCTGTAATGGTGCTGGCATCCATATATACCCTTCCAACCAGCACACAGCAATTCGAAAATTACTGCTTGGCGGCAGAAACACTTAGTACAACTTTTCTGGACGAGCCCTTTCATAAGAAGCTGTTCTACTAAACTGTTATTTTCACAATATAATACGAACATGTTGAATTTTCAGCCTTTGGGTCGGTATGCTGAACTAAAGAATTATTTCAGATACCCGAAATCAAATTTAAACAGCCATTTTGAAGAGTTAGTGTGCTATAATAAAAACAAAAAGAAGGTAAAATATTTTTATACTACACCTGCTTGGAAAGTACCTTGATACTTTATCAAATTTACGGTAGAAAGTACGTCATTGCATATCGAACAAATTTGCGGGGAGAAAACGCATCTGAGCGGGAGAGAAAAGTGTATGAAAATCCATTTCTTACGTGGTTTTTCTTTTTTAATTTTGGGTAAGACTATGCGCCGGTAACCTAAATATCAAAAGCCAAAAAGTTTTTACAGTGAGTTTTTATCTCCAAGTTCACAAAATGACACTGGCCACTAGCCGTGTGTTGGATGGTGTCGGGCTGGCAGTGCGACCCTGCGGCGGCAGGATAAACAATTTGAAAAAAGAACATGTGAAAATTGCAGACGCCATTGGCGCCATTTTCAATTTGTGTGTTGTTTGAGGATTCAGTTTTAGTTTTTTATTTTCCTCGTAGGTGTAGTATAAAGCACTATGTATCACTCGAGAGAAAGTGCGATTCCCGATCTCAGGTGTTTTAAAGCCTTTGCCTACGGCTCGGGCTTCAAACGACACCCTCTACGGTAATCGGTCACTTTTTCCTCTCGGTAAACAATGTATTATTATCATGGCTAATAATAATTAAATGGGTAGGTACTTATTTTAGAGGTGATAAGGTAAAAAAATCTATTTGAAACATAATAATTTACTTATGCCACTTATGCATTGAATTTCGCTTATTTATTATTATTTGTATGAGAGCCAAAATTTCGGAACAACATAAAAATTATAATAACTGTATGTCTTAGAAAAAGTTGTGTTTGATAGATATTTCAATATACCCCCTATTAAATAAAAGTAATTGTTTGATTGCATTATTTATTAGTTTGCATAATTTCACTAAGCTGGCATTTAGATTTTTCTAAATGACCCGGTATTTTAGCTCTCAAGTGTATTTATTCAGTCTTTTGGTTGGAACTATCCAGTTATGATTTTTTTTCCTTCCAGCTTTGTAAAGTAGATGCAGAGCGGTATGCGCCGGAAGAGGACAACTACTACCTTTCTCGCAGCAACGATACCCACATCGACCGCCGACGGGTGTACTGCTTCATGCTGCTGTGCTTCACTGAAGACGAACTAGACCGAGTGGTCGCATCATTCTAAAGAATCGCTTCTATACAATTTTTTTTTAACCTAAATCGTCCCACTGCTGGGTAATCAATGGTCCCCCAAAGTAAAAAATACAATAATTAAAAGAAAAATCGTGTCGGGCTTAGAATATACACTCGGGAGCCAAAACTTTGGATCATCTATAAAAACTTGAATATCTCGGATACTGACAATGCTGATACCGGTTTAGTGAAATTATGCAAGCTAATAATGCAATTAAGCTATTTCTTTAATTAATTAAAGAATGTTATCTGTCTATCTAATACAATTTGTTTAACTATTGTTTATAGATGACCCCTAATTTTAGGTCTCGACTGTATCTGCGGTCTAGGACATGAGATAGTGACTCCACTGTTTCAAAAATATAAATAAGGTACCCAGGCATTGTAAATTGCATAAATATAAAACCCTCAAACTCTGTATTTCGAGCCGCTACTACAAAAACTGTTTCGGCATTTGCTTTTACAGGTTTATGGTTCATTTTAGTGTCGGGCAATAAAATGTTATTATTATTTTCACACATTTTGATACTGACGCATACAAAGCATACCTACAGTCAATATTATATCATACAGCTATAACAATAAAACATTGTGAACCATCGATAGATACAACCAAACTACGCCTGCACCTATTGAAACTCTTGTTCATAAGCCCAACTTAGCTCAAATAAAGCACTGCCTTGGTAGACTAGAAAAAAGACTGCTACACCAGCCGACGCTGCCAATACTTGGCTGTAAGGTATTGCAATCTGGGGTCTTATGTTCAGTTCAGCAGAGCTTACCTAAAAGGGATGACTGCAAAATGACGTCAAAAACTCGTTTCATGTTCTTTATTAATAACAGGCTGAAAGTCAACAATAATATCACACAATTAGGGCCAACCATTGCCTCTTTAAGCGATCGTATCTTTCACGCCTAACCATATACAATCACAATAGGATTACATAAAAGTAATAGTAGTTACATTGTGTATCTAACATTATTTTTTCACCTGATGCATTTATAAAGATGTTTTGTTTATGTAGCAGTTATGAGAACTTAAGCACATCAGATAATAGTTTATTCATACGCTTAGATGGGACTGCTACGGTTTGTAACACTATCAGGCACCTTATTCTAGTAATAGCCTAAGCCTGATTTCGTAGATCGATGTCTGATAGACAAAGCATTGTTTTCAAATGTCACTTTTGTACTGAACAAGACGCGTGATTAGGTACCTTTTATGTTTGTCACGGACTTGTCACAAATTACAAAATGAACAAGCGAGTGAAAATGGCGCTCGTCAAAGCACACATCGTACAGATGGAAATGCCAGTAGACTAGGCTTGTGGACTACACAGTAATAAACGTAAAGAATCCACAGTTGACCACTATCGTCGGAAATATAATTATGACAGTTACCGCAAGGCAGCAGAGCTTTGTAAAACTTAGTTCTCATGACCAATAAAGTTTGGGTCATTGTAACGTAAATCACGCAGTCTGAAGCAACATCTACTTTTCGCTATCAAAATTAAACCCAAACGTGCCTCAGACTCGATATCGAAGATGTAATCTCTCTTTACATTGCAAAAATACCGCCATTTGAACTCTGCCATTGCACGTTGCAAAAGCATCAGACGTCTAGAGAAATATAATAATTCAGAGACGTCAAAAACACTTTCCTATATCAACACGACCACAAAATTAAATAACATGTTTCAAAATGTTTGGATCTGTAACTAATTTAATTTGTATCTAACCTCTAGGGTCAATGTGCCATCAGATTCGTAATTATTCAGAATTACATCATTTATAACGAACCACTGGTCTTCAATGAAACCGAATTCGTACCTATTTTATTTATAATCTAACACACAATAAAAAATCACCGGATTCAACAACTGTTGGCTTCGTTATCTATTTTACTACTGAGCCCTAATTAGGTACTTCAGATGTTATTAAATCACCAGCAAGTCCAAATGTCAAATGTTGACAAATAGTTTCAAAGACAGAGTTAGTACCTACTCCCTAACTTGAAATCTTTTTGATTTGACATTTGCACTGACTAGGGCTTGACTAAGTTCGTGATATTTCTCCATTATAAATTATTACATACTCACATAAATAACCGTCTCTAAAAGTGTTCGAATTTTTTTAATTCTTTCACGATCAAAGTAAAATTAAGATTAAAAGTACCTAAGTTTTACCTGTGGTTTTACCTGTGGTTTTACCTACTTAATCTAGAGTTATGGTTTTGGTTACAAAAGAAGGATTACTGCCTAATAATGAAATTAAGCCCGTCCAATATTGAATGTGTTTAGTAATAAAATTCATGTAGGTATTTAGAAGTTATGTAACCGTTACCTTGTACTAAATTACATTATCGTCAACACTTATTTAAATTGGTAAATCACCCATAGGTTTGATAATTAGCCATCTTTGGCATATAGATTGTGATGGGTATTGGCATGATGCTTTACATTAACTATACCCGACCAAAGGTTATCTGGTAGATAGCGCGATAAGACCACCCATTGTACTTCATGTTCTTTTACTATGTCTTTATTATTGTTTTTTTTTTGCTATTTTGGTGTACAATCAAGATATAATATATCTATTATCTATACCTAAGTAGATAACTGTGATAAGCTATCATTAAACGGGGACATTGATTAATTTGGTGATTGATCAATGTACCCGATTCAGTTGGTGACACTGTCTAAATTCAATTAATTTGACAGTATACTAAAATTAGATATGTCTGGGTCATTTTAGTTTATGAGAAAAGAAAGGATATGAGATGGGATGATGGAATTTTAGTGCTGTCTTTGATTAGCTAAGGAAAATAAAGCAACAGAATTGGGGGCAATATGGAATTCAAATACGAATGTAAATAATTGTTATTGAATGAATAAATGAAATGAAATGAACTGTATCACAGCATGGACTATGAATCTGGTGAACTAAAAATTGGATCGCAAGGATTTCATAATGTCTCCTATGATTGCTGGTTTGGCCTAGTCTAAGGTTGACCCAAAGCTGAAGTTCTGCTAAGGAAAGCAAAGGTTCGGAGGTCAGAGTAGCAGTCGTCGTCGACGGTTCAACACTCTATTGCGTAACAATACCGGTTCGCAATGAACTGCAACCAATCCAACTCATATAACATTCAATACCTTATGTGACTTCTAATAATAAAAAATAAAAATAATAAAATTGTTTATTTACCAGAAACACATAAATTATTAAATAGGTATCAACATTAATTCAATTAAGTTATCAGTTGAGTAGGTACAAATAATTATTACGTAGGATTTCCAGCGAAGGCCAAACTAAGCGTTAAGCTTGTATTTTGGACTTCTGGAGTACGGTTACTTAAGTTGGAAGTACCTAATGCGAGATAAGATGAGTAAGTGCACGTTCTGCTTGTGATTAACAATAATAAATTAATCAAGATAGGTATCAAATTCTGTGGCATAAACTATAAATAGGGACTTAAGAACTAAACTGAAGCAACCATATACAACGCAATGTTCTGTGATGTAAGGGTGTGTGTGTTATGGTAAGCGTGAAAGGGTGTGTGTGAGATAGTAAGGGATGTGTGTAGTGTAATGTATTTGTGTAGTGTATAGGTGAAGTGTACGTGCGCGAAGTATGTGTATGAAGACTAGCATAGCTTATAAAAGATCTTCTGTGTCGCAGTAAGAAAGAGAAAGAAGCCACTTTTCTAAAGTTTTCCTGCATGTGAACATGGAGCTATGTTTGATGTTACATAATTTACATACTTTGTTGTATACGTGGGGAAGAGAGAAAGCTGGACTGCGTCTTGCCATAAGCGATTGTGTACGTGGGATCGGAATTCTATATGCACGCCTAGCCATCAGGTCTTCGTAGTCTGGACGGGACTTTATGCTTTTGTGTGTCTTAATGCTAGCGCTTAGGATGAAGAGCTGTCTGACCCGAAGAACCTCAAACTCTTTATAGAGGTTATCCGTAGGAAAACGGAAAGGTTTCCTCAGGGAGACCTTTATGAGTGCCCGTTGGGCTCTCTCCAACTGTATGAAGTAAGTTTTACCAGCACTGCCCCACACAGAGATACAGTATTGAATGATCGATTGGCAGAGCGATACGTAGACCGACCTGTTCGACTGACTGACTGACTTCTGTTTAGTAATCTCTGTTTTCAGTAAAACTAAAATGCATACCAACGGCATCTATTGCTAAGTGGGTGACTGCTGAGGTGTAAAAAGTGTAGGGTTTCATTTTCGCTCATGGCAAATCGTAACGCCAACAATCTATGTAATAATGCTGTTCATACTCGTACTGGTTTACCTATACTCACGATGTTGGAATAAACTGTTGGGTCGATTTAGTACCAAATCTTAGTTGTCACTCTAATATTGCTGTTTATTTCTTTATGTTGGTAATATTTGCGTGCCTAATGTTCTCACTCGAAAATCTCATCATAATCCAATTGGACACAAATAAAATGATTCAGCACGAAATGTGAAACCTTGGCCTTTTCATCTGGATTGTGAACTTAGCGATGAGGCTGGTACTTTTATAATAAAAAGTACCTATATATTAGGCATTCACATCTAATGAATTTGAACTCTATAATGTAATGCCATAGAAATACATTTAGTGTAAATATTTAATAGATGCACGATCATCTTCCAAGAAACAACTGGTAATGAAAATGTTAAAGGCCGCATCAGTTATTTTGTATGGTGCTGATTGACATTTCCCACAACCTTAAATTCCTTGAATATTCAAATTATAAAATCGCTTAGAGCTTTTTATTAGTCCTTGGTTTCGATGTACTCAATGGAACTCAACGATTCTGACAAATCCTACTAATATTATAAACGCGAAAGTTTGTAAGTATGGATGGATGGATGTTTGTGACTCTTTCACACAAAAACTACTGATCCGATTTGGATGAAAGTTAGAACTGAACTTGGAACATATAGCCTACTTTTATCCCGAAAAATTAACGGGATCCAACGGGATGCGAACCAAGTCGCCGGCAGAAGCTAGTACTATTATAAAACTGTAAATAAGACAAAAACTAAAATTAAAGTAATGGAAAAACTAAATATACAAATCCAATACATAAACGATTCTTATTTCAAAAATCGAGTCTGTCTGTTTGTTTGTTCGCGGGTCATGCCTTAACTACTTGAACAATTTCAATAAAACTTAAACCGTTCGGAAGCCTTTTTTCCGGATTGAAACATAGGCGGATATATTTTATTGAAATTTATTATTATTATTAAATTCCAAGTTTCATCCAAATCGGATCAGTAGTTTTTACGATTAAGAGCAACAAACATACATCAATCCATCCTTACAAACTTTTGCGTTTATAATATAAGTAGGATACCTATATATTATTATATACTATCTTATAATAATGTATTGGTACGGTAGCCATACACACAGTCACAATAATTAGTAAAATTCTTGGGGATACAGTTTTTGTCAACCGGGGGGGAACTAATAGTAGCGAGAGGGAGTCTGAGCAACCTTTTCCCTGAGGGTCTTGGGGCGGGTGCTTAGAATATACCGAGCCTTAAAACTCGAGAGAATTTTTTTTTCACAAACATTATTATGTATTGTTACTATCGCCCAACGATAGTTTCACCATATCTAAATTCACGAAACTTTTTGAAAGTAAATAACATTTACTTAAACTTAATAAAACAAAAAATATGATAACCTACTCAATAAAATCATAAGGATCAGTTAAGTAGGTAATGTCAATGCGAATCAGGTAACCTATTACATAACGCTTTGCAGAGAATTCGTCAAACTGTCTCCTCCCAATCTATGTACCTACAAGTACAAGTATTTGAAAAGAAAGCTTTGAGTGATTTAAATAAGTATAACAATGAAATTTGGAGCACTCACAATGTCAATACTAGTTACTATTTTTTTTGTCTACACCGCTTATGACATAATAATACTCGAAATATTCTTCAATTATTTCATCCGTGTAAGCCATAACTATCGATTAAAATAACATGAAATTTACAATGAATGATTAAAAAGATACGGTTGTACGTTGTTAAGAAAAAGATTCAATCTCGTTGGGTACAATAGATTCACTTTTCATTCGTACCCACTGTGTATTTGTTTTAAATCCGTGAAGGACATTATTTACTTCCGAATATTAAACTACTAGGTGCACAATTCTCTCTCACAATAAAATTTAATGAACTAGCTCAAATACGAGAACAAGTTAAAAAAACTTAAAACATTAAATAATTCTACTTATGTAAAACTGTCTTCCATAATATAAGAAGACAGGTACATTTATCATAGTGCAAAGGGTCAACTTGATTTTCCACAATAGATATTGTGTCTATGAATTTCAACACGTCGCCATGTCATCCAATGGTAAATGTTTTATTGGTCAAATCTATCACATTTATTTGCCAATCATACTTAATATTATAAATGTAAATGCAAGTTTGTTTGTTACGCTTTCACGCAAAAACTACTTAACCAATCATCATGAAACTTTGTACACATATTCTTGGAGGTATTAGAAGTAGCATAGAATACTTTTTATCCCCGAAAATCAATGGGATCCAACGGGACGTGAACGAAGTCGCGGGCGGAAGCTGATCTGCTATAGTTAACAGTCTTGATTCATTTCACATATTCTCAATCCAGTGGTCTGTGACGCTGCATATAGTCTACGAAACAAACTTCTTTCATGTCAAACTTCTTTGCATTCTACAAAGAAGCGAAGATTACAGTCTTTTGTAATTCCCTATTAACATTGACATTTACACTTCAAATAATTTATTAAATGTTGGACGGGTCGACTTAAGTGTTTACAAACACATGTTTATAATTTACGCATTATGTGTAGGTATGTATGGAATACGCTCGCCCGTGAAGAGCCCAACGCTGCTTCTTGTGCTTTACCGTAACACATCATCGCAAACCACCAGTGTTGCAACCAAGTAAGAAGACATACGTATATAAAGATGAGACCGAACACGTAATGATACCATACACAAACAGTTCTTTGTAGCAGTTAGCCGTTAGAAACACAATAGCCAAAAAATGAAATTGGTTAGTAATCGGGTAACAGTGATTGATTAGTGACGTGAATACGTAAAGTGGCTAGTGCATGTGATTCAAACGACTTTGATAATAACTTGCGGATATTTTTCAGTTCGTGGTCCTTGTATTAGTTGCCGCATCATGCGCTGCTCCTCAAAACCAGGATGTACAAATCCTGCGCTACGACTCCGACAACACAGGACTTGGCGCATACAACTTTGCGTCAGTATTATAACATATTCCATCTGTACTTTAGAAAATCTTTCGAAAACTCGATTGTTTTATTTCATTTACAGATGGGAAACGAGTGACGGAAGTAAACACGAGGAGCAAGGCCAGCTGAGGAACCAAGGATCCGAAGCCGAGTCCCTCGCGGTCCAAGGACAGTACTCCTGGGTCGGTCCCGACAATGTTGTTTACACCGTCACGTATATCGCTGACGAGAACGGATACCAGCCTAAGATCGAACAGGGACCCGGCGGCTCCATTCCTCCTGGTGTTGTTGCTTCTCTCCTAGGTTAAAATGATGCCATGCTACATAAATGTAAATAGAAAATGTATTATTAAGCTGTATATAATATTTATATACTGCTTCTTGGTGATTTTATTGTTTTAAATATGTTAAGATAATAAAGAAATACTCAAAGAAATAAAGGCTTTCATTTTAATCATACAGGGCAACATTAATGTTGGTATATTCAAGTCGGTGTATTTTCTGTTTAACTAAGCTCGTAAATCAAGACCAAAAGCATCTGCATTTAAAATACTTGATACAAATAATATGTAAAGCATCTGGACATATTTTATATCTACACACAAAATAATAAGCACATCTTTGCATCTAATACAACGTTCGGGGCTACTTTTTACCCATGCCCGAATAAACGTGACGCTGCTGTAATGTGTGAGACATGATTTATATGGAGTAGGCTCAGGCGTAGAATTGAACGTATTATATGATCTAATGTATTATATGATTGAGGTAAATAAAAATTGTCTGTTCATAAAAACTTTTATTAGTATATCTACCAATAAAAGTTATACTAAAATAATAAAAGGGTAGCATAAAATACACTCCCTTGTCACCTCCCAAGCAGGTGAAAGTAAAAATCACCATATTTTCGGCGTTGACTGTGATTTTTGTGCTGTGCTTTAATCCAGGCGTTCATCTTGCTTTAGTAGAGCTCAATGTTCATAGTAGGTGCCAAATAAAATGTTTATTAGTAGGTGCCAAATAACACCGCAATACAGGTCATTCACCCACCTTCACCACGATGCCGCAAAATTCAATTTATGTATGGTAAACAAACAGTACTACGAGATTCGAGCGATACCGTCTTAGCGACAGGTTTGTATGGAAAGCGACAGAATTAACCATTCATAAATTGAATTTTGCGACATCGTGGTGAAGGTGGCGACCTGTTTTGCGGTGTTATTTGGCACCTACTATATATAGTAGGAATATTATGCACCAGAAAAAAAAATCTACTAGTAGGTGTCAGACGCAACTTATGCCTAAAAAAAGCTAAAACACCATCACAGAATATAATTTATGGATGCCACATAAGTTATTCTGATTATCCGTAGCCTTGAACAAAATAAATATAGATATCTAAAGCCAATATTTTAGTGAAGGACGGTGGTCTAGGCCCCCGATTACCTAAAAAAATTATACAACTTTCTAGAAAGACATAAAAATTCTTAGGTATCATTTGCATGATACTCGGTAAATCTGGCTCGTCAAGTTGCCAACAATAAATATTTCATCGTCCAGTGGTTCACCTTCACCCGCGCCGCTAAAGACCAAAAATACCTACCAACCACATGCTAGATATAAAGGTTGGTTTCAAAAGTATTAGGTTATTTCCTCCTCTTCATCTGAAGCCTAAGGATTACGCAAGATGAAATTGGTTCGTTACTTTTGTAAAAATCTTGTAAAGTGCTAGTTATTATTACAGTGAATGCGGCCATAACACCGTTTGAATAGTGTCATTTGTAATCTAACCCTCATTTTCTTTACGTCTCTAACTTTTTTCCTTTTATTCAAAAAAATATTAGTAATTTAGAATTAAGAAGTAATTTAAAAACTGTTTTTCAACGAAAATATACCTACAATAGTTTTTGGATACGAATGAACTCATGTAGCACCCAAGTTTTTGACACTTTTTGATGAAAATTTGCACTCAAATGAGTCTCAATATCTTCTGCTGTAATACTAACCCATCGTTTGATAATTTCAGTTGGTTGCTCTCTGTCTCGTAGTGGTGGTGGCGGAAGCCGCTAGCCCTCCACGGATCAACTACGATACAAAAAATGTTGAAATCACAGAATTCGAAAACGATAACCTTGGATTTGGAAGCTACAGATACGGGTACGTAATCATTACTTTTTGCAAAAATCTACTTGGTAATAGTAGTTTAATCGTGTGTGAATTATTTAGCAGCTTTAAGAAGTATTTTGTCATTTCTATACCTACATGCTAGCAGAAAGATATGGCAACAGATATTTTATTGGTTATTTTACATAATACTATTTAACGCCAGTATGAGTGTGAGATATTATTACACCGGTGATATCCATCCATAGAAGCCTTTTATAAGGGAAACTTAATAGAACATTTCAAAAACTAACGCATACTGTCTAGATTATTTTAATTAATATATGTATTACCATTAATTTATTATGACTACTAAGCTACAAATTAACCAATTGTCTATAGAATATTGTAAAACTAATATAAATGCAAATTACACATCAAAAATCAAAAGCATCAAAGATCATAGCAGAACTTCCGAATAATGAACAAAAACATTGCTTTTATATCAAAAATACTGATAGCACATGTACTCGATGCATATCACAGCTAGCCTTTAGCAAATAACTCAGGGAGTGCGCACTGACACAAAACGAGAAAAAAAACAGATTTCGAGGTCGAAAAAAGTTGGATCAACAAAGTCAACTGAAATCAAAAGCTATTAGGGTAAATATCAAATATTTCTTACATCTCTGTCCAAGTAATAATGAATGAGATATGCATTCACTCACATATATAAGATAGTATAATATCTGTTCAGATATTAGTAAAAAATATCTAAAACAATAGTAAGCAACGTTCTATCCACGCGGCTGTTCATTATATTCATCATCATCAACATTATGTAATTTGACGACGATTGTGATTCACAACCAATCACAACTCTTATAAGTACCATTGAAGTGTAACCAAGACGAGTGAATAACAAAAATTATTAATTTAACATCACCCTGCGAATTCCAGAACAATAAACAAAAAATTGGTAAATAAAATCAACTGCTTTTTTTTATCCATGGTATCTTCTAACATACATAAGTTTAAGTGGTATTTATTTATTTATTTTTCTTATAAAATATAGCATTTTATTTTGATTTTATTTTGGATAAAACCATATTTTATATACCTTCAAAACAGCGATTTTGAAATTACCACCTTTTTTATATTAAAATTTCAGCTATGCGCAAAGTGACGGTCAAAGAGCCCAGCAATCAGGTCAGCTCAAGAACGAGGGTCGGGAAGATGAGTCACTGTCTGTGACCGGCTCTTACACTTGGGTAGGTCCCGACGGCGTCACTTATGTCGTGACCTACACCGCCGATGAAGAAGGCTACAAGCCCGAGATCGAGCAAGGCCCCGGTGGTGGAGTCCCACCGGCGGTCGTTGCTTCCCTCCTCGGATAGTTTTATGATACCCGCTTCTAGTCAATTGGAAACTTTTAAATAAAATTTGTTATGTCTGGTTTACTATTTTATCTTTTATTTGGACACAGTAAAGATACGAGTAAGATATAAATATTTATATACACTCGAGAGCAAAAACTTCGGATCATCTATAAAAACTTGAATATCTTGGAGACTATGAATGTTAGCTTATTAAAATTGTGCAAGCTAATAATGCAATTTTACAATTACGTCAGTCAAACACAATCTATTTTCATGAAACAATATACGGTGTAACATAATTACCCTATAAGTCCGAAAGGGGGGTATTCTACAGGTCATGGCGAACAGTGTTTGTTCTACGACTTTTGAAATTTCGTAGTTTTTCATTCATGAAACGAGCTCGTAACTTTTTCTTAAGATGTGCGTAGGCACATTTTAAGAAAACGTTACGAGCTCGTTGTGTGTGTAGACACAGCATGCGTGTGCGTGCGACGCGGTGAGAAACCTACGTGTCCGTGCGTGTGTACGAGTTTACGCAAATAGTAAACAAACACCTTGGATTGTCGCAAATTTCTAATATAATGAAAGTTGTACTTTTGTATGAAAATTTCAATTAAGATTTATTGACCCTTTGCATATATCCAAGCACTCAGGTTGTCGGTCTGATTACGCCCCCTTCGAGTTTATAGGGTAATTATGTTACACCTTGTATATGAGATGGTTCTGAAGATTATAATTCTAGTTCAGCCTAGTAGGCACTTAAACATTTTACCTATAAAACTAAGTAGCTACAAAAAAATTCAAAAGTACTGACTAATGACATTAAGTGAAAAAAATACCCGTAAATATTAAGCACTTATTTAAAAAAAATAGTGCACCAGTTTAAAATTTCAGAAAAACAAGTCAATAAATTAAAAAATATGACAGTTCATTGTTTTGCAAATATTTGAAAACAGTACCTAATATTATGCATTATCAGTTATTAGTTTGGTCGGGCTATAATACAACCAATACATAAAGAAATATTCATGGAAATTTCACACAACGGCTTCTAGTCCCAAACTAAGCAAAGCCTGTACTATAGGAACTATATTTGCTGATAGAATACTTAAATACTTTTTTTTGTAAATACATTATACTACATAAATACATACATAGTAACATCCAGACACAAAACAAATATCCATGTTGTTCTCGGTGAGGATCAGACCCACAACCCACAGCACGGAAGGCAGGACTATTTATTACCAACCGAGCTGTGATGATTTAGTTCGTATAGTTAGATTTTCGATAAGCGACATTGAAAGTTGTATTTTTAGTTGCTCGCAATCGGACAGAACTGGGCCTCTACTGCGATTATTGATTTTCGAAGATTCGGTAGTGACGTTTGTGTTACACTACGTGGTCGCCTCGAGCGATGGTCTAGGCTCTTTCGAAGTCACAGCGTTACTGCGCAGTGTAGCACAAACGTCACTACCGAATCTTCGGTAATCATTATTCACAGTAGAGGCCCAGAACCTGTATTGAACAGGTTGGCACAATCAAAAACAAACGCCACCACAGCTACTAAGTATTAGCTAATAGCTGTCACGTCTGACGGCGTTAGCTATAGGCCACGCTCATCAGCAAGATAAAGATGACTACAAATCTGAGCTCACTAATGGTCCAAGACGGACCTGACCTTGAAATAACACTTGCTAGTGCGCCACCTGCTTTAGTTGCCAGTCTCTTCGGTTAACTTGCTCATCAAAGGCATAATTTTTTTTAGCGAACATTTAATTTTATAGTAGCTTAAATTTTTTTTGGCTATGTACCTTATCAGTATCTTTAATAGTAGTTGCTAATAAAGTTGCAATTGAATAGTAGTTGCTCTATTAGTTTTAAAATAAAAGTACAAAAATTTTTTTGGTTAAACTTGGAACACCTTTATTTATGTGGATATTAAAATAATTTTAGGCCTAACTATGGATTTTAAAATAAACGTTTTAAGAACTAATTGATTGTTTTTTTTCATTTAAATTCCATTTACTTATCCCGTCTACATCTGAGAGTTTACTCAGCAAAACGATAAACGAAGATTTGCATAACACTTTATTTTGAGTTACACTCCGTGTCCGTTGCGGACATAACTATCGTGCAGTGTACACTAGATAAAACAAATAGATCAGTAACAAATACTTTTAAACCGATTCCTTGGAACCTCTTGTATATTCCTTTGCTGCACATTTACGAAAGCATGTTTTCAGGTTTTCGCAATCTGACGGTACCAAAGCTGAACAAATTGGGACACTCAAAAATGAAGGCGAAAACGCTTATCTAGCTGTTACTGGATCTTTCAGCTGGGTCGCTCCGGACGGTGTGACCTACAGGGTCACCTACACCGCTGATAAAGATGGCTACAAACCTGAGATAACTGAAATCAAAGAGAAACCGGAACTTGTAATTACACAAATCGGGGCTGCTCCGCCTGCTTTAGTTGCCAGTCTCCTCGGTTAACTTGCTTTTGTTCATCAAAGCCACATTTTTTTGGTGAACATTTAACTTTATGTTAGCTTAAAATTCTTTGGCTATATGTACCCTATCAGTATTTTCAATAGTATTTACTAATAGAGTACAGGCTCTATTAGGTTTGAAATAAAAGTATTAAGAACACAAAAATTTGGTTTTCTTTTTGTGTAACAATAGAAGTTTATTTATTTATTTAAAAATTTCACACAAACAAGTAGTGCTAGGAGGACTTAATGTCTTGGGCAGTTCAGGAATATATTATTATTCTAAAACAGGCTGGTTGAGTTGCTGATAAATAAAATTTGTCGTCTAGCGACCTTCACCTGCCAGACATTTAACGACTAAAAATATTTCTAGATATAAAAGTGGATTTTTTGAATGCCTAGCTTACTTCCTTTTCAATATTTGAAACCTCAAGTACTTATCAAAATGAAATTGGTTCGTTACTTTTTTGTTTCCTTATCTTTTTCGTTTCTTTCTTATTCAATATTTTTTTTGTAAATAGTGAATATTTGAATAATTTCAAAAATAAGAAATGGTAACAAAATACAAGTGAATTACAATATATTACTTCATTATGTTATAATTTTAGCTCGTAGCTCTATGCTTAGTTGCGACGGTGGTGACAGCTGCTCCTCCCTCCCAGAAAAGTTATCCCACGGACAATGTTGAAATCACATTTTATGAAAACGATAATGATGGATTAGGAACCTATAATTACGGGTAAGTATTCATTTTTTTTTTAAATACTGGCACTAAATTACCTACCAGCACAACTGGTATATACAATTACGAGTATGTACCAGTCGTATTTTAGATAATAACTGTTCCAGGAGTATATTGTATTTATTCTGTCACCGGGGTCACAGGGTCGTGAGTTCGATTCTTACTGAGTACAAACATTGGTGGCCAACTAAGGTGTTTGTACTATGTCTGGGTACGTACCGTAAGTTTGTATTTACAAAAAAAACATGTACATGGTACAAGTTTATGCTTAGTTTGGGACTAAAGGGAGTTGTGTAAAATGTCCAAAAATAATGTCTTATTTATCTTATTATGATAACTGCACAATGCACATCATGGTTTATTAAAAACATTGTTTTTACGAACAAAATATGCTGTGCCTATCAAATATACTAACTGCACATCAAAATGTGCGCACCAAAAGACATAAAATCCAGCGTTTATTTTAAGTGATGATAACAATAATATCTGATATAAATAATAAACTTGTTTGGATTAAAATGATATTTATGCTGAACGTTATTGCACAGAACATTGTAAACTATTTTTATAATTATATCAGTGTATCTGGGGGCACGGCAGTGCCCCCGCCAAGTCGAGCGCGAAGCAAACACTGCCATACCATCCTTTACTGGAACCATTTCGCCGCATTTTCAGACCCCTACTTGAGAACCTCTGGACAAGACCAGAACTCAGAAATTTTCGTCAACCAGTAAGCTAAAAAGCCGATACTTAAAATAAAAAAATTCAAGCCTGGTAGGTCATTTAGTTCCGAAGTTAAGCGAAAGCAAAGTTTCGCATTTATGACACTCACTCACTCACTCATGATCATCAGAATAGAACTAGTACTTACCATAAACTCAGAGAGCTGAAATTTGGTACAGAGTTAAGGTTTAATGGCCACATAAAGGGAAAACTATAAAAACTAGGATAATCGAAGATCCGGTGTACCTGGTGACCCTTATTTGAAAACACAAGAGCCCAACCAAACTATTAAAGATCGCTTTACAAATATACCGCCTTTACAAAAAATATTCAACTTTGTTTGCCTCTTCATTTGATGTCAAAAATCGAAGGTCTGAAGTATCTGATGAAGAACTCTCAGCTTGTCTCAGCTGTATGCCCACGTTTCTACAAAAAGAAGTGAAATCCCACCAAAAACATTATGTAAAAAACTAGCCAAGTCTCGATAGAGCTGCTGGTTTATCTCTAAAAAGTAATGAAATCTAGACAAAGTCGTGCCAAGTCTAATGTTGTGTGACTTAGCCGTACCCACTAGCGTACAAAGAATGTTCAACGGCCAAGTCACACAACATTAACTATAATAATAAAAAAATCGCAGTTATGAACCTTAGACTTGGCACGACTTTGTCTAGATTTCATTACTTTTTAGAGATAAACAAGCAGCTCCATCGAGACTTGGCTAGTTTTTTACAGAAAGTTTTTGGTGGGATTTATTTATATTTTCAAAAATGTTGAAATGTGCGAGCAAGAAGTTGTTTGACACTATTACAGCTTAACCTATATTTCAGATACAAACAAAGTGATGGCCAGGAAGCCCAGCAATCAGGACGGATCGAGAACGAAGGTCGAGACGATGAATATTTATCTGTGACCGGCTCCTTCACGTGGCAAAGTCCCGATGGAATCACCTATATCGTGAAGTACACTGCTGGTAAAGAAGGCTATCAGCCCGAGATCGAGGAAGGCCCTGGTGGAGTCGCACCTCACATTGCAACTCTCATTGGATAGTTTTACAAGTTTAAGACCTGCTTCATGAAGTTGGAAATTGTTGAATAAACCTATTTGTTATGCCTTGTTTGAGATGTTTTTATTTATTAAGGTTATAACTTGCTTACTTCGTTATATTTTAGTGATAGCTGACGTGTTTATCTTGTAATACCAAAACATTTACTTCACTTGCTTATTAGGTAAATACATATAAGCAAGTACCTATTAGGAACAGCTACGGTGCACCGTTTACTTGTTAGAGTAGGGTTGATTACCTATAATCTGTAAAAAGTACCTACGCCACCCATCAATATCTTTAATTTTATTGTATTTTTTTAAATATTTTATATAACACACACACATGCAACACACCGGAGAGTTTCTCGCCTATAACCAGACTCTCATGAGACTGGCGTACCAGAAGAACCCTCCTTCACACATTCTACACAAATCACACGCACACACCCTCTCCCTCATTCCAATACCATGCCTTAACACACCCTGAGGGGTTTCTTCTCTATAACCAGACACACATCATAACTTTTCTCATCCTGACACTTTTTCAAACCTCAACACACATTACTTCATGAACACTACACAATGGTTTTTCACAGGGTCTATTGGCTGATGGTTTCGACAGAATAACAGCGCCTAACTACCTCTTGGTGGTGAGGCATACGCTGAGTCGAAACTCTTTTGCTGCTGTAGCACACAAATACTTGCCAGCTTACCTAGCTACCTACTCAATCAACTCATCTCATTTTTCTTTCTGTGTAATTTTTGTTTCTTTGTAGTGTTGTTAGTTTAGTTCTGTAGGTGTATATTGTGTGTTACTTTATAAGCAAATAAATGCCTGTCTGTCTATGTCTATCAAAATTACACTAAAATGGGTCTGATAGGTTAGTATTTCAATGTGTTGCACGGAGTATTCTATGAACCCAGAAGAGCTATGAATATACCCTATATATTATTTTAATAAAAGTTTTGAAATGAAATTAGATATTGTTTGCTCTCTGAGCATTCATAACTAAGTAATTCACAATGATTACAAAACACAACACTTTTTATGATACACCAACTTAGAAAATACGTCGTTTATGTTACTTTTAATACATAGCTTCGAGAATATATTTATCAAAAATTTTACTCTCCTTATTTTTTGTTTATTACAAGAACATGATTTTTGCAGGTTTACTTGGCTATTTGAATTTAATCAAGTTGAAGTAAATGTATCTACAAAAAGATGCCCAGATACCTAATGTACATAGATAGGTTTATGTTCGCGTAATCGGATCCAAATAATATATGCCTCATTGATAATAATGTAAAATACAAGTAATTTGTTACCGATGATGTCCAGGCGTTTACCTTCACCCTCTTCAAACGTAATATTCAATTATCAAATGCAGTATAAAACAAGAAAATCAATGGATGCTTCCATTTTCTTGCATTCGTTCAGTGTGTCTTCGTTCAATAAAATGTTCCTGGTCAGTGCTTTTTTATATCCATAATAATACGAAACTTCACAAGATAAATAAAATTTTCCGTTCTATATAACACTTTGGCAGTTAAATAAGTAAATAATATTGTGTTTACAAAAGCAATTCAAAAATACCGATATCAAAATAAAATAATCTTATTAATTTCGAAGAAGACAAGTCTTGTAATCTTCGAGACTCTGGTGGACTTTCGTTTTAATCATCACCATCATAGGCAGCTTGTAGTAGTATAGTATTATATAATCTGTGGTAGTAACCCACTGTTGGAAATAAGTCTCCTCCCTCAAACGCCACTCGTGTCTATTTTGGGTTTTTTGTATTCAGGTCTTCCCCTGTACAGCAACGATATCATCTAACCATTTGGCTGTTGGTCTGCCAAGGCCTCTCTTTAATATGATAGAGTAACTGTTATAAATTACAAATCTGTTTTAATTATATTGTAAAAGCTCACAGCAAGCTTTCTTTTACTGACCACTCTTTATACCTACCAGTGAAAAAAATATCCCAGCAATGATAAGCTTCCTTGGTGTGATTTTCAGATACTGACTCTAGTACTAGCGGCAGTGACTGCTGCTCCACCCAGCATCATCAACTATTCCACAGACAATGTCCAAGTCCTGAGATACGAAAACGATAATCTCGGAGAAGGCAACTATAGATATGCGTAAGTAGTAGATAGTAATAATTTTATAGTTTTATCAATCTAAGTACAAAATATGTACTTCAAGTTACTATGAATATTTCAAATAATATTTACTGAATCACAAAGATAAAAGAAATAATTTTCCTTCTGTGTACTTGCCTATTGTTGGCAAATGGGTATGATTATTATTTTTCATCTACTATCCCTAAAAAAAACTCAATCGCAAAATACATTCAGATTTCGTTCATAGTTGTTTCTGATGTTACAGGTTCGAGCAATCCGATGGCACCAAACACGAGCAAGAGGGAGAAATAAAAAGCGGTGGTGGTCAAGAAGAAAACTTCTTGGTCATGAGAGGCGTCTACTCTTGGGTAGGACCTGATGGAGTTACCTATTCAGTAACCTATCTAGCAGACGAGAATGGTTTTAAGTCTAATATTGAACAAGGGCCTGGTGGAGCGATACCAGCCGCTGTGATAGGTTAAAAATATTACAATTTATTATAATAAAAAAACTGCGTATTCCTAATTATATGCTGACTTTGAACATTTTATGTATCTAACTGATTAAAATACTTTTAATTTCAACCATTGTTTTATTATTAAAGTAGTTTCAAAGCTGTTAAAGTTACCACCCTAATATTTGAGGAAATGATACATCAAATATCTTAGATTAATCACTTGCTCGACACGATTGGTAAACATTTTCTACATAATATATCATTGTTTGTTTGAAAAATACATGTTTTGTACACATTTAACCATTTATCTCAGGAACAACACAATATTTTTATAGGGTAGGTATTTGTTTGGTCAAGCTGGAAGTACTTCTTCAGTTACGTTTTTTAATATTTACATTTTTAACGGACTTCAAAAAAAGAGGAGGTTCTCGGTTGTTTTTTTTTGTTTGTTACCTCAGAACTCCGTCATTTATGAACCGATTTGAAAAAAATTTTTTTTACCTGAAAGGGTATGCTTCCCGATTGGTCCCATACAATTTTTATCAAAATCGGTTTAGTAATTAAGCAGTTAAATAGGAATAACTGGAAAAAACACGTCATACGCGTACACGGTATTGCATATTTTGTGACTTTTCTGTGACGTTTACGAGCAATAGAACGTAAGTACCCACGAACAAATCTGACAGTCGCCGCGTTAGCATATTTGAGTTACATTGCGCGTCACTGCCAGCTCGACTGCCAACCGTTGTAGTGTCACCGCGCACTGTATCTCGGATACATTGCGTATTTTGCTTTTCTGTGGTATTTACGATCAATAGAACAGTCTCAATGAACTGCCATCATCATCATCATTTGATGATGAAGGCGTATCAAATTGAAGTCGGTTTCTCCAGTTTTTTAAACATATAAATTATTGGTTCATTATATTGACCAATTAGGTAAAAATGTACGCGCTCTGTACTTCTCACTCATGAGAAAACTCCAGTTTTTGCGTGAAAGAGTAACAAACATCCATACATACATCCATACATCCAAACAAACTGTCGCGTTTATAATATTATAAAGATATTTCTATGGCTAAGAGCAAAAAACACTGTCATTTAAAAAAATACAACTATATACCCAGAAGATCTAGATAAATACAAGATTATTTTCAATTAGATTAGTACCTCTTTGAAACCAAACCTATCAATATAAGATAAAAGCTGTTTTTTGTAATGTAACTCACCTTTTCATTGTGTCATGTCATCATGTCATCATGACATGACAAAATATGAAATATTTGCTTAGTAATAATTAATAGTCCAGTACAGTATTTCTTTATTTCACAGCCTCTGATTATTCAAAGCTCTCTTGATTAGTATTTAGTTAATTTTTTTCGAAGTTCTATCTTATGATAAATCGCTTCAGAGTTCAAAACCAGAAAATAACTTGTGGTAAGGTAATGTAAATTTTCATCTCTTTGCAAAGACACTGCTAAGGTTTTACACATTGGTATTTTACATGGGTACTTATTTACATTTATTTACTCAAGAGATTAGAGATTATGATATGTACATATCATAAGATTACAGTTTCACATTTCAAGTCTACATCGACAGACAGATGACTTTTCGCCTCACAGCCATGAGTGGGAAGGTTGTTAGTAAATATATTATACGTTGCTATACGAATATTTAAATTAAAAGGCCCTGTTGGTATGTTATATAATGATCGTATTATAGTATTCGACTAGGCTAAAAAGTGCTGGGCAAGTCTACTCCATCTAAGTCATGTCCCAGTCACTGCAGCGTCCCGTTCATGGGGCATGGGTAAAAAAGAGGCTTCTGATGTGAATCTAGATGACTTATACAACGTCAGAAGAAGGCATGATTGATTATTATAACACTATAAAGCTAGATTATTTCTATAAGGCTCTTATAGGTCATTCTTAGAATATTTAGTTATCTTACAGGTCATCACATCATAACTGTGAAATAATCAAAGACAATTTTTTATTTTCAGCTAAAAATGGGCCGGCCAAAGCCACCTTCCCCAAATATTGGAGAGATCGTGTTATCAGCTATTAAAAAGTTAACGAAAAACACTGGTTGGACATCACGAACAATCATAAAATTCATCAAAGCAGAAGGTCTCAATGATCCTACCATAGGCAGAAAAGTCACAAGGTCGAGAATTTATTGTTAGAAGCCCAGAGTAGTACATACCTAAAAGGCTAGACAGCTGCAGTAGTGAGACTTTTTCATTGCATTTGATGTTACAGGGCACTGAAGCGTGGAGTGAAATTTGGGCTTTTGAAAATGGAACGAGGAAGATACCGACTGAACGACATGACTGGCGTGTCGCATCGAGCAAGCGTCCACTGGTCCCAATCACACAAGCAAAAGCACCAGCAACATAAATATACGCGGCGATATAAAAGCCGTACGCTCCTTATAAGGCGGTCATCTACAAACTTATCTTAGCAAACACAAGTGAGAGCTGATCAGTGAAATTGCCTGTTTTATATTATTTTGCACACTTATTTGTTTAAAAATTCTTGGTATAGTTTCATACTGTAAAGTAGGAATATTGTTTTATTGGTTTTTAAAATAGCTACGTTTTCCCAGCAATAAAATATTACTTTTTATATTGACCTCATTGTATTGCTTGGTATAAACAATAGCATTATTTTTTAATTAAACCAACCGCTTGTTTACTTAACAGTAGATCTGAAATTTAAATTGTAATTAAAGATTTATAATGGATCTCATGTGAAGGGTCAGGTCAGGATCATAGTGATATACGATACGATCGATTTAACCTTTTAAATTCAAATTAAATAACAAGTTTAGATGATTTACATCTGTGGATCTTCAATGGGAGTGGAAGCGCTCAGTATAATATTTTAATTTGTGTGATAAAGTCACTGGTATAGTGTCGTGATTGGTGGACATCTAAAATAACATGTTTGAACAATTTGCAAAAGTAGATCATATTTATTAGAACATAATAACATTATTATTATTAAAAGAGGTGTTATTACTAGTAATTAAAAATATTTAGTTAGCAATGATCAACTTTATTTTGCAGCTGTTTCCGTTACTATTATTACTAGATATAAACACAAGTATTGGTATGCCGGTGGACAGTTTTGTTTATGAGACAAATCCAATTCAAAAAATTACATTTCAATACGACACTTCTGAGAAACCTCTTAAGTTTAAACTACAGTCGTAAGTTATTCAAATCATTATTTTCATAGAAATATATACGATTTAGGTAAAAAGTATAATATACATAATTTCTTTTTTTTTCAGTGCTTCCTTCAAAGTATATGAACAGCTTCCAGGGCTATACTCTGATGAAACAACGCTGAATGCTAATGATAATGTCAAAAATGATGACGACAGTAAATCGAAATATAATATGAAATTGAGTGAAATAGAAAATAAATATAAGCAACTAAGTAGATTTACTGTTTTTTATGACACTAAAAAAGACAAAAATATTACTAGTGGTACAAATGAAAAAATACTCGATACCATAGTTCAAAAATATGCAACAAAAACGGCAGAAATGTATGAAGTATCGGAACTTGAACTATGTAAAACTAACAGTACTAATACGACACGGGATTTCATAGCACGACAATTAAATAATCTAGAAATAACCACCGACACCACTAAAAACTTCTCAACGGACGAAACAACCACGGAAATAGTACTTCAGTTTAACGTTAACACCACTGAAATGAATCTAGTGACTACTATAGCACCTGATTATTTTACGGAAGTCGAGACAACTGAAAATTTAGTAAGTATTTAGGCACAGGTGCAATTTATGTTATTAAAATTAGAGCTAAAATTATATAAAATTCTTTGTTGGTACGTAAATACACAGTTTTCTCTATCACCACCAAACCCAATCAACTTCCCGTTGGGGTGGTAAATACACCCCTTAGTCTCCAGGTGGTAGTAAGAGGGTTTGGTTGCGATGGGTGGAAGTTGGTGGTTATGGGGGGCGAAAATGTTAAAACATATTATTATTTCTATCCTTTTCTAACGCATGAGAATTTTCCTAATATCTGTCCATCTCGGTGTTTTCTATTACCTTCGACCCAGAATGGAAAATTTTTGAAATGTCGTAGGATAGTCACTCATCTTCCAGAATGTTCTCAAACGTTCTAGAATATTCTTTAATGTTCCAAAACGATCTGTAGGTAAAGTTAAAAAATGATGTGAGATGGTTTGTCATCGTCTAGAATATTCGCAATTGTTCTAGAATATTCTAAAATAGTCAAATTTTAATGAATCTTGAAATTTTAAAATTATGTAGAATAGTATGTAATCGTCTATAATGCTCTCCAACATTCTCGGGACAGTGCTGAATGAAGTAAATTACGTTAGTGCGTGATAATACCGAGATATTTTTTCCAATACATATTTTAGATTCAGGATAAATCCAGGATATTTTTCAATTTTTAAAAGGAACTATGAAATTGATTTTATAACAAGTGTGCGATGTATTTTGACCCGAGCAACGCCGGTGCTAGCCGTCGCTGCTAGTTAAAGCTAAAAAATATTTTTTTTCCAGGGTGCTGCACCTACTTAATCTTGAAAACAGTACTTTTGAAAGTTCTTATAAAGAAACAGAATCCACCACAACACAGATACATAGGAAAAATCACTCAATGATGTATACAAAATCGATGATGTAACTCTGAGAGCATGGATGACATTGGATGATCATAGTCAACTCTGACACAAGTACGGTACAATACAATACCACAGAAACAAACGATCAACTGATACTAGTAGATAGCTATAAATGTAATGTAAGCAACTATTATTCCATCGATCTAAATTTTTGATCATACTATATATAAGACTTGGGCAAAGCCAACTTTCTTTTACTCATATAAGTTTCAATACCTTCCAAGTGCTACTAAAATACATGACACAGAGTAAATTTAAACCGTCATAACAAGCTGAATACGGCGGTACTTACAAAAATACATAAATTACAGCGTGTTTACATATTCAATCTAGCAGTGAGCCAAGACATATTTTGGTACCTACCTGGTAGTAAGGACCTTATAAAAAGAGGTCTACATCTGTGAATGTATAATAGGTTATACGAAATGACTGACCGAACAGGAAATAAGTTACTATATAGGTAAAGTACTCATTCGTTGTCTTGAAAGCCAGACTATATCACGTCAAAACAAAGCTATTTCAAAAGTTAGATATTTACCTCTAAATCATCTCTAAATTGGTGTTTTTGCAACGTGTTTTTGCTGAATAGTCTTGTTATATCTGAGAACTATGCATCTAATATTCAAGGTAAGCCATAAATGTTAGTAGTTTTAACCTGTGTACACTAGTAGAACGATAAAAACAAATGCATGAATTGGCTCCTACTATAAGAACTTTCCATGAATTTAATGATTGTTACTATTTTCAGATATTGTGCGCTTTGTTCCTTGTAGGAACAATTCAGTTTGCTGGTTGCTTTCCCCAGTTTTCAATTCCTTTTGTGTCTTTGAATAAAAATAAGTTACAACCAACAAAATTAACATTTAATATTCAAAAGTAAGTAAAATATCATAATATAGTTGTACGATTGTCACCATATGTCACTTTGGAAAACTAAATCACTATTAATTTTATATTCAAAACAAATTACTTAGCAACCAGTGTTAAATACAAAGTGGCTGTTTAATTGCAAATATTTTAATAAAACACTATTTTATTTTTTCAGTCCGCTCTCTATTTCTTTTGGGAAAAATAGACAGTATGAAAAAAACCGCGGAAATAATGAAGTTGTACATATTGATGAGAAAATTATACCTGTAACTCCAAATCCTGGTGCAAATTATAATAAAGTTCATACTCAGGGAATAACAACACAAGATCCAAGAGTTTGGCAAGTTCAAGAGGAAAAAAAACATAGTGAAAAGGATAATAAAAAAGGCAACCCAAATGTAGAAACCCGTAACGATTTCCAGGAAAATGAAGACAAGAAAGTAGAGTTTAACTTCAAACAAGAAGATATCAGCAAGATATTTCAAAACTATGATATGACTACGGAATCTACAACTGAATATGAAACTACAGTAAGTTTTTTCTGTAAATTAGCTCTTACTCCGCTGACACAAGAGAAGTGTTTCAAAATAATACAGTCATCCAACACTTGAGGCGCGTGTACCCAATACTGTACACAATGTAGAGTCAACTACCATTACTACTCTACCAATTTCTTTTCTTTAAAACTCTCCTCTAACATTTTTTTCTACATGGTATTATTACTACAGTATTGTGATACTATGTCGTTCACTCTACGGGCTTTAACCATGTAAAAAACCCGCATCTCTTGCATATCAGCCAATAAGTTTACGTTTCTGGAATAGTGAAAGCGAAAGGAGCTTTGCCCATGCTTCTTATTTACGAGACACGATTTTAGATGAAGGAGATTTGCGTTGCTGCAAAATCATCTCCTCAGCATACTCTGCTTTCAACAGACTTGGCAAAGCTGGTTGGAACTCAGGTATTCTGGCATTGTTTTCATGTGATGGAACATACTTCCATAACTGGATTTGAAATAACAATAGAATTTCTATGGCGAGTTGCCATTAGTGCAGTTCTACCGTGCACAAGGACTACGTGCAGTTTTTATCTAAATTAACAATAAAAAATAACCTTTAGGCTGATGGGACAATGATCTTTCTATGTCCGCATTGTTTACCTATTTATTCTGTTTCCTACTTATAATTAGAGAAATATATTACAAGTTCTAAAAAAAAAGGTGTCGGATTTTTAAACGTACCAAAGTAAGTCAAATATAATCCTGTATTTTATTTGTTTTTCAGACCACTGATGATTCTGACTTATACCGCTCTGGAGTATCCGGTCACGTGGTGGCAACACTTTTGGGTTAAAAATAATTCTATTTAAAACTTGCAGCTACTGTATCTAATCTTCATCGCATTTCACATGACAAACTTCGGTGTTGAGGTAGGTTTTGAAAAAGTTTGAAACGTCATTGAGATTGTACATCATGAATGAATTCATTTTCGAGCCATCATCCTGATACTCTTCGTAAAGAAGACTTTCAACTGCCCCCAGCTTATGACTAGACGACCGTAGCATTGAATCACTGTTGATAATAAGAACCGATCTTCTATTTGTGTGATCTTTGAAATGAGGATTTTCAGAAGTAGTGCTTTGATTTTGGTATCTGTAAAAGTTTAAGGGATTAATTATTTATTCTATAGATTTTTATTTATTTTTGAAAGTAATATAATTAATTAATTCCGTCTAAAACTAAAAACATAGTTATAACATTTTTTTTTAAGATTATTTTCATAATATAATGTTATTTTAAGATTTCCTAATTTTGTTAAGAGGCCAATCTAAGAGCGGTGGCTTTCCTGGTTTTTGCGGACGTCACTAAATTTTCTCCAAGAACCTATAGCAGCAAAAAGTGGTTTACCGGTTGAGAAGTGATTTACCTTGTGGTAACCTTGCAACTTGCATGTTTAATTATTATAGAAACATATAATTAACCTATACCTAATCATAAATTACTATAAGTTACGTAACTATTAGAACTTGGTTTCTTTCTACAGCTTGTAATAGGGACCTTACTGCCCCACTCAGAGATGTCACTTAAACATAAGTATTACGGTATTACTTATTAGTAAAATATGTCAAAAGACTAAGTTTTGAATCTTTTGACGTATCTGGGTGAGGCAGTCAAGGTTATAATACTACAGACAACATAACAAAATATGTAATAAGAATTATTTGTACCATATCTTACATAATTTATTTCATGTAACCTCACAAAGGCTACTAATACACTCAAAAAATTACCCTTATTTTGGGTAGCTATTTTACTTGACAGATCCCAGTCCCCAAACCTATCACCCAGCTATCACAAAATATAAGTACAAAAATGTACTTAATACAATTAATCACTTACTGATTTACTCCGGTTATATTATCTGAACCATATGCATTTTTGATATTAAACATACTGAAAATAATCTGAAACCAATACAAGACGTAAGTTATACTTTGGCTAAATCTTAGCTCTAGGTATGTGACGACTTAATTATTGGTAAAGTAAAATAATTCTAAAAAAAACTTGCAAGCAAATATTCCACGAGCAGCATGTTCTTAGCATTCCAAAATTAAAGAACTTTGAGGCATCAATTTAAAATTGGTTCCGCAAATTACTAATTTCAATGAGCAAAGCATTTTGATTAGTAGGTACATACTAGTTATCATAGATAAGAGTTATACAATATTGGGTGAAGTAATATTTACATTATGATTATTTTAAAGTCACAATTTGGTAATTAATGTAAAAAAAAACAGTAAATTTATTAAACTTATTAGAAAAAAGGCGAATAATTATTTCGTACTACGTGTTCATTGTATACCAATGTATTCGGTTTAGATATTTATTTCATCTTTGCTCAGATATTTAGCAAAGGTAACCTACTATGCTGATGTTGCTTGAGATTAAAAAATGGTAGGCGTTATAGTCAACTTTACATCAAACTTTTATTGACTATATGCGTGTGCCTTTTTAATTTTGTAATTTTTGGCGGCGTGTAAACAGATTGTTTGACACCAAACCTATTTTTTAAAATTTCAACAACGTCATTCAAATTATAAATCCATTTAGAGTATAAGGACTTCCCTTGGCCATCGACTTCGCTATAGTATAAATGGTCAATGTATGGTGGTATTTCTTCTTGCAATTTGCTTTTCGTTAATCCACTGTTTCTTAGTTTAGTCGGTGAATCCATATTGCCTGTTATCCAAACTACTATAGGATCATTCTCTTCATAGTTTTTTTCATTCTGGTTAAAAAGACCATCGTCATCAAAACAGAATGTTATATGAATAAACATTGCTAAAATGTAAAAAAATATCATCTGAAACACATCACGATATATCTTATTAGTATCGCACCCGTTTGGTAAGTACATAAATTTAAGTACTGATTAAGTTATCTTACTGATAATCCAAACAATGGCTCCGGGACCCAAAATTGTATATTTAAATTTCTTTAAATAGTGAATGTTCTTTATGTACTGACAAAAAGTTGGTTTATTATTTTGTGACATGTTATTTAGGTACATATTTTCAATTTTTTTATACTCGCAAAATCAAATCTTATCGTTGCAATTTGTCATTATGGTGACAGTAAAAATCATTTTCTCGTAAAAATAAATTGCTTACCACGGGTATGCAACCACAGATAAATATAACCAGTGTATCGAATCCTTTCAAAAATCTCTTTGAAATGGAACGTTGTTTGTAAAATAATAAACAGAATACATTATTATATTTCTATCTATGTTTGATCGAAATAGGGTAACTGGTCGAGTTTGTAACTCTAATTTGTGGTGGGGGAATAAGATTTGCACTGACATTCCGCGCTGCGTTGTATTATGCACTGTCCCTCTGCTAACCTCACCCCGTTGATGGCAGCAATGTTCTAGCATCTCTGATTTTGTTATGGATGCAGAAAAGCAACACCCAATTAGGTCGGGTTTATTTGTAAGTAACAAGAAAGTGATTATTAGGCCGAACTCAAGTTCTCTAATAACACTCATAACTGATATTTTTTTTCGTTTATTAAATTTATTTATTCAATACATTTCTTTATGGACTTAAGTAAAGCAAATATTTTGATAGATTCTTACCCAAAGTTTGTTTTCAAATATTGACATCGTAAAGCTCTTGCTGTTTGTCATCTAAATATTAAAGTAACTGCTTTTTGTGACTCATTGATTTTGTATAATTTATGTCTTAATTCTGTAATTTTTGCATCGTTATATCTAACTGTAAAATATTTCTATGATCGATTATAGAAATTAATAACTTCACTTGACTAATATTTTGTTATGCTGACGACCTACTTGTCTAATGTACTAGCGGCCAGTCCTGGCTTCGCACTGGTATTTAACAATTTATTTTTGTTTTAGCAAGTATCTCTAATTTAAAAAAAAATCGGATGTAGCCTATGTTACTTGAGGATAGTGTAGCTTCCCAACAATGAAAGAATTTTTCAAATTGGCCCAGTAGTTTTGGAGCCTATTCAATGCAAACAAATAAACAATCAAATATTTCCTCTTTATAATATTAGTATAGATTTTACGAAAAAGTCTGCAATATCGTTAGCTATACAAATATACTGTCAAACGGTTATTTATATTTTTGACAATATTTAAGTGTTGTGTTAAAAATTGTAAAGTAGCAGAAACCACTAGATAACAAAACTACATATTAGTTTGGTGACTCATCACGTGTCCGAAATTGGCAAAATCTACTTAGCTAATGTTTTTGGCATCATTGGCAGCTATTGAACTTTAGCCCACGGCCTTGAAGTAGACTACATAAGCCCGTGACTTTGCAAACCCTATAACACTCATCGATTTCACCTACGTACATAATAAAATAAACTTATAAGTTATTTTTAGTACACTTTTAGAAGTGTTATCTAAAGTTTTAGGTATAGGTATTTAATTGCCGATCAGACACAATTTTATACCTCGGTATAAAATTCTTAAATTTAAAACTAAACATTTTATAACCATATTTTTTTTTATCAAAACTGTATCGTGTAGGATATTAAATATTTAACTATAATTATTATTTATCTATCTACTCATATAATTATTATATATATGCGTGTTGGCATTGATAGTATTTTGCATAACCATTCGTGAAGAAGTCTGTTGCAAAACGTAGTTAGTAGTTACGCTGGTTGATAAACCTAGGTATATAAACCGCTATAACAGTGGACGTCATACCTAGCAAATTATGCACAAGCAAATTGATGATTGATGGGTTAACTTACCATATAGGTGTGTATGATTCTTCATAAGTATAATATAGCTTTGTACCTAGGTACACATTAATATGCAACGTTTTTCTCTTTTGTGGGATTTCGACCAGTACTAATGTACCTACTAACTAAAAACAAGTGACGGAACAAACATAAAATAATGATATTGCTGCAACAGTTTTTGATGTTTCAGCTTATAAAAAAGGGATGACATCAATTAACATCTTTATTTTTAGGTGTAAAGAAACGAAAGAATTGGCCCCATTGAGCTAAATTAACAAGGAACTGTTTATATTCCGCTGGTGGCCAAACCCATTTCTAGGGTATCATAATGACAATGACCGACCTACAACGATGGCGCGGCAAGTAGATAGAGAATATGGCGAGCTTGACCTGATAATAACGAATTTGCGAAAGTGGTTTTAAAGAATGAGTCAAGTATGTTTTCACTGCAACTCATAAATGAATTACAGGTTATCTCTGTTCCGCTTGATATCTCCAAAGTCTATAGTAGATATAACTAAACAAAAAGTAGCAGATACAAGTCAAATAATTACGAAAAAAGGCTCAATTCGTGGAAGGCGATGCTAGATGAAAATGCAATATTTTCACGAGTGATATCAAAATATTATGTTCGAAGGTACATCCGCGCGGGCATCAAATATGCATACTAGCAATTAGAGCAAGCACTATAATTTTTTTGGAAAATCCAACCTTTATAAGAGTTTTATTAAATGGTTATCATATACTATTCAGTGACAGGAATGAATACATTCCACCCTACAAACTTTCTATTACCAATCAAGACTTGTTCCATGAATTCGCAAAAAAAAGAACACCATCACAACTCACTCTGTACATTCGACAGAACGGGATGTTAATAGTAGATTATTATACAAGGGGATAAAGCAGTGTCTTCTGTCGCGGGTGACGATTTAAATCGCGAGCGTAACGAAGGACTCGAAGTTTACTCCCGAGCGTAGCGAGGGTGTTAAAAACTTAAATCACGAGCGAAGCGAGGGATTTAAGACGAGTCCTGAGAGTAGCGAGGGATTTAAGTTCACCCAAGACTAAGACAGCTTTATCACCGAGGAAAATACTCTACTTTTCGTACCATTTGCGAAAAAATTAACACAATAATAATATGAGATAGCATTTTAGAACATTAACTTATTTATAAAAATAAATTAAAATAAACTTAACGTTTAAGTATTTGAAGAAAACAAAAACGCGGCATTTTCCTAGACTAATATTTTTTTGTCGGAAAAGCAAAGGCATCAAGCTCATACGGCCTGCATAATAAATGCGTATTCCTTTTTCAAAAAGATGTATAATGCTTTGTATACAACTCAATGGTGTAAACACAGATGTAGTTCAGTATAAATTATATTCCAAATTTAAATCACTTTCTCCCCCTAGAGGATGAAAGAAATCCAGTACAATTTTCTCTCCCTGTTTTTAACAGATTAAAAATGACTATTGTTATGTTCGCTTTTTGTGGCATAGAATGTCACTTTTTTGAGCAAGTGGTGTGAAAAAATATATCCCACTACCAATTAAAAAGTAATGAAATACGTGAAGTATAGAATTTATTACTTATATTGAATATTATTTTGAATTGGGGGAATTCCGCGTGAATATGTATTTAGACTTGTGATGGATATTATAGTAGAGTAACCCAATCCATAGAATTATGTAGGTATCCATTAATTATTAAAATCAAAGACCTCTGGAGTATTTAATAGAAATCTCTTCAAAACTAGAGTTTTGCTGACGGTAGCTGTCGATTGTTAGGTTAGAAGCTTTTCGAATTCAGATAACACGAGTGTTTTACCATCGAAACACTATTCTAATTTAACTCTGTACTGTGAGCTCTTGCAAACCCAATGCTATTTGTTTATATACCCAAGTAGAACGGATTACGATATCCTCGGTAACAGTGCTAGATCACAGTACATCCTATCCATTCATATGTCAATCTCGTCCGTTGTGGTCAGAGAATTGGCTCAGTTTCAGTGAACAAGCTTCGCGCCTGCACGCGAGCATCCGCACACATCGACCACTTTATATAAAAGGAGATCTTGCGAAACCGTTACCACATTCGGACCACAACCTGTCCAGGAAGTCACCTGTTCCTTTTGTCATCGGAGAGATTCAAGATGCTACTTTTGGTAATTAAAAATAATCAAATTTTGTTACAACAAATGTGTGTAGGTAATTCCAATTAATGGTTAATGTGTTGATAATAAATGCAGTTTGTGTGTGTTTTATAACGTTTGGACCTTGATAAGCTTAGTGATTGCAAAAACTATAGCCAAGTGCACATTTGCAAAGTGTTATTATTAGGTACCTACTTATGCTAGAGTAGGTAACTTGTTGGAAAATCTAACACTTTTCGTGGACATTTGTAAACAGTAAAATGTGTACATACTTAGGTATGTCACGTACAGTACATTTTTACTGTCAAATAGGTGCTACCTACGTACTTATGCTTTCACCACATGGTTAATAAAAAAAAAAAACAATTCTTTCGATCAATGTGTGTATAGTACCTAACACAAAAAGGCGGTAAAAAAAGTGCTTAACCTTATTTTATGGTAATTCTTTTGTGGAAATCAATAAACTTCTCCGCGATAATTTCATATTTACTTACTACGTTTGTAAACACTTGAAAATGTCAAATTTAAAAAACACAAGATATAAGAGCCTGAGATATCTGATGATGATAATAAAAATTCTTACATTAAGGCGCCTTGTACCTACTCAACATAATTTTCACTGCTCCAAATTAGGTACCGGTTATATACTGGAATCGTCTTTTATACGAATACAGAATTAAAAGAGGGCAAAAATACCATTAGCCTCACCTCCAAAAATATTAGAACCTGCATAAATATAATTTTGCAGTATTATATTTCAATAAACAGTCAAGGTCAGTCTTTGCATAATTTTATGGCATCTATAAGCTGATTTAACGTTATTGATTTTATAAAGCTTCGAAAATAAATAGACGAAGCAAATTTTTTACTTATACAGAGTCATTTCTTTTAAAAAAAGGCAAGCAATGTCATCCGAACCAGGATCGTTACTTGTTTATTTATAAACTATAGAGCTAGACTATAGTTTGAAAACAAGTAATTCAAGTTATGTATCTTTTGGCCCTTGGTCAATATAAAATGGGATTTCTGAATAGTTTTTAGTTAAGTAAATTTTCAAAACAAATGTCTATTAATATTTCAGATTTTTGGAGTATCTTTACTGGCGCAGGTTTTGGCCAAACCATACATAGCAAATCAGCCGCAACCTCAAATAGTCCGATACGACTTCGATACCAATAACTTGCCCAACTCCTATAAGTATGAGTAAGTATCAAAGAAGCACTTTACCTTCCAATTTTATGGTATACTTAAAGTTTTCCTAACCTATTCTTATTTCAATTATAAGATAAGATAAGCATTTGTTGAGAAAACCAATCCTACAATAACAACGAAGCCAGGTTAGGAGTCAAAATACATCTCAATAAGGATACCTACTAATACCAGTGTTATGTTTTTAAGACTATATTTTAATTTATTAAAGTCAATTAATTATACGGAGCTGCACTAATTTTAACATATAAGCATCACACCTTATTATATTTTTAAATCAACTAAATATCAAAGAGCAAACTAAATAACCTTTTCCTTAAATGTCTCAATTTTAATAATTTATATCCTGTATTAGATACTTCCGCTATATAATATGTCACTATGTGTTCAACTCTCGAAACTCAACGATAAATTTCAATGCATAGCATAATTAATAATTATAATTAAAAATCTACGCGCACTTTTGATAAGTAAAATAAACTTTCACAAATATTTACCAAATCGATCAGCACTTCCATTTGGTTATAAACCAAATTCAAAAAAGAAAGAGGTTCTCAATTCGGTTGTCTTTGTTTAATGTTTTACTAAAAGTAGTCTTAGACATAACGTTGCATCAAAAAGCTAGTCAGAAGTCCTTATTCGCAAATAACGCTCTGTTATTTAATACTAATTGACCTAGTGTAGATGCATGAAGCTCTTGCGCTGAATAGCAATAAGATTCGAAGTGGGCTTAGCGAACTATTTCCAAACAAAATAACAACTTAGAGCGCATAGCATACAAAACGAAAAGGAAAGTGTCAAAAGGACTCGCAGCAATTTGTTTTGCTAAAAAAAATACTATGAGCTTGTTGCCAACTCAATGACGAAAAGCTTTTCCAACTTCATGATTGCTTTAAACTTGAAACTGTCAATGATCTTAAATATAATTGCGTGGAATTATAAAAAAAAACAGGTCGTATAGATGAAATTTCGGCACCACTGTACACAATGATTAAATAGGAAAAATGAGCGACTCTACTACCTTCAGTAGTAGAGTCGCTCATGCTTGGGTACTTGAAGTCTCGAAGTTTTCGGGTTGTATTTTTATTACTCAGCCTATATAGAATTGCATCATTTCAAGATTCTTAGATGTCAAATTATTTGCAAATGCCATGTTTATGGTAATTAGCTTTTATTGTTCTACGTGTTCTGTACAACCTGATTATCCGAGTACGTGACCCTCCGGCTTTATGTCACCACATTGTTTTTGAAAGCAAATATTTTGATGTGACTTCCGCGATAGATATTCTGGCTTCCTGCCACAAGGATGTCCCACTTTACTCTAGATCATGTGATTTCAAAATAGGTACCTACGCACAAGTACCTGCTTAGGTTTTTTGCTCTCTTTATTTGAAAGTAAAACAAGATATTTAAGAGCATGAATTATTAAAGCATGACATAGACACCTATATTCCCAATGAAATCGAGGATTAGAAAGCTGAAAGTTAACTTATCTAAATTTTTTATAAACTTATCAAGTTACACCGTACGCCTCTCTAAATGATAATTTTAATGAGTACCTACCATCTAATCAATTACTCGATTTTTTTTTAAAACACGAACCGGTGAAACATACATTTGTATATTGGACGAAATTGCATAGGCAGGCATGTACCTAATGAAGTCATAAGTCAGCATCAGTAGCTTCCTAATTAACCGCTTTAAAAAACTTATTACATCAAAATGAGATCGTCTATAAGCTTATTTGTTATCCGCTATTATTGCGAACTGGTTTAAAGACAATACCTTTAATTTAGAGTAATGTTTGCAAAAAATCGATTGGTGACAATGTGTTTATTTGGCGCACCTTTGGGTACAAAAAACATTCGTACGCCACCTACAAGTTGAATGTCCTACATGCCACTGAACCGTTACTTTGAACTTAGGTAATACCTAAGTATCATACCAATTCATTCAAAACAATTTTGATTTATTATTACAATATAATAACTTTGTTCATGAAATTGTAAATTAAATTAAATATGGTCATAAGAAAAATTCTGTATATTCAGAAATAATAGAAGTATCAGTAAATAATAACACACATTTATAGAAATATCAAGTATTTGGTTATAGTTTTTAATAGGTATTTATATTTATTTTTCAGCTATGCCACAAGTGACGGTGGATCCCGCTCAGAACAAGGCGCTATCTTGAACCCTGGTACCAAAGAGGCGGCTCTAGACGTCAAAGGTGCTGTCCGATGGTACGACGACAAAGGACGACTTTACGAAATGACGTACAAAGCTGGTACACGAGGCTATAGAACTATCATCCGCAGAGTTTATAGTTAGTATACCTTATTAAGTATAACATAGAAAAAGGTTTTTGATTGTGAAAGACTGGATTTATTATTTATTTGACTGAATTGTATGAAAGCTTCGAGTCTGTTTAAGAGAAATTAGCAGATTCGAAATTGTAAGATATGTTGTTAACAATTAGATTATTGTATGAGTTTATTTATTAATTTTTTTATGATTTTCAATAAATGTATTATTAATATCACTGTTTCAAGAGATTAGAACCAGTGGGAACTCCTAAAAAAAACAAGAAAAGAACTAAAATAAAATGGATAGTACGTAAGTTCCTATAACTTAGTGGCCAACTCTGGTGATGGAGTTATTAGGCCGCCTTAAGGCCTCCATTGTAGCTTAATGACTACTAGAGCCGGAACCGACAGTTAAATAAATGGATTAGCGAAGATAAGATAATAAAGGTAAAGGAAACAGCAAAAAAATACAATCAGTATTCTAGCAGCGAGCATGGGCTTGCAACAAGACTTGTGGAATATCAACTACCTACTGAAAAATGGGGTAGAAATGAAATGTATCTAAATCTTTAAGTGAGGTAGGCTTAATAGCTGATTTACCGTTTGTTAAGTGCAAGTGCGATGTAATAAGTGATTATTTAACATGTTTTTTGGTGTCAAGTGTTAAGTTTATTCAGAACGTTCACACAGTGTTTAGTTGATTCTGCTAATTATTCATCCAGATTGATCCATTCGTGTTGCCGAGCAATTATTGCTCAAAAAATTTCCCGTGTACGTACTAGGGTGACGCTCCGAGTGCGCAGAGAGCGCGGGTGTGCGGGGGAAGCTACTTAACAGTAAAAATAGATACGGCTTCTAATCACTTCACTTCGCACTTGCACTTGTTACCTGCACTCATCACTTAACAGCGTATGCGTTTACACGCTGAATTTACTTAGCGCTTAACACTTGCACTTTTTACTCGCGCTTGATACTTAAAAAAGAGTAAACCAGGCATAAGAGAAAATCAGTCAGCACCCTGCATGGATATATTCCAGAAATTACCACTAGCTACGACGTAGCATGCTACGGTGTAGCAGTGGGGACTTCTAATTTTTTTCCAGAAATTCCCACTAAGTATGTGGTCCCTTCAAAAAAGCATTTTACTATCCATTGAAATTGACTTATAACACCCCTGCATTGTAGCCATGTGCCAATTGGTTTTCATTTAGTTTGCAAATTCTATGACATCAACAAAGGCTGTACTCAAAACACCTTGAATCGCAAAAATAAAGAGTTTCACCATCTTATTCGTATTATCACTTCGCAATTTACACCATCTAGTGTTTCTTACACTGAGAAAATTTATGTAACTTTAACAAACAAATAACTGTATTTAAGTTGAACGCGACAGTTTTTTTTATCAGTCACTTGATTTGTTGAGAAGATACTTCAACATGATTGCGCTGGTAAGTAACCTGTGTCTACTATACTATACTAAACTTACATTACTGTGAAGTGATCACTGACTTGTCAGTAAGCAAACAGCAGATGCAAATGAGGGAATACTTTAAAATGTGATATAAAACATAATGTCTATCTACTAGTACTTTTTGTCAGTGATCTATTTTTTTTATACATAGGCCACTATATTATTTAGATAGATGAATAATTATTATTTTATTTTTCAGAAACTTTTTTCCCTGTCTTTGATAGTATCAGCAGTGATTGCTGACACAAAACCGACCGCAGTAATTCTTTCAGAGAATACTTTTGTAAGACAAGATGGCTACGATTTTGAGTAAGTATAAATTTAATCCATTACATGAGACCCTAGTTACAGTTTAAAATCTATATAATTAAACAACTCTAAGGTTTTTTTAAATTCATCAAAAACTTATAGAAGCCCACAACTGGACTTAGTTGGCCTATAAAAGGCTAAACCTGCAACATGAACAATGAACGATATAAACTTTAACAATAAAGAGGTTAAGCAAAAAACTAAGCGGTTTGAGCTAAAATTTAAACTATAAATTTGCTGCTTATAGCGTGCACTTCATGTTATATAGTAATCTAAGACAGCATGTTGATCAATAACTGCAGTATTGACTATGCATTTAGTTGGTCAAATAAGTTAAGTGTCACTTACGTAGGTACAAGGTGAATTGAATTTTCTGACTACGTAAGGAAACGTTCGCACAGCGGCTACTTTTTTAGGTCCGTTTTATCAGAATACGGTTTTATCCACTGATGGCGTATATAGTAGTACGGACAAATTCACACACATGACAGCATTTCGGAGCCTGTAAAAATTTAAATACATGAAAAATATTGTCCAATAACGGTCATATAAATGCAGAGGTTTTGTGTAAATGTGGTGATGCCGTAAGATTGGAAAATTGTACCTTGAAAGCAATAAGAATAGGAAGCACTTGTATTGTAAAATATATTTAGATAGCAATAAATGTACATAATATATCACGGTACATAATAGTAAATGCTTTTCAGAAGAACACAAATAATACGGATGCTCCTAGTGTTATCATTACTATTATATCAATAAAATATATAATCAAGTACATATAGATTATTTATTTTAATTGAGTTGTAGCCATGATCTAATATATTATGCCAGGAATGTTCGTATCTAGTTTTAAAAGTTATAAAAGGCAAATTAGATGAATAACATAGGTATCAAACAGCATTGTTATGCGTAGGTGTGTTGTTATAGTCTGCAATGACCGGTTTTCGACTTTGAATTGAAAGGAAAAATAATAAATGTCAGTTCTTTGTAGGCAAATATCTTAAAATCCAGATACATAAAAATCTACTAATATTATAGTCAAATACCAATACACATGCAGATAAGCATAGTTATAAATAATTGTATAATTTTTTCTCAATATTACGTCAGCATAAGATCGCAAACGCGTGGGTTGTTTTTTTTTTATTATCGATTTATATAAAACTAGCCATCGCCCGCGGCGTTGCTCGCGTGCACCCCACACTTTATAAAAACCCTCCAAATTTCTTATCAGTCAGCTTCAAAAGAGTTTTATATTTTAGATAACAAAAAGGCTGGTTTTTATAGGTACTCTTCAAGAATTATACAATTTAAGTATTTTCCTTTTAAAATACAAGTGAAGCGCTCGTGGCGTAGCTTGCATAGCCAATCTTCACTGATTATCTAAGTTAAGCAATGTTCTGTGCGGTCACTATTTGGATGGGTGACCGTTAGTGGCATTTACATCTGAGCGCTTCCGTGCTTCGGAGGGCACGTTAAACTGTCGGTCCCGGCTCTAGCAGTCGTTAAGCCACGACGGAGGCCTTAAGGCGGCCTAAAAACTCCGTCACCAGAGTTGGCCACTAACTCATACGAGCTTGCTTGCTTAAAATACACAAAATACAAAAATGTTATCTCCAACATTTTTAGGTTTAAAACAAGCGATGGAGTATCCAGAAGAGAAGAAGCCGGCCTAATCACAGTCGGAGACCACCAAGGCATTGGTATAAGGGGTTCTTATTCATACACCGCTCCTGACGGCCAGGAGTATGAGGTTACCTATACTGCTGATGACAAAGGATATAAGCCTCAGATCCGAGTACTGTCTCCTAAGCAATAAATCTGTAGGTACTAAATTTAGGTTTTTAAGATTTTTATATTACAATATTTTTATACGAATATAATAATGTGGTTTATATTTACTTTGAATCCCAAAAAAGACAAAATGTATTGGTAAATCTGAACATACTTAATGCTCATATTGTGTCAGATTTTTAGAAATCATTTTTGTAATAGCCTACAAACTCTTTCCTCTTTATAATATAACTAGCTTCCGCCCGCGACTTTGTTCGCGTCCCATTAGATCCCATTAATTTTCCGGGATAAAAAGTATCCTATGTTACTTTTAATACCTCCAAAAATATGTGTACAAAATTTCATGATGATCGGTTAAGTAGTTTTCGCGTGAAAGCGTAACAAACAAACTAACATTCACATTAGTAGGATGAAATAATCTAGAGTCAGGTATTGGAGTTAGGATACCACATCACACTACCCACTTCACTACGTATGCGTGACCAACCTCCAACCTTATCCCGGAAACGGGGTTTTTTCAAATATTAGAATATTTTTTCATATAAAACTAAATTTTAAACCAAAACCAACAAATTTCGTTTTATAAATATATTTTGTCTATATTTTTTTAATATTATAGAGGAAATAGTAGATCAAGGTCATAGGTAAATGGAATAAAAGACAAATGTATAGATATACGTACACAGAAAACTCATAAAGTTAAACTGGTGACAAAACAAAGCATCGTTCTGGATAAAGAACGTTTACGCTTCGCCTTGTTTACAGTAGTTAGTACCTATTTCTCAACAATTTTTGTTCTAAACTTAGTAAACCTATATCTTGAGTAACAGACCTAGTTGACATACAAATATTTGCTTCTACCAGTTTCACCAACAATGTACATTATTGTACATAGTTGGTCTTAGGGCTCACTTAGTGTATAATGTACCTGCGGAAGCTCTCAAAAACCGTGAGGTAACTTCAGAATTTATGGTCAGAGTTAGACACTACTAGACAATTTGTGTTTGTTTGTGATCTCCAATACAATAACCTTATTACGGTGCGGGTCCTTTTTGTGTAAAGGAATTACCATTTCATAGAAAATTTACTAAATCCGAAGCAGCCGGAAGTGAAGCAAAAATAAACCTACTACAGGCGATATCGTGCGGTAGTCATTAGATAAAATACCTATGTACAGACGAGTTAAAAACCTCATTATTTAGTTTTTTCATAAAAATAAAATAGTATATTGGATTGTTTATTATTAGGCACGACAAAGTTAAGCCTTGGTCTCGCGATCGTAACGCACAACGCAGCGGTATGCAGCATGCAGCGCCGGACACATAATTGTATGGAAAACGTCTAGTGTGGTCTTTTCTTAGGTCACTGTCTGCGTCAGCGGCGAGGAGCAAACGCGGTACTCTGCGTTGTGCCTTACGATCGCGAGACCAAGGCTTAAGAAAGCATTTAGATAAATGTCGTGAAAATGGCATCGTGTTGTCGCGACATGCGCGTGACATTTCACTTTGGATCATCTTGGCAGCATCTTCGTGTCTTGGTTTGTTAGCATAGCGTTAAATGCATCGATGACAAAAAAACATATCAGTTTCCTATAATCACAAGAACAAAAATGTATACCCACATGATTTTAATATTGATAGAAGGTCTACCTGAAATTATTAATTCTAAAACTACATTTGTTTTATATTTAACTGTTATAGAGTCGCACTGCACGGTATGGTTACGCAGCGCAACTCTACCACTTCTTATACCTCTTATCTCATCACTGATCTTATAAGTGTGGAAAATAACCTAGTGATTATTAAATTCAATCCAACGCTAAAAACATTTGTTGACAATAATTTGTTCTATGATTATTTCTTCTTAGTTTTAACATACAGCATATCGTAAGTAGAGGTAAATACAAGACAATTTTTTTTTTTCACAATTTAAGAGTGAGGAGCAAAATCTTCGTTTTGCCACAAGCAGATAAATTTACTACAGTTAATAAGAAAATAAGTAAAGAATTGATTTGTATTTTATTTTATTTTCGGTGCTTCTTTCGGTACATAGGACCGTTTAGGCTGACTGGCATGTATACTTAATATAAGTATTGTGTTTTTTTGTTTAGTTGCATTTAGTTAATTATTAGATTAATTTTGCTATTTATAACTTCTGTTGGTTTTATTATTATATTTCTTATGCAGCAGCAGTGATCAACAGTCACGAAAACGTATATTAAAGTAATTATTTTTACGTAAGCACCTGTAAATACGATAAACAACATTGAAAAAGACGCATTTTTTGAAGTGAAATGTCTAATAACTAATGATTTCCGTTGATTTATAATGATTTAACTTTGTTACATTAAAAAAAACTGCACTGCATTGTAATTGTATTGTAACAAAGTTCTTGCTTGCTTGCCACTCATTACGCTTTGCTCGTACATACATACATACTTAATAGTTGTACGCACATGTTGTTACGTTGCAACCAAGCTCAAAACTATTAGTACTTTTAGTATTTAGTATTTCATTTTTACTAATTTTGTTTCTGGTTGTAATGTGTTTTGTGTGTTAAATAAATAAAATAAATAAAAATATTTTTTTTAGTTTAAGTTAAATCTAGTGTAGGACAGTTATTATGTTTCCTAGTTTTGTTAATAAACGTGGTTTATTTTCACATGTATTTATCTAAATATATTATTTGGTAAATACATTGCTTTTAGCTGAATGAAGTGACGTCGTCACGCCTATAAAATATTGAAAAGCAATCGTTTGGGAAAATTGGTTTTAGGCAATTGCTTGTTCCTTATTGCATTATTTAACTACGTTATAAGTACCATATTAAACTAATAAAAGTATGATTTTATTTTTAATCTCAAGTGTAAAGTTTAATCTAGCACCAAAGTAGATACGTCATTATTATTGTTATTATACACATATTTATTGAATATCTTAGTTTTAAGTTTTTTTACAATATATATAAAAAAAAACTTAAAAACTAGAATACCGCCAGCAGCGGGGCAGGGCTTAAGCTACCGGTGGTCAGGGCTACAGGTGGAGGTTATTATTATTATTATTGTAAACCAGCTCATTAAGCCTTTGACTTGTTAGTATTGTTTATTAAATGGGAAACAAGGATTACGCATATACTTAATTAAAATCAGAATTTGGTACAAGCCTTTATTTGGCAGTGATTGTACAGAGTTGAATTAAGACTAGAGATAATAAACATCTTAAATCTAGAGTTTATTTGGTTATAGCGATAGGGTCATTTGAAAAACATTCCTGCTAGATTAGATTTAGGCTGCAGCTGTTTTCTGTGTGCTGGAGTCATCTTCAATTTTAGGTTGGTATCCGTTCTTGTCGGCTAGATAGGTTACGCTGACGTGCTGACCGTCAGGAGCGACGTACTTGTAACTTCCCTTTACGGAGAGACCTTGCTGTTCAGTGTCGTTCTTGTAGTCTCCCTGCTCCTGTCTAGAGGTGCCGTCGCTCAATTCGAAACTGTTAGGAAGATAAATTTAGATTTAGGACACATCTTTAAATCAAGACTCAGGTTTTTGTATCTAAAGCCCGCATGGTAATTTACTGCTCAAGCACTGATCCGAACTAAATCATAGATTTTTGTATGAAAATGCTTGAGAAATTATTTTGGTACGAGTTTTAGTATTCACTTTGACAGAAACCTCCCATCTTTAGCTTCAATACACTGCGAGTCATCTTGGTTTATTCTCTTTTTTAGCACTAAATAACTCGAGTGGATGATTGAGAGAAGAAACTTCCATATCTAAAGGTCATACTTAGTAAGTAAACTAAAAATTAAAGCATATAGGTAATATTAGTACAATTCTAGACCAATAGAAAATGATTAGAAATGGTTTGAAAGAGACTCGAACTTGAACTCGAACAAAGCCATAATAATAATACGGTACGATGAACCAGGTCAACACAGACCAACGACGGTTATGTACTTACTCAAAGCTGTATCCAGTAGGATCTACTTCTTCACTCTGCTTGAGGATTGTGACCGCAGGCTCGGTTGGTTTAGCTGGCTCCTGAGCGAGAACCATGACTACAGCAGCCAAAGCAAAGATAGTCTGAAACAAAAAAAAATCAGTTAGGTCGGCTAACCGTTTTTCAAGTCTGATGCTGCTTGTGATGAATGAAAGTCAAATACTAGTAAAAAATGCAATTTGAACTGACAGTATTTTTCGGTTATATATTCCCGTAATTATAAAAGTTAAATGTAACTCCCACAAAGTAACTTTGCAACAAAACGGTTGAAAAAAACTTACGATTTTCATCATTTTTGAAGCTGATTTTTTTTTGTATGGATGTGTTGGCTGTAGGACGAGTCCTGAACGTCTATGCTCTGAAGGTTCACAATTGAGCTATAAATATCTTTTCAAAGTAGGTATTGACAATGCGCTTCGAAGTTTCATTGGGAGGCGAGGTGTTAATCACAATCATGCAAACAGTTTATTTAAGGTGATCCACGAAAACGTTGTTGGGATTTGTCAATCTGTGTGAATTATTTGCTCAGACGTGTGCGTCGTGGTCCCTGCGTGTAAGCGGCGTGTGTATTAATTAAACTACTTACTGTTTAATAATATGTGCATCATCCTGGCATTATTATTTCCAAACAGATTAAAAGACTAAAGAAGAAAGACTAAAACAGAAAAAAACGCTAGAGAGTCCTTGCCCTGCTTTGGGACTGCAACTAACAAATATAAGTATTTGATACGACTAGTGATTGCACTACTATTAGTGGACGGCACTAATGTTTTTCATTGAAGAAAAACAAAAGTCATTTTACCATCTAAAATGATTATCATCGTTATCAAATAACAGGATTTCAATTATCTCAATTTGACATGAGGTCCAAGGAAAATAAAGAGTGCCTACTGGTGTCTGTGGATTAAGTACAGTCGTGAGTTTTTCATTAATTACTATGGTAAAAGAGCATTGATGGAGAGTCGATATACTTCATCCTTGAGCTCAAAAAATGAAGATATACAAATATTATGTCAATTGCTGTAACCGATGCTTCACTGTTTCATAATGTCTGCCTTTTTAAAATGCATCATTGATCGAGTGAGCAACGATCTAAGGGTCAGTTCACACCGAGACGTCACGTGACACGATGCGACGTACAAAATGTAACTTTATTTACTACACAAAAAGATACACATTTTATCGACGTCATCGCTCTGCGATTTGCTGCATCTATTTCTCAGAGGTTAATTTATTTTTTGTTTAGGTAAGACATGTATGTAGCTATATCGCGGTATCGCAGCAGTTTGCTAAGATTTTTTAAGCCATAGTTGAAAAAAAGTCTTAGTGTTTATTTTGAGAGAACATCGCGAGATCTTAGTACACAACAAAACAAAAACATGCTTAGTCCGAATCAAGGCCGTCCCTACAATCAGTTTTCATGTATTAGTTATTCTTTCATCTATTCTTAGGCTATACATATTACATATTTATTTTAAGCTTATAATATGTAGTGGCTAGAAATGTCATATTAATTAACACTTTGTCGTGTGTTCGCAAGACGCAGTGGAACCTCAATGTTAGCTGTCATATATTTTTGCTGAATGTCCAAATTACTTGGTACTAGATTTGCTTTGACGACTTAACAGACTTTGCTCTGAAACCTAAGGTTATAAAGTTTTGGCCTAGTAGTTTTATGGACAAAATTTTGTAGTATGTTGTGAATAAATTGCCGTATTTTCCCTATGCCCATGAACGTATAAAACCTTTGGCCAGCACGCATAAATCGCATAATACGCATATTCATGGTTCCTTTATTATTTTGATAATTACAGACGTGCCTAGTTAACTTCGAAAAATAACTAAATGTTTCAATTTTTTTTTATAACTGTTTGATTGCGAATTTTTTTTTGTAATCATCGTTTGATACTCTGTTGTTTCTCGTTAGTACTAACATTGAAGTTAAAACAGAAATACAAAATGTCTTACGAGAAACATAATATTGACAGTGGTTGCGAAAAAATTAAGGTGGCCTACACCTCTATCCCTAACATATCTGACAGTCGCCGTGCGCTAACGTATTTGAGTTATATTCCACGTCAATGCCAGCTCGACTGCCAGCCGTTGTAGTGTCACCGCGCAGTGTATCTCGGATACGCTAGCGATACGATACGTTTGCGATTGTCACATTTATTGGTGATTAAGGCACTAGTCTGCCGCAAACCGCTAGTGATGTAGCTATTGTATCAATTTGCATAAAGTGTACGGTGTTATTTTCGTTTGGTACACTTGACATTTAAAACGTACTGTGTATTACAATATACGCAGTTTATATTTTGTTTGCATGGACTTTATTATTTATAGGATCATTTCTAACCATGATATAAATTAGATGATTGTAGGTACTAGTTCCTCGTGACCAGAACCTTATATTCTGCGAGAAACTTTTCATCTAAATATTTCTAACGGATGCCTATATTGTATAAAAAAAAAAAAAAAAAAATTCTAAGACGGGGTGTAAGAATTCAAGTGTCAGTCAGTCAGGACTTTGATTCATGTATTATTAGAAGATATGAAGTACATAAACAAATTGCGTCGTTGGCTCGACCATTTGTCATAGCAAGGCCCACTGTTTAGATACTCGACAACTAAGTAGCAGCTAATATTGAGGTGTAACTAACCACTAAGCTATGTTTCCGGCAAACGCACATCGCACAGTGATAATGAATTTGACATTAGCATCCAAAATTTGTGGGTCACAAGAATAACAACAATGTAAGCACAGTGCTACACAATTCTGAGTTTCGAGAGTAAAGTTCTGAAGCATTCGAAGCGTTCCATCAGGCCATCAGGATGCATCAGGCTAAAGACGACCGTACAGTATTATATAATCTGTGACCGTACTAAGTGAAAGTATAAAGTATATTCTATTTCATAAGAATTTAATACATAAGTACTTTAGATACCTGTCTCCACTTGTGTTGCCTAACTTTTAAGTTTGTTTTTAATTTTATTATTTTTTAAACGAATACCTATAATTAAATAAATTGTTTTGTTTTGGTTTTATATTGTTTTACGGTCTTCATCATGATGCAATACAGCTATTGGAATAATAACCTAACCGTAGAAAAAATATCTTATGGGTTAAAGGTACATACCTACTCTATCGTTACTTTGAAGCATTATTGTAGGTATATCAGGTACTGTGTCTAGTCGGTAAGTAATTACCTTGGCATTAAAACTAGGCATTTATAAAGTTGAAAATATAAACATCTAAAATAAGCATACATACAAATTCATGAAGATCTTTATAATGAAGAAAACGATACTTCATGAACCTTGAACATGCTAGCAAACAATATGGGCCATTAAATAGAGATTATTACAATATTAGGTGCTAATGTTTTGAAAAACAATAATATTTACTAAAGAGCGTTTTTTTCCAGTCGTCAAAATGTACCTACATATAATCTACTGTGTATATAGATAATACGTCATCAACAACCTATATCAGTCCACTTTTAGCAGCGGGTTCCTCGTAGGTCTCTCCCTCCAAGAGACGGTCAAGACCTCTATACAGGTATTTTTAAAAGTATATAATAATATATGTACTTAGTTAAAAATAGTAGACACTGCAGGCATGCACGACTAATATACACTCCAGAACAAAAATTCCGGGTCATCTATAAAAACTTGAATATGTTGAAAACCATGAATGCTAGCGAGTGATTTCCTAATTATTCCCAAATAATAATTATACTAACGGGTATAGTAGGTCCAAAAGACTTCTACCCCATCATCTACCCTAAACGACTTGTACCCCATCATCTTGGTTTTGAGAATATATGTGAAATAACAATTTGACTGCTTCTTTATGTTGACTAATCTTTTGCCTATAACAAATTGCGTTACTTTATAGAGCACGTCCTAGGAACTGTTTTTTTTTTTTACTTCACTAAAAGTTCACTATATGTTACCGTACCTATGTTATACTGAATTTCTATATATTCAGTACAAAAGATTTCAACGCGCTTGTAACCCATGTTCTTTTTATGAGAAAATGTGATATACAAAGTAGATGTCCGTTTTTATTTTGTCCGAACCTTTACCTATACCGGTTGCATTGCCTTATACAGCACGTCCGTGTTTGACGTTCCTTGTGTGATATTGCTACGAGTCTATCAATAAGAGGCGTAAACTTTCATGTGCCTCTAATTGCACCGGCACTCAAAAATAAATAAATAAATATAATATTATCTAAAAATATGATGTTATGCAACATCGATAAAAAAGATTTATCCTTAAACAACATAATAATATTTAGAATATTCCCAATGATCTTTTATCTAATTCTTGTACTTTACTGAGCACACATCAATTAAGAAAATACCTGTGACCGTATTTACCAAATAATATCTAGTAAACCTAAACGCCCACACCGTACTAACTTATTTTGAGACAAACGCTTAAATGACCGGCTTTCTCAAAAAAAAGGGGTCTATTCGCATTATGCATGAAGCGATATGATTTTCATTTCGTCAAAACGAATGTTGGCATATTTACTACGAGCGTCAATTGACAATATCAGTTTTGATAAAATCCTGGCTTTAGAATAAGGAACAGAAATTAAATGCATTCTTGAATACGCAAGATAACACCAAAGACTGACATAAGCTACAGCCACTTGAAAACATATAAACTCATTTCAAAAATGTTTGTTTAAATTCTAAAATAAGGTTTATTTTGGTTTATCTCCAATAACTCACGGAACGGAACAATCTTGGAAAGCCTGTAAATATCATAAACTCCTCAATAAGTCATTATTATGTAACACTAGCCACCACCGAAATTACACGCGTCATATAAAATTTCTATTCATCTATTTAACCAGTTTATTGCAAAAACATACGGCACCAGGCTCAACAATTGATTAGCCTATTCAATTTTTTGACATGCTTGTTGACAAAAAACGTAGAGGTCTGTATATTGCGAGGGCACCCATCCTCTATGATGTCAGCCTGCAACTGCACTTCTCGGGATATATAAAATGAACGATCATACACTAGTTACTCATTCGTTAGTTTGAACTCAGCGAAATAAGCACCAATTATTTTTGTTTTGTAAGTGTGTCGTTTTGTAATCTCTAAGGTCTTAGAACAATGGATGAGGGAATATTGTCTCTGAGATTGACCTCAGAGGTCGGCTAGTAACCACAATTCATATTTATAGGTTTATGGCTGCAACTAATTTTCTATGATGTAACAATCAATGTTGCTTAAGCCAAAATATTTGTTGCATTTTAATAAAGATTTGGTTTAAAAAAATACTGAAGTTCCTAAAAAAGTTCCCAAAAGTTTATAAAAAAGAGTCACCACAGGTTTTATCTGAAACATGCCCAAATAAGGCAGTCATCAGTATTGCAAACTTGATGGGCTATGGCAGGTGTTAGCAAGCTCATGGTTACTGCTGAAACTCAATGCTTTCTTCACCGTTTGCAATTGCATTTAAATTATTAAATTGTTCGTATTCTTCAGGTGTTAGTTCTGTGCGCACTAGCTGCCCTAAGCGTAGCGCAGAACCCTCAAGACGTGCAGATTCTCCGCTACGACAGTAATGCGGATAATGATGGATATAGCTTTGCGTAAGAGTCCTCTTGCTTATTTTTTTGGACCCTGAGGCATAGAACACGAAGGTTGACGGTTGTAGTGCTTTTGTATATAAACCTCAAGCATCTTCAAAATTTTACATGAGTGGACTCAAAGATTTTACACAATACAATCTTTTAGTTCTCTCAACTAAATTTTTAGTTACTACATATTTTTATAACTTTATAGTAGTAGGTACGCAGTGGACAATCTTTCAATACGATTATCTTAAAAAAAACATTAAGCGCCATTGAATTATAAATAATAGGGAATAACATCGTACAAGCTTTAAGACTAAAATATTTCAAACTAAAAAAACTTATTCTATTAAGGCTTCAAAAACATGAAGACTAATGATGCAAAAAACCACAAAAACAGTAACTGGCATTGGCCTTAATCTATGAGAACTAATTCAATGAAGCTTCAATGCAAATGCAGTGTCTTTACTCATAACACTTGATAAGAAGAATCTAATTATTTTTATTTTTTACTTAAATTTATTTGTTGCATAATGCAACAATGGCTATGTAAAGTCAAATTTCATTTCAGTTATTCTTTTTTCGACATTTTACAACGTTCTTAGAGTTCTTAGTTCAAACAGAACTGCCTCGGATTATAAATCTAAGTAGGCGTGGAAAACCCTCATCAAATAAATTAAAGGAGTCTAACTAACTAGATTTAAATAAAAAAGTTTATTGGTATACAAAATAGTCAAATAAAGGCGAGTAGGTATTTAGGTAAAGTATTTTGTACAATAGCATTTTCATTTTCTTCAATTTCAAACCTTGAAGAGCACGAGGTGGTCATAGTTCAACCTACACTTACAAACCTTTAAAATAGTTTTATGATCATAATAACCTTGATACTACCAACTACTTCGTACTTCACGATTCTTTTTCCACGAACATTTATTTATGGTGTTTTACATTACAGCACAGTAATAAAATAATACTAATTAAATAATAATAATACTAAATGAGTATGGACTATTGTCCATACTGACCCCGAAAACTATGCAAAGATGTGTAAAAGATGATAAACTGAGTAGGTACCTTTATAAGTACCGCAATGATATTTTTTCAATGTGTATTTCTTGATTTTATGTACCTATATATTTATAATATCTAACCAAATAATGTTTATATTATGTAATTTAAGTAAATATAGTATAAACTCTAGTGTGGTTAATGTAGTCATACATATAAATATTATCATTTGCTTTTGTGTACATAACGACATAACTAATAATAGCCTAGGCATATTGATATATTGGTCTGCTTATGAAAAACCAATGCAGTATTTATATTCATCAAGCAAAGTGCAAGCCAAAGCAAAAAAGCAGATCTTCGTGATCAACCATTTTTTATAGAACTTTATTAAAGATGAACTTTATTATAATGAGGGTTCATAATAATTATAACTTTAGTTCCCAATGCACAATTAAGATTGCGTAGTATAAATAATAAAATAGACGCTTTTTGCCCAGCAGTAGTAGCTAAAAAAAAGTGCGTGGAGTTCCTACGCGCGGAAGAAGTGAAACTTTGAGTGCCACGCAATCAATCTCGCTCTGTCTCTTTCTATCCCCCCTCCCCAGAAGCGTTAAACGTTTAACGCAATCTTGTTGAAAGTCGCATTAGAAGTTTCACTTCAATAAATATTGTGTAAACCGCATTACTCATTTTGTCTTTTACAACACAGGTTCGAAACAAGCGATGGCACATCCAGACAAGAAGAAGGTAAAATTGACAATCCTCAGTCAGAAAACGCTGCCATGATCGTCACTGGCAGCTACGGATTTACGGCTCCTGATGGCAAACACTACACAGTTACCTTCACAGCTGGACCCAACGGGTACGAACCCAAGACCTCTCTAGGACAGTAGTAATTTGATGAAATACTCTCCGCTCAAAGGTTAATAAGTATTTGAGACTTCAAAATGCACGCCTTATTTTTTCAAAAGTACAATATAGTAAGCAAAGGTTAGCAAAGCAGTTTTTGACGATAAAACAATACAGTGAAACCTTTGCCGTCGCTATACTGAGCTTTTGAAAAATAAAGTAGTTGACTTCAAATTTCTGGTAGTTTTTGTGATTTGTTAGCCTTTTAGATTGTGATATACTGGAATACTCGTGACAATGTGAATATCCACCTTGGTTATTCCCAGTAGCCTATTGCTCTTCTTTATGTTCAGTTTAGATCAGGAACCATGAATGTTCGATCTCACTCATTTAATGCTATTTTATTCAGCATGGAAGGTATCACTGTATCTAAATAATTGTGCCATGAAGAACTCTTTTGTACTTTTATACAATACTTTACTTTATAAGTAAACTCATCGAATATGAAATATAAAAATGAATATGCTTTGTTATTTTTTTCATCGTGTACTAAAATAAATAATAAGGTCTGAGAGCATAGAAACTCAGAATAATTATGTAGGATAACTTCTCTTTTAAAAGTTCTTATTATTAACGTGAAAATTAACAGACATTCTTCATTCCATCATACACTCGGGTTAACTAGGTCACCCTTTATTTTTGCGGACGAGTGTAGTTATACGACAGGTAGAGTTCTAGAGTAAAAATTTGCAACCCTCACAAAATAATAAAAACCCATATTCAAACATACCCAGTTAAGAGTTTGTATACGGTCATCTAGCAAATATTTAGATGTCTACAAATTGTTTCATAATAATATATATATTTGCCGACAATAGTAAACTATTAGTTATGTAACCGGCTAAATTTCAAATACAAGTTTTCTGCTTCTTATACCGCGTGCACACTAGTAGCACAATAGTTACATCGAGCGACAAAGGCAGGTCTGTTACGATCGCAAGTATAAAGTATGCCGCCAATACAATACAAGTACCTATGCAAGTTTCGTAAATCCCGCTAAATACCAATGCACACACGACGATTCTCAGAACCGTAGATGCGTAATGAAACTGTAACCTTCACATTATGTGCTCTTTACGACCAGCTAATACTCTCGTAAACCTTAAAACGACATTATTGTGACTAGAAATCTAGCCAAACCTTAGAAATGTGTGATAAAAACATTTAATAGCCTAATTATTTGCCTTGGTCACTTTTCTTCGCCAGAAATGGAGACTTATACACATGCATGCCTATTTTTATTATACTTATTAAAATTTAGAATTCTTATTCGTCAAACAAATGTTGAGTAAATGACTGTCTGTAAGTTTTTTTTTTAATGAGTCTGTAATTATTCTTAGTAAAAGTAGTTTTTCTATCACTATAAGAAAACATGTACTGCTCAACTAATCTTCCTATAAAAGCAACCTTTTAAGTGTCATCGTGCCTAATAAGTATCGGCCGTTGATTGCTTCGTCTTCCTGAAACATTGTTTAATGTGTTTAGTAATTCTCCATTAATTTGACCAGCAGACCACCTCGTTTGACACAATAGGTACTTTGACAAGAAACTTAAGCACGCTTACGTAATGAAGTTAAACCTAAGTATATTGTTTTCCAAAATTCGGTGACCGTCATATACGTGAAAATTTATAAAAATGTGAACCTGTAGTTATTTTGCATTTTCATTTGAGAAGCGAGCAAGCAACCGCTGCGGAAACCATTTATACATGATCTTTAAAATATTCTATCTTTTATAATTAGGCCCATATGGTTTTAGTAATAGAAAACATATTAAAGTAGGTTATAAATATTACCTATATAATATTATATTACCTAATAACTAATACAGTATTTACAATATTCACAATATTTACAAAATACACATGAAACATAGCTCAACAGCTATCCACAAACCGTTGCAAACGATTTATAGATAACTCAACTGGTCCAAATCAAATCTTTGATTGATTGATATAAGACCTTCAAAATTTTAATTTTGAAGTGAAACTTCTAATGCGACTTCCAACAAGGTTGCGTTAAGCGTTTAACGCTCCTGAATAAAAAGAGACAGAGCGAGAGTGAATGCGTGGCACTCGAAGTTTCACTTCTTCCGCGCGTAGGGACTCCACGCACTATTTTTATATCTCTTGGCTCTGGCTCTCTCTGGCTGTAAAAACACCCTCACACTTGCCCTCCATTCAAGGTCCTATATACAGAACTTAGTTAAAAACCATAGTTAGTGCGTTGTCTGTACTGTAAAAGTACATTGGCTGAGTGTTCAAAAAACATACGGGTGGTTAAAAAATAATAAGTGACCGAACCCGACCGACCTGACCAAGTCCAAAATTTGGTTCTAAGTGTATTTACTAATTTAAATCCGATCATCATCACCATCAACCTATATTGGTCCACTGCTGGACGTAGGTCTCTCCCAAGGCGCTCCATTGAGCCCGGTCTTGGGCTCTTCTCATGCACTATTTGCCAGCTAATTTCTCAGATCATCGTCACACCTAGCCGGAGAACGTTCTACACTCCGCAATTGACAAATTTTAATATAGCGGCTACCACATTTTTACAAAATTTATTTGTGATGATTTGAGTCTAAACGTAGGTACTATGACGAAACTCGTAACCTTTTGAACCACCCATCGCAGCCGGGTCATACACAGCACTGCTAATGTTGTCCGAGCTGCAAGCACAAATAGGTTTCATGACCTTTTGAAATGCGCGAATATTCAAGGTAAGTTTGACAATATGGACGATTGGCTGACACTGTTTTTTTCTACACAGACGCCGTATGCATACTAGTATAGGTGGTATTACATGATCTGTGCCGTAGGTGAACCAGGACGAACAGAAACTGGTCTCCCTCGTGGTCCTACTAGTAGGACAAAATAGTAGGACCACGAGAAAACGCCCCCATTTACATAATATATATGTAAGCGTTCTTTAACTAATCCCATAACCACAAAAATGTTGAAGTAAGATCTGAGGATATTTTTACACATGTACCTAGGAAGTGCTTAGGCACTTATGAGTCACATGCTTTTTGTTAAAATATAGTATCTTAAAAAAATGTTTAGAAATTGGTAAAGATTTCAAATGTAAAATTACGTCGTAAGTTTAACATGCCTTGTTCATAATCGCCTAAAATAAAATGATTCATATTACACTTCATCTTTGCTAGTAGCCTTATAACAAACCAGCGATAAAAATCAGCAATCTTCTGTAAGTCTTGCTGTGTTTAATCTCACAGACATCATTAAAAACCTACCTACTTGATATTTTTAGTACCTACACTGCTTATTGAATATATTCATTCACATTTTTCATCTTCATGTCCAATTTCAAGCTACCCACGCTACTTTTTCCAGATTTCATCTTCAATAAGCAGCGTAGGTATTAAAGATATGACGTAGGTAGGTTTTTATTGATGTCTGTAAGATTAAACACAGCAAGACTTATAGAAGATTGCTGATTTTGATCCCTGGTTTGTTATTAAACTACTAGCAAACATGAAGTGCTAACTTTAATGCTCTCAGGTTAAAACCAAACCAACCTTATTACAAGCTTAAAATGTATTTATCAGGAAATTCAAAGTAAATGGACAAAATCAAAGTTATTATATTAATAAGAGTTTTTTTTTTGGCTTTGGTCGTAATCAAACAAATCCAAAAAACCAAACCACCAAAATAGTAATAGCAAAAGTTACGTCCGCTATCGCTCTTATGTTTATCTCAGATAAACACAAGAGTTTAGGTAACTAATACTCAAATATTCAAACGCCACTCAAACCCCACTCAATTTAAGTCCCGCTTAAATTATTGCCATCTCTTACAAATGAGTAATGTCAAACAGAGGCAGAGCAATTTTAAGTGGTGCTCAAATTTGAATGACTTTTGAGTATTTCAGCCTAAGATATATAAGATAGGTCAGATAGACTTATGCAAGAAAAAGTCAACAGAATTATCAGTATACCAATTCTAGTACAAAAGACATCAACGCGCTACCACTGCACGAAATATTACTAAGTTCATACATACAAGTTCCAATAATGATTCCACTTTCCACACAAAAATTAAATTCTCAAACGTTCTTTTATATAAATCTTTATGATCAAAATTGCTTTAAAAACTTACAAATCTTCTAAAACAGCGTTAAACTGTTAGGTACCCAATTAGTATTTCCGGGTCATTTATCGTAAATATCACTACAGTGAAGTATCGTCTTGAATTAATCCATCCCTACAATAAATAGTACCTAACCTTACAAATCACATTTAACATAAACTCGTGACTTGTGACCGCTGAGTTCCTATATTACCATTTTAAGGATGGGGTATGTCGGTAATGTTTAAGCCTATTTAAAAAAAAGCCACTGTTTTGTAAGCAATAAAGTGATTCATTTTATTTATCTAAATTTATTGATTAATTATTTTATTAATCTAATTTATTGAATATTTCGTTTTCTGAAGTAAGATTATTGTGTCACATTCAGTACAATAGTTATTCCTAACAATTTGGGTTGTATTACTAGTGGTAATACTAACCAGGATTAGTTATAGTCATTTGGTTTTATTCTTCAGTAAGTAATAAATTTAAACTCAGACAATCTGTGTATGATAAAATTTATAGTTTACAAGATAATTTATTATTTATTCATCACTCTGTGCATAAATCTTGATTTGAATATTCTTTAACTGCGATAATCTTTTGTTGATAAATTAAACCAGATTTATTTTAAAGCTGATACTTATGATACTTATGACTGATTTTATCCATAAAATGTTTTGAGACACTACTGTCATCTAAGTTGCAGTTTTGTGTAGAAAGAAATGCAGTTTTATATTGGCTCTTCACCGGTAGTGCTTGTAGTGTGCATCGCATCAAAACTACAAGTCTTAGTTAATAGTTTGGTTATCTTTATAGTGTGAGTAGGGAGTATATTTTTATTGGTCTTCTAAAACTACTTTAGCTAAAATGGCTGCTAAATCTGATGTCATCTTTTTACGTTGTCACGCAAGATATAATGATAATAAGTGCGAGAAAATTGCTATTTTCTCGCACTTTTTAAGTTGCATTTTAAGTTGAGAAGTTTTGTGTAAAGTCAAGCATATTATTACTTTTAAATATGTGTAAGTTCACAGACTCAAACTTTAGTTTTTTGCACGCTGACGAAACCTAAATCTTATAATATACCAAAAAACAGAATGTGACAATAAAATTGCACTTAAAAAATGCATAAATTATCATAGTAGGTATACAAAGTAAATACTTATGCCAATCTAAAAGAGAAGATACATTACTCTGGTGATTAAACAGGTAAAGATGGGCTAAAACTATACAATATATCAGTGATATGTAATCTGTGGTTGAGATTACATCAATTGAAATTTTTGGCAGATGTATATAGCAACCACAAACATCATACTAATATTATAAATGTGAATGTAAGTTTATTTGTTACGCTTTCACGCAAAAACTACTTAACCAATCACCATGAAACTTTGTACACATATTCTTGGTGGTATTAGAAGTAACATAGGATACTTTTTATCCCGAAAAACCAACGGGATCCAACGGAACGCGAACGAAGTCGCGGGTATCAGCTAGTATAAAGTAATTGTAAGTAAATAAAATATTTTATGAAAAAACTATGAATTGATATAATAATTGAACTTCATTAGTTATTACAACTCGTGACCCTTTGCTACTGTTGTAGGAAGTCGATAACTCAGCAAGTTGTCACGCGTAACCATGCCTTGTAAAAATACATGGCATGGTGATGACTTAGTACTTTGAAAAATACATTGGTTCTTTAGACTAAGAGGGATAAGATACTAGTAGACCACAATACTAGCGAATTATATGATCTGTGATACTAGTAAAGTAAATGAAGGAAATTAGTAGAAACCTTTCTATAATTTATAAAACGTTCAAAAAAATGAATACAATTTTTTTTTTATTAAATTTAAAAATTCATAATAAAATATGGGCTTATGGGCGTATTACTTTTGTGCTATTGAGATAATTTATAATATTTAATAAATATAGGGTGTTTTTTTTAGAGATTCACAACTTTGACTTGGCAACACTGCTTTATTTGACCACCCATTTAACAGCTGATAGTTGTTTTTTGTTGAGTTTGTTTTGACATTTCATTATTTTGATATAAAATTTCAATTGTTTAAATTTTATATTAAAATAATGGTTCTGTTCGTCAAAGTTATCGTGCACTTCGTCCATTTTTTTGTTCTCCAATGAAGCCCATTTTTGGGTGAATGGGTACGTAAATAAGCAGAATTGTCGTATGTGGAGTGACGTTAATCCACAAGCTTATGTCGAAACACCATGCACGATAACTTTGACGAACAGAACCATTATTTTAATATAAAATTTCAATTGTTTAAATTTTATATTAAAATAATGGTTCTGTTCGTCAAAGTTATCGTGCACTTCGTCCATTTTTTTGTTCTCCAATGAAGCCCATTTTTGGGTGAATGGGTACGTAAATAAGCAGAATTGTCGTATGTGGAGTGACGTTAATCCACAAGCTTATGTCGAAACACCATACATCCACAGAAATTTACTGTTTGGTGGGTTTTATGGGCTGGCGGAGTCATTGATCCATTTCTCTTCAAAAACTATGGTGGTCAGAATGTTATTATCAATGGTGCACGGTATGATTAGAATGTTTTTCGTACCTAAATTAGCTGGCATTAATCTTGCTGACATGGTGGTTCCAACAGGACGGAGTCACATGCCACACAGCGCGCGCTACAATTGATTTACTCAAATAAAATTTTGATGAAAGAATAATTTAACGTCATGGTCCAATTAATTGGCCACCAAAATCGTGTGATTTAACCCCATTAGATTATTTTCTTTGGTGTTAAGTAAAGTTACTTGTTTACGTCGATAAACCAGAGTCAATTGAACACCTGGAAATCAACATTCGAAGAGTTTTTAGCGAAATACAGCTGCAAATGGTGCGAAAAGTTTGTGAAAATTGATGTTCCAGATTGCGCCTTATACGCGCCAGCCGTGGCCGGCACATGGCCGAAATCATATTTAAACATTCATGTCATAAAATTTTCAAAGCCCGTTTCATTGATATTAATTTTTTTTTTTATTATGATTTAAACTTGTGTAATACAATGACATTATAAAGTATATACTATGTATTCTATCAGCCATCTAGTTCCTATAGTACAAGCTTTGCTTTGTTTGGGACTAGAAGGCGTTGTGTTAAATGTCCGTGAATATTTATTTATTTATTTGGCTGCAGTCTATTTGCAAACGATAAACAAAAAAATATTATAATATTCAGCGATAGTTTTTTATGATATTATACTCCTGGCTCCTGTAACACAATTTTTATAACTAGCTCTATGGATTCAAAATCTTTTTGTGTTCAAACATTATTATGTCAATAAAAACATTTTTACTCTTTTTTTTACATTTTATACATCATATTTATAAAATGCTATTGAAATATAACTATTTTATATATTAAATAAATAAATATCTTTGGACATTACACACAACACCCTCTAGTCCCAAACTAAGCAGAGCTTGTACTATGGGAACTAGATTGCTGATATAATACTTATATACATTTTTTTTGTAAATACATTTTTATAATAAGATAGTAACACCCAGATACAGAACAAACATTTATGTTTGCCACAGAAATGTTTGTTCTCGGTGGGGATCGAACCCACGACCCACAGCACGGAAGGCAGAGCCTGTAGTATTACTTACCGGAGAGATTTTTTTATATAATATATAAAAAATTATGTATAAAATGTTTTTTTTTGGTGAGCAAAAGCTCTAAAAATGAATTACTAAATTATAAAAATAAATCGTCTGTGTATAAATTCAGCGTACTATAACATTTTGCCTCTGCGGTTGCTGCTGTCGCATCTGCTTATGTTGCTCTATGAAGAAGATTTAATAAATTACGCGAATTGGAATCGACAGTCTCGTGCCAGCCCTTGCATAACAGGCCGCTGGACTGCTAATACTTATTAATAAATAAATAAGGATCGGTTTATAAAAAAAAGGTAAGTGCACTAATTTTTGAATCAACATTGATTTGAAAAAATCTATTTACCCGATGATTTTTTTTTTATGTGAAACAATTTTTAAGATAACTTAATGTACGCTAATTACTGTTCTTGAAATAATAAAGACATTAACGTAAAAGAACCAGATGAAAAGACATTAAATATAATAAAAATATATATTTAAAAAATTTGGTAGTAGATTATAAACATTTCGGACTAAACTAGCAACAAACTAGTGGGCTTACAATAATAACACTGTTATTTTATTATCAGCCTAAAACTTTGCCAAAAGTTAGTTAAATACAAAAAAACTATTATATTAGTAAGGGTTTATAAAGAAGGAAGTGACCGTAGGAAGTAACTGTTGTTTATAATTAAATTATATTCTGTTTAGTATTGAACCGAAGAGACGCAATGAGCATTTCTAATATTTTTACAATATATCTTGTTAGCCGTACAACAGTATTTTGAATTTTAAATGACTTTACTGGTTAAAGATCAATTCATTCTTACTTACAACATCCTCAAATGAAAATCACTCAGTAAAAATGAAAAAATGTACAGATAATTATTTTGCTTCTTAAAAACATCTGTTAGTGAGAGTGACGCCAATAGAAAACAAAATAATAAAATATATAGCATGTATGCTAATGCTAGTATATTTTGCTAGTACTTTTGATGCTCGGTCATAAATCATAATGGTCATAGATACAGGAAAATATAGACATAGGATATAAAGTAATACGATAAAACCAACTGCTATAATATTTGAAATTAACTAAGAACCATGAAAAACTAGAAACCTTTGTTTTTATATGATAGATTAAATATTTTTATATGATACATTAAAATGGTTGAAATAATATTGCTTTGATCCAGTATGTGGTTGGTCCATACATGGTTTTTTAGATCGGTTTTCCCATTCGTGTTTGCAAATGACCGTCTAATCTTTAATTTTCATTCACCGCATGCGCCGTGTTATTCTACCAGCACAAAATATGAAACACATGACAAAATAGTTTTTTCATGTTAACCATTCATGGAGTTCATTTGCATGTAATGGTGCATATTTAAAAAAATATTTAACAGCATTATTCAACTGGTTCTATAACCAAATCAAGCTAAATATGTATTTTTATTTACAAAACACATAGTATTCCAATTTTTTATTTTGTTACTCTGAAAGCACCTTTATTATTAACTAAACACGAGTATAAATTAAATGCAGGAAATACTTATAGATTCGAAATGAAAATATTTATACAATTTACCTTGATTAGATGACCAGCACTATAATCATTTTGTCGGAGGCGGTGATATACGAAAAACCACTTGCAGTAATGATCATTAAGATGTATCTTTAAAGGTCAATGTGACAATCGAACTGTGTACACTATGAATAACGTGATAATTTATTTGGTGGCAGACACTTAAACGAGGGTCACTAAGGAAGAGGCGGTAGTGCACGATAATAAGTTTTAGTTAATGTATTACATACAATGGGTGCCTAAAGACGGCCGACAATGCCAAGGCAAACCAAAAACGCTGCAGTGGTGACATCGACGTCTTCCATACAGATTGGTAGGACCTGGCAAATGAGTGCAAATTCAAAAGTAATAAGAGAGACCTTTTCGTAACAGTATACCTTTGAATATAAAAAGTTAAATACGCATAGGTATAAGGCACTAAAGATCCAGAGATATGGGGTTTTCAAAATTGTATTCTACAATTAAATCGGATTATTAAAAAAGAGTAAATATGTGGATAACAGTTAAGCGTGCTTTATGCTGCAGCTACACCTTCCATTAGGTGTGTTTCCAAAGGCTTAGATAATAATATGCTTTATAAAATAAAGCTTAGAAATGAGATGAATATAGTTAAGCTGTAGTTAAACGCAACAAAACACCATAGGGAAGTCGCTTAGTACTCTTATAAGACTCGTTCACACACAACACATCCTTACTAGTTACCAGTACGCCAAACTGAAATAAGTAATTATCTACAGTACAATCGTTTTGAGGTTGATACCTATTTCCCTAACGTTGTTTTTTTCTTTAGCTTTTAACACTTTCGCGTATTTAAAATAAACAATAATTATATATATTCAAAAAACTTGACAAACCAGCCAATTGAAAAACTAGTTTATGAGTAAAACATCACGTTTGATTATTCCCAGAGTAAATCATTTCGGATTTATCAAAGATTATTTATAATTTAAGACAACTCGGTGGATGTTCGATGGACAACCAATTCTATGTTACTACCTACATAGAGATAATGCTTTTAGATCTGACACTCTTATTATATCAATGCCTGAAAAGAATACGTGTCTATGGAGACGATCGTCAACTCATCCTAAGTTACTCTGTGGAATCAGTGTGTTCTCAATTTATATACCTCGATACATACTCAGTACATACTTAAATTTAAAAACATTACATATTGAAAATATCTTATTTTTTTACAGTAAAGAGGGATTTGCTCATAATATGCTACACCTGAATATATTTTCAAGATTCTTTGTCATATTAGATCCTACTAAATGTCGTCATGATTGTATAAGATTTGTACATTTCACTACGAAAATTGATTTACTTGTCTTAGTATAATCACTAAGATCAACGTTTTTTAAGATAGATAGAAATATTAAAAAACTTTAATGTGAAAATAATTAATCATATAATTTGTAAAAACATCCCATAATGCATAATTGATAAGACAATTATTCAAATGGCTGCTCCAAATTAGTTTAAACACCTAATAAAATCAATAATAAATTATATTGGTCGTAAGCACCTAATCTAGATAATTTTTGTCATATATAATTTTATGAACAGTGTGTAAAGCAGAAGTTATGTGACACGTATCGAAATAAATTTAAATTTACCAGCTCAGACGCAAAAGGGCTCATCGTTTGAGTGAGCAAAGCGATTATTACTTAGTTTTAAGTAAAATTTATCATTTATAATCTCTATATTTCGATTAATGATCTCTTTACTTACCTAATAATATACTCAAAAAAAATGGCTATGTTTAATACTAGCTTTGTTATTCGTTTTATTGGTGAAGCCATTTATTTACATAAATGTCAACTAATGACATATTTTTTTGAATTAAAATATATCGTCATGTGAATTTGTTTTCATTAATATAGTTATGAGGTGTTTTCTTTTAAAACAATCTCAAAACTGAATATAATTATGGGTTCTTTATTTGGATAAACAATTCCATATAAATAAAAATAAATCATTAGTACACTTTAAAGTAGATAGTAGAGTATAAAATTTACCCACAATAACTGTTTTACGAGTGTGTATCTTTATTAAACGTGTAGAAAATCTACTAGGTACTAAACACTAAATAACTCTACAGTAAGTCTACTACTAAATAACTGTGCAAAAATACTGTATTATGTATTATAATATTGTTAAAAAAAAAGTAATGCTCAGTATTTATACCACTTTTCAGATGTTTTATCCGAGAACAGTAATTTTCACGGTGGGAATAATATCAAGCATTTTTATTCAAACGCAAGGCGCTGATAAATACACTGATGGAAATCGTCCGTATGAGTTTGGATTCAATATTGATGGAGAACAACATCGCCATGAAAAAAAAGGTAAGAAATATAATGTTGCTCTAGGATATTTGCATCCTAGGCTCCTGGCAGGTGAACATTATGTATTTTTTTAATAGAAGTGTATTTTTCTAAACCTGTATTTATGAATCAGAAAAATAACGAGAATAGATTATAAATATTGTTTTAGTTTTATTTATCTACTTTAGTTTTATTAGCTACGTAAAAACAACGTAAACTCAACTAGAATATAAAACAAAATATACCGAAAGTTTAGGCTAAATTATTTTGCTTTGTATGCAAATTAGAAAATTAAAATACATAATGCACAACTACTACATTGAATGCCATAAAATCACACATAAACTGTGTATAGGTAGTTAGGTAATCTATTAAGAACCTCATTATGGAAATATTTATCAGTTTTATCGATATCTAACGTTTCATTGCGCTATTAGCGAAATTTAGTTTTAAAAAAGAAAAAGGTTTTTGTATGTTAATACCACAAAGATGAAAACGTGACTAGTTGCTAGTCGATTGAATTTTAAAATCTTACTAACAGTTGCTCCTGACTTTGTTTTCCGTTATGCTAAAATATTTTCTCGCGGTATATTCAAAAGTTTACACAAAAGTCGTTATTTTGTCAACATATTTACAGACACACACGACATAAGTACTCACAGTATTTATGTGCAATTACTTTTTGGTCATTTCTCACGTCCAAAAGTTCATTTTAAGATTCAAAAAACCAAACTTACGTTGGTAGATATTTATGTACTCCATCCTCACCCAAGTTATCATGTTTAATTACTTACGTCTTAAAAAGTATAAATCATTCAAAAATCTAATTTTTAACAAATCAATTATATAATCAGTACCTATTTATTTAGCAATTTACGTACAATTTGAAATGACTAAAAACTTGGCAGTTTTACCACTTTTTAATCACTTTCCCAATTATAATCACAAATTTATGTTGACAGACTAAAAATTCACAATACATTATTGATAAAGATCTAAAAGATTTTTGCCGTTAAAATCACATTTAAGCGATGATCTCATGAAATAAACAAATTTGAGAAGCCTAGACGAATATAATATTCGATTGACATAAAAAATTACTGTAACCTAACTTGTGGTGGAATCTTTATCTTCACCAGTTCTGATATAAAAGACTAATAAAATGTATAAAGATGTAAGAATAAAAATAAATTTAAAATTACAGATGAAAATGGTTTGATCATGGGAGAATTCGGTTTCATCACTGCAGACGGGGTGTACCATGTCACTGTATACGCAACTGACGAGCAAGGACGGTTTAAAATTTTATCAATGAAAAATATACGTGTCAAGCCTTGTGAGTATAATCTTCACATTTTTTTTCCAACTTTTAATGATAACAAGCTTCTGACGAAGCCTTATTTATTTTCAGATCCTACTTACAAACAGCCAGCTAATTCCGCGAGACAAGGTCACTCTCTAGAAGTACAAACTCCGCAGCAAACATTGCCACACGTGCCATCACTAACGCAAAAACCAGAACCACCGCAAATATCGATAGAGTTACCGGCCAGGTCATGCTCTTCATGCAGTCTCCCTACTACAACTACACAAGCTCCCGCTTCAGCGTTTGTTCAGCCAAATCTACAAAACGTTCCGTTCGGATCAAATGGCAACACTTTTGGGCAAAATCCAGCGTCAGTCAATTCCCAATACTCTCCGAATCCTTTCTCTAATCAGGGAAATACTTTTAACGGTCAAAATTCTGGCGCATCTACAGGGTTTCCTGCAAGCCAACAAAATACAAACAACCCTCAAACATACTCCCAGAATGGTCCAAGCTTTTCACAAAATGCCCTGAACCAGGGATCTACTGCTTCAAAACAAGACGCTCCCAACTATTATGCTTCTGGACCACAAAGTAGTCAGCCCCAAGAATTTGGACAGGGTGGTAATGAAAGAACCGCTAAGAAGTATGAAGGGCAACAAGGATTTAACCAAAGAGGAACACAACCGACCAAACCTACTCTTATATCAGCTCAAATGCAAATAGTCGATAGAAATACAGATATTTATCAAAAAAGCCCTGGTGAAAAAGAAGGCTTACCGAACGGACTAACAAAAAGCGATATGACACAGCTTCTTTATACATTTAATTATACTGTAGGTTTCCATGGTCATTTCGAAGAAGGTTATCGAAATGGAGCCAAGCAAGGCTACTATTACATTACTGGAAGAAATGGGCTGCGAACGAGAGTTGATTATGTAGCTGATGAAAATGGCTTCAGACCCACAATCACACAAGAAGTCTTGGACTTGTTGTCAGAAGATGTACCTAAACCAGAAACTGAAAAGGAAGAGAAGTACGGCCTAAAAGGCTATGAATTCAAATGGCTGTATTACCCCGTTGAATCGAATAGACGTTAAAAATATGTTTTTAAGTTTAGTGTTTAATGGTTTTATCTCATTAGTAAAATTAATGTTAGTTTAATAGCATAGAATATTTAATATTAGAATAAATAAATTGACCTGTGAACTTTACGTATGAGGACGAATAACATACACTGCCATTTATTAGAAGTAGCTAGTTAGGTATTGTCATAAAAATCAAAAATACTATTGTATTAAAATTAAAATAATAACATTGTTTTAATGTTTGTTTTATTACTCATAAAAATATTGATGGCCTATTCTACAACTTGAATTAAAATACCTACTCATTTTATTACAACACTAATTATACCTATTAACTTATCATTATCGAGCTCAAACAGTTGTATGCTAACGATATTTGATTTGATAAAAATAACAACAGCAGCTGTACCTTAACCTATTCACCGACGTCATAAGTATACCGTGAATTTATAAAACAAGTATTCAATCAGACTCTAGGTCGAGAGCACTCGTGGAGTAGTAGTAGCGGCACCTGCTGATTCTAGTATCGCGGCTTGAAACTTTTTGAAATTAATGCACAATGGTTTCAAACCGTGAATGAACACATCGTGAGGAAACAGTTTCGTATCTTATCCAGAAGTTTGGGTTTGCAACCTGTAGGTACCCATAGCCATACCCAGTCATCGAATTGCCAAAAAAGGGATGTACCTATACCTAGAGCGCGTAAGCAGTACCGGAAACGATTCCTTCAGAAACTTGTTCAGAGTGCTGAGGAGGTAAACATACTAAAAGTCCTAATTTCTAAGAGGTCAACCGGAGAAGTAAGCAAAGTTCCCAATTTTGAGGGTTTCACCTTATATCTCAATGGTGGGTCGTAGGAACAAAATTACACATGCATCTTCAATGTGTGAATATGCATCTGACTACTTATCTTTCCATGAATCGACTGATGAATAAATACATGAATTCTCAATCATAAGTACATCCAGTTTAGAAGGAGACAATAATTTTAAATAAGTAGGTACTGATTTTAGTTCACACATAAGTATATTGCTTTCTGAGAGCTTTTTCTTCTAAAAGTGTAGATGGATTTCTATCAAGTAAAAATATATATATATATATATATATATATGCGACTGGCGTTATGCAGAAAAAAACATTTAATTTTTTTTTTAACTCTTTGGAACATAAATAAACATGGAAATGATGGTTCTGTTCAGATTTGGTTCAGCGCCATCTAGAGATTTCTTAAAACACTTTACAATACAGAAACATATCGCGTTGATCGATACGCTACGATTGCGCGTCATGGTAGTACGTAGTACCATACATCACAGATAGATGACAGAAATTACGTATTGTATTTTCTAGTGTAAAATTACACTAATAAACCTAAGAAAACTAATTATCGTAATTAAAAGCTACTGTGACTTATATAGTATTATATGATCTGTGCTTTGACATAAGTACTAAGTTAGGACAGAGGGCCTAGTACGAGTTTTCAGTGTCGCCCTCACTAGTGTGCCCAGCACACTAGTGAGCGCTGATTTGTATGGAGACACTGAGCGGATTTTTTTAGAAGTTTTAAATGAGAGTACGGGTTCGGTGTAGCCAGCCGCACGGTGTAGCAGACCACACGGTGTAAACTGGATATACTATTACCTAAGCTGTGACAGTGTGGATCTTGGCGTGATCGTAGCGTACACCGATATTTGACCGTTATTCTGATAATTCCGAGTAAGAGACACATTTAGCCCCTCTGCGATTGCGCCACGACCGGGTGGCGCGATAGTGCGGCCCACACCATGAATTTTTTGGTGTGACTGAGGTGTGGCTGTACTAATTGTTAGATAGTCTGTGTCGAATGGTGATAGATATTGACGAAAGGTTTATATATTAGTGCTTTTCTATTCCAATTTGTTTGTTTTGTATTTTATTCCGTGTTACCAATTAGTGAATAGTACTACGTGTTGGCAATCCTCAATAAATAAATAAAATGACCGTATTATTATGCGTGGAGGTGGAGGTTGGTTGGAGTCCTCCAGAGCTCATGCAAGGGAGCTGCATTGACAAAGTTGAAAAAAGTGCTTCATCGTAATCTAGAGTGAATCTTGAGTGCTTGACCAGTTTTACTATCTACGTGCTATCTACGCTGGGAAAAAAAAGTAGAGACCTCGGCTTACGAGAGAAATGCTACGGGAGATGCAGACCAGCTTCCAGCCCTGTCGATGATCTTCCGGAGGCTGAGCATCGGCAGTGCTGTCGCACGTTTGCCTAGGTTCCGCGTAGGTACCTAGTAGGTACCTACCTACTAGGTACCTAGTGTCCCTAGAACTAATAAACAGTGAGTGTATTTTGTTCGCCTTTCCTTAGCATGTTTGTATAGGTAGGTATACTACCTAGTAGTAATACCTAAACAAAACATTACATAGGTTTTCTATACATTATTTACTCACCTTTTACCTACCCTTATTAGGTACCTACTCATAACTTACCTAGGTACCTATTTACTCTTTACCTACTACATTACCCCCATTGATTAACTACAATTTCATTGCATTAGGTACCTACCTAAAATGCTATAAAAAATGCACTTGGTGCTGCCAAACTTTGTGATAAGCCAGTAGGTAGATAAATCAAAACTCTAGTAGGTAATATGAGGTGATTGGTGATTTTATGTACCTAATGATTTCAATAGATGCAGATTAGACTCCACTGCATCTTGATGTCATTTATCTAATAAAACCATGTGATTTCAGGTGACTGGACAGCCATGACCACTCATGATACCAAGTCCAACCACCTACCTACCTACCTACATGCCGAGCCCACACAAGGCATCTTTCATTCAGAGACATGCCAGACTATCAAGAACATCATATATGGCTGAAAATGCTTTGCCAATATGTACATATAGGCAAAGGGAGAAAGCCTTGCACTGTAAGCACACCAAATAACACCACTCAGGGTTGTGTCTGGCACAATTTGGCCTTAGACTTTTGGATGCTTGATCCTGACAGAAACCAAGGTAGGTAGCAAATGTAATATGTAGCTATTATTCTCTACCTAAAGTTTCATAAGTGCCTATCACTTCACTGACCATTCAATGCTGACTAAAACCAAGCTGACTTATAACTTCACTCGAGGTCAAACTGCTCGAGAATTTCTTATTTTGGTATTACCTATGAAGTTGCTATTCATAAAGTACTGCTCCATACATATATATATACATGTACATAGAAGCATAAACCTTTGTTAGTTAGCTACATACCTAGGTACTATAATTATTGTTTTTATTTTAGAGCTTTTACTAATAGTTTTGTCTTTGTTGCAGACCACTGAAAGCTAAAAGTTAGGCTACTCGGAGTGTTGAGTTAACCAAAGCTAGATCCGAGTCAACCACAGGCATCACCAGACTTCTCCCTTAGCTTCGCAAAGCCTGCCTGCACCTATCCCTTGCAGGATTCTAGTTCCTAGTTATTTAACTTTGTTATCAATACTATACATCCACTCTGCAGAGGTTGTCTCACCAAAGAAGAATCAGTTACCCACGTAGTCCTGGAATGCGAGGGCGTAGCAACGCATCGACAAGAAATCCTAAGTACCCCTAGGTCACTCCTCCAAGCCTGCGAAGCCCCCAGGAAGCTTCTGTGCTTCTGGGAGGAGTTAGGCTGGCTGCACGCATAGCCAGTTTACTCCCCCACGTATAATGGACCAACCTTGAGTCTAAATGCGGAAACGGGAGTCCAATAATAATAATAAAATACTATAGGTACATTCTTAGTATTATTTATTTGGTATTCAGTTTTTACATATTTACATTTAAGTTATATCAGTCTGAATAAATTTAAGAGTCTTGAATGTTTCGAAAGGTGATTGCTGATATTTTCTGGATATTTGACTGTGATGCTTGCTCAAGAGAAGCAGTGTTGAAAGGCAAGCAATACGGCGCTCCCTGCCATCAGTGGCTACACCCATGTCTGGGCCAGACCGCTTCACTGAAAAGTTAATGAATCATATTAATTAATATACATTGGTAACAGGCACCGACCACTGTTGTTTCATTTTCCTAAACTAGCCTAATTTTAACAGCAATAAATGTGTCATAGCTCAGTGTATCTGTCTCTTTCTCATTCAACAGATTCAGCACCATTATTATTATAATAAATACTTGGGCACTATAAATACTGAGGTGAATTTTGTTGTTTTTCATAGTTAGTTGTCTCCCATGAGTAGGTACTAACCTAGATGGTAGGTAGGTAGGTACCACATTTTCCTTCCCTTCACCGATGACTTTATTATGTAAACCTGGACCTTTTCTATGCCTGAAAGTCGAAACTTTGGTTAGTTATTGAACACAAATACATTCATACAAAAACAATACCTGAGAGTCTCAGGGAGTTGTAAATTATGATCAAAATCAGACAAGGACAGATGTAAACAACCAGGGCGGCATGATCTCCAAGCAGTATAAGAGATTTCTATTTCTTACCTTTCTGCAAACTCTTGAATTTGATGTTTAGACAACACTGGTAGATTGGTACTCGCATCCCTGAAGCTACCCAAGGCAGGAAACTCATGAATCTGATTGTCTAACTCGTCTTCTATTCCAATGAGATTGTTCGAAAGCCATCAGCCTACAACGAGATAAATAAAATGGGATTGAAAAAATTGTGATGAGATATAACCTCTAAATAGTAAATACCTACGTGTTATTACCTTTCTATGAAACCGTCTTTTCTACTAGTGGTCCAAGAGTATATAACGCTATGCTAGTGGTAAACACTTTCCTTCTATGGAGCTCCACTTCATGTCAAATAATTTTGGAGGATCTACTAGGCAAATAATCATAACATCAAACATATCGATGGCCATAAGTTGACACCTCGTATCTTACATTTTCTCAAAAATTAGACACGAGTTCGATATATCGAAACGTAACTTAAAACGCCTACGGGTTGGATTTCATACCATATCGATACCTAAATCCACATATCCGTTATCACAGAAACTAATCAAAACTTCTACTGTTAGGCCGCGCGCACTTTGGATACGCTTTCGTACGATTTTTACTCGTGAGTAGGTATACGTACGAACACCCACGAACGATCCCGACTTTCCAAGTACCTACCTACCTACCTACTATGGGAGCGCGCAGCGCACAGCGCTCGCAGACAAGCCGCAAGTTAGCCGACGACCAAAACGAAAACATCACAAACCAACCAAAACGATATGAAACACCGATATGATACGCTAGATTCGCTACCTCTCTTTCTAAGTATGAATAGTTTTACTGGTAATAGAAAGAGATGGAGAGAATTTGAGTGACGTAACATGACGACCAAAACGAAAACTTCACAAACCAACCAAAACGATATGAAACACCGATATGATACGCTAGATTCGCTACCTCTCTTTCTAAGATGAATAGTTTTACTGGTTAGAAAGAGATGGAGCGAATTTGAGTGACGTAACGTTAGCTATATTTGCATGTTAGTGGCGTGCGTAAAAATATGTCATAGGTAGCTAGCAATATGGTTTACTTTCTATTGTAACTTTTTTGGTCCATGCTTTTGAAGCGCGAAAACACGAAGCGCGTATCGATATTTGAAAACCGTTATTGAAATCGAATAGTAATCAAGTTTAATTATTTGCAGGCTCTTAGGAGTGCTCCACCCGCAGAATAGAATACCTTTAATGATTGCTTGCCTCATACTTAATCGAAATTAATATAACAGTTGCACTCACTGGTGTTAAATTGACTACTCGTAACATGTTATTTGTATAACTATTTTGACATTGACAGCTCGTAACTAATTACAAATTGAGTTTTTTTAATAAAACTCGAGGTGAGGTGATCTTTTCATATCCTTAGATAAATAAACAAAATATCTATTTTGTTTTATTTTAATAGCAGTTATACCCGATGGTAGGAGGTTTTTTGTCTCTCCTGTAAAATTTGGGTTTTGTGAGATACGAGGTGTCAACCTATGGCCATCGATATGTAGATAAAAATGCAACATTGCTGTGAAGCATCATAGCCAACCCCCCCCCCAAAAAAAAAACAAATATTTCTGACAAATATGGCATTGACTTTAATATTTTAGGTGATATGACACTGACATTGACATTTCAATCTGTCAAAACACTCAAATTCAATGAAACAAGCATTCAAGCAAGCAAAGACAACACTAATCTTTGTAAAAAAAAAACGCTCTGTCAAATTCAAATCTTACTTCCGGTGTAAGCTATGGGTGTGGCCACGCTGCATCGCAGAGCACACCGTGTGGTGCTTACATGGAAGTCGTACTCGAGTGTGGGCTCTAGATCGTAGTGTGGCACTCGTATTTCGGTCTCATTCACGAGCCCGCACTATCGCCTTGTACACCGTGCAGAGCCAAACTCGTACTAGCCCCTCAGGACACAGTCCACAGGATTTTATAAAATTTCGTCGTTAAAAACTTATGTGTCTGTAAACAAATAAAAGTAAACAGATATAAAAAAAACCCTGAAGTATCACTTTCACTTTCTTTCAATATTTGAGCACATTTTCTCAAAAATATCACTATCAAATTAAAACATTTTTTTTTTTTTAACTCTTTGGAACATAAATAAACATGGAAATGATGGTTCTGTTCAGATTTGGTTCAGCGCCATCTAGAGATTTCTTAAAACACTTTACAATACAGAAACATATCGCGTTGATCGATACGCTACGATTGCGCGTCATGGTAGTACGTAGTACCATACATCACAGATAGATGACAGAAATTACGTATTGTATTTTCTAGTGTAAAATTACACTAATAAACCTAAGAAAACTAATTATCGTAATTAAAAGCTACTGTGACTTATATAGTATTATATGATCTGTGCTTTGACATAAGTACTAAGTTAGGACAGGACACAGTCCACAGGATTTTATAAAATTTCGTCGTTAAAAACTTATGTGTCTGTAAACAAATAAAAGTAAACAGATATAAAAAAAACCCTGAAGTATCACTTTCACTTTCTTTCAATATTTGAGCACATTTTCTCAAAAATATCACTATCAAATTAAAACATTTTATTTATTTATTTGCATATTATTTAAATATTATTTGTAGTCTTAATTTGAATATTATACGTATATTTTGTTAGACCCTAAATATAATTTTTTTTATTTCCTCGTTAAATAATATTCAAATAAAGTGTCTGTAAAATAAATTGCAGCAAGGAGGAAACGCCACCGTGGGTATTATATTCGTAAGGTTGTATTTCAACAGCAGCAATTTTAATAAGTTCAGTAAAGAGAAAATTACATAACTAACCTTATGAATGAATATTTGTAACCACCAATAAACGTATTTGCGCGTGCTTTTCGCGGGAAACCGCAACCAACCAGTCATTGCAAAGCCAGCGCGTGCGCACCACGCGTTCGTTATTCTTAATTTTAAAACATATGCGATCGCGAACGTAACGCCTTGTCTCATAACAAATTATCTATATGGAAGTATTGAGGACACACCTCATTTACCATTGTTTCGATTCTCTCTAACATGCTGTGCATATGCATTGTTAAGCCACAAAAACTGTGTTAGTTCTACTTTCCTAAGCTCTCAACAAAACAAGCTCATGTGAATGTCAATTAACTTTTATTGGACATTTAACCAGCTAAAGATACCAAATTTTGATGTAAGTTGGTCTGTTTATTATTTTATGTAATAAATAAGAACTAACACAACTGACAAAATAATGCAAGAAGACTCACAAATTCATTCTAAGTATGGAGGTAGAATATATACTAACAAGGTATTAACTTGTAGAGGCAACTTGCGAGGGAACTTCATTTGTTTCACTAACCACATGTCTAAGTAAATGATGGGATATTATGAGATATTTACAAAGGTACAAACATAGCATGGAAATCCCAATTAGATCTATTTAGTGTTCTCAAGTAGTTTAATAACAATGAATCGTTGGCATATCATAATAATATCATATGCCATAAGATCCTATCATAAAGATCTAATTAAAAAATCACAAATTAGCGTAGGTAAACATGGTAGTAAACCATCTAGCGATTACACCGGGGTTTTGTGTCTTTCACGTAAATTATAATAGGTATTTCATATTATTCGATTTAAAATTGTAGTATCAGATTGTACCTACTATTGAAAAATCAAAAATAGCCACCGAAATACACCAAACAAGTACATAATATTAAAAACGGTGCAACCAGTTCTACATTTTTCATAATCTGAATTACTTATCAGATAAAAGCAGTAATTTCAAGATTTGGTGTCCTAACGACCGAACTCAATATTCAAACCTTGGTAAAGGTCAGATAGTGATACGTCAGAGAAATTTCGAAAAAATAGTTGCTCTGGTAATATGAGTGCCCAGAGTTGAATTAAAATTGTAACTGCTACCTACTATTGTATCAGACCATTCGTTTAATTTGCCAAATAAAATTTTACTTTACTTTACTGATTGAATACTCGGATCGGCGATTGGCGGTAAGGCGGCTCGACTCTTACTTAATTAGTCACAGACAACGATTGATTACACATACAAATTCACCATCGAAACCCCAAAACAGTTGATTTCACCACACGTGTCGCATTGGTTTTGGTAACCGCCGTATATATTTTGCAAACGAATAGTAGGTATGGCAACTTTGTCAAAGGTTAATTGAAATCAAGATGAAATCAAGCGAACGTGTTTTGTTTTTCTATCACAAGAAAACAAAACACTGCTACGAAAAGATTAGTCAATTTAGAGTTTATATTTACTCAAACGAATTCTTTGTTTTCATAGAAAAGGCATGTGTAATTTTTACCTAGATTTATAAACGAAACAAAATACACAATAGCTGTAAAATGGCTACTGCCTATTCTTAAGTAGGTAACATGCTTTTAACTGTGTTAGAGTTTTGCATAAATATTTGCAAGTCCTGATTACGGAAAGAAACCCGTGGCACTCTTTTAAAAACTAACGGACCGTGGGTAATTCAATAACCTTATTATCATTTTTTTAACGAAAACTAGCAAATAACAGTTATTAGAGCGTCTTATTTCCTAACGTTACTAAATAATATTAGGCACTATTGACCTAGACAGATGCTGCCTTTTTAACATTAATTCTGCATTATTTTAATATGCATTTCATAAGATAAATGAGAATTCATCCAAGCTATAAATTAATACGAAAATAAATGAATAGGTGTGACTCATAATCTTCATTTCTACGTAATAAACCACAATAAAATTATTTATGATAATACTAAAGTTAATTTAGTCAAAACCCGTAAAACGAAAAAAAGCATTTAAAAAAACAATTTGTGCAAAGTCTGCTATAGAAAGTCAATAGTGTGAAGTGAGACCGTATGTAGGTATCTAGGTACCTATTGATAGTGTCAGCTGCATGCCTAATAAGCCTAGTCCTTGTCATAAATCACCAAAGAGAGGCCTTAGTCCTGGTTTTTTGAGAAAGTAATATCTCGTTAGCTTCAAAAAACACACTTGTATCAGTTGCAATTAAAGTTATTCATTTTTGTTTATTTCAATTACGATTATTTTACCAATCATGTCTCAAATTATTTACATACTTACCTACTTATCCACAAAATTTTAATATTTATTTATTGATTATTTTGTGATCTAATGGTTGTGTCCAATAAAAATATTTTACTAATCCATAAGTATTTCTATAAATAAACAATCATGGCTAGCTTTAGTGAAATAATTATGCAAACAAACACATTTTATTTCACTAAGTTAATTCATTGTATCCACGATATTCAAGTTTTTATAGATGAGCCGGAGTTTACGCCCTCAACTGTAAAGAAAATACACTTTTTACAAAAAAATACTGTGCTTATTTTGCCTATAACTGCTATAATTAGGTAAGAACAAACTAAAACTGATAATTAGGTGATGCTCAAACCACTGCGGTGTCTTTGTTCCAAATAAAAAACTCACCGATCGTTTAGGTTAGATAGATAGATAGAAAATTCTTTATTGCACAGCTTAAAAGTAGTGTATACAGGCGAACTTAATGCTAAAATAGCATTCGCTACTAGGCTGTTATGACTCTAGGTTAGGCTGTGGGTTAGGGCAAAAAACGTCTCATCATTAAGGTCATCGTAAAAACTCCAGAAAAACTTGGCTGACGTTGAGAACTGCCCTTTATAAACATTCATCTACAGTGATATCATTCCTAACATTTGACTTTTGAACTTGTTTTAAAATTAAATACACTCATTGGATATTTTTTTATGTTTCGAATGTCGCAATAAAAAGTAAAAATGTTTTTTTTAACCTTGAATCTGGGTGTTTTTATACTATATATGCATATATATTATACTTATATCTGAAGTGGAATAGAACCCGAACGAAGTTGTAGTTATTTTTACCTGTCTTTACGTTCTAACGGCTTTAGTTATTGCTCTGAAAATGAACTCTACTTTTGACCGGCGATCCGTCACAAATGGTCAGAATTTTTGATCAAAAAGTCGTTCTTCTACATTTCTGTCATGTTTGAGTAAAATTACCATAGCATGAGGACAAAGTCTCTAAGTTTATCGTCAAGTTTGACTGGCCCAAAAGAACTAAACCATATTTTGAACTAGTCATTAGCAATCTTTGCAAGAACCATCGGTATCGGTTAAGTGACCGACCCGTTCACAATAACAGATTTCTGCTCAAGAATGAGTAAGCACTACAAAAATAATAATCAAAACTACTGATTTATTTTTTGGTAGACGCTAATAAACTTTTTTCTTAAACACTACGCAAATTCTTTCGTCAATAGATCATCCTCATTTAAGACTTTCGAGGTCTATCTCGTGTTAATACAAGTTTTATAGGACTTTTATTATTTGAATCTTTAAAGATTCAAACTATTTGCTGACTATTTATTGTGGTTAGTGTTCGAAGTAGGTATAAAGTAAGTATACCTCCTCACAGTATCTTTGTGGTACACTGCACGACCACACTTATTGTTTTCCTGATAGAGTCAAGTTACGCACGGTATTTCAACCAAACTAGAAACTTTTACTGCTAAATAAATCTTCCAAAGGAAATGAAAGACCTTTGCTTGATAGTGGGATAGTAAGTGGTTAAAAAGTATGAAACATACTGCACTTGCAGGCTTGTACTTATTTGTGTCTGTGCTGCGTGAATTAATAAAATCAATTACCTATACGTAAACGAATGTAAAATATAATCCATTGCAATTTCTAAAACCATCCCAGCTGTGCTATCTATAGTGTCCACTGTCCATTAATTTTGCGATGTTTAAAGGTGGGGACACACATTGCAGTATTGACTCACACGGTATGAAATGCATCGTCTGCTTGTCGGAAATGACAGGCGGCACGTGTTCTAATCATTGCAACTCCGTCGTCGTATCAAACTTCCAACTAACACAACTGCAATGCGACCGTTGTGGCGGGCAGTCAAACCGTTTTGCAATGCAAACTAAGCTTTACTACACTGATTTTAGAATTCATATCGAGCGGATAATCACCCAACAATATTCATCGCAACTTTTAGCGCACGTTTCAAGCACGCGCTTCAAAATAATTGATATTCGTAAGACGCGCTTATTTTCACTATCGTTCAATACTGATACTTTCTATAGTAAACATAACCATATCGGATAGAATACAATTTAATTACGTACGACATATTATGAATGTTTAGAATGATGTCATTGTTATTATTGAATATTATGTTCCTTGTTATAACACAGTTCAGCAGATGTAGTACCTAGTAGGTTAGGTAAACAATAAGAACATGAAGCCTACTTACATGAATGAAAAACATATTCCAAATATTAGAAAGAGTATTAGTTATTTACTTATTGGTGATACATGTAGAAACATAGCCAACTGCAAAACTTACACATAATCTACATGTTTAAGCCTCTAGAGTATTAGACCACCTCCTATGTTCTTCACTCCATTTGCATCAAAATAAACCAAACTAAAACTACCGTGAATCGTCTATTTGCACAGTGATTAGAGCGTCAAATCGTATTGTCGTGTCAATGTCACTAGCACAGATGACAGTGCGCTTGCGCATAGTGACGCCCACTCATTGGCCTTGTCAAATAAACTAGAGCACTTATACACGCACCAAATTGTTTGATCTTTGATTAACTGTACTTTATAAGGACAAGGTTTAATTGGCTGATTGGTGTAGACATTTTCCTGTCTATATTTCTGTAGTAGCAATTACCTACATACATAAAATACCTAACCAACGTACAACTTAATATGTAATTAAAATAATAACTTGCACAAATGAAATAAATATATGCCATTATAATTAACGCTTGATTAATAATGTTTTTTACAAAGTTATGAAAACTTGTACCGCCATACCAAGGGTTGAATAGTATAAATAAATGGTTTTTGTTTTCATTTCAGAGTCTTCTCAAGCTTGTGATGAAAAATGCTTAAACAGGAAATCATATTTATGGTAAGTTTCACTTAGATCTAAACAATGCCTACTGTATTTCTTATGGCCATGATATCTACATAGAAAGCAAGTCACTGACACCGATAGCCTGGTACTTGCTCAAGATTCTGCATGTACGCGACCAAAGCTCGTTCGTTTAAAGTGGATAAATCAATCGTTTCCATTGACATGTTAACAAACTATGTAAAGCGATTTTTGCTATCAACTTTTTCAATTTGCTAACCCATTAATGTGCATTGAACCATACAACAGCAAATATTTTACTGCATCGACTTCCTATTTGCAGATTCTGATGCGTGATGTAATGCGGTAGACATGAATTTTACTTTTTTTTGTTTAGTCATCAGTCAGTGGTTTACGTGCTTAGTTTATGCGGTAAGATTCGCTCAATTATGTCGATAAGAAGCTGGTATAAACACCCACTGCCTCACTGACTTACTTAAATGCTAAGTGCCGGTACCGGTTACAAGACTTGAGATTAGTTTTAAATATTGTATTGCGGTGGTTTATACTTCATTCAATTTTCCAGATTTACAACAAAGATGTCGTTTGTATTATGGATCAGGTAAATTGAAATGTCATTGTTTTACGTATTTTTTCACGATATGTATTTTTGTAAGCCTTGACGAGCCACAATCCAATACCTTCTTAAAATCGGAGGACTAAATTGACGACATAATGACGTTTATTTTCACCTGGAAAGTGACTTAATTAAACGAATTTTATTTTATTTAAACCAAATATTGAATAAAAATTAAGTAGTGCCATATTTCAGGACCAAGCCCCTGTATGTAAATCGGTTGCAAGGTTAAATCGCCGAAACGCTATTGGCATAAACAACTTACCGTCACACGATCCGTATATTCCGAGGGCAAATTCTATACTCTACAACTGCTCTAACCTAGAATGCAATGTGTTGAATCTTGAATCAGTTTCCCAAGTGGCATATCCATCGTCATCACTAAAATCATGTTTTCAACTAAGTGGCGAGTACGAATGCGAGACAATAAGATACAACAATTTCAAAACCGTGGATAAATTGCTGTTTCTTTCGAACCACATACCAAAGAAAACGTTTTACATGGTCGATTGCTTAGTTTACTCAGACGGTGGGCGTGTGTGCCACAAGAAGGACGGCGCTGAATCACACGCCAAATTGGTCGATACTGGGACAATAGCAAGGCCGAAGGAACCAAGTATTCTGTCTCAGGATGAATTTATATGCGAGGAGGGCAAAAACAAAGAAGTAAATTGCGATCTCGATCTATTTGTTCCATTCGAAGACGGTCTCAGGCTTAAAGAAGATGTGAAGACAGCTGATGACGTTCTATTAAAAACTGGGTCTTACGTAGTTGTATTAAAACGAAACTGTATAGAGTCGTGGTGTGGGTTCAGTGGTAGAATAATGCCAACGCGAAGATTCGATACCAGATACGAGGTTCCTGGAGGGAAAGTGTTCAGATGCTACTATGGAAATAAACAACAAATCTGCAAAGAATTATATAGTAATGCAGAAAGAACAGTTTATAACGAAAGAGGTTTTATTAAAACGATGTGATAAAATACTTATAGAGGACAAGGGTTGTTGTTTTTTTGTGACCTTATGTAACTAATTGTAAAATTGAGGCACTATTTTATTATTTAGCGACGTAAAAGCGACTTAAGAAAAACAGTGCGTGGAGTCCCTACGCGCGGAAGATGTTATACTTTGAGTGCCACGCATTCACTCTCGCTCTGTGTTTAATGTGAAATTAATTCAGTATTTATTAGGGTTGAGGTAAACGGGCAACAAATACATTATGTCGATGAGTATATTTACCTGGGCCAGTTAGCGAGCTTCGAAAACAGGCAGGCCAAGGAAATCGATCGCCGCATCGAGAGCGCCTGGAAGAGCTACTGGTCCATGAAGGAGCACATGAAGGGTAACCTCCCTCTTACACTTAAACGCAAACTCATCGACATGTGTATATTGGCCGTCCTAACCTACGGTGCACAGACATGGTCTCTAACAGAGTTACAGAAGTCCAAACTCAAGATTTGTCAGAGAGCCATGGAGCGCAGCATCCTCGGTCTGAAGCGGATAGACCGAGTGCGTAACACCGTGTTGCGTTCCATGACGGGAATAACCGATGTTGGAAACAAGAGCGCTAGGCTCAAATGGGACTGGGCGGGACACGTCAGCCGGATGCCTCCCGATAGGTGGGCGAACATCTCCACACCTTGGGTCCCTGACGGTGTGCGATATCGGGGTCGGCCAAGGAAGCGTTGGCGCGACGAACTAGACGCCTTCGAAAGAGGATGGTGGGAGGAAGCTCGAGACAGAGAACATTGGAAGTCTTTGGGGGAGGCCTTTGCCCAGCAGTGGGACGACATAGGTTAATTAAAAAAAAAATTATGTTCTAATATGTTCTAAAAAGTTAAAAAACTCAAAAAATGTATAATGTCGCTTTGGATTTGAACTTGCTCCCGTTGTCAGTGCCAATATGCAGTACTAAGTTTTCACTTCAAAATAAAAAGTAAAAAGTTGCAAAAAGTCTATAATGTCGGTTTGGATTTGAACTTGCTCTCGTTGTCGGTTTGACCGCAGTCCAACGTATCACTGTTCGGCCAACTAGCTCTGCTGCTGATGGTTGAAATTACGGCTGTCTTTTTTTCTTTTGTTTAACGCTGTCAGTTGGAAGTCGTATAACTTCAAAAAATGCTGAACACTGCCCTCTATTATTTGATTGTAGCGTATTAGTATCTGTCTCTCTCTTTTCCCTGGAATAGAAAGAAACAGAGACTATGTCCTCCCGTATAACGCAACCTTGTTGGAAGTTGCATTAAAATTATAACTTCAAAAATGTCTTGGTAACATATTTTTAAAACCAAAGGGACGTCTTAGAGTAAAAATAGAATATCTTTATTTACGACACTGGTAGGTATTACAGTAACATAAATAAAACGAATTATATTAACTAAACTTAAAACGTATAGTGGAATAACGTAGTAGAATAACGTATAATATATAGTGGAAACCTACATGTCATATAAGCGGATGTCAGCGTAATATTTGTACGAAGGAACAATTGAATTAATCAGTTTTATTGTTTTCAATTATAATTCATGCTGATGTAAATTCCAATATTATTGGTAGGTTATACACACAAATAAGGAACAATGTAGAGTTCTTGCATGACACACAACGATATACCTACTTACCTACCCACTAACAGAGGACAAATACGTTTGTTCTTGTTTATTTGACTGTTATAATATTGTAACCACATAAAGGTAATGATGTTTACGGTAAAGCAGATAAACTGTATCATTGAGTTCCACATAAACAACCCACACTGAAAGTCTTATATCATTTGCATATTTTGTACGCAGCCTTACTACGTGACCAATTTATTTGGTTTTATTCATATTGTTTGCTGAGAACTTCGGCGAAAGAAATTTCTTTGGTGGTAGTCGTACTAAGCTTGCTAGCATTATTTAAATACTTAAAATTGAACTCACACACAAAGTTTCACTTTCACCTCGAATGTGTTCCCTGGTTATTGTGCCTTTGATAACATTATGAATACTATCATTGTCATCGATGTAATATTACATTATGAAGGTGGCATAATAACAAGCATGAAAGTAAAAGGGATTTGAGTACGTACGTGTTCCGTTGAACCTTTTTTTGATTGGCTTCGCATAATATTTATATTTTCTTGGCACATGCGTGAGTGAAAGTCCTTCGATGAACGCTATAAAATACAGGACGACCGAATCGTAATGAAACATGATTGCATTGTGATTACGTACATGTTATGTAACTCAGTCATAAGGGCAAACCCTGAAGATCTAGTACACTAAATACAACATAAAAACCGTATGATTTCAATATGGTTTTTCGTACTTTAATAAAAAAAACTGTAAGTAATGTTTTTAGATTTTTGATTTATTTTCATAACTTTTAAAGAATATTCAACTTGCAAGCCTTAGATAATAGCAATACCCAAACCAAGCAAGGTTTGGGTATTGCTATTATCTATACTATCTATTATGCTATGTCCCATTTATTTATATTCTTCGTTAAGCCTACTTTAAATTAGTATATTTTTTTTAAATTATATTTTTACGACATGTTGCAACAATGTTTAAACAGGGTGCAATAGAAAATGAAATACTATAGGCAGCTATATATTTATTTGTAAGTTGACGCACGCCATGTATGATAAACTTATCGTATAATGAGATCTTCGACTAAAAAGGCGTGTTGTGTTTGATGCAATACACTAAGGAAACAGAATTTTATAAATTTATTTGGTTTATAAGTTAAGTCACTGAATAATAAGTAAGTGAACTGGCGATATTTTTTACTGACCAATATTACTCGATGTTGAGACCTAAGTATTTGATCCAATTTAAAGAACGCGATCTTTTGTAACTTAAAAACCACCTACTTATTTCAAAACTATAAGGTGGAAATTCACACTGATATGAATGAAGAAAATATAATATACTGAATTAATAAAAAAATCATAGAAAAGACATCAACGCGCTACTTTTAATCAAGTCTTTTTTATTTACCTCTATTTATTTCTAAATGAATTAGCTAGGTATTTGAGTTTTAAATAAATATGTAATCTCCGTAGTTGAGTACTCTTAAGTACTTATGTACTGTAACAATAAATTATAGAAATTTATAAAACCTCTAGTCTCACCAATTTTTCGGAAAACATCTCTATTTGATGTCTACATATTTCTGTAGTTCAACTAGCTATATCTTTTTATGTAGGTATAGACAAACAATATAAAAAAAGACACCGTCAAGATGATTAATGCATAAAAATATAGGTGAGTGGACAATATGGTAGTTACAGCGAGCTGAGACAAAGAGATGTGGAGCAAGTTCCGAGCAACTGGCCGACACTTGCATAACGCAAACGCACCGACCACCCACGATTCTCTATAGACGATTTTGATGTGTATTCGTATTAATTATTCTGAAAAACCATGTTTCTTTTTACCACTTTTTCTAGCGGTTTGCTTAAGCATACACGAAACGCACAAACATTGGAAAAAGCACAACTCTTTAATCCACCCTTTAGCCAACTTCTTGGTTTTGCTTAATCATGAAAGGTGATGTCACTGAACGGTGCTATATCCATATTGGACCAACTCATATCCCCACTATTTGCATGGGTTTTATAGTGCCAACCCTAATTCGGCATAGAATTATGATAATTATAAAGTCATAAGGTACAGCGACCTCACCAATCCGCCGACTCTCACGCTGACCATTAGGATACACCCACTAACTTTAACATAAAACATCTCAGGGTATTGCTTCGACCCAGTTGCAAAACCACGATTTACAATCGAGAGAGTTTTCAAGGCTGGTTCTAATCAGAGTTCGATCTCGACCATTGAGCTCACCATGCTCTGTATCTACTTGCTAAGCATAGGCACGTCTGTATATGAATGCTTGAAGTAAATACCAAAGATAGAATCGTTATTAAAAATATACTACATATTTTCCGTATGAAAATAGCTAAGTACACCTTATAGGTAACTTATGTTTGTACCTACCGAGTGTGTAGAATGTTTTTACTCATGAACTCTCCTGAAATCTGATTGTCTAAAATCTGAAATGATAAGGACGACCATAATTATAGAACTGTCAAATTAGGTTAGTTTAAAAAATGCAACAAGAGAATCACTACCAGTGTACCTTATGTCGCAGTGCGTAACTGCTTTAAGATAGGTTGATAATAAATAATCAATCAGTCATTGTATGAATCGGTAAACAATCAATGATGTCATGCTATAAAACTTCGGACATTCTAATGTTGTTTGAATGCAAAAAAAATACTAAGTAGGATGTTGTTAATTGATTTACGATTAAATTAAACTAAGTACACCTTTTTGCACCTTCTCATTATGCAAGCAAGATTTGATTACATGTGTGGGAGTTTCCTTGCGTGAAACCAAATTATTGATTAAATTAGTCATTTTGTTGATTTCCTAAAAACCGAAGGTGATTATACAGTGGTTGTACATAATAACCTGTTTTTATAATTGTGAGCTAGTAAAGTGTTAGTGACTAAGAAAATTACTAGTTGTTACCGATGAACAAAGGCATCGGACCCACTTCCTGGACACTAGGCTAAAATCTAATAAAGATAAGTACAGAGTAGGTACATCAGTTTTAATCTTAGATAAATACATATATATGCCATAGAAGGTATACAAACCTCATCTACCTTCCTAGGCTTACAGTCGTATAATAAATTTTTATCTTTTATAAACCATAGAATTTGACAAACAATTATGTTAACCTACTTTTAAAATCTTTACCAATCCCTCCGTAGGTAGAATGCTTGCTATAAGGCAGCATTACGTCAACTTTTACTATATTAATGTTATAATTGAGTATAATTTAATCCATAGCGTTGCAGAAACGATGTTATGTAAGCCAACGTTTAAATATAACTAATTGGACTTTAGTAAAGTTTTGTCATTCAGCATTTTTGATGTTTATATCGAATACCGGTGATCTAGTGGTACCAAACCTGTTTTGATCGATCGTGGGTTCGAACTAGGTCTTCCAGCAGTGGATTCTGTAATATTTTTTATAACACATTTGCTCGTAAAGGGTCTCTTATTTCACCAATTTCAGTATCGTGATGTATGTCATTACGCACTCGTGCGTTATGGTAATGTAAAACGTACGGTTTATCAAGATGCTCCCACTAAAACGAACGGGGGGGGGGCAAGGGGGCGTGCGCCGCGCTCTACGATAAAAAATAAGCATTTAATTCTTTTACAAATTGTTCCAATTTTTCTAACTGCTTCAACAAGCGAATAAAGATTTATTCTTTGAAGAAAGTCCGAGTTTTATTTATTTCCTCGCAAATGTGTTATAAAACGTCGTATGACATACGTGCGCTTTGAAAATTACAGCCTCTGCTTTCTTGTAGCCCTCGCCTACGGCTCGGGCTGGCAATATCGGCTCGGCTGTAATTTTCAACTTACCGCACTCATATTATAATGTACTATTTCAAGCGGCTAAGGAAAATATGCAAGAAATTTAACTAAAGGGTAGCACTAACGGACATTTATAAATGAGATCGCAAGCGTTTGGGACCGCAAGAAAAAGGACCGTAGTCCCTTTTGCCTTACCCATGAGAATTGTATGTACAATAATTATACTAAATATGTATGACGTGACATCTTTTTCCAGTTGTAGTGTGGTCGTAATCTGAATGTTTCTGAGTGCACTCAGACATTCATGAATGTTTGTAATTTTCAGCTAAGTATATACGGTCTTTGGATAGTTAAACTGATTCAGATCACAAGTAGGTAGTTATAAGTATAACTTAGGTACTTTACCATACACATGTTACGTGAATTTTCATTTCCGCCAACGTATTTTACTAAGTTACGCCTGTCAGCGTGAATTTATTCACGGTATGAAATTAGTGAAACTCGACAAGACAAGTAAATTTTCTCAGGGCCACGGTTTTTTTTCTTTCTTCATTGTTAACCTTATCTTCAAGTTAATCAGTTGGAATACCAAGCAAAGCTGTGGTTGCTCTAATAAGTTGTGAGTATTTGTATCTACGTTTTTACAGTATAACAAGGCATGAGAAGACAATTTTAGATCACTATTGTTAGATAACCAATGCGTAGACATAATATGTAGATACGATGCTTTGCCATGCATCGTCATTCTTAAACCAAGGTTTTGTAAGGGATTGCTTTTTAGACCACAACCCATTGCAAGTCTCATCGAAGTATGATGATGTTGTGGTTTGATAGCCAAGAAATGCAACTAGTGATGCATTTCTTGGGATTTTTTTTTATTCGGTATCTCGTCCCATTTTTTGTGATTTAGGATGTGATGCACTAGTTAGAAATGATGTAGTGTACTAATTAGAAGTAAGTTTTTACGATTTCCTATCCTTTTAAGTCATCTACCTATAAAATATAAATTAAGGTTATGAGTATATACATAAGAGTATGTGACAGTTTAAAAGCTTCGCTACGAAGTTACTGACTCATTTGTTTCATAGTGACCTACAGTTTAAACTGGTTCTTGTACAACCCGGTCAAAATGTCTGTGCACCTCGCCCGAATGTGCTACCGTCGACGCTAGGTGCTCATTTTGACTGGGTTGTACATAGGTACTAGGAACCTTTTGTAATAACTATGGTTTGACTCTCACTTGCATTGCTCAAGCGAATGCTGTTTCAGTTCACTTTCGCTGTGCATTTAAATGCGACCATGTCAAAACCATTATTATCGGTTCTCTTCATCGATACAAACACTTGGTGGTTCCAACTGCCACAATGTAGTTAATGAATGGAACATGCATCACGTAAGCTCTTATGCAGGTTCTACGTCTAATGTATTATTCTAAAGTAAATTGGTTGCAATTATACGGAAATTTAAAGGCATTTGTAAGGTGTTTTTCATGACTTACTTCATTCACATAACAGCACATAGGTCATAGTGACTAGAGAAAGGATATTACATAAATTATTTACGTAAGTTAATGTCAAAAGTCACGGTTAACGCTTATTGATATCTGCCTACCTATCTACATAAAGTCCTTTTACATAAGAATCTTAGATATTTTTTACACTGAGCTAGCCGATAAGCTAAATAAACCTCCTTCATGTTATACGTCTCTCAACCTTACCTTTTACGATGTCGTCAAATAATCGCGCATAAATACCTAAATAATTTTGTTAGACTTCTATTTTGAAAATGTACTAATAAGTGCTGTTGAAAACCCCATATATTATATTGTTTCAAAAATCATCACTCTTTGAGATTAAAATAATATTCCATTTACTAAACTACTGTTTTAAAATGCATATTTTTACCAAGTAACGGTAATATAATACAGTGAATAATAATTTCCGTAAATAAAATTCAATGTCACTAGATGCACATCGTTATGTAACGTTTATCATAACATTGTTTCAAATACATTATTGCGGTTCAAATTATATTCATAGGCTTTTCACTTTACAAATTTTTGTAACTGCCTGTAAGCACAGATCATATAATACTTCCTAACAAACTTATAATTATTAGTACCATTTATGAAATTTATTCACGAAGAAAATTAAAACTAATTTATTTAATTAGTTTTAATTTTCTTCTTTACAGTATTTACAACACTCACAATACTTATAAAATACACATGAAACAGTTAAGCCATCTACAAACCGTTGCAAACGATTTATAGATAGCTCAACTGATAATACTTTAACCTCTTTAAAAATATATAACTTATTTCTATAAGGTTAACACTGTAACAGCTTAGGATGCTCATCATCATCAACTTGCATTAGTCTTCTGCTAGACGTAAACGTCTCACCTACAGCACGTTACTCTTCTTATCCAGTATTTGCCTACATTTTGTTGAGCGTCGTCCCTCGTCTCACCTTCTTCTGAACTGCTTCCATAAACCCTTCAAATCATTTCAGTATCAGTCACAAAACTATCAACTAATAAAAGACTCTTTTAAGTCTGTTACTTCACATTATCTCTGCGAGGACTTATCGATGTTATAACACTATTATCTTGAGGGTCACTGACTTTGTCAGTAGAACAGTAGTAGCAACTAAAATATTCTACGAAATACGTACTTATTCTGCATTTGACACTGCAATTTGGCACTCATATTATCTTGTCATCGTTTAGATCAAAGTGGCCGTCACGTATCGGTCTAGGTCACAAAGGCTGCAGAGCAGACGCTGAAGCGAGTTTGTTTTAGAATAAACAATAATATCATTACGTGACGTACACAAAACTTTAGTGACGTCAAATTGCATTGTATTGGATATCTAAGCTCTTCGTTTCATTAAGTTAAGCTAAAGTATACAACACTAGCTTCCGCTCGTGACTTCGTTCGCATCCCGTTGGATCCCGTTGATTTTTCGGGATAAAAAGTATCCTATGTGTTAATCCATGGACAATATATATTCCAAGTTTCATCCAAATCGGATCAGTAGTTTTTACGTGAAAGAGTAACAAAAATCCATCCATACTTACAAACTTTCGCGTTTATAATATTAGTAGGATCTTTTTAGACAATTCAAAGCTTAGATAAGAATCCAAGGTCACCTACATGATAGAGTATGGTAGAGTAACATTTCAATGTAAATAAAGTAGCGTGCAGTTTATTTCAGTGTCATCGAACTTTTTCGTGCAACGCATTTTCATTATGCCCAAAATCCCTACTTTAAGCTTCTATAAGTTAAAAAGTAATAACAGTCTCTTGATTTTTCCTGCCTTTCACACATTATGTGTGTTTTCTAATTAAGGTCCCAGACTAGGAAAAAGAGTAATAAGTTATTTCACTGCCAGGAACCGGTTTACTTTAGCTACATAATATGCCAGTGAAATCCTGGCTAACCTTTTGAACGATGTTCAGCAGGTTTATTTAAAATACTTATCTGCTACACCAAATTGAAAAAAAATTGCGTGTTTCTGTTAGTAGGTGAGGTATGCCTACCAAGTCAAGGCCGCGCATCGCGAGTCGCATGGCATAATATTTACCTATTGCATGTGACACTGTTGGGATGATTGGTCACCACCACCACGCAAACCTACTCATTCATGCGTACCTAATCTACCGTGTTACACGGTTTAGGTTATAAAAAAACACCTAAGCAACTATTTATTAATACCTAATGAACCGACATTGAAAAAGTCAGTGTATAGAGAAGCTTGTTTGACTTGTATATTTATACGCTTCGTAAAAAACATTGGAAGAAATTATTCTTAATGGTGTCAAAGTGGGTTGGGGCTTAGATTGATATTGTTGTATGCAAAAAATGTAAAACGTGCTATGAATTTTATTCACCCTTCAGTCAATTAAGTCATCAATAGATAACAAAGAACACCGCGATGATAAACGAACGAACCACATTTGCCTTGGATTTACTATGAACGCATACGCCTTACCAAGGATCACATACAACTTACACTTGATACAGCTTTTGTCTGTTCATATGGCACATCATCTTGTAAATCTTGTTAAAAACTTTGCAAACAGATAAAAAATTACTGATTTGCACATCCATAAACAGTGTCACCGAGTGTCACCATAAACTTGATTAAAATTTGACACAAAGGAAAGTTCTACTTGCTAGGATGTGCAGAGTTCAACTATTAAGTAAGACTAACAAACAATGACAAACTGACAAACAAACATATCTAACAGCTGACTATTATTTAAGTAGGTATATTCGTATAGTGCTTAACCGTCAGGGCGCTTTTAGGTTACTGGGCTTACTTTCATAGTTACTTATTAGAGATTATTTGTTGAATACGCCATACTGGCAGCCAATAAGTATAGCCAGCTAATTCAATACAAGGTCTGCACCAAAAGTACCCACGTTCAACAACGTGACGCCTGCAATTTGTTTGCGCCCACAAATCAAGTGATCACAAAACACACGGCAACCTTAGGTTCTTATTCTAAGGTTGCCGGGTGAAGTGTGAATCAATTTTGTAAGGTACCTTATGGCAACAATAATTACGATTTATGATTTAATTCCCTAAGTAAATTGATGCATCATGATCTGATAATTATTACGAAGGTTTTGTCCATTTACACGCAACATGTATTATATCATAACTTTTAGTTAAGCCACAGATTATATAATACTATGTTAAGCCCAATAAATAAACTGTTCATGTTTTTAAAACCAATAAATAAATTACTTTTGCGCATATATAATCAAAAAGGACTTGAGCTAATACGCACAATTAGCAGAAAAACAAGCGTCTAGCGACCAAAGGTCGAATTATTCCATTTTTCATTTGACAAATTCAATGATTTTGAAGTCAAAATGCTTCTCGTATTTTTTATTCAAAGTTTTATGACAGCTAGTCGATGTCTTTGAGACCACTGCCGCACAACTGCAAGTTGCAGCCTTTATAAATATTTTGATTATTTTATATACTTTAAAAACATAGTAAATAACCAAAATTCTGACCTGAATCTAATGTCGTGTATATAATACTATGACTAGCATTATAGTTTATGAAAATGATTTACCACGTAACTTGCTATTGTACTACAAGGTAAAGTCATCACAGATAAGTAGGGCAGAACCATTTAACAAAATGTCCAATATGCCACCCACAGTCACCATGTGTTTATTGCAGGCATGTGTGTTTCTAGTTATTTTGTGCTCTGAGCTATAGATAAATAATGTAAAATTATTATATTTACGCTGGTGTTTCCCATATGCAAAAGTTTAGTAGTTGTAGGCGACACACGCCCTAGTATTTAAATTTATATTTTTCCTACATTTTTGTCTTTTTACAGTTGTACTTATACTTGTAACGCCATCTGTTAAAAGCATTGGAGTACTAAAAAATAAATAAAAAGTTGAACTTGCGGGTGGATACGGTTTCAGGTTGACTAGTTTTTCGCTAACCTACGAGAAAGTCACACCGCTGCTCCGTAGCCCTTTAAAATAAATTTTGAAAATAGCACCCTTAACTACTCCGTATTTCACCCCCCAACTTCTTCTAGTGTTCAAATAAATGACGCATTTTAATTCGATCCCCTACAGTAGTAGTTGAGCTCTTTCTTGTAAAGTCAATCAATTCGTCAAGTCACATGTCATTTGTATTGAAGCCCAAATAGTGAGTTTACTCTTCAATAGTCCGGTCAATTTAGACCAAAAAATGTGAGTGAAGGTGCATAAAATCCTAACAAGCTGAAAATCAATAAAATTGTTCAAAACATAAGGTACATAAAATCCCAACAAGCTGAAAATCAGTAAATTGTTCAAGACATAATTATTAACAAAATTTGTAAGTTTGTTATCTCAGAAACATTGGCTCGAAAAAAAAAGTATTGATACATTTTTTATAGATAAATTTATGGTCTACAATTTTTATCTGCGGTATTTTTATGATAAAACTGACTGTTTTGCTGAAAATCGCGAAAAACTCTTTTTTTCACCTTTGACCTTGTGTAAAATTTTTACCATACACGGGAATGATGGGGAACTTACAAATTTTATTTATAATTATGTTTTGAACAATTTACTGATTTTCAGCTTGTTGGGATTTTATGTACCTTCGAATGTCTTTATTGACCGGACTACTACAAACTTGATGAAACGAATATATCACACAACACTTATATTTAACTGACAACTTTGGGAAAATTATCGCTGCCCCTTTCACATAAACTGAAAAGACAAAGACAGTAATAATGCTTCACCAAATTAGTTTAGAAAAATGTAATAACGGTTTAAGGCCGTATCATGTCATGATATGGACTTTAATGATATTTACTACAGCATTTTTATTTTACTAAGATAATTGCGTTACGGATGCTGTAATGTTCGTAATGTAATATAATGTAATTGATATGTACTTACTTTTTATTCAATCCATGATTATTTTAATCACTTCCAAGAGTGATAGCGTGCATACTCAATCGAGTTTACAGGTTCACAGATTCTTATCAACATTGTACTTGTAGAATGTAAGTTACATAGAATCTACTTTGTATACAGTCTTATACTATTCAACGAGTTCTTGTCTATGCAACAATCTATGTTTGAAAAAAAAATTGTTGTCTGAGGTTATGTAAACTTTGACATCTTTTGTTTTAGTTTAAACAAGCGATAATAACATGACGTAAGTATTTTTTTTTTCTTCATAAAATATAACAACTCAGCTAGTGATACTATTGGTGCAATCAGTGTTTTCTTCAATGTTACTGCAGAAACTACTATTGAATCACAGCTTGCATGTGTGAAATTATCTGAAGGATTTTACTCTAATAGGGATTACGTCAAAATGTAATCGAAAACTTGTTCCACCCACGATATTACGCCTGAGACATGACGTCATCTTAATTAGAGTAAAATCTTGCCGAAATGATCATAAGGCCCTTGTCTCTCTGTTTTGTATATACCTGTGTAAATTTTTCGGACGAACCTAAAATGAAATTTATTTGTTATAAAAACTTGATACGCCTTTCAATTAACTCAATTAGGTAATGCTTATACCATTTTAAATATTGTTACCTTACTGACGTGCGACTTTACGACGAGGTCGTGTCCTCTGAGCCATCTTTCTCACTGTGGATGAATGCACTCTTTTTGACTTTATCATCATTGGACTTAATACTATTGATAGTTCTAATTATCTGTCATTTGTTACTATAGCATGGCTGAACCATTAAATTACACCATCAGCTATTCGATTTATCACAAACATTTATAGTAGGTTCTATTGTAAAATATTACCAATGACGTAGGTGTCGTATGGTAGCTACCTAAATGGTGGAATGGCTCATAAACAGCAATGACTCTAGCTGGATGACTCTAGACGAGAAAAACGTAGTTCTGTTGATTATGCAATCACAAAATTGACTAGAACAACAATATTCTTAAATGTATTAAAGAACAACTGAAAGTAAAGCGGTGCTCGGACTACTGATATCTGTAACACCGTAGTACTGAGACGACCAGTCGGACTAAATAGCCCATAAAAAACCATATTTTCATGATTGGGTCTTGTCAGGTCACGTTGGTTTACGTAAGTACAGTTTTAGAAGCTGTAAAGCAAGCTCGTATGAGGTAGTGTCCAACTCTGGTGACGGAGTTTTAAGGCCGCCTTAAGGCCTCCGTCGTGGCTTAACGACTGCTAGAGCCAGGACTGACAGTTTCACGTGCCCTCCGAAGGACGGAAGCGCTCAGATGTAAATGCCACTAACGGTCACCCATCCAAATAGTGACCGCACAGAACGTTGCTTAACTTAGATAATCAGTGAAGATTGGCTAATCAAGCTACGCCACGATCGAAGCTGTGCTATCTCCAGACGCGGTGAATGCGGTCAGCTCCTTCCTCAGAACCCAAACCCTATTCGGTAACTCAACACGGAAATAATTCGAGTAATTTACTTCTCAACTACGTACGCTACCCAATTACAGAAATACGCGAGGATGTCGGGAAAAGAAATTAAACATACATACCTAATGTGTTTACTAGCACGAGTTTACTATTTTTTTTTTATATTTACAAGCTTTACAGCTTTTTCTTGTGAAACTTATAAGTCTATAAACTACTATCGCACTAAGGGTTCGCTTCGCTTCCGAAGATTCCAACGACCAAATTAATCTGTTTTTTAAATGAAACCTTAAGGGTATATTCAATTTGATGTAAACGGTGTAAACTGCTAACACTGATATTCTCAAAAATTACACTATTATAGTGCAATACCATAAAACGAAATTATATTGAAAACATCGTCAAGGACATAAAGGTGACTCATAAGTTTAAAAAACAATTGGATTTCAATATGGACATTTCTATTGGTATCACTGCACAAACAGGATGCCCAGAAGCAATACAATAGAAAGCGCTTTATCTTCGACATGCCAAAGTGTCTCAGTTTATAAGTAGGTACTATACTTAGCATTGCATTGCAACATTGATTGTATAACCACAATGCAATACATGCTAATGCGACTTCCGAACGGACATGTCAATTTAGTTAGCGACCGATGACGCGCCGCTTACTGACCTCAAATACATATAATTGTCCTCTTTCGTGTAAATTGATTTTTCATTTTTCACACACGCACATTGGTACACGAAAGATCAAGCTGACGATGTCATTATACACCGTTAAAAAACAGAAAGAATGATCTTGCAACATGCCTGAGGTGTTTATGAGTAAAAATCTTAGTTCTAATGATGGATCTAAGAATAAAATAGTAATATACTTTCTGCTCTGGCATTTTCCATCTCAATAGTCAAGTAAAAGTTACCTAGGTTCTTCATCCTGTTTATCTATTTGACTCTATGTGACTTGACAGTGTTTAAGTAATGGATCCGGATCACATTAATCTACTTTTTTTTGTGAAAAATTACGAAATCCTAAAATAAATTGCGCTTGCAAGGTTCGATACAAGTTTTCAAGTGATCATTGAAAGGCTTGGTACTTGCATGTTACATAAAGAGGTGCGGAAGCAGGTGTTAGCAAATGGGGGCAAAACTGAACGTTCACACAAAAACTTGCTTTGAGATTGAGGTAAGGAAACTTTAATTTAAGACAAGGTTGATAGAACGGTGCTGCCTATTACCAGGATTTATTTGTATATTAAGTTTAAATAAGTTAAAGAGTTTTTTTTCTAATACGAGTAATTTTCCTATTATCTCACGTAAATTAAAATGAATTATTCAATTGTTTAGCTGTGTGTGCATATTTTATATATTTTACCCGGATTTATAAATGCAAAATAAAATAATGACTACGAATGAGTCATCTTTTTTTATACGCGTTTTAAACGAACAAAATCACGAAATTTATTTGTGAAACTGTAACTTATAAAATAAGCAATGTGTCTTTTAAACTACACAAGTTTGAAAAAATAATAAACTGATACAGTAGTATCAGCTTATATAACAAATATATTTATTTAAGTTTATTGAGTACAGTAGATCAATATATCCATTATTGCAATAGTATATTATGCAACTAGTAAATAAAAGACGGATTTAAAGCGAGAGCCATAAATGAATCACGTTAACACTTGAATCACTCGCTACGCTCAGTGTTAGAATCCTGAACGACGTGAGTGGTTCATGGCCCTCGGTATAAATCCGTTTTATTCAAGAGTTGCATACTATACTTTATACCAAGACTACAAGAAAAAGAAAGATTGGGAGGTTGTATAGCCAATGCTATACAACCTCCTTGCGCAAAAACAATAATTAGATGGAGGTAAAAAAAACGCTTTTTATTCACTGTTTTCAGTGAATAAAATAAGCTTTTTAGAGAGGGAGTGGTATAAAATTATATTTTTCTAGATTAAAACACATAGCTACTAAACAAAAAAATTAATTACTAAAATCTCATGCTGGTGCTATATTAGGTGCCAAAGAACACCGCAATACAGGTCATTCAGCCACCTTCAAAACGATGTCGCAAAATTCAATTTATGAATGGTAAACAAACAGTACAACGAGATTCGAGCGATTACCGTCTTAGCGACAGGTTTGTATGGAAAGCGACAGATTTAGCCATTCATAAATTGGATTTTGCGACATCGTTTTGAAGGTGGGTGAATGACCTGTATTGCGGTGTTATTTGGCACCTACTATAGTGCGTCAAAATATCCTGCAAAGTAATTTGTTTATCTTGACAAAACAGAGGTGCAAACGCGGCTCGTGATACTAACTACGGTACATTACGTCATGCTTTCATCGCGTGAGAACCTTCGCTACTAGGTATGTCGAGCGCACATCACTTTCCTTCCACGGAACTTGGCACAAAGTACTGAATAACTCTAGTATTTTAATTGCATTGTTGTAATGTAAGAGATTGAACGCATTACGCAGCCGTGGTTGTAGCGACAGTGAGATGATTATAATCGCACGCGATGAACGACCGTGGACGAAAAAAAAAGAAGCCAGTGGCACGATCACATTTAGTTTTTATAAAGACTTATTTGGACTTAGGTATGTCTGATGAGGGTCATATACAGAATATTACAATCTATATATATTTCGGTTTACTAATCAATACTGAATTCGTGCATCTAAAGATCATATAAAAAATACAAAATAATGTGGCCTATCTCTATGACCCTAAACGCCTAAAAGTTCTAACTTAAAACTCTTACAAACAAATGCATAGCGTGACCAACTGAAAGACAGTCCTAGAAGCGTGCAGAGTAATTTCTTGTTAAAGTATATTAAATGCATGTCCCCATTCCACTCCTACAATATCTCACAATGTGTAATAACAAAGTAATCTAAATAAAACCTGAATACCTAAGGGTTCCCATGTTTAAGTGACGTCTCAGAGTGTGACAGTAAAATAGCTTTATGTGAAAGATTTCACAGGTATTCTACAATTAGTGGAGAATATTAAGGCACTTCCTACTAAGCCTACCGAGCTCTAAATAATAGAAATCCCACACATAGGTAGAGTTGAGTAACCTGGTTTAAAATTCTTACCTAAATACATAGAAGTACCTACTGATACAATGGATTCACCTACCAAATGGTTTCCCAGTATGCCATGCCAGGCTTGACTTTATTTTGGTATTTCATAAACATTTCGAAACTTTTCATGGAATGCTCTAGCTCTAAGTGATCTAGGCTTGCAAACGATTATATAATACAAATACCTAGAATAACATATGTTTCTATGCGCATGTGAACTAAACGACTGCAAGTCTACAGTTATAATAACGTTAGGACCAAACAAACAGTAGGAATTTCAATGCGACAGCGCGCCATGCAGCCAGTCGCCACTAAATGCACTGCTCGCCGTAAATGGATGACAAATGCATCTGGGTAATGAGTTTTTAAGTCGCTGATTGTGAGCTCCGTATTCACTTTGGAAGCAATTAGGCTTTCAAAATGGTTAGCAATCTGTTTCTTTTACCGTGCCGACTTCTTTTTTTTTTGTTTTAGTGATAGGTTTTATTTTACTGTGACAGCTCTACATGCATATTATGCATATTATTGTGAGTTATGTTGTTTAATTTTGGTGAAATTTAAACCAATAATACTTAGGTCGTAACATAAAGTGTGAGCCATTGGAATGAATGTGTGTAAAGTGGTTTTTCTGAATGTGAAAATTCGATTCAGGTTTTGGAGGGAACATCCACCATTTTCTCTTCCAAAACAAACAACAGCCAACTTGACGAAGACTTGACTTGACTTATCATTTACGCAAGATAAACACATAACAATGGGAAAAAACATAACGTTAGACTAGGCGGTATGGTTCTCCGAGGAGCGAAAAAAAAACTAACTAAAGAAAAGTTAATCACAAATGTTTTTACAAGTATGTCTTATTTAAAATGTAACCAGAATGTAAATTATAATGTCAACGAGGTGTTTTGCACAATGCGGATTTGTGCCCTAGAACATAGGACCAATGTGGGCGACACGACACCCACGACCGACTACGTCACCCACGGACCAGAATTCATGACATACTACCGCTTTACTTACGTTTATTACAAATTTCTTAAAAATAGAGTACATTATAGCTTTTAGTCACGTTTGTAGAGTCAAACGATAGGCATGGTAAAGTAAGCAGAGTTCAAGAAACACTGGTAAACCCAGACAAGTAAAGTGTACCTTGCCACCCGCCCCCATAGATTCCGAATCTCAATTACCTACACTTGAATAAATAACTTTCAGCCTACACACAAATACCTAGCTACAATCAACATGCCTTCTACCAGTTGATCTCGTATCTTGACATGCTTGTCACAATAGCTGTTCATTTATTTGGTAACTTGATATCTTAATTGTAAACTGATGACCATGCATGCGTCAACTCTGATACAAAAACTAAGAACAAAAAAGTCCTGAACGCGGAAGATTTGATTGTGTTCCCATCCGTCACATTTTTTTACAGGCATCAAATTAAAATTAGCATTCTATTTATTCGTATCCTGGGAATGGAGATAAGCTTACATATACATACATTAATATTTTTTGACGTCTCATTTTATAATTATTAGGTACTTAATTACGTTTTACTTTGCGTTTTTATTAATAGTTTTAGTCCAATTCCTGTCATAAAAATCATGTAGGTACTAGTGTAAACCAGATTGCCTATAAGATGTATAGCGAACGCCTTTCATTTCCATTTATGGTAAATTGTTTCGGTGAGTCATCAGCGATAACGTCATAGGCAAGTCTGACTAAGGGCCGGTTTTTTGATCACTAGTTAACTCAACTAATGCTTAAATTTGTATCAACGAATTGTCAAACTTGGACCAAATTTAACCATTAGTTGAGTTAACTAGGGATCAAAAAACCCGCCCTAAGCAATAACTTTTTGATTATAAGTTAAAACAAGTATATACGTATGTAAATACTGTACTGTATAACAAAACGGTTGAAATTACATCAAAATAAGACTCGTTGTTCAAACAAGTAATCTTACAGCTTGGTGAGTAGCATACACAAAGGCCTATGTCCGGAAGTCAGTGAAGATGGTCGCGGTTGATGATGATAATGATTCGTTAAGTAAAATAAAAACAATAGTTTTAGGTACAAAGTTTATTAAGCAGATGCAGCCGAAACCACTTAAGCAACGACAGAAACTGGTAAATGCGCGCCTTCCATATGTGCTCCATCGAGACCCGAAGAGTACTTGGTGATGTAAGTCTTCCCATCGTCCCCAATGAACCTAGTCTCACCTTCTACTACCAGGACTCGCGATTTACCGTCGGGGTTGAGGATTAGTTTTCCGGTTTCGGTGACGATGGTTCCTTCGGCTGTGACGTAGCGGAGGGTGTATTGACCAAACTCGTCGTGGATTTCTTCGTGCTCCAAGGCTGGGAGTAACCGACGCGCTGCGGTCGCAGGGTCCAAGCTGGGTGCGGCTAAGGCCACGGCGATCAAACAGGCAATGATGAACTGTGCAAGTTAAATTTTGATTAGAAACACAGAAGCAGTTCAAAGACTACACTTGAAACAATTCACTATCACAAAGTTATGAATCGAAGATTTAAACCTTGATGCAAAGTACCAAGGTTTTTAACTGCAATTTCTAAGTGGTGATGTGATCAACAGTGTAGCATATTTGTCTAGAAGAATTCCACTTGAAGGATAACTTGTAAGAATTATTATATAACATTTAGACGACGCTATACTTTGAGTACTCGTAGGCTATAAGACCATGACCAATGCAAAATATTAATTAAGAGAATCTGATACGACTTACCAATTTCATTTTGATAACGGAGTATGAGACCTTGATACCACGCAGTTCACAAATGTATTACTGATGCTAATTCTAACTGCGAATGCATTTATATACAGAATCAAAGGAATTTGGGAATAGGTTACTAATGGTGATTGCATAATGACATTAATTAATTAATCTATCAATCTAATTATTAGCAATAAAATATGTTAAATAGATGTTGTGAAAGCAGCCCCCTAATTATCTATCTTTTGATACCTTTGATAAATTTTTATAGTAACATAAGATAAATAATCACTCTCCATGATATAAAACAAACAGCATATTATATGCTACAGCGAAACTCAAACATAGACTGATTTAATTTGTTTTACCTTTTCATAGTTTTTTTTTGTTTTTTATCCAACCAGTTTTTATAATAAGCAATGAATAATTTAAATAATATTACGGGGGGTAATTGAGATTACCAAAAATGTAATAAATGTAAAAAATTTAATTGTTTATTGCCGCTTTTTTCTTCCCATTTATGCATATCAAAGTATTCCGTTCCACTTGGCTTCTCCTGTAAGATATAAATGAAGCTTACAGGAAAAATAAGTTTGTTTTATTTTGAAGCTAAGAAATTTTATTATTTTTATTTATATTTAGTTACTAAAAACTCAGGTTTATTTCCAGTCGACGTTTAATAACCTCATTAACACTTGATGAACATTTATACCTATATAAAAATTCAATACGTAAAAAATGTATGGACACCATTATAATTTCATATTAAAATCTAACACTCCTCTGTTTTATATTTTTAAATAATGATGAATTTGATCAAATATAACAAATTAGACATGATGAACTGACGCAAAATTGGTAGGTAGGTACCAACTTCAAATTCTTGATGAAATGACTAGCCTTGATCATTGCGCGTTAAATCATGCAACATTTAAAACGCATGATTTTTGAGGAATGACGAATTCATATCACGGAAATGATATGAATTCCGAACAAATGAAATCTTTATGGTATTTTGTTCAAAGTGCTGTCTAATTAACCATGCATGATGTTTCCGCGTAGGTCCTTAGCTATCTGCCCACGTATATCCCGAGGCTATGGCGGCACTACCTAGGTAGGTACATTTACTTAGGTCATATTCAATCAACCTAATTAGTATTCTACTGGGTATCGACTAAATAAGGTCTTTGCTGTTCCTTCTAACATCACTCTTTATCATTTCCTCAAGAGTCACCGTTAAACTTTATTATGGCTTTCTTACGAGTCACACCAACATCAGTCATACTGTGACTAGGCAGCGAGTCCATATTCAGAGTTACATGGTTATTGACTCACATTTTTCTCTGAATTCGTGGACCACAGAGAAGTAGGCGTATATTAGGCAAACATCTACGGGCATGGATTACCTATCCTACCTATTCATTAGGAAGAATTCAGAATAAGCATAAACGGAAAAGATATCAAGTCTATTTTAAATCAAGCCTTTGGCGTTAGTAGAGATTATTCAAGCTGAACTTACGAGTAATAATTATAAAAAAAATCTCCGCAAATAAGACTCGGATGACATAGTATAACTAAATTGACATTGCTTGAATTTTTCTAGGTAACCCTCAAAACATACTGGCCTTCGTTACATTTTTCCATGTTAAGTAACTGAATGTCCATGTAGTTATTGCTTCATCTCGGCCTTCGAGGCTCAGTTAACATCTATTGTTTGGCAAATTACTGATTCCGTCCCTAATCCATGGCAAAGGTAAGCCATTGTCTCGAGCGCCCGATTTTACGCATAATGCACATGAGAAGAACCACATGTCCAAAGAAAAACTGGAACTTATTGTGAAACTGATACATACAAGATGTCAAACGACTGCTCCTAAAAATATGAGACGTTCAGGATAATACTTTATTAATAACCAGCTGGTTGACCGAGCTTTGCTCGGTATTTTTTTAGTATTTATTTTTATGTCCATAACCAATATGCAGTACTTATTTAGTTAGAAAAGGTTCTATGCTCATTTGATTTCAAGTAATTTCAGCAGTGACAACTATCTTTGTCACGGGAAAAACATGGGCGGTCAAGTGCTGAACACTGCCATCTATTAACGATTAGAAGTATAACTTTAAAAAATAGTATTATTATTCGCCAATTTTATAGATGTCGGGAAGAGTCACATTTTTCTGTTTAAGTGTTTACTTGAAAACACAAATAAACGACATTTTCTGAAAATGAGTCCTAGCTAGATCGATTTATCGCCCATGATGAAAATCGTTGGAGCCGTTTCCGAAATTTAGATTATATAGGTATATATATATATATATAAGAATTGCTCGTTTAAAGGTATTAGATAGATAGCATCAAAAATATGATACACACATCTTTTAGAGCTATATTTTTTCTGATGTTTTTTGTCATCATGATACCAGTAATCCAGCCTTCCTGCAGAGTTTACCTAAAGTGTTGATAAATATTGCTGGTTCAGACAGCGGCATCAATTTGAAAACCATAAATAATATTCTTTGTAGATTAATTTTTAAGAGTTGTTCTGTCACACTCTGTAAACCATAGTTAAGCAGTGCAGTAGTAAATATTATGTCATGATAGTCTATAATAGAGTTTCTGTTATGTAATGTACGTTCCTACCTAGTAGGCTCGACCTGAAAACAGTTTTTAATAGAGATGCAGTTTACAAATTTGGTCAAGAAGGAGAGCACAAGTTTTACCCACCAATGGATTACCCCTCACGTAAGCTCCGAAAAGATTTGGCGAGTCTTGTCTTTTATAAACATATAAAAACTTTATAAACATACGACGTATACACATCATCTCTCATAAATCTCACATTTTCACAATTATACATCGATAGACACTAATTGTCGAGTTATTATGATCTTACGCTGAATTCATTGGTTTTATTTTATACTGTATGAGTGTCTCCTAGGGTACGGGCTTTAGTACCTATGGATAGGCACAGAATAAATGTAGTACTTCAGGGTGTTTGGGTGTCGTTTATACTGAGCATCGAAAACTAAACAACAGACAGTGTTACTCGTGACACTTTTTATATTAGTGCCAAGTTAAAAATTGGTCTATTAAAACGATTATTCCTGTATTTTACATAGCAATGCAAACGCTGCGGATATGCAGTCCTTGGCACCGACAGTAATCAACAGTGGTTCACAAACAATTCTCTCCCACGCTCCTTGTGATTTACGAATCTAATTACAATGCGACAGAATCATGTAGCGACCTTGTTTAGTTCCACGCTATTAATTACCATCTTGAATTAAAGTAGCAATCAGATGGTTTCTAAGGTTTCATAAGCTAACCTACCGTATATCTTTTACTCCTGCGATTTGCCTTCCGAGAGCATCGCCGAGAGCATCTTTATCAAATTGAGACCACTAATACTTTGGTAGTAGCGCCATTGGTGGTTTCTATTCGGAAAATAAACCGAAAACATCATAGTATTTATCATTATAATCTGCCTATGGAAGTTTTTTTCAGGACATGGGTCTGTCTCTCCCATTGATTACCAGAAATAATGTTTTTGAGCATCATAGTTATGGATCTAAATCAGCTATGCTATGCTATGGTGTCTTAATGTAATTTATTGCTTATTTTTGAATAGATAAGTTTCGAAACACAAAGTAATAGATAAGTAGTTGCATTAGATTCCGCATTTTTGTGGTTGGTTCACTTAGTAGACCATGATAATGAACATGTATGTCAAGGTTATAAAGCTCGAAAGAGAAAGTATATTTTGTTCAAAAATGTATTTAGAAAACGTGTGATAATCTCCTTCCTAAATTAATAATTAGGTTGGCATAGCAAAGAATAGGTAATAAACTTTAATAGATACATAGATACAATGTAATAATAATTGCTGTCAGTTAAAATTAATAATGATTTGATTAAAAACCATTTGTGTTTATTTTCAGGTCTGTGCCTGCAGCGCACTGGCTGCGTTGGACGGCTACAGCTCCCAGCAGGATCCTGATCAATTCCACATCCAGACAGATGGAGATGACGACCGCTACTTTATCTACCAGACACACAACGGACAGTACCGGAAAGAGAGAAGGCTCAAAGATGGTTCCGTTGTTGGTATGTCTGAACCACAATGCATGCTTTTGACTTCGTTTATGGACGTAACGACGAAAATAAAATAAGAGCTGATAAAAATATTTGACCCATGAAAACAACGGCTAAAGCTCTGAAACTTTTTATGAATTTCAGGAACAACAGGCTGGGTAGATGCTGCTGGATATTTACGGCTACAAGACTACATAGCAGATAGTGAGGGATACAGAATTTACAAATCGAAAACTGTTTACGTCGGAGAGAACCGTTCCATTGGTGTAAGTTCTTAATCATAATTCTTAACGTTCGTAATACTTAAGTAATAGTCAGAATAACGTAATGTTTCGTTTCAGGAATCATTGAATATTGCAAAAACGGCACCAACAGACTCTGGTTATGGCATAACACCTGCGCCGGCGCCCGCGGTTCAGCGCACACGCGCTCCTCAGCGTGTCCCCTCCTCCACGCTTGCGCCTCCACATTCTACACAATATTTCCCCGCGGAAGTCACAGTCACCCCTCCACCCTCCTACTTACACCCAACCTCAACACCTCAAGTGTTCGTCTCACCAAACTCAATCGACTTGTCAACCAATTACAACTTCCAGCCAACTGTCCCACCAATAACAGTCAATGAAGCTTCCTCAACAGCGAAACCCTACGACTACGACTCCTCAAACACTAACACTTTGGATGATGGCTACTATGCCAGTGATAGTATCAGGCATGATGTGTTCAACCCCAACTCTTACAGACACGCCGACGATTGGAACCGAAGACAGAGACCTGATGCTAAAATAGGCAATGGATATACTCCCCAATTCCCTGCATATGATGGAATCGCTTTTAGGAGAAACGGCTTTCGGTACTATTTACCAAAGCAGTACCATGAAGAAGAAACTGAAGTCACGGATGAGAGAACCGGTAGTTTTGGTTATGTAGATCCATTCGGTATTCGTAGAGTGATTTACTACAATACGGCGCCAGGAGAAGGCTTTCAAATACGCAAAAACAATAGATATGTCGGCCACGACGCCACACCCTACGACCCTAGACCAATAAATTAATGTAAATGAAATAGCTACATTCTGTGTAAGATCAAAATGTGAGAATTGAAGTTACCTAATTTTATTTATTTATCAGTATTGTTAACCAGAGGAACAAGATAGAGTTGTTTGGAGATAAAACGAAACGTAAGAACGAACGACGTGAATTTAACTTAGCCAATAAGTAATTGATCTGTGTAATAATATAACTAAATATACGATGAATAACTTAGCTAATATTGTGATTTAAGTACTTCTTAACCAAGAACGAAACTTGAAGTCAGTAATATTAATTATGTAGGTTATAGTTTTTGTGGCCGATAGGTAGGATACTTTATATTTCACACGCAATAAGATTTTGTTATTAATTCCAGTGCCATTGAACTTAAGTATAAAATCTACACAGTTTTAATATGATAGAGATCAGCTTTCATACTTCGTTTTTTCAAATGTATTTCCGAACTTAGCTAGATATAAGTATGGCAAAAATATTTGTAATGCTGCATACATTTACGAACGAAACAAAAAAACGGAAATCGATGTCTCTACATTTAGATTCTACTTCTATTTATACCAAAAATGGATCATAATTATGCATAGAATGCAAACAAATAAGGATTTTTTGTCACTAACGCTATAAAACGGAAAATGTCGTTGAACTCATCTTGCTCGATCTGAATGTAGCTCTTTGCAAATGGTTAAAGCGTAGGCGCTATGTTTGGGTAGACTAGTTCTTTATAGAGACTGCAAGATCAAGATTACCTTACCATAAATGAAACTGTATGTAATAAAATGAGGTTCAGTAATAAAGCAATTACTTACAGTGTACCAATTTTGGACATTCCATCTATGGCTAGCTTTATCAGTTGACTAAGCTCTAGTATGAAACCAGAGGGAGAGCGAAAAAAAATTGCTGCTTTACACAATTTTGCCATGCAAGTATTGAATTTAGTGCCACAGAATAAGAGCGTGAATATTTCACGCATTTTTTTGGAATATTACACGTTCCAAAAAAAGTTATTTATATTGAAATTTTCAGGAGTGGTTTTATTACCACTCTGTAAATAAAATACTACAAGGTCTAATGTAGTAGATTTAAATGAAATAAAGTAGCTTAGTTCGTTTGGTCCGTACATAGTCAAAATCAAAGATCTATTCAGTAAATAGGTGATTCTAGGTGCCAGTTTCTTGCGGCCAGAGCCTAGAACGGGCAAGAAACTACGGCCTGGTTCCTGATGATTCAATTATTATCAGCAAGCAGGCAAACAAAAATGTCCATTGTGCTTTCAAACGAAGAACTAATACGATAGAAATATGATGAAAACAAAGACTATGTTTTATAAAAATTATCTACAATACGGTTGGCAGATCTAGACAATCGTGAAATTAGCCGTTTTTTATGCGAAAGTAATTTAGATTGAAAAAGCTCCTTCGAAAAGCTTCGAGTAACAACTTAAATACGGCTACCGTATTGTAGAATACTTGAATATCTGCTTACATCAGTTTAGTATCTAGTTAGACTAATTTGGGTGTCTAGAACCATATGTTATAGCGAATAACTTGCCATTAGTTGTGATTCATCTTTTGAAAATAGAACGCAATGGCAACTTGTTGCAATAACTATTCTATGGGTATTTTTATTAATTTATAATATTGTACCTACTTCGTATCTTTGCTTTATTTAAAATAATGTCTGCATTGTTTTTTAGTTGACTTATTTTTTTATAGTTTGTAGTAGGTACGTACCTACATGTCCTAACCTAATTCTTGCACTGTAGTTTATCTAACTTGCTTAGAACTAATTGAATATTGTACCCTTTTCTTCAAATAAAGTTATTTAAAGCTTAATAGCTGAGTTGTCCACTGAGTTTTTAGGTATATTATTTACTCATGATAGGTCAACGTGCAGTGAATAAGTAAAGTCGATTGACAAACAAATTTTTAAAGGCTGTTATAAGAGCAATTCTGTCATTGAAATAAATACTTAGGGCCGTAAGATCAAAAGCAGTTTAAACTATGGGTTTTGTAAACTACGGCTACATTTGATCGATGGATTAATCTACTGTCATCTCTGTCAGTTTAAGCTACCCATGGTCGATTAACTACCATTGATCTTATGAAATAAGCGGAGACTGGAGGTTAAACTCTATTTCGTGGTTTAAACCACTATTGATCTTACGGCCCTTAGTCGGGTTAGTTCCGCTATGCACGATTCCTCGGTGAGTGTACTTACATAATGTAGGTAGATATTATGACCACTCTATCGGATACTAGGTGCTGCCCGCGACTTCGTTCGCATCCCGTTAGATCCCGTTAATTTTTCGGGGTAAAAAGTATCCTATGTGTTAATCCAAGTCACGAACAATATATATTCCAAGTTTCATCCAAATCGGATCAGTACTTTTTACGCGAAGGAGTAACAAACATCCATCCATCCATCCATACTTAAAAAACTTTCGCGTTTATAATATTAGTAGGATTATAATAAAATTTGTCCAGATATCTACATAAACTAGAATTAATTATCAATTTTAAGTACCTAACTACTTGGCTGACTGCATTTTAATTTAATCGTTACTACAATCAAAGTTCTTTAAATATTCGTGATTTTCAAGGCATAGATCAGTACTTATTTAACTTTTACAGAAGTAAGTACCTTAACATTAGAAACTTTATTTTATAGTTTCTTGCTTATAATAAGAATAACATTATGTATTTTTCAGCAAAATGATGATATTTGGATTACTTTTTTTAATGCCTTCGACGATCTTAGCATACGATAACTATGGCACTAATCCACATTCTACGGACTACAATGATCTCCGCAACAGAGACTCTGAAGGCAATCCGACCTCCAACATTATATTCAACTTTGAACAATTGAGAAGAGGCCAACCTCCACAAACAGAAATGAGAGATGAGAGCCCCGGACTCTACATGTATAGGACGCCACCAACAACAACTACAATGGCACCAATATATGTTCCAAATATCCAAGAAGTTCCTGAAAATAGGGCATTTGAAAACCGTGCTCCATCTTCACTATACACTAGCATGCCTGCTCTTGAACACGATCGACAATCGACACCTGCATACCCCGAATGCCATTCAAACCCTATTCCAATGCCATCACCACCTCCAGCTCCAAAATGGTCTGACTTCTCTGAAAAATTCAACAAACAACCTTTCCCGCAACACGATTATAGAAAAAATTTTGAAACACCGGTGGTACCAGAATTCGACCATGCTCAACGGGTACAACCTCAACCAACTGAAGCCCAAGACAACTTATATAACCAAAGGACGCCTTTTTTGCCCGAATTCAACAGTTATCAACGGTCACAACAACAATCTATTGCTCCCGTAAAAAACATTAATCAAGTCAACCATGACTTCAAATGGAACTCGAAGCCACCAGCGCATTCACTCTTACACTCTACTCCTGATGACCATACGCATGACTACGTTTCTCCAAAGATAGAAGGTAGGCGAGACTACCAAAACACAGCAGACCGTGGGAGCCACAAGTTTAGTTGGAACGATTTAGTAACCGACTCGAGTTGGACTTATGAACCTCAAAAAATTTCAAGCACACAAGCTCCGATGAACCAGGGTAAATATCCGCCCCCATTAGCTACTTTGACTCCTTGGCTTGATGGATTTGGAAAATAATTATACCATAGTAGTGTGGTTATCAATAAAAACATAGTACTTTTGAGCAGATTTTTATTTAACATATTATTTTACGCTTATAAAACTACATTTGAAAGAGCCAGTTGAAACAATAAGAATATTTCTTAATTTATATTATTTTGCAATAGCCCGTTGGATAAAAACAAATTTAGCAAAATTATTCAGTAGCAACAACTAGGTACGTAACTTTACAAAACATTTACGTATCTCATGTTGGGTTGAATAGGATCAGCATAAACAACTTGGCGACCGAACCAATTTGGGAAACTCCAACTAGAAGGCAATGAGAAGCTAGACGGCCAAGGCACCAGGTCCAAAAGTACTGTTAAAATGTTGGAGGAACCTGTCGACGGTTTGATATCTTCCGCTGGAATGATGTTGATCACCTCGGTACCGTCACTTTCAGCTTTCTGTTCTTTATCGGAATCTTTTTTTTCTTCTTTTTCCATATTTTTGTCCTGTTCAAATAAAAAAAGTGGCTCTAGTTGAGGAGCGTCAGGGATGGGTGATAAGATTTCGGATTCTTCCTTTTCGGCGGGTAATTCATTTGTGTGCAGATCAGCATCTTCTGGTGCAGTCAACTCCGATGATTGCGGAGCTGGTAGAGCAGTAGTGAAGGCAATTAAACAAAAAACCCCGAAGATAAACATCTGAAATAAAAGCCTAAATTATAATATCTAAAGATTTAGAGATCAGATTAGTTAGTGGAGCCCTCAGCAATCAAGCCAAAATAACGACATAAAAATATTATTAATAATAAGTGTTTTAGTATTAAATCCTCGTAAAATACTACGACTCCGATAATTAGTAACGCCGGACTACCGAGATGATAAGTACCGTCAGTCCGGTTACCAGACTATTGATCCTAGGCCGATACGGGCCGATATGAGATACGCCAGCGTGTAACTAACCAAATAATATTGTCCAGCCGACTTAGTAGCGAACGGTACGGCAAACCTATAGATCTACACTTATTAGTTTCCTATGGTATGTAAATAAATATTGATGAACATAATATTTCACGACGCCATCCAAACAACCGAAGTCCAAAAGCCTCAATATAAGCAAGATTTTAGAATTATCAGATTACGCCTTTTTACAGCTAAGCAACAAAATATAAAACCGGATAATTAAATGTAGGTTACTAGATATAGGTAAAACTAAGTTTATTATATTTTACCTTTTCTGATGCACTTATGAAGATATACTTGTGAAAGATCCCAATGCTTTGACAAAAATAATTCCAATCAATCTTTATAAAGCAAAACTTCTGTAGAAAATTAATTTGAACCTATTCATTTCGAATTTAAAATCAATTAACAAAATGAACATCTATGCTCTGTGGTTTTCATTATTACAAAATTTGATACTTGTAGTATCTTCTAGTCCGAGCTATATTTATCTAAGGCGTGTTATCATTGTCCCCCACCAGGTGATATCGCGATCAAAGGATTTTCGATACCACAACTTAAAATAAGTAGATTATTACCCTAGGAGATAAAGCAGTGTCTTTATTTCGTGTGGGCTCTTGAATCTCGAAGTCGTGGAGGATCCTAGTGTTTACACCCGAGTGTTTACGCGAGGGTGTTGACTAGGATCCGTAGTGACAGAGGGATTCTAGGTCCCCCGAGACTAAGTACAGCTTGGTCCCCGAGGATAATACTCTACTTTTCACACAAACTGCAAGACCACAAAAAACAGTGTATATTGGTCGTGTGCCTATGTACCTAGGTTGTTATTCAGAAAAGTTTGAATATCGAACAAACCACTACACTACCACAGATCATAATACTATCTATTTAGTAGCATACCTACCCTACTTACTACCCACCTTAGTACCTATCTACTGACTAAAGTTTTTATAAGGTTACCCGCACATACACAATGAGTTACAATGTATAAGAGTATACATAGTAAGTTCACAAATAGGGTAAGTATACTCACAACGGAAATAAACTAATGAAAGTAGTAGATACATTCATCCATCTGACTTTTTGATCGAGTGAGCGAAGCGAACGAGATCTTAGTGGCAACTTGGCCAAAAATGCTTTGTATGTTTATATGTTTGTTCGTCGAGATCTTTTGACCGCTTATCCGATCTGCACAGAATTTGGTAGGTATACGGATATTATTCTTAAGTTTTACTGGTTTGAAAAATAAAGTAAATCGGTCAAATGGTTGGAAAGTTATGAGGTTCCAAAGGGAGTAAAAAAATAAAGTCGTACCAAAATATCAAGTGGGGTGTCATATGGTAGGGCGTAGACATTCCAAACCCGTTTTTATTTTGATTTTAGGTACAATAGTTTTTGAGTTGTTGTAAAAATTATAAAATTGTTGGAGTTTCAATGATTTTATAGTTCAAGTAAGACTGGTACTTAGCTAGACGGCAATTTCGAAGCGATTTGCAAAGTTTATTACAACCATTGGTCAATAAAAATTGTTTGGGTTTTATTAACCTCCGACCATCACAAGATCTCAGTATCGGACGAACTACTAGCTAAGTTAATTTTATTACTAGTAGCGAACTACTAGTAATAAAATGAACTTAGCTCTGATACTTACAAATGGAAATTTTTCTGAATTTTTAGAAATCCAAAATATGTAATTTATTTTTATGACTATACAATGTAACTGCAAGACACACCTACTTAGATAGGTATCTAAGTAGGTGTGTCTTGCACGCACGAGTAATAGGTAGGTACCAAATAAATAAGTAATATTGTGAATCAATTAATAGGTACCAAGATAATATAAGAACGGGCACCCTAAAAATTTTCTTTTTTTAACAATGACTTCAGCCTCCAACCGTCACACAAAAACTTACTGTGTACCTACTAATAAAAGAAGAAAAAGATTCAGTGACAGGCTTACCCACGACCACAGTTTCAAACTCGACCGCTTTCCAATCGCAATCCGGAACCGATTTCATTCAATATTCAAAAAAATCGGTACTCTTGAATCCAATTCGGAATAATATGCTGAAATCAACATACGCAGACGCAATCGATTTCAAATGTGACAGATAATGGTTGAATGAAAATAATACATTCGCCTGAAAAAAATCCAGTAAACTGTAGAGCCAATTTAAAAACGTATGAAGTCATTTGCCGCCTGCCGCCAATTTAAAAACGTATGAAGTCATTAATTTTAAAGCTTTTGAATGATTTCTTACCTTCTGAGAATGCAAGGTAGGTACCTACCTTACCAATATCAAATCAAATCAATATAGGTACCAGCCTATCAAACCTACACTCTTATACCTATCTTTGGAGTAGATAGACAAAGCTACAAAAGCCGTCCTCTAATATTTTTTCTGATAATTAGATAAAATCATTAAAGATTTGCTATGTTGTTTCGTATCGGAAATAGGTCTAACCGTACCCATGGATGAAACCTAGCGGAAACTAAGGAATTAGGGAAGAAGTTTAAAATATCCGGATTGGAACGGTGGTCGAGAGTAACCCTACTGCACACATCGATTAGAAATAAGATCTTTTTGGTTTCAGTATCTAGGTATGCTAATTGCTAACAGGTTTTCATAGAAGTTTTTAGGTTCCAAATACAAATTTCATTATTCCCTAGGGCTTTAAAGGATTTTCATACAGTATTAAATGCCTTTAGGTCACAGAATACATAATAGTTACTGCGTATGGAAAATAGCGGGAACCAATTACGTGCTTTCGGCTGAGTTTCCATGACATGTAATCGGACGTTGTCAAGCAGCAAGTGTGAAATAGTTATTTGTTAAACAAGAGTGCAAAGTTGCTTTTTAACCGCGTGCTCAATTTTGATGACCGAGCAAGCGAAGGATTCTAAAATTAGAACCCTGAGCGTTAGCGAGGGAATCAAAAGAGCACGAGGTGAAAAATCTTTGCACTCGAGTGCAACACGTAACTTTTCATTCCACCTCAGCGAGGAAATGACTAGCAAATTTAAAAAAGAACACACGGCTTTTGCACTCAGATATTGAAGAGCAAAAATACTCTTTCCGAGATGGTGGGATGAAAAATAGTATATTTCATTACAAGTGCGGAAGGGCTGTCATTGCAAAGAGGTCTGACAAATGTCTACCCGAGCCGAGGCGCAGCCGAAGGCGAAGGTTGACAGTCGGAACAAGATGCAATGACGGTTTCGCACGTGTACTGAACGACTATTTTTAATACAGTTGCGAAAAAATGAAGCAATTTAATAAAGTATTTTGTGCAACAAACAATTAAACTCGCAAAGAAAATTTCTGAAAAATGGCGCCAACCGTAGAATATAAGCAGAGTTTTTTTTTTCTTCACCCATTCTGGTAGGCAAAGGGAACTATGCCCATACAACCAAGTCTTCAGTAGAATTTTTTATTGATATGAAATGAAAATGAAATTTAATGAGATGAAATGAAATGAAACCTAACCTAACTCATTCAATCAAATCATTAAATCTGATATTGAAACAAATTAGTAGCTTCTTTTTAGAAATATACGTATTTGCATGAATCATAAAAACTTCTATGATTTTTTTTAGTAAAAACTTCATGGTTGGTTTTTCTTTATAATATACATTATTTTGACAGTTGGGAAAGAGAACGCACGAGTGCGGGAATGGTAAAAAAAAACTCGAGTATGTAATAGCCCACATCCCGAGCGCTATACGTCCCTGCAATACGCCAGTTTTTGAGCAACTGTATTAAAAATAGTACATTGTTCACCGAGAGGAGAAAGTGACCGATTACCGTCGAGGGTGTCGTTTGATGAGAAAGTGCGATTCCCGATCTCGGCTTTAAAACACCCGAGATCGGGAATCGCACTTTCTCTCGAGTGATACATAGTGCTTTCTTTATACTACACCTACGAGAAAAATAAAAAACTAAAACTGAATCCTCAAACAACACACAAATTGAAAATGGCGCCAATGGCGTCTGCAATTTTCACATGTTTTTTTTTTCAAATTGTTTATCCTGCCGCCGCAGGGTCGCACTGCCAGCCCGACACCATCCAACACACAGCTAGTGGCCAGTGTCATTTTGCGAACTTGGAGATAAAAACTCACTGTAAAAACTTTTTGGCTTTTGATATTTAGGTTACCGGCGCATAGTCTTACCCAAAATTAAAAAAGAAAAACCACGTAAGAAATGGATTTTCATACACTTTTCTCTCCTGCTCAGATGCGTTTTCTCCCCGCATATTTGTTCGATATGCAATGACGTACTTTCTACCGTAAATTTGATAAAGTATCAAGGTACTTTCCAAGCAGGTGTAGTATAAACATTATTTCCTTACTTCTTCTTCATTATCTCAAAAAATAGCATTATTAGGTGGGTGGTGGGTGGTAAAATTAAGAAATATGAAGTATAAAAGTTTTTGTCATCATACGTTTTTTTATTAATTATTGTCCCAAAACATTACACTGCAACTACAACAACTTCAGCAGATGCCGATTCAGGGTTTATCAGTACTTCAGCAGGGGCTGGGGCTACCACCATTTTAGCAAGAATCGGCGCAGGGGCTACAACAGGTTCCAAAGGCGCCAAATGAGCTCCCACAGGCTTGTAACCGTCAAACCCTGCGGTATATTTAGTGCTGTATACTTTGCCGTCGTCTCCGATGTAGCTCACTTCACCTTCAGAAACCATCACTTGGTCATCGCCCTCAGGGTTGGGGACTAGCCAGCCCTTCTCGTAGACGACGGTACCATCGGCAGTGACGTACCGAAGAGAATACTGGCCAAGCTCGTCGTGGGTGTGCTCATGTTGGAGGGCAGGCAGTTTCAGGATGCTCTTTGATGTAGGAGCTGCGATGACATATGCGGCAAAGCACAAAACAAGAACTGCTGACTGAAAAAGGATAAGTAAAACAAGTTAGTTAAATCGAGTGTAAATATTTTAGATAATATACTTTTTGAAAAATATTTATACTTTGTCAGTATTCAGCGAATCTAGCAAATCTAGTCGATGTTTATAAAGAAATCTTGTTAAGAATGCAGATATTTAATTAATGTTTCAATCGAGTATTGAAAGTGTTACTTACGGTTTTCATGTTTGATATGTTTTTGTTTGAATTTAACTAGAACAAATGACGATTGTTGACTTGGAAATGATGTTTTCTAAAGATTATTATAGTATTTATTCTAAAATATTTCGCAACTAAACAAGAAATGAATTACTTAGGTCATTAATCCAAACCCACGTAATTATAGTTAATCACATGGCAAAATATGTCTAAATTTTCCCCTGTGATAATTGCGAAATGAATTATGAACAAGTTTAGCTCGCTTGGGCACATCTTTAAATGGGGCATTAATAACTGCATCGGTAATACATATAAATAGTGCCTGTTTGCAAATTATTTATCATTCAACTCCTGGACACCAACAAATCGTTCATAATGGTAAGTTGATAGTCTTATTTTAAACTATTTCTGCGGCAATAGAAACAAAGTCTTTATTAAGGCCTATTTCATCATAAGTCAAAAATTACACTGAAAAAAAAGTGGTTGCAGCAATCAAGATTTTGTTTAGATTGACTTAGTAACTTGTTTGGATCTGAGCCTATCAACTAGAATGATCACAGCAACTATTTTTATGATCAACTTAACTAAAATTTTGATTAATCTAACTAAGATTTTGATTAATCTAAACAAGATATCGTCAATCAGCTAATCAAGTCACTTGATTGGCGTCCATTTTTTTCAGTGTATGCATAAGAAAAATATATTAAAAATTGTCTTAAAATCTACAAAACAACACCTTTCATATTGTGATATATTATAACTCAATTCGGTGGTACCATTTACCCTTTCTAATTTTGACATTTTAAAAATGAAAATTACAAAAAATATGTTTCTCACTTTCTGACATGCTGACGAATAAGATCTTTAACTATTCCAAAGTTCAAGTCAATAGCTCTAATAATTTCTGAGATAACGGTACATGACAGATGGGTGGACGGACAAAGTCGCACCATAAGGGTTTCGAAGCCCTACGGAATCGTAACCCTAAAAACATACATAGCAAACTTTTTCGGAAATAATCATTAATCGTTGATTATTTACTTACCAGAACCAAATTTTGTTTCAGATAATCACGGGAATATTTTTGTTTCTGCTGGGAACAAAATTAGGACATGCTGCTACGACTGAAGTAAAATATGAGGGCACCGACAAGATCACCGTTATCGAACAAAAAGATGAATGCGTCAGTTGCGTCACCCTACCTGGACTGGGGTCTCCGCCGTTTGCACCCAGTTTTTTCCATCAAGGATCAAACTTTTTCTTCAATCCACAATTCGTGATGCCGCCGCCATCGGAGATCATCTCAACTGGAATAGAGAGCATAATTGCTCCAAGGCCAATCAATGAAGTAACGATCTTGAATCCAGAGATGAATACAGAAAACATCATTGAAAAAGTGGAAGTCTTAGTTCCAGAACTACCAGAAATTGAAGTTGATCGTGTACCAATTGAATTAATTGAACCCAACCCTCCAGTTCAAGTTTTAGTCGAAGAACCTGATGTAGATATTGAAATCAAAGATATCATCCTCCCCAATGTACCCCTGTTGATAGAAGAACCCATTCAACCCGCCAATGGACTGTTCATATCAGAAATGGATGTCCAAAGTGTCCATGTCAATGAAATACCTCCACCTCCACAACTACCTCCTCTAATCCTAACCGAAATTCCTGAGCCTGTCATTGTGAATAATAACAACAGGATTATTCTTGTTCCTTCGGCACCAGAGCTGACAATGTTTCAACCACCGTCTATGTTTGTAGCAGAAAACCCAGTTTTCCCCATGAATTGCGCCCAAAACATTGTTTTCGAAAGAGTTCTTCCTAGCCTAGCTTTTGAATACGGTAAAACGATAGAGCTGATATCAATTCCTGCATCTAAAAGAGCTCCAGTTGTATCGTCCATTATTTATTAATGCGTTAGCTGACTCATGAATAAACGATCTAGAAATGAACAAGAAACGTTTTTTAATGCCCTTACCTGCATAATGTATTTAAATGTATCAGAGAGTCCTACTGAAGTTACTATGGATTGTGTTACAAACATACTTAAGTATTATTATTTATTTCTTGGAGTAAAATAAAGCCTAACAGGTTTGTCAGGCTTATTGATAAGATGAGTCTGCACTCCAAGATCTTCTCCCATCCATTTGATTTCAAATTCTCGTACAAGCTGTAACAAACATGATTTGTTTACCAAGACGTACCTACATTATTTATTAGGGATTTACGAGTACAATAAGTAAGAGTATTCGGTTTATTAGGCCTGCAGGTAGGTACGTCGTAGGTAATTACATACAGTTCAAAAGCTATTATGACTTGGCGGTCCTTAGTTGACCGGTTGACCTAAATGGCCGGTAAATGTATTATTATCTCTTTTCATCAAAATGCAAATGATAATGACAAAATATTTTATAAAGCCTTTGTAAAATCAAATGACAGATGGGAATTGTTTTTTTTACATTTGGATCATCGTCTCACAATCGCTTAGTCGTACCTATAATAATTCTAATAGATTTACTACGCTTTAGGAGTTCTATAAAATCAATTTGGCTCAATTAGCTTCGTTAGCAGTTTACGAACGTCCATTTGGTTAGAAGACTTCGTCAGCAGTTCGGCTAAAGTAAGTGCCTATACTTATCTACAAAAACTTACTCGAATAATAAACATGTGCATATTTTGTTCTGCCAATCGTCTTGCAATACATGACCGCGGGCCGAAACCGAACGGTAAGCTTGTAAAAGGATGTATGTTCTCGTAGTGGGGTGAACTTCGTAACCACCGTTCTGGTTTATACTCCATGGGATCTCGCACGAATTGAGGGAGCCGAGAGGCTAACATGTTTTGAGTCACTATTACTGTCTGAAAAGAAAAAACTTGAGTGCTGTCTGAAAAGAAAAAACTTGACCCGATGAAAATTATTCTGTCTTTCTCAGTAAAACAGTAGAAGATAGCGGCAAAACAAAGCCACAGAAATACGCAAGACAGCAACGTAGCGTAAAACTATACTTTTAGCAACGAACCTTAGTTTATTGTTTAGCGTACTTTTACGTTATCAATCGCTGTAGCTTACCTCTTTTGGAATCAAATAATTGCGGATAACCATATCTTTTTGCAAATAACGACCCACACCAATGGATACAGGATTCAGTCTTAGGGTCTCCTTGATACAATTCCGAACGTACACAGCATTTGCTAGAGTTTCAGCAGTAACATCGGACTCTTTACGCGGTAAAAGGGTCTTTACCTCTGAAAATAATTCTGCCTGGGCTCTTGGGTTTCGAGCCAAATGATACAGAGCAAAACTCGTAGAAAATGCTGTCTGAAAGATAAAGTATTTATTTGAATAAAAATCTTCTACTCCTTACCATAGGCGAATAAACATCATAGAGTACATACGGTATCAACTGCAGCCATTAAAATATCAACCATCATTCCAACGATATCTTTTAGATCTAAATTATCTTGCTGAAGAAACGATTGCAGAAGAGATTTATCTGATTCACACTTCTTGTTCTCAAAAAAGTGGACCTTCTGTATCAAAATATTGGTCGAAACCCTGTTGACAAAAACACCAGGTAGTAAATGTTACTGCTATTAAAATGCAAGCTTTATGCACATTATCAGGTGTGATATTTATTTAGTAAATAATTCTAGTGTGTTTTGAATCTTCTATTTAACTATCCTAAAATTAGGTCGTTTTATTTTTATTAAAAAGTGTTTAAAAGAGTAGACACTAGGTAGGTACAAAACTTATATACCAGCACCTAAGTGTCTTTGCTGACATCGATGAATGCTTCACAAGTACTATGCATGATCAAGGCGTTACGTATGTGCTACGTATGCGCTACCCATAATGCTACGCGTGTGCTACGTGTTTACGTAATTTTTGGTAAGCTCCGCTTAGGGATATGCTACGTATATGCTACACACTGCTACATCTCTGTTACTTAAATGTACTACATAATATGCTACGTATATGCTACGCATTCCTACGTCTATACCCTGTGCTACGTATATGCTACGCATTTGCTACGTTTGTGCTACGCTACGACCACCACCAGTTGGTTAAACTAGAAAATTACTTACTTCTCTAAATATTCTTGAGATTTCGCTAGTTTTTTGTACAGTGGCGTTTCGAAAAATTTCCAGAGGATTCCTTTATCGAGCTTCATGATCCCGCTGTTAGAGCCGAATGCCGCATCTATAATATTGCTACTTCGTGATTCTTCATGTTGTTCATTTTCAGAAAAGCTGTGGAAACTTTCATTGAAAGCTACCTTCCCAATTACTAAAAAAACAATACTAAGTATTTATATCTTATATCTTATCAGTTTTAGATGACTCATATTTCAGAATATGAGACTGTAAAGCTTACCTACCTTCTAAATTAAGTCTGTTTAGATATGGTAGGAAGTCATCATGGCCTGACACTTTTTTTTCTTTTATCCACTGTATGAATTCTCGCGTTATATTATCTGTATTTTCAATGTGATTCTTTACGCTCTGAGGGCTAGTAAAGTTCTTCTGAAAAGTGCTTCGTAGCTTCCACCAGACTGGTCCATTTCTGTAACACAAAGTAGTATGCAAAGTACCTCAGAGATGATTTTACCTGGGCCTCTACTGTGAATAATGATTAACGAAGATTCGGTAGTGATGTTTGTGCTACACTGCGCAGTAACGCTGTGACTTCGAAAGAGCCTAGACTAGACCATCGCTCGAGGCGACCGCGCAGTGTAACACAAACTTCACTACCGAATCTTCGGAAATCAATATTCGCATAGGGCCTCTAGGCCCTGTTTACAAAAATTGGACATTGGCACACTGCATCTTGTCAGTGATTTGACTAAACACCAACACAGTATGAAATCGTCTAGCTAGTTATTAATATACGGTCTAATGCAAGTCTGAAATTAACTCTCTGCCGATGTCGTGTCGGTGGCAGAGTGAAAACAACAGTGGCATTATCTCATGACAAGACTGACGATTTTTCCGTAAACAGTAGATATTATACATTACGTTGAAAGTAGTCCCCCCGTGTTGTAAACATGTGGCTTATTAACTCTGTAGTGATACATTGCCAAATGGCTTCTCCTAGCCGGGTATCGGCCATCCTGACGGAAAACCGCCTCAATGTCTTCTGGGTCGAAGACGTGGAGCAGCTTCACCATAGGAACTTCTCGGACGAGGCTTCCGTAGCGACGCCAGTTCAGCCACGCGTTCTTATCCAGCGACTCGGCATTATATTCTCCTGAAAATTAAGAGTGTGCCATAACGCCGAGCGTGGAGCGGGATGGCGAGATATGGGTTTTCTCGTCAGTGAGGAGTTACAGGTCGCAACGTTTTTACCGAAAACAGTTTTTGCCTATTTTCAAGCTAAATAACCAATCAAAGACGTACCTACTTAACTGAAAAAATACCTACCTACTTCTAAGGTTTCTCGACAAAATAAAAATAGTGAATTTAAATTACCTGAGATAAATAAATAGCAAAATGTGTGTAAAACATGTAGGTAGAATTTTCAAAAAATATAATTATCGAGCAATTTTTTACTAACATGTTTTTAAAACTCGTGCCTAAGTACAAAAGTTAAATTCTGAGATAAATAACGATTTCGAAATACAAAATAGCTAAGGGGCGCATTTTTAAAATAACAGCTCTGTGAGGTGTTGCACTATAGTAGGTGCCAAATAACACCGCAAAACAGGTCATTCACCCACCTTCACCACGATGTCGCAAAATTCAATTTATGAATGGCTAATTCTGTCGCTTTCCATACAAACCTGTCGCTAAGACGGTAATTGCTCGAACTCCGTAGCACTGTTTGTTTACCATACATAAATTGAATTTTGCGACATCGAGGTGAAGGTGGATGAATGACCTGTATTGCGGTGTTATTTGGCACCTACCATACATCCAAGAGTTTAGAAGTTAGGTACTTAGGTACCTACCTACGAATTTAAAATAATCACAAGGATATCATGTTTTAGAATCGTCTTGTAATGGCTACTTACTAGGTGATTTTAAGTGACAGTTCCTGACGACTAGAGCCTAGACTAGAAGAACTGACAAGAAACTACAGCTCGTTCCTCGCTCGCTCAGCTTGCATAAATGCAAGCGGTTACCTAACCTATCCAATCCACCTAAGTAGGTAAATACTTAATCTAGCTAGTTAATTTCTTGATATAAATGCACTTACCTAATAAAGGTAAATATTTGTGTAAAGTTCCTATCATCGGATAACTCCTGGGGCCGGGAATATCATCAAAACTCAATGTTTTGTGAATCTTTTCATTCTTCCTTTCGTTTTCTGCAGCTTTTTCAACAGATTGTGCACATTGCACATATTTACGAAGTGATAACACTTTGTTATTTTTTCCGGTAATAAATTTCATCATTTTTCAAGCTAAAGAAGCAAGTTGCGACCTCGAACCGTATCACTTTACTAAAGATCATCGTATTATAGCAAAAAAGCACGGTCTGTTTGAAATTAGATGCACATAACATAAATAGGTAAAGCAAACTGAGTGAGTAAGTGGATGGTAGGTAGAAACAAGACCAGTCAAGTGCGAATGGACTCACCCACTGAGACTTCCGAACCAAAACTAGGTAGATGAGTACCTACCTATAGGTATTTGTTTGTACTTACATCTTTATTTTTTTTTACTTTTAAACGCTATCCTAGAGACTTCGTTTTATTTTCCTATAAAGTTCAGAGATAAGGTTAGGTATCTACCTACCTAGGTGGTTACATAATTATTTACCTATTTCATTATATTTTAGACCTTTTTCATCATTAGTCAAAAACTTTGCATTAGGTAGGTAGGTACCTAAAGAATAAGGTAGGTAAAGTACCTACCTAGGTATAATGGATTTTTAGCACCGCCGCCGCCGCCGCCGCCGCCGCGCCAGTTTAGGTAGGCTTAGAATAATAACACCGAGAACGAGAAGGAGCGTTCTCATTCAACGTCATTCCAAAAGTGAAGCCAAAAACCAATTCATGTTGCGTGACAGGTATGTAAATGTAAGGTGCGTCCACATCTGTAACAATTCAACGCGCCGTGGCACCGTGACATGTTACGGGACATGCTACGCTAAATGTGGACCAGGACTGTGACATTATGCCGTGTGAGTTTGCCGCTAGCAAAAACCCCCGCAATCACGATTCTAGCTTTATTTTTTTTCATATTAAGTTTTTTGTGTTTTACTCGTCAATTTCTCACAGTAATTGCGAAAGAGGCTGCCGTATTGTTTGTTATGGATCGTGAACTTAATGATTAGCAGTATCTTTTTTTTTAGATCTTGATCACACCTTTCATTTAGTTTTGGAACAAGACCTCTAGGATGAGTAGTTTCCGAGATATAGCCGTTTGAAGTTAGACAGCTGAAAACCCCGGTCTTTTTTAATTTCACAAACTCGGTTGTAAAAGTGTCATAAATAAACTCGAGTCTTGAATTTAGGTTTTAATTTATACCAAATGTAAAAAAAAAGATTAAGTAAAAAAACCAGTTTTTTTATTTCGCTATTTCCCGGTTTTTGGACATAGACATGGAGTTTCTATATACGGAGTTAGCTTGATTTCTTTGATAGGTATGTATGTACCTACTACCTACCTACTGCATTTGATTTTAATGAGTAGGTAATTTCATCGATTATCAAACTTTATTACAACGTGGTTGAGTAGGTAAGTAGGTAGCATCCACACCTTTGCATCTATTTTATAAAGTGTCTACCTACATGTACCAATTTAGCTTCTGGCCACATTTACCTAAAGAAAAAGTGTAAGTAGTAAATACTACAGTGTCCCGTTAAGTGAAGGCATAGGTTGCCTCCTGACGCTGTATAAATCATCTTCGATAGATGTAAAGGCCTATTATTAAGTAGTAAGTAGGTACCTAAATACATAGGTAAATAAAAAAGAAGGAATAATAAAAAATAATGTTGTCCAGCTAGATTAGCGTTTGGAACCACTGTGCGCCGCGAGCCGAGCCGATCCGTGACCAGTGCTGTGACAATAAATAATTGCAGCGTGTCTGTTCCGCGTGGCAAAGACGAAAGTGTGGACGGTTGCATTTACCCGTAACAGGGCAGAACAACAGGGCAAATCCTTTGAAAAAAACCGCCTTCCGATGGATCGGGTCGTGGCATGTGACATCGGAGCGTGACAGTACAAAAACGGTCCTGGGCCTCTGAGTGGATCGCCGCGTAGCACTAGCCCGTGTGACATGTTCGCTTGTCAAAATACGTCCACACCTAAGTTTTTGTCACGCCGAAATGTTACGGCACGGAGACACGGCGCGTTGAATTGTTACAGATGTGGACGCACCTTCGCTCGCCGCCACGCATACAAGCGCACGTATAATATTGCAAGCGGAGAGACATTTTCCCAAAAAGTAGGGAAATTGTTCCTCTTTTTCAACCTTGACTCATTAATAGGTGCAAAGCTAATATTATTTGTTGTTAATAAAGCCTATTTCGTATAAAGCGAGTGGTTTGATCGATTGGCGCGTAATAGGTAGGTATACCTACTCGTAGGTAGATACAACCTCAGTTTTTCAATCCAACAAGCAGAAATAATCGGATCTGTAAGAATTTAAAAAAAAATTATACCACATAAGCCAATTGCACCTGAGTGAAGCCGGGGTAGGTCACTAGTGAGAAATTAAATATTTAGTACCCACCTAGATTGTAAAAAAATATTTTGATTAACAAAATAATTTGGCCAAAAAAACTCCGTTGCTGGAAACATTTGATTATAATGGCGCCTCTCAAACTATCGAATAAATTGGGTCCGGTTATTGTACAACCATGGAATGTACAGCCTGTGAAAATACAGCGCAGTCAGGAATGCACGACCGTGGAATTCATGTATAATGTACATGAATTTCACGGTCGTGCATTCCTGACACGTGCTGAGTTTGTACAGCCCGATTTTGCACAGCCCGGTAAAACACAACTATGGAATTCATGTATAAAAAACAATAAAAAAATACATCAATTCCATGGTCGTACATTCCCGACACGTGTAGGGAATGCACGCCCGTGGAAAGCACAACCGTGGAATTGATGTACTTGCTCCTGAATGGTCGATTCATTGTATGCTTCGTTCAGATGTAACTACAGAGTAAAAATGGTACTAGTGTGAATTTAGTGATTAGTAAAAAAATGAAGATTTTATTTTTTTGCCGATTTTATGGATGGGCTCGCTTTGCTCGCATTTTTCATAAACAAACCTTATTATTTTTTTTTTTTTTTTTTTTTGCGCTGGGAAAATGCATGACGCATCCCCCCTCCACGGAGAGTGACAAGGGGGGTATATGGGACTCCCCGGCCTCCCCAAGGCCGGTATACCCACTAAAAACCCAGCGGCGCTCCTGCGTCGTCTTAGTGGGGGGGACTGGGAAACCGGCAGAGCCTTTACATCCAGTCCCTCCCCGACGAAGCCCGCCATTACAGCGGGGCCCGCACGCCCCTCCCCTTGCAGGGTGGGGCCTTGGAACGGCAAGCGACTCGGCCGTTCCCGTCCGCCCGCAAAGGTGGCGAATGTGTGCAATGCGGGGCCGGGGCTCCATGTCGGTCCCGCCATTCGCCACCATGCGTCAGAGCGGCGCGAGACAGTTCCGCGTCGTCCCGCGCGCTCTTCCCCGCTCGGGGGCCCAAGGCCCCCCCACGAAGCGGCGCAGGAGTGTTCCGCGTCCTCCCGCGCGCGCTTCGCCGCCTTCTATGGGACCGCTCGTCCCCCACGAAGCGGCGCAGGAGAGTTCCGCGTCCTCCCGCGCGCGCTTCGCCGCTCCCTTCTGGGACCAGGTCCCAGAAGGTCGTCCGGGCCACCAAACAAGGGGGCCCGGACCCACCTGGGTAGACCGAAGTCTACCCTGCCTCATCACACTGTGCCCTCTGCTACTCAGAGGGACACGCGGAGAGGCCCACCGTGTCGAGTTATTGGCCACCGTGAAACACTTCCTCAGTACTCTGAGGCAGTGTTTCACGGTGTTACCAGGGTGCACCACGAGGAGGTTACCCGACCATAGCACCCCTTCATAAACAAACCTTTTTTTTTTTTTTTTTTTTTTTTTTTTTTTTGCGCTGGGAAAATGCATGACGCATCCCCCCTCCACGGAGAGTGACAAGGGGGGTATGTGGGACTCCCCGGCCTCCCCAAGGCCGGTATACCCACTAAAAACCCAGCGGCGCTCCTGCGTCGTCTTAGTGGGGGGGACTGGGAAACCGGCAGAGCCTTTACATCCAGTCCCTCCCCGACGAAGCCCGCCATTACAGCGGGGCCCGCACGCCCCTCCCCTTGCAGGGTGGGGCCTGGGAACGGCAAGCGACTCGGCCGTTCCCGTCCGCCCGCAAAGGTGGCGAATGTGTGCAATGCGGGGCCGGGGCTCCATGTCGGTCCCGCCATTCGCCACCATGCGTCAGAGCGGCGCGAGACAGTTACGCGTCGTCCCGCGCGCTCTTCCCCGCTCGGGGGCCCAAGGCCCCCCCACGAAGCGGCGCAGGAGTGTTCCGCGTCCTCCCGCGCGCGCTTCGCCGCCTTCTATGGGACCGCTCGTCCCCCACGAAGCGGCGCAGGAGAGTTCCGCGTCCTCCCGCGCGCGCTTCGCCGCTCCCTTCTGGGACCAGGTCCCAGAAGGTCGTCCGGGCCACCAAACAAGGGGGCCCGGACCCACCTGGGTAGACCGAAGTCTACCCTGCCTCATCACACTGTGCCCTCTGCTACTCAGAGGGACACGCGGAGAGGCCCACCGTGTCGAGTTATTGGCCACCGTGAAACACTTCCTCAGTACTCTGAGGGAGTGTTTCACGGTGTTACCAGGGTGCACCACGAGGAGGTTACCCGACCATAGCACCCCTTCATAAACAAACCTTTTTTTTTTTTTTATTTTTTTTTTATTTTTTTTTTTTGCGCTGGGAAAATGCAAATGACGCATCCCCCCTCCACTGGAGAGTGACAAGGGGGGTATGTGGGACTTCCCGGCCTCCCCAAGGCCGGTATACCCACTAAAAACCCAGCGGCGCTCCTGCGTCGTCTTAGTGGGGGGGACTGGGAAACCGGCAGAGCCTTTACATCCAGTCCCTCCCCGACGAAGCCCGCCATTACAGCGGGGCCCGCACGCCCCTCCCCTTGCAGGGTGGGGCCTGGGAACGGCAAGCGACTTGGCCGTTCCCGTCCGCCCGCAAAGGTGGCGAATGTGTGCAATGCGGGGCCGGGGCTCCATGTCGGTCCCGCCATTCGCCACCATGCGTCAGAGCGGCGCGAGACAGTTCCGCGTCGTCCCGCGCGCTCTTCCCCGCTCGGGGGCCCAAGGCCCCCCCACGAAGCGGCGCAGGAGTGTTCCGCGTCCTCCCGCGCGCGCTTCGCCGCCTTCTATGGGACCGCTCGTCCCCCACGAAGCGGCGCAGGAGAGTTCCGCGTCCTCCCGCGCGCGCTTCGCCGCTCCCTTCTGGGACCAGGTCCCAGAAGGTCGTCCGGGCCACCAAACAAGGGGGCCCGGACCCACCTGGGTAGACCGAAGTCTACCCTGCCTCATCACGCAGTGCCCTCTGTTGATCAGAGGGACACGCAGAGAGGCCCTCCGTGCCGGGTTATTGGCCACCATGAAACACGTCCACAGTACTCTGCGGGCGTGTTTCATGGTGTTTCCAGGGTGCACCGCGTGGAGGTTACCCGGCCTAGCACCCCTTCATAAACAAACCTTTCTTTTTTTTTTTTTTTTTTTTTTTTTTTTTTGCGCTGGGAAAATGCAAATGACGCATCCCCCCTCCACTGGAGAGTGACAAGGGGGGTATGTGGGACTCCCCGGCCTCCCCAAGGCCGGTATACCCACTAAAAACCCAGCGGCGCTCCTGCGTCGTCTTAGTGGGGGGGACTGGGAAACCGGCAGAGCCTTTACATCCAGTCCCTCCCCGACGAAGCCCGCCATTACAGCGGGGCCCGCACGCCCCTCCCCTGCAGGGTGGGGCCTGGGAACGGCAAGCGACTCGGCCGTTCCCGTCCGCCCGCAAAGGTGGCGAATGTGTGCAATGCGGGGCCGGGGCTCCATGTCGGCCCCGCCATTCGCCACCATGCGTCAGAGCGGCGCGGGACAGTTCCGCGTCGTCCCGCGCGCTCTTCCCCGCTCGGGGGCCCAAGGCCCCCCCACGAAGCGGCGCAGGAGTGTTCCGCGTCCTCCCGCGCGCGCTTCGCCGCCTTCTATGGGACCGCTCGTCCCCCACGAAGCGGCGCAGGAGAGTTCCGCGTCCCCCCGCGCGCGCTTCGCCGCCCCCTTCTGGGACCAGGTCCCAGAAGGTCGTCCGGGCCACCAAACAAGGGGGCCCGGACCCACCTGGGTAGACCGAAGTCTACCCTGCCTCATCACACTGTGCCCTCTGCTACTCAGAGGGACACGCGGAGAGGCCCACCGTGTCGAGTTATTGGCCACCGCTAACAAGATCCCACGAGTGAGAAGTTATTAGCGGTGTTTACCAGGGTGCACCAATCCGCGACTGCTACCGTTCCCCCAGGACGAATCCCAGGGGACAAGTAACAGCGCAGACCTCTTGGAGGTTACCCGACCTAGCACCCCTTCATAAACAAACCTAACCTAACCTACTCATTTGTGAAAGTCGATCTTTCGTAAAAAAAAAGAACTTCAGTTTATTTTTTAGCAGATTTTATGGATGGGCTCGCTTCGCTCGCATTTTTTTATAAACAAACCTTTTTTTTTTTTTTTTTTTTTTTTTTTTTTTTTTTTTGCGCTGGGAAAATGCAAATGACGCATCCCCCCTCCACTGGAGAGTGACAAGGGGGGTATGTGGGACTCCCCGGCCTCCCCAAGGCCGGTATACCCACTAAAAACCCAGCGGCGCTCCTGCGTCGTCTTAGTGGGGGGGACTGGGAAACCGGCAGAGCCTTTACATCCAGTCCCTCCCCGACGAAGCCCGCCATTACAGCGGGGCCCGCACGCCCCTCCCCTGCAGGGTGGGGCCTGGGAACGGCAAGCGACTCGGCCGTTCCCGTCCGCCCGCAAAGGTGGCGAATGTGTGCAATGCGGGGCCGGGGCTCCATGTCGGCCCCGCCATTCGCCACCATGCGTCAGAGCGGCGCGGGACAGTTCCGCGTCGTCCCGCGCGCTCTTCCCCGCTCGGGGGCCCAAGGCCCCCCCACGAAGCGGCGCAGGAGTGTTCCGCGTCCTCCCGCGCGCGCTTCGCCGCCTTCTATGGGACCGCTCGTCCCCCACGAAGCGGCGCAGGAGAGTTCCGCGTCCCCCCGCGCGCGCTTCGCCGCCCCCTTCTGGGACCAGGTCCCAGAAGGTCGTCCGGGCCACCAAACAAGGGGGCCCGGACCCACCTGGGTAGACCGAAGTCTACCCTGCCTCATCACACTGTGCCCTCTGCTACTCAGAGGGACACGCGGAGAGGCCCACCGTGTCGAGTTATTGGCCACCGCTAACAAGATCCCACGAGTGAGAAGTTATTAGCGGTGTTTACCAGGGTGCACCAATCCGCGACTGCTACCGTTCCCCCAGGACGAATCCCAGGGGACAAGTAACAGCGCAGACCTCTTGGAGGTTACCCGACCTAGCACCCCTTTATAAACAAACCTAACCTAACCTACCTACTGATTGCGAAGTTGACTATATATACACACTAATAAAAAACAAGTTATGATTTATGATTTTTCTGTAACTTTAAATAGTCAGGCAAGTAAGTATAAACAAAGCATAGGTGATGACGTATTTTGGCATCCAATTCCCAGGTTGTACATTCCATGGATGGGCATTCCCGACACGTGCTGAGCTTTCACAGCCATGGAAAACACAACCAAGGAATGTACAGCCCTGGAATTCGATGCCATTTGGCAGCCAATTCCATGGCTGTGTATTCCCACCCTGTGCACAACATTGTACGGCCTGGAAAACACGTCCCGAGATTGCACAACCATGGAATTGGCTGCCAAAATATACATCAATTCCTGACTGTACATTCCGGGGTTGTGTTTTCCATGGTTGTGAAATGACGGCACCCGAATAAATTTATATTTTTGATTCGCCGACATGTGACCCAAAGGGCACATCTGGAACGGCTTCACTTTACGCGCGCGTACTTTTTAACTGTGCTAAATCTAAGAGTAGAGATGCATATTGAGAGTAGACCACCGAGTAGACCCTGCGAGGTCGCTTTGGTCGTTTTCTACTTTCTACAGTTTGATTGAATGTAATGCAAGATGTAATAACAGAACGGACAGAACTCATACAATTCAATTCAATTCTTGGCTATGGCCTGACATTCATCCGTGGCCTGACAGAACTCGACACACAGAAAAAATAAGCATGACATGAATAGAATAGTGTCACTGTCATATCAAAGGAAAGTCTAGCAAATTCGTGGCAGCCAGCCGAAACCGAACAGCCACAAGAAAAAGAAGAAGAAAATAGGAAGGTTATGGTCAGGTTTTATTTTGTTTATTGTTAATTTGTTATTGTTCAAGTTGGTGGTTACCCAACAAGATATTAAATTACATAATAAAGTGATACCAGTGTTACGTATGGATAAGTGCATCCGCCATCTCATGATGTCACTCCGGCGAACATTTTGTTACGAAAACATTTTATTCAGAAATACATTTCGCCGATTATCCCTATTTCACCGCTCTGATATCGCTCACATTCCAAAACAAACTCGGAATTGCAACATACTTGGAATAGAGACTTCGTGTGACGACACAGGATGTGCAATTATCAATGGCAAAGGAGATCTTATAGCAGAAACTATTCATTCACAGCATCTATTGCATCTGAGAAACGGTGGTATTATACCAGATGTGGCACAAGACCTCCATAAGGCTAATCTAGAACCAGTTGTGTCCCAGACCCTTGACAAAGCAAAACTTAGTATGAAAGATATTTCAGCAATAGCTGTAACCCTGAGACCAGGACTCGCTCTTAGTCTTATTACTGGAATGAAGTATGCCAAGCATCTTGCTAGAAGACATAGTAAACCCATAATACCTATCCACCATATGGAAGCCCATGCACTTGTGGCCAGAATGCACCACAATGTTAATTTTCCATTCCTAGTCCTACTTATATCTGGTGGTCATTGCTTACTTGCTGTTGTAAGAGATATAAACCATTTTCAGTTGCTAGGAGAAAGTATAGACAGTGCACCGGGAGAGGTATTTGACAAAGTGGCTAGAAGAATGAAACTGAGAAATATCCCTGAATATTCAAAACTATCAGGAGGTCAGGCTATTGAAATGGCAGCTAATAAAGCATCTAATCCAGACATGTTTAAAATGGCATTGCCTTTGGCCGATTATAAAGATTGCAATTTTAGTTTCAATGGGTTAAAAACATCAACACTTTTACATCTCCATAGAAAAGAAAATGAACATGGCATTGTTGCTGATCAACTGATACCTGAAGTAAATGATCTATGTGCAGCTATGCTAATGGCTACCAGCAGGCACCTTCTCCATAGGACACAAAGAGCAATGCAATTTTGTGAGCTCAAACAACTTCTTGGGAATAATAAACAGCTAGTGGTGTCAGGTGGCGTTGCCTGCAATAATTTCATATTTAATTCTTTGAAAATTCTATGTGACGATTTTGAATATGAAATTTTCAGACCAGCCCCTAAGCTATGTACTGATAATGGAGTCATGATTGCATGGAACGGTTTGGAAAAATGGAGGCAAAACATAGACATTACAACAGATATTACAACTTTAGATATTCAAGCTACTGCTCCTTTAGGAGAAAGTTTAATTCCAGAAGTTCAAAAAGCAAAACTACTAACAAAACTAATAAAAATCAAACAGCAAGATTAGAACTGTGTTTTATATTTTCTCTTCCAGCTCTCCAGTTTAATTTTCACATTTTTAAACTACCCTAATCTTGGCACCCCCACCAATTGTTGGCACTTCTCTGATTTATCCCAGTAAAGGTTAGACCGCACTAGGGCGGAACTGCACTTCAGCGGAGCGTCGCGTCAGTTAGCTTCTATATTCTTTTACCTTGGAAAGAATATAGAAGCTAACTGCCGCGACGCTCCGCTGAAGTGCAGTTCCGCCCTAGTGCGGTCTAAGCTTAAATAACCACAGATTACTAGTATGCTACACAAATAAGAGTGTTGCCGCTTATTCATAAAAAATTACGAGTTTGAGTAGTTACCTATTAGCAGACTGACTGAATGTGGTAGTGGTAACATTATTACGAGTTTTGACATTAGCGCTAATCAGCGGGCCTAAGATGCGCACCGCGAGATATTTGTCATGTCGTTCTGTCAAAATGTAAGCATTTTGTACCAGTTGAGGAACTATTGCATTATCTGTGGTACCTAATGGTGTCGACAAAACGCGCCATAATGTACACTTTTGGTCGTCGTACCTCTCTGAGGACGAGATAATAGTCGTGCAGAAATGTCAAAAGTTGAAAATTCAAAGGCGCGGTTTCTCGACAACATTACCACAGATAATGCAATAGTTCCTGAACTGGTACAAAATTTACATTTTAGAGATGGGCGTTTTCGTTTTTTCTCGCAAACGGCTACGTAGCCGCTATACAGTTTGCATATCGATTTCAATAACGGTTTTCAAATATCAATATGCGCTTCGTGCTTTCGCGCCACAAAACCATGGACCAAAAAAAGTTACAATAGAAAGTAAACCATATTGTTAGCTTCTTAAGACATATTTTTACGCACGCCGCTAACATGCAAAGATATAGCTAACTTTACGTCACTCAAATTCGCCCCATCTCTTTCTAACCAGTAAAACTATTCATACTTAGAAAGAGAGGTGGCGAATTTAGCATATCGTATCGGTGTTTCATTATAGTTTTGGTTGGTTTGTGAAGTTTTCGTTTTGGTCGTCGGCTAACTTGAGGCCAGTCTGCGCTGCGCGCTGCGCGCTCCCATAGTAGGTAGGTACTTGGAAAGTCGGGATCGTTCGTGGGAGTTCGTACGTGTATCTACTCACGAGTAAAAATCGTACGAAAGCGTAGGTATCCGCTCCGCGGCCTAACAGTAGGTAGTTTTCGTGAAATCGGTTATGTGGATGTAGGGTATCGATATGGTATGATAACCGACCCATAACCGCTTTGAGTTACGTTTCGATATATCGAACTCATCTCTATTACATTTTGACAGAACGACATGACAAATAACTCGCGGTGCGCATCTTAGGCCCGCTGGTCAAGCTTTGATTGAATCAAATTAGAAGTTCGCTATACAGTACCTAAACATAAAAAAATGCATAAAAATACACCTAATTAAAATAGCTGTGAGATATACCTACATGAGACCAAACCTCGTGAGAAATTGTGTTCTGTGGACCAAACACGACGGCAAAAGGAAAGGACAAAAGTCTGATGATGATTAAAGTTATAGTATAAATAACTAAACTACACTTGCCAAATAATGTGCAGCGAAGCGACGTGACCAAGACGTGACCTTAGTACCTACTCGAGTTTGTACCTGTGTAAAGTGCAATCAGCAGTGTTCCGTTCCCCAAGCCCTGACTGGCCATAATGGAAAGTTTACAAAAGATTTACAGGAACGTCAGGCGGAAGGTCGTCAACTTACCGGCGTCGGTACCAAAAACTGTAGATTTTATAAACAAATCCGTGAATAGCGTGAGATTGCCACCATTCACAAGAGATAATGTTCTATTTTACTATGTACCGCTGCAGGGATTGGTTAGTTACACTACCCTATCAGTTAGTGTGATGAATCCTCACTTGATGGTCAGGTAAGATTTATGAATGTAGGTATCAATACCGATTATTACGTAGGTACTAAGTTCTTTGATTGCTTCACAATAGTTGTTTTACTTGCAGGTTATTCCCAAAACGAGATATAACAGATGTATTATTCCTGACAGCGGGTGGTGGTGCTGGCTTATGGTTGTGGGCAAGACCACATATGGCAGCGGCTGCACCTGCGCGAAGATTCTCATGGGCATTTCTAGGAGGTTGTCTTTGGCCTCTCGGGTCCATTTTCCTATGGGCTATTCTTAGGAGCTCAGTGGGTCAAAGGCCAGTTTTAGGTACAGTGCTGGGCATTTCTACTGGGGCTATGCTCACTAATATTGCATTAGATTACTTTCACTATGTAGAGCTAATGTTTTGTGGTGAAGTTCAACTTCCTGAAGAAACAACACCATACAGCCCAAACAGTGATGACGAAAGATATGATATTGACATTTAAGTTTATGCTTCTTGTGTTAAATGTTCGTGGGTCATGTTATTTGCTTAGGTTAAATCTATTTATCTTCACTACACTTATTTTCAAAGTCTAGTCCTATCACAGAATGCTTGAATAAGATGTAAAATTATAATCACTGTTTTATTTTCTAAACTTCGAATTAGACTAGAAAAAATAACATCATATCTACCCATACTTGATCAGTTTAATGGAAAGGAAACTAAATACAATACATACTACCTAGGTCCATGGTAATATTGAAAATGTTCTGCAGATTTATATATAAACTCTGTTTATTAAAAAGTTTATAATGATTTACAAAATCTATTTAGTTTGCTGGGGGCTTTGACCACTCAACATTAAGAATTAGATGGTCATATCCATGTCCATTCAGTTTCTGGATGGCCTTGGCAGCATCAGCTCTGAACTTGAAGTGAACATAAGCAAACCCTTTGCAGTGGCCTGTGCTCTGTAACAATTATAATTAGGAGATAAATGAAGTCAGTTAAAAACAGAAAGACTTGCAATTAAATTAAGTAAGATCATGAAAGATTGAAGGAAGTAAGAAGATTGTTTGATTAACAAATTTTTTTTTATTATTTGTGCGCAAAGCTAATTCATAAGTTGAACCAAAAGGGAGGTTACCTTTTCCTTAGCCAAGTATAGCTTCTGCACAGGTCCAAATCCTTTGACCAAATCCTCAAGATCAGCTTCAACAGCAAAGTTGCTTAGGTTGGATATGCGGATGGCTGCAATGTCGTCACGACGCGCGCCCGGTGGCTCACGACCGGTGCCTCGCCCGGCTCCGCCCTCACGCAGGTATGGCGCGACATATTTATTGGTAGGAGTAGCCTTCACATCTGAAAATGTTAAAATATTTTAGTAGATATTCCAAAATTTCTTGTGGATAAACTAGCATACAAGGTCTGCTTGATAATGCTGCGCCTGGTGAATTCAGCGTGAATGGTGTGATGGACAAAGAAATGTTTCATGTTGAGGCAACATTAAGGCGGACTCTGTGCAAAACTTTCATCATAAATAACATTTACCTGTGGCTTTTGAGGCCTCACTAGCCTTAGCCTGACCTAGCTGGGTGTGCTTGAATGGACAATTGAGGGTCCAATGGTCACCCTGGCAGGTACGGCATTTGTAGATCACACTGCTTGTTTGCGGCTGAAATAATATGTGAAAATACAAATTGATGGAACTTAATACTGAGCACTACATATAAAGAGCAGCCTGTTTGCTCATGATCTTATTACCTTGAGACCATCTAAGTCTCCATCATCAGGACGCTGGCTCTCTTCCTTGCTGGTAATGAACTGCATGAAGACATCTTCAGAAACCATGGTGGTGGCTGGGTTGGGACCAGGTTTGTCGCTGGCTGAGTCTCCAAACTTGCTCCAAGTCTTTCGCTTTGCAATACTCTATAAAGTGAATAAATAAATGTAAAATGGAGCTATGTCTACACTTAGCTAAAAGAATCTACTAAGGCTTGGTACAACCAACTACGACTAACACTATTCATCAGATAAAATACTATTTGTCTGTACTGCAAACTTTTCAAAAACAAGAACAGAAATATGTATTTAAATCTAAAGAATAATGTTATTCTGAGTTGATAGAACCCTGCCTGAGTGGACATTCTGCAATCACTAAAGTATAGAAAAACTAAACAAAATGTATAGAAATAATAAAAATATGACAAATCACCGGTTGGAGTATAGCAAAGGGTGTGCAGTACTAGGTAAAAAAGACTGCCGAAATTTCGATAAAAAAAGACTGCCGAAATTTCGATAAAAAAGGACTTAAAAAATAGCCTCAAGTGACATAAAATCAAATAGCCTCAAGTGACCTAGAATGACCTAGGGTGACCTAGAGTACTCGAATAGCTTCGGGTGACCTAGAGTAATCGAATAGCCTCAGGTGACCTAAATCTGCTATAAAATAAACTGAAGTTAATACATTTCTTTTTTTGGGAAAGTTTAACTTTCCCAAATTAGTAGGTTAGGTTTGTTTAAAAAAATGCGAGCGAAGCGAGCCCATACATAAAATCTGCTAAAAAAATAAACTGAAGTTAATGCATTTATTTTTTTAGGAAAGTTCGACTTGCACATTTGTGTAGGTTAGGTTAGGTTTATTTATAAAAAATTCTAGCCTATTCATCGCTTAATGAAAAAATATTCACATATACCTGCTAAAGAAAAAAGGGATATTTTTTCATGGATAGGAAGAAAATAAAATTTTGTCTTTGCCCAAACCATTTCCGTTATTAGCCCCTAGTTCTGTTATGGTTGACTTAAGATGTCAATGACCTTAACGAAAGATATCCCTCCTTACACTCCCTACCGGATGTAATCATAAAAAAGGGTGGTTATACCTACATAATTTTTTTGTTCAAAATTTTTCTAAGTCTTTTTACTACTGCACACCCTTTGCTGTACTCTGACCGAACACTTACCTTTGAAACAACACGCTTCTCAATTTTGTAGGTACGGACAATTTTAACTTTTTTATTATCATTGTCGTATTTGTATTCGGTGACAATTTTGAGACCGTTTTCCACGACTTCAGAAGGTGGTGGTAACTCGCCCTGATCAATGTCTACTTCGTCAGCCCATGAGGACTGAATTTCGTCGGCAACAGGCATCTGCAATTCAATTAGCAGGTATTCATCACATACATAAATGATAAGCACTGATGTTATAAACATGTGGAATATTGTTTTCTGTAAGTACCTACTGTTTGTAGAACACATGTTCAATTCAATTCAAAGACGAATTGAATGACGAATGAATTGTTGAAGACGAGAAGTCATCTTGCTTTTCTAACCAATTTATAGGGCTGCTAGCTTTATACTTAGGTAGGTAGGTACTTACAGTTGAGTTTTTAGTTTGCCACAGTGGGTTGGATGGAGATGATTAGAATTATAGTTTTTTGGTTGCAAAATTCATGGATCAGAAATGAAATCGTCACATTTCACATTCACAATCGCCAAAATGCCAAAGCCAAACTCAAAGAGAAAAATTTTATCTTATTTTGACTAACTTTTGGTTTCGTGACGTCACATTAACAAACACCATTAGCAAACATTTTTTGTCATTGCGTGATGATGATGATCAGTACCTTTGTCACTAACAGATTATTGTAGTACCTAGGTACCTTGACTACAGTAATGTAATCTGAGAATGTACCTACGTAATAGCTGTTACCCGCGACTTCATACGATTTTTTTTACAATAATATTATAAGTTCGTTATAATGTGTATATTACTATATACTTTTTGGCAACAAAGATTTCGTTTATTTGCAAACGTAAGTCATTAGGTGTCGCGTCGTTTGTCAGATAGACTCATAACGAAGCAAAGACTCCATAGCGTGCCCTCTCTAATACCCCGTGTACACTATGCCCATGCCGTTGCCGGCATGTATGCCGCTTAGTGAGAATACAGGCGATGTTGCTGTGGCATAAGTCCGCGGCATTGATGCCGCCATACATTCCGGCAGCGGCATGGGCATAGTGTGCACGCGGTATTAGAGAGGGCACGCTATGGAGTCTTCGTTCCGTTCGTTTAACTGACTGTACCACACGAAAAATTGGGTTATAAATTGATCTGCGTGGAAATAACGCGACGTAAAACTCCTCGCCGTCAATAAACGCGATGTGGCACAGAATCGACCATCGGTAACTAACAATTCGAGTAGAGTCCTTTTCATGACAGAAGTCCCGCGGAAATTTCCGGAACTAAACTTTAAAACTAAATTTTAAATTAGTTGTCAGGTGCTGTTATTGTGTTCGGATGCTAGTGCGTTTTTATTTGGTTTCTGTGATCAAAGTCTTGTTTTCAATGCCTAAAGTTGTTAAAAGTGCTGCCCGAGAAATAATACATAAGGTCGACTACAGCGCTGCGTCTGCGGGACTTCTTTCATGGAAAGGACTGTAAAGGTTAAACTGCACTAGCTAGCGCGGTAGCAATGGCAGCGGCATGACACTCGGTAGATATGACAAAACATGATAATAATAGGTAATCCAAAACATGTTTTGGATTATTTGTCGCGTTTTATCAGGGTGTAATTTATTTTGCTGCGAATTATCACGCATTGCCTTTGCAGTGTTGCCCGCAATTTCGCCAGTTGTAATAAATGTTTTGGCAGTTATATATGTAGATTTGACAGATTGGAGTGTTCATGCACATAAATGCACATATTATACATACATAAACGCGCACATAAGCGCCTGCCATTTTCGTAAGTGGAAATAATGCTCGCCGAAAAAATGCTCATTTATTTATTACCTACATATTATTTTGCCAATTTTATGTGAAAAACAAGGAAAGGAAGGAACATTTCTCTAAAAGTAGCTTTACTTTCTACTCTTTTACCTCAGGTCATTCAGCAAGCATCGCAATACAATGCAGAGTTGCATACCAGTGAAGTGAGAAGTGAACAGAAGATACGGTACCTACCTATTATATAGAGGTACTATAGATACAAGGTATGTACCATTATAGTTAGATGAGTAGGTATAGACACGGGGACAGGTTTGTTTGCCTGCCTGATCGTTTCGTTTGGTCCGTTTTGAAACTTTAAAGAAAGCAGGTATGTGTGCCTATAAAACCTTTCAAGTAGGTATGGGTGGGTGGATGTTGTAATCTTTTGATTCTAGTAATAGTACCTAGGTATAGTGCGGAATATTATAATAAACATCAAATTTACAGGCTTGCAACCTGTCATGAATAACTAGGTTATTGCTGCAAACCCTATTTTATATTACCTGCATAAGTGTCTTATAATATAGGTAAGGTATCTAATGCATAATTATTATTATTAGGATGAGGTGCTTGTCCGAACTTAATGTATCTACATTATAAAATATTATTATTTACATACCTACTTGTTTGCAGATACTCTCTGCTGAAGAAAAAAGATGCTCCGGTTCCTGAGCAGGAGGGGCCGGTCATCGAGCCAGAACCGCAACAAACAAACTCAAAAATCTTCAATCAACAAAAACTTTATACAATGTAAGGTAATGTTACTTGATGATACTGATTTATCTATAAACCTTTCCAAAAAAGCAAGTGCTGGAGACCTTTATGAGCAAGTTTTTTATTCACTAGACTTGATTGAAAAGGATTACTTTGGGCTGCAATTTACTGACACCAATAATGTCAAGCATTGGTTAGATCCCACAAAAACAATTAAAAAACAAGTTAAAATAGGACCACCTTACACTCTGAGACTTAAAGTAAAGTTTTATTCTTCTGAACCTAACAACTTGAGGGAGGAGCTGACAAGGTACCAGTTTTTCCTCCAGCTGAAAAAAGACATTTTAGAAAGTAGGTTGGAATGTCCGCACACCACTGCTGTGGAACTGGCTGCCCTAGCTTTGCAATCCGAACTCGGTGACTTTGATGAAGGAGTACATACACCAGCTACTGTATCTGAATTTAGATTTGTACCAAACCAAACAGAAGATATGGAAATTGAAATTTTGGATGAGTATAAGAAAAACAAGGGCTTGACTCCTGCTCAAGCTGAAGTGAACTATTTGAACAAAGCCAAGTGGCTGGAAATGTATGGTGTTGACATGCATATTGTGTTAGGAAAAGATAGCTGTGAGTATCATTTAGGGCTAACTCCTACAGGCATATTGGTGTTTGAAGGCCCACAGAAAATTGGCCTGTTTTTCTGGCCAAAAATTAGCAAACTTGATTTTAAGAAAAAAAAACTTACTTTAGTAGTTGTAGAGGATGATGATCAGGGCCGAGAGCAAGAACATACTTTTGTTTTCCGTTTGCATAATGAAAAAGCTTGCAAACACCTTTGGAAATGTGCTGTCGAACATCATACATTCTTCCGCTTGAGAGCCCCTGTCAAAGGTCCATCAGCGCGCCAAAACTTCTTCAGAATGGGTTCACGATTTCAGTATTCAGGGAAAACTGAATATCAAACTACTCAGCAAAATCGCGCTCGTCGCACTGTTCAGTTTGAAAGACGACCCAGTCAACGGTTTGCTCGCCGCCAGAGTCACGTATTACGAGAACGCGAGAAGCAGACAGTGGTCGCTAAAACTGAGGCAACCCCACAGCCAGATACAAACGATGTCCTGCCTTCTACGTCTGACGCTGCGGCGACTATCGCCGATACCGGTACCTTGTCTAGAAAGAGTAGCGCGAAATCACAAAAATCTTCGCTCTTGGATTCTGATTTTAAAATGCTGGAAGGCGAAACGTCAACAAAAAATCTTCTTCATGATGAAACTCCTGAAGAAGTTTTGATGTCAAAAGACGATGCAATCAGCAACAAAGTTCTTTTTAAAGTGGATAAACCTTCTGTTGAAGAAAAGCAAAACAATTTGACACAGCTTGTTATTTCCAAGCCATCATGTAACTGTTCTCCGTCCGTCGCCGATTCAAATCCGCTTAATGATCTTCTCATGAGTTTGGTCAAAGAGAAGTTGACCTGCGATGACTCTAAAAATGAGGCGAAGAAAGATCAACTGGATTCCGTCTGCGAGAAAGAAGTGCCAAACAATCAGTCCAAATGCTTTTTGTCGTCTAATAAAGCTCTTCCTCCTGGCCAACTGAAATGCAATAATATTTTGAAAGCCCGAGAGAATGAAGTGAAAATCATAAACGAGTCTACAAATATAAATGTATCTCTGCCGTCGACGCCTTCTCCGAAGATTTTAAACGAGCCGCATGCAGCTAGTCTACTGGCACAAAATAATTCGCAGTATGTGTCGATTGTGGTCGTAGAGCCGCCTCAATCGCAGCCGAAGTTGGCGTCGCCGAAGCCAGTGGACAAGAAGGAAGATATAACTCCCAAGTCTCAACCCATATCGTCTCTATCCCCGTGGCTCGTCACTTCAGAGCCAAGCTCTCCTTCGGGAATTGGTGAAAAGGAAATAACGATAATTCATCGTAAATCGGTTATTACTACACAACTGTAGACGAGCAATGACCTTTTGAAAAGCTTTTATGACAAATTAATATAATATTATGTAGTTTCTACGTCCATTAAATAGGTCTAAGTCATAACATAATCAATTATTATCTATTTACACTGAATATTTTTATTAAATAAAATAAATTAAGTTTTAATATTGATGTAAGTAAATATTTTTAAATCTTTATTCGATTATGTATTGTTAGTGCCTTCTATGATAATCCGCCCCTTCCTCAATTTTCGGAGGTACATACAAAAAATATGTGATTATAAAGCTATAGTTAGTAATTGAATCGTAGGTTAGTATAAATTTTATATTATGCCGAACTAAATACTTTCTTAATAAAAAAAAGTACTTAGGTGATTAAGTAAGTTTATAACAACTCGCTCTAAGTTTTGATGCAAACATAGAGCGAGAATAGTTTTAACATAGGCGTAATCTTATTTCATTTAGTAAATTCAAAAGCCATAATTCAATTTACACACTATAGTAAGTTTATTTATCATCTCATAAATACCTGGATTTAGGGTAAGTCATATCAGATGAACAAAATAATTCAATGGTACATTCCAGCAACGATTATGTTAACTCTACATTCCATAATCACTCGATGATATTGATAAAATATAAGGATTTATTCAGTAGGTAGGTTAGGTCACGTTAGGTTTACTTACCTAAAATAACCAGCATATTATTATATTTAGTTTTGTAGAATGTGATATATTCACGAACATAAAAGGCCGTCCTCTTACCGACAATAAATTAACTAAATAAGCGAAGTCATATTACCTAGTATTAAGTAATAGCCTCAGTATTACAATACATTATGTTTAAACAAATAACATAATAAAATTATACTAACAATTTTGGTGCCATAGATTAAACTCAGTTTTATTCGAATTTCCAGTTTAATTATTGATATATTGGTCTAGAATATTCTACAGATAAACTGCATTTTAAAACTTGTTTTGATAACATTATCTCTGCAACATCTGGTATACGATGTGGTAGGTAAAATGAATGATTCAGATTTCACACTATTGTGTAAGTTTTTACGATACCTACATTTTATCGTGAAAAATAGTATAAAACTTTAATAGGTAATGTTGATGTATTGATTTATTTTAATGAAAATAATATTTTATTTTATTTAATGTTGATTTGAATTAATAGGTGCTGGGGACAATTTTTTTTAAATGTATTGTAATCGGAATCTCTTGTACTTAATTTAATTATAAATCTATTTTGATTATGAGTGGAAACACTTGGGATACCTATAATGATGATTACCTATTTAGGTAAGTATGTATTGAGATTGATTATTATGGTACAAATCTTATCCGTTTTAAAATTTGATTTATTTGTATTATGCGCTCATACGAGTAGGTACGTGTATAGGTACGTATCTTATGTATTAAGTAAGTAAATATATCTATTATTGTTATTATATTATGGACAATAAACTATACATAGTTATCAGGATTTGATGTTTTATTGTAGTTTAGAAATTAACTTTTATTTCTCGAATAATTAAATTTTATTGGGAAACGCAAGGTTTCCCAATAAATCCTATGAATAGGTGAAGCGGAATCCAAGAATCGGCAGGTATGTGTAGGCTAACATCAAAATTAAATGTTGAACAGTTTTTCAGAATTTCCGTTAGAATAAAACTATTGCAATCGTTTTCTAAGCTTTGCAAAAGCTCTAAGTAGCTCATTGAAACTTGCGTTTTAATAATGATTAACACCGATAGTTTTTCATTATAATACTATTTAAAGGTAGGGTTTTAATATCTGTGGTCTTAATCATCTCGTAGCGTAGCATAAAGAGTATTTTCTTATAATTTATTTATTTATTCAATAGGCAACGCCAACAGCGCACATCGTTTACAATACAATAATCACTTATGAAAACCTTATTCTATAAAATGTGTGCCAATTACATAATAATATACCTACATGTAGCAAAAAATACAAAATGTATGAGTACCTAAATGGAAATATTGGTCCTAATTTTCTTGAACTTTTCTCATTAATAAAATAAAACCTTAGTCCGAACGAAATTAGATATTGTAATTTTTTGTCACTTGCATGACACGAAAAAGTTTGATCATTGAATACAAAGAGTACCTAGCCATAAACCAAGAAGTTGAAGTTGAAAACCAATTGAAAACAAAGAGTATTTTTTTCTGTGTTGAAAACATTCATGTAGTAGAGGCATTAATTTCAGTTTAATTTATCGAAGATCACTATTAAATATGAGGAAATCGGTAGAGAGGGTTTCTTCAGATAAGTCTTCGTCAGAGTCTGGAAACCAATTTTCCTTCAAGCGCTATTTCGTGAACAACTTGGATTCATATCATGGCGAGTATGTCTTGAAAGAGTTGTCCAAGGTCTTGGAGAAAAACATGGTTGCCACTAGAGAGACCTCGCAGACCATTATGGGTGAAGACGTCGATATTGGTCCTCCTCCACCACCAGAACAACCATATGAAATTATTGGTAAGTCACTATAACCGCTTTACCTACGGTTTTATAGGTTAGTATGTACCTACCTACCTGCGTCTAATTATCATCTTATTTTTGTTGTATAAAGAACTGGTAGGTATATCTAAGCATCCACGATGTTTGTATACAGGTATTGATACCACACCTATTGCTTCTGTTAGTTTACTTAGTCCTAAGATAACTAATAAATCCACAACATGAGCCTCGCTTGTGCATAGATAAGCGTCTCACTTGTATATTGACAGGAACTGTTGCCGATGCTAAGATCAAAACCCTGGACAATGTCGCCAGGATTATACCGAAAACTGAATGCTTGCCGCAAATGCTCACATGTGGAACTGTTGTTCTGGACATCAGCTATGACAGAGACGAGCTTAAAATAGCTGTAGACTATTTGAAACGTAAGCAAAAACAGTATATTTTTCCTCCATGTGACAAACATGGGTACCTAGCTCATTCCAGTAGAATCAAGTAACTTGAAAGTTTTCCTGTAGTAAGTATGGTAGGTAAAGTCGTGGATTTTTATTTAGATGTGTGGAATGGAAACTCATAGGGATAGTCATTAAGTTAACCTAAACTAATTATTGACTGTACAGTACTTAAAGAACTGCTGGAAAAACAAATGCCAGCTACCGCTGCACCAGTGGACCCAGACGAAGTTGGAGGTGCAGGTGAATCCAAAAAAAGATACTTAATCCTCATCTCGACTGTTATGACGTGGGCATCAACAAAACCTTTGGATCCGGTAGCTATCTTATAATATTGCTATTTGGTTCTTCTTATTTTCCAATCTAATCCATTATGTTTGATAGGACACGCCAGAAATGCCTTTTATAGAGGCAGATTTCCGCAAGAGAAAAGCACACCCTAATTATAAAATGCACTATGATGTTGAAAACGAAATTGTGGGTATAGCTAGAAAATATAGGTCACAGATCGGGTAAGTAGAACTATTTTGAACAGTAATTTTTCAAATATTACATATCAGTTGCGCGATGATAACTCAATCTATTTGCTTCCAGTGCTTTGGTTGTGGCATCGGGGGTTACGTACGGAGGGCGAGAAGACGTGCTTTTTTATTGGTTTCAAAAAGCTTGGGAATGTGAAAGATTACTTCCATTGCTTGGTCGCGGTGGAAATGTTATCCCTCTTATTAATGTCCTAGATTTGGCACAGTGAGTGTGAAGAATATTTATTCCATTGAATTAAACCAGCATACCTAGTTTGCTTATCTAAACATGGCTTGTATCATTTCAGAATAGTATACAATCTAATAACAGACTTTCCTAAGAAGTTGTACATGTTGGCTGTCGAACAAAATGTAACGAAACAGAGAGAGGTAAGCTCAATGCATGCAACAATCTACACATACCTACGCACAACATTCCTATACACACAGCTTGAAAAACGTACTCGTAGATTTTAGGATAACAAATGTTTATTGCTTTTAGATTGTAAAACCACTTGGACGTATCGTAGGCACAGGAATGTTCAAATGCATTCCGCAGGAAGACGCATTTTTAATTCCGGAGATAGATGTGAGTATTGTGCGCACTATGTTTTTTTTCTATAGATTCTGTCATGTTCCCTAATTTATGTTTTCCCTTAACTTTAAAGCAAAGAATTTACGATCTGATGACTTTGAATTTGAGTATGGAGCCGACATTCATAGTAGAGACAATGGGCCTCCAATGGACCTCGGAGTTGACGTTCGCTGAGAATGTACCTGCTCTTATAAAACAATTTAAGAAGGAGCGAGGATTGAAACCTTTTAAGGTACCTATAGGTACCTAGTTTTAAGATGGTTGTGGCAACAATAGATGTCCCAAAAACAGCGTACAAATTTGTAGGACGGATTTGCTAACCTGTATTTAATAGTCTTTCTCTCTACTGTTACAACCATCACGATAAATCCTGGTGTTAAAAGCACCTATTGTACACACACTTAACTTACCCACATGATCAATTTCATTCTCGTTTGCACTCAAACAATAGATGAAGTTGATTGTTTGTTGTAATCGATTATGAAATGCTACCTTGTTATGAGAATACAGACAGACCTACTGACACACTGCGTTTTTCATTACTTGCATAGTAAGAATAGAGTGTATGTAGAATAAATTGAATTGTCGATCATAGATTCATCACAGTAGTGTGTAGGTGGGTATCTAGTGGATACCTATTACAAAATGATTCCGTAATATAATGCAACGCAGGTGATCGTGTACGGGCCCCCGATCGTGGGCAAGACGACTATATCGAAGCTTATCTGCGAGGCTTACGGCCTCGTCTATATTTCCCCCGAGACCGTGGCTCAGGATATACTGGATGATTTGGTTAGCTCCTCGGTATTACTTACTGCTCTAGGGAATCCAATCAAAAAAATCTTGGATGATTCTATATCTATGCATTTGCTAAACCCAAAATTGTAAGTTAGTAGGTACATAGGTACCGATTTTGTATTTTCGTATTTTTTTTTTTTATTATTTTAATGTTTTTCTCATTAGCATTGCAAATCAAAATATCTCAATGCATGACTCCGCTGCAACATTAGCGTAAAACCTTTATGATTATCTTCATTGAATCCTCGTTAATTTACATGAACTGCAACACCACAGTTGCTGGTTAGCACGTTTTTAAATGCATTTTCTTAGTTATCTTATAACAGGCATGGCGTGTTAGTCACTGGGAAGTAGGAGAAACGGCTGCACTGGGAATGCCTACTGGTGAAGAGGAAGATCCGAATGCAGGAGACGATGACGACCAGGGAGAAGAAGAAGGAACACAGGAAGCGGCTCGAAATACCTTAGCTGTGCTACGGTCGGGACGGCCCCTTACCGATGACGATGTTATGGGGTAACGTACTCCTGACCCGACACATTAAAGCTACAGCCCACGGGCTGCCTTTTTGAATGCCATTATCGTATTGGTCTTACACCTAATCTCTCTTGAACATTTTTTATTGATAGTTTACGTGTGTTTACTATATGTTTTTCTTTATTATGTGTTCTGAATAAAAATGTGCTTTTGTCAGATATCTTCGTCAGCGATTGCTTTGCCGTGAAGCTTTAAACAGAGGCTGGGTCCTCGACGGATTCCCTACGTCCTTGGCTCAATGCGCTTTACGTTAGTATCCCCATAATATATTATGTTTGCCTAAATTGTGTTATGCCTTTTTGAAACTTTTTCTCGTTTAGTGTTTGAAAAAGGTGAAGAACCAGATTCTGAAGCCGGCGAAGAAGCAGAGGAGGAACAGTTTGACGAAGACGTCGACTTATACAGCAATGTGTTGAAAAAGATGCTACCAGGTATATCTTACGGAACGCACCCTTTGTAAAATGGTTTGGAATGTTACGATTACGAACTACTCAAAGTAGTGACATAATGACTGCATAATGAGCGACCAGCCAGCAGAGTAAAACGTAGCGTACGTTTTCTAAATTAGCTCTAAACATCGTTGACTTAAAGAACAAAACAGCACGGGCTTTGTCATAGCGCTTACGACCGCTGCGAGGTCGATAATAAGTCGACAGACGCATCACTATTACCGTGGAATACCTATGTACCTACTGCTCTTACCTGACCTACTTATGCTAATATTCTGTAATTTCTGTAGTAGATAAAGATAACATAATCAATTTTATAAAATCTTTCAGATATCGTAGTATCCCTTGAAGCTACTGACGATTTTATCTGTGAGAAGGCAATGCGCCAACCTGAAGGTGATTCCCGATTGGACGAAGAAGCTGTTCTGAAGCGACTGAGCGAGTTCCGATCGGGTGATACTCGTGACATCACTCCACTAAACTTCTTCGATGAGCTGGATATACATCCTTTGGTGGTACCTGTGAGGGAACACGTGGACTATGGAATGAAAGGGTCGTACTCTGCAGTTGCGCTGCGTATGGGTCGCCCTTGCAGATATGGGAAGCTAATCGGTTAGTCATTGAACCTATAGGTACATTTACGTACGTAAAGTACGATATTTTACCTGAGCGGCACTAGTGACTTTGATTTTGTGCTTTTAGGTTATTTTGCTAACTAGGAATTCAACATTTTTGCTATAATTTTGTACCAGCCAAAATTATAGCAAAGTATAGGTTTTTGGTGGAATTATAACTGTTTTTTTCTTAGCACTGATCGAGGCTACTGAGAAGAAAGAAAAAGAAGAATTGGAGACGTTACGCGCTAAAGAAGCAAAAGCTCTGAAAGAACTTGAGAAAAAGATGAAAGAAGAACGAGAAGAGAAGATGGAGTACTGGGTAAGTAACAAGATTTTACAACTTAACTCTAATTTACTAAATGGTTTCGTCAATTAGAGGGCTTAGTTTAAATGCACTGACATAAAAAAATACTAGCGACTCTGTGCTTGTGACTCATTCGCTATTAGTCATTAGTATAGGTATTACCTGTGTAAGCTTCGAAGACTAAACCGAATGAGGCGATTAGTCATGTAAATTAGATACGGCTAGGTAGGTAAGCAGGCTGGGTACTTACCTACCTAAGAAAGTAGCATATCCTTGTCCACGTAGTGTTGAAGAATTAACTGTGTTTTTTGTACCAGAGTGCTAACCAATACAAGCAGCTTTTATTCGTCAGCGTGGGTTTTCCTTGACCGTAAAATACAATTCTTTGAAATGAGTAACACAGAAACTTTTATATGTAAACGCTTGCAATATTCTCTTAAGGTACGCCTTCTCTATAAATACCCATTCGTAATTTACCTATCCCTATGTAAAAACCACATTATGAAACTAAAGACTGTATAATTCTACTCGACTAGTCTGATTAATTTTTTTTTTTTTTTTTTTTTATTTATTTTCAACACATACAAAAATTCAAATGAACATTTTAGATGTTGTACCCTATAAACCACAGAAGGTTTGTGTGGGTACTCACACTCGTCGCACATACACACATACACAACACACCCACCCTTACCGTAAGTAGGCCATAATACTACTACTACCATGCCTTCCCAGTCGCGTAAGCGCCCGAGTTCACGGCAGGAGCGTCGGACAGATTACACCGTATGAGTGAGTGAGCAGGTAAGGATAAGCTATAGAAACAGGTAGGTTAATTCTATTCGGTGCGAACATAACAAACAAGTCAAAGACATACAGGGTGAAAAATATACCTAAATTAAATTTAATACATCAGCAGTTATAGTTTACTAAGGAAATGTTGTTTGTATATGGTTTTATAATTTCTATTGTTAAGTTTTGATTTAATTTTGTCTGGGGTATTATTGAGCAGGGTAGGGATCATGAATTTTGTAGTTCGTCTACCATAAAAATTCCTCATTTTAGGTACTACTAGTTTTTTTTGTATGATTTTCCTGGTTATTATTTTGTGTTCTATAGGTTTTAGTATATCGGAGTTGTGAAATTGTTCGATTAGCAGCGCCATGTTTACTTTATCATGCACCGGTATAATGTTACAGTATTTAAATATGCCAACGTGGTCATCTTTAAATTTCATTTTAATATTTTTCGGTAAAATTAATTTCAATATTCTCAACTGTAAATTATAGATTTGATCCAGGTATGTTTTAAATGTTCTACCATAGCTAGTAATACCGTAAGTGACGATAGATTCCGCAAGTGCGGAGTACATGTTTAGTAAAATTTTGTATGGTACTTTTGGTTTGATGATATGAAATTTTGCCAAAATCGCGCGTAGCTTATCACAGACCGAATTAACATGGGGCTGCCAATTACACCTTTTATCAATTACTAAGCCAAGGTATTTATGCTGTGAGACCTGCTCAATTTCAGTGCATTTACAGTTAGGTATAGGCACGTGAAGACATTTATGGCTATGCGCGACTATCTTAAACGTGTCATTAGATGGTAAGTGAGGCGAGTGTACATGAATCACTTTGGTTTTTCCGGCATTCATTACTAGGCCAGCGTCATGTGCCCACTTTGCAACTTCCGTGAAGTCGGTTTGCATGCACCGCACAGCAGTATTGAGATCTTTGTGAGAAGCCATCAGACATGTATCGTCTGCGTATTGATACACTGAACAGCTTCTGATTACATTCTCCATATCGTTGACATAGGCTAAGTAGTGCAAGGGTCCTAACACAGAACCTTGAGCGGTACCCTCAGTGACCATCTGTTCGTCACTAAATTCGTTACCAATCCTAACCTTATATTTCCTTTGACTCAGATAATCTTTACACCAGTCTAGTAAAGGCCCCCTAACACCTGAGTTGTCTAACTTTTTTAGGAGAGTATCATGCCTTAGTGTGTCGAACGCCTTACTAAAATCAATAAAGAGCAGGACAACGTGATTTTTGTCATTGAGTTGGCTGTAGATTTCGTCCGTGAATCTAGAGAGTAGCATCGTTGTTGATTTATTAGGTTGAAATCCAAATTGTGAGTCGGAGATAACATTATGTTTTCCATAAAAATCATGCACTTCATTACACACATACTTTTCGATGATTTTGTCTATTACGGGGAGGATTGTAATTGGTCTGTAGTTCGTAATTTCACTATGTTTGCCCTTCTTGTAGATTGGTCTGACTACCCCGGTTTTTAGTTCACTAGGATATTTTGCATGTTTAATACTTAGATTAACGAGTCTTGCTATGGCTGACGCTATTTTATCACTTACAGCCCTAATATCAACACAACGTATTTTATCAACCCCAGCAGCTTTCTTAGGATCTAGATTTTTCACTATGTTAGCAATGTTACGATCAGTAGCTTGTTTAAATCGAATGGATTTATTTTCTGGATAAGTATACGTAGATTCAACTAGTAGGGGTTTGTCACACTGAGGCATGATGTCTTGGACACTTTTTTTAAATTCATGGGCAAAATTATCAGCTATTATTTTGGTGTCTGTACGGTTTTTCTTAAACGCGTTCAATATAGCGGTATCTATAGATTTAGAAATACGTCCCGATATATTATTTAGGATATCCCAGAGTTTTCTTGAATTTGTTTTATTTTCGTCTATCTCTTTTAGATAATAATTATTTCTAGATTTTTCAATTATTTTATGAGTTTTATTTCTATGCTTGTTATATTTTAATTTAAGTTCCATATTAAAACAATCAATTAAACAGATGCCTTCTTTCTATACTATTATAAAACTGTAAAAAATCAAAAAACCAAAATTAAAGATATGGATAAACTTAATTATGCAGATCTACTAAATAAACGATTCTGATTCTGAAAATCGAGTTTGTCTGTTAGTTTGTTCGTGGATCACGCCTAAACTACTGGACCAATTTCAACAAAGCTTATACCATTCGGAAGCGCTTTTTCCGGATTGAAAAAAAGGCTATATTTTATTGAAATCAAAGACCTGGATTCGTAGATACAGCTTGACCTCTCTAAACCAAAAGCAGCCTTTGGCACGAGGTTCATCGTATGCTGGTTGACAGATATTTTGGTGGAAAGTTTTGCACGCGTACGAAGTCGCGGGTATCAGCTAGTTACATAATATAATTCTTAAATAAATAAAATTCTTTAAATGAAAATATCGTTCTCTAGTCGGAGCTTTACGCAATTCTCCGCGAGGAAGAAGAAGCGGCATTGGCGGCGGCCGGTGAGCCAATGCGAAACTATCTGGTGCATCACATCTTTCCGACCCTGACTCCCGCCTTGCTGGAAGTCGCTAAGCTGCGGCCTGATGATCCTATCGACTTTTTGGTATGACACTTTTTATTAAGTACCACTTTACCTACTATCAATAGGTAAGTTGTTCGGATACAATTTAGGTTTTTATTTCAGGCTGAATATCTATTCAAACTAAACCCAAGCGGGAAAATGCTAGAGCCCGGCTACAATCTCCAAGCGGAAAGGCTTTTGGGCAAGATCAAGATTCTTGACGACGCACTTAAAGATGTTGACATCAAAATAGATCCTCTTATACCACCAGAGGTAGAGATCGATGAAGCCACGACATCGAAACGTAAAATTAATAGCATGAGTGCTTTTTGAACTGTTGAAAACATATTTTATGAAATAAATATTTTGCTTTTATTCAAGTACTTAGCTACTTATGTTGCAAGCAGGTACTTTTTACGGTACAACTTGGTACTGATCATGATACGACTTCGAGTATTTAGCTTTGGGTACTAATGAATTATTTATTTAGTTATTACAAATGTTAGAAATTGAGGTCATTATTTTAATTTGAGTCGCCGCCGCCCTCGCTCACGTACCTACTCGGTCTCGTTTTGTGAATAATTTACGTCAGCAATTAGTCGTAGATCGATATGAAATATTTTTAAAGGTGTCTGTAGTATTAAGGCGTATGTAAAAGGCAGACAACCCTCTCGCTCGCACATTTCAACATTTTTGAAGATAATTATGTAATATAATTAAATGTAATTATGTGAAATTGCAGAGCTTCAGGCTCGAGAGAATAACAATGCAAAGGTTCAGTAAAAATATCACATTGATTCAAACAAGTTTTCTAACCAAAAAATGTGCACTTTTATTTATCGCATTGGTATATTGTTTTTGGTCAGAAAACTTGTTTGGATCAATGTGATATTTTTACTGAACCTTTGTATTGTTATTCTCTCGACTTTGAAGCTCTGCAGTTTCACATAATTACATTTAGTTATATTATATCTTCAAAAATGTTGGAATGTGCGAGCGAGAGGGTTGTCTGCCTTTTACATACGCCTTAAATGATTCAACCGATTCCGACCAATACGACCATTTGTTGGGAGTTACAAAAGAAAATAATCAACCTTGTGTCAACCAACCTAGTTTCAAATTATGTTAGGTATTGTAGGTACTCTAAGTTCTCTAGCTTGGTAGAGACTCGGGTAGAGATTAATAGTTTGACCTAGGTACCTACCTACCATGTCTGTAGGTACCATTGATATGTTTTGGTGGGTAGTTTTTTCAATAGTTAGGTTTAGGTATAATATTATCTACTGGCAAACAAAGCACGGATAATGTGTAACACGACATAAGTTAGGTACTCTGTGAACACGACACGCGATGGTGTTCAATAATACCGATACCATCTCTCGTGATTCCATCATTGTCGATTGAAATGTACACAAACTACAACGTGTTTGTTAAATCATGTGAGCGATATGAAAGTGTATCCGGAAGATTTCAAACCTGCTCATAAGAAAAAGAAAAATGAAGAATTTGATGATGTTGGGAGTGTGGCGTTGTTCGCGGCCAGTCTTAGACACCAGACCACTGAGTTTTTCAGTAACTCTACATTACATGGAGTTCGGTACATTGCGGAGAAGGAAAGACCTTTCTGTGAAAAGTTTGTATAAGTATAAGTAGTTTTACTTTATCAATTGCAGCTGTAAAGGGCCAGATGTAAAACTGTTGAGGTTTCAGGTTTATGTGGTTTAGTTTCACGGCCATAGGCGCGGTGACGACATGCATTATCATCGTGAGTTTGTGGGAGAAGTTTCAAACGAATCCGACTATTACAGGCAAGTACCCTTAAAACATGAATTACTTTTCAGTTTTATAAAAACGTAACTGTCTACTTACATGTTTTTAATTGTTACCTAAGGATTGGATACTGACTTTCACAACTGGGATGTCCCATTTCCCGCGGTCACTATTTGTGATCGGAACCCCGTGGATGAAGATCTTCTTCAGGAATACATTGAGATGTGAGCCATCGTTCAGTTAATGATTTACCTATTTTCCGGCTTTGAAACACATTCCAAGTTTTTATTTAGCAAAGGGTAGTTATAAGACCACATCATAGCCGTGGCTTAAAATCATTTGTGACGATTCAGTAGGTAGACTATTTCATCATTCATAATCTCGCAAGCAAGTAGTCATAGGCCGGAATACTGAAACGTCACTCAAATTTAAGCACCATTTAAAATTGCTCTGCCTCTGTTTGACATTACTCATTTGTAAGAGATGGCAATAATATAAGCGTGAACTTAATTTAAGTGGCGTAAATTGCAATATCGTTTTACTCAAAACTTTTACTTTCAGTGCTTATGGGTCTGAGCCTCCCGAAAGAGCGGCAGATATGTTACGTTGGCTTGCAACACTCACTTACCGTTCTATCGAGGATCATGCTTCGGATTTTGTAACAGACCCAGATCTAGTAGGACTGCCCCTTTCAGACGTGGCTGATCCCGCTTTAGAGCCCAAAGAAGCTGTTTTTAAGGTAGGTACCTACTGCGTGACTAAATATACCCTAGTGTTAAAGTAGCAATGGTGCAATACAATGGGCAGACTTTTCGGTTATTTTATTCTTTAGAAATGTTGAAATATTCGATCGAGATGTAGTCTGTTAGCGTCTGACTGAAAGCGGATCTAATTGTGTATTTTACTCGTAGATAGTGCGGCGTTGCGAATCGCTATTTTTCAATTGTGAATGGAAAGGAGATTCGGAAGAATGCTGCGATTTATTGATTCCGGTGTTTACCGAAATGGGCTTTTGTTACTCTTTCAACTCGAGACACGCCGAGAAGTCGTGGCCGTGGTTAGTATTTACTTATCTAACCTTTTTTATGAAGATTGAGAATATTTGAAAGCTTGAACAGTCTCTTTTCTTTATGAAATAGCTGTTGGTACCTAAGTTGCCCAGTGCTTTGAGTCCGTCAATCACTAACTTTACTTAATTGTTTACAGGCAAACACAAATCCAGCCAGAACAATTTATCGAAGCGTTTATCCATGAAACAGACGCAAAGTGGTCTTTTATGTTCAACTCTGAACGGAAAAATACTACCGTTGATGTAAGTTCGAACTTTTGTAAAAGCTCGCTATCGTCAATAATGAATCTCAGTGCCATTAAGCCAATAACAATATAACATTGTGTTTTTTGACCATTTGATTCCTTGCAGAGATAATATTCATCACTTTCACAGATCTACATACACTCGACTGAAGAAATGGCCGGTCTAGAACAAAGCGCACAGCACTCTTGGGACCATCGCGTTGAGAAAGTATCGTTTTCCGTAAAGCACACATACACAACCGAAGACGCTCGTCAACTGTCCATCAAGCAAAGACGATGTGTTTTCGCCGACGAGCAGAAGTTGGAAACATCAGCTATTTATACGTACTCGGCTTGTATGCGGCAGTGTAGGATGCAGAGGAGCAGAAAGTTCTGCAAATGCGTGCCTCATTTTTATCCAACGATGAGTAAGGGTCGAGACTCCAACCACATGTTACGGAAAATGCGTCGTGTATTATCGGTCCCGTAACGCCAGAGCAGACAAATATAGGTATGATAAAAAAATAAACTTTTCACACTCAACCGACTCTATTGAACCGAGCGTATCGAAATAACCGATACGTTCGACGTATTTTCCGTCAGATGTGGCTCGACCCTAAGTTCTCTTATTAATGTGCTGACGACACAGTTAAGATGGCAGATAGTCGATGGATTACCTATTTGCATTCTCTAATTTTTACAGAAGGCTACAAACATTGCACGGTGGCAGAGTTGGATTGCGTAGCAAAGCACGCTGCAGCCATCACTGATGTGACGCAATGCGCCTGCGAGTTGGGCTGTACACACACCGTGTATGAGGTGGAAAAACTATCAGAAGTGGAGTAAGTAATTTCAATTAGAGCCCTTTGCGAAAAAGTTCGACTATCTATGACGCCAAACAGTAATGGTTACATAATGCATTGCTGCGTTCCGATTTAAAGGGCAATTATACAGGCACGTGAGACGAGACTTAGAGGTTTTAACACTTTACATGTACACCTCACTACTAGACGACGACAGACGATGGACGCGTTGTCTGTGCAAATGTTATAAAAAGGACTATAAAACACCCACGCAAGCCTTCTGTAGGCTTCTGTATTGTCACTTTTGTCTCATAAAAACTAAAAGCAAGTTAAATAAGTGATTGGTTTTAATATTGTCACTTTTCCAGTAAAGGTTTGGGATCGAATTCATTGGAAACTGAGTTCGTGTCGTGGCCGATGGTTCGCTACAAACGTGAAGTGCTTTTCGGATGGGTTGATCTTTTAGGTGAGTAGGTACCTAGGCATAGTAAACCGGGGGATCATTTTGGTTTTCCCTTCCAGCTTTGGCTTACTTATTATTTTCGAGAGCAGCAAGCATCAGATTTACTTATAATTATGGGAGTAAACTAGAATCAAATATTTATTTACTTAGGTATTTATTTAATACTTTATTGGACAAAATTATAAATTTGTTGCTGAAAGCATTGTCTGCCAGCCAATATCTCTATATTCTATATCCAAATACCTCTATTGGTGACCATGATATGAACAGCAGCGTTTGAAAAATAATTCGAATATCTTATTTATCATTTGTTTCTTTTCCAGTATCGTTCGGCGGTATAGCGGGCCTATTCCTCGGCTTCTCGCTTCTCTCCGGAGTAGAACTACTGTACTACTTCACGCTTCGCGCGTGGTGTTCCGCCGTGCGCGATGCGGATGTACTGAAACAAGAACGTGCAGAGAGACTGGCGCAGCCGAAGCCACCGCATGACCTTAGTCTTGTGCCTTGGTATGTGCTATTTTTTTTTAAACTTCACTGATCTCTAGGTACCTATATTCAGTGTGTTGCCAGTGATGACTTATGGAACTGAAGAGTGGTCGCTTATATTATGTACCTACACAAGCTGAAAGTTATGCTTGGGCTATAGCTATGGAGAGAGCTATACCTACTGGGAGTATCACTACGTGATAGGATCACGACCTAGCTCATAATGAGCAAGTTGAAGTGGAAATGGTCAACTAGCAGACCTGAGAACCGACGAACAGGAACAAAGGTTTTCAAATTGCAATCACAAACCGGAAGGTTAGACCCCCACCGGACGGACTGAACCACTTTCAAGAAATCTACGGGGCTTGTGTCTAACAGTGGACATTCTAAGTTGATATGATGACTATGACGCCTTATCTATCCGTAACACTACCGCACTAAAGTTGCATATTGTCTTGTTTTAGGTGGAAACAGCCTCCTACTCCACAAAGCGTTCCAGCTCAACCGATCATGGTCCGCCCGAAGGACGTAGACCCTCCACAATACTCGCCACCACCGGGATACACCACGTATTTACCATAGGGATTTTGAATAAACAGTAGACAGAGTTGAAAATACACTGCTTTTTTCTTACTGTGGCCGGTTGAATTTATTACTTACAGGTATGTAGCTTAGAGCTTTTCACTACCGTCATGCATGTCAGTAAGGTCTGCCCTAAGATAACCCTCCTTTATTATTGTTATGTAGGTACTTGCTTATTGCTGTATAGGTGTACCCGCACTAATCAGTCTGGAAATAAATGTCGTGTCGATTACTTCGTAGTTTACTTTTATTCCAAAAAGTAGTTATAATACAGACCAGTTGGCAACGAGGATAACATTTTATCATTATGTCGATCGGGAAGATTGGACAATTTGATGTGGATAGTGGAAATTGGACACTTTACTGCGAGAGGGTCGAGTTGTATTTCAAAGCGAACAGTGTGAAAGATGAGTTGAAGCTGCCGACACTAATTACTCTAGCCGGTGACCGTATGTACGAGCTCATGGTGAATTTGGCAAGCCCTAAAAAGCCAAGTGAACTAACTTATGAACAATTAGTAGAATTGGTACGCGGTCATTTACAACCACGCCCGTCGGTAATGGCGGAGCGGTACCGGTTTAGACAACGGCGGCAGTGTAAAACGGAAAATGTCACTCAGTACATTGCAGCGTTAAAACAATTGTCTCGGTATTGTGAATTCAACACTACGCTAGAAGAAAATTTGCGAGACCAGTTTGTGTGTGGTGTAATGAGCGATCTAATTCGTCAGAGGTTATTCGCCGAGGAAACATTAACTTTTGCAAAGGCTATGAGCCTTGCAAACACTCTCGAAGCAGCGGAGAGGGACGCCGCGTCAGTCGAATCAACGGCCATCAAAGGAAAGAACGGTGAATCGGACATCCAGACTCAAGGAATCAATGTGATGAAATCGTCGGGTCGCGGACAGCGGTACGGGGCCACCAGTGATGGGGCGAAGGCCGCGTCAAAGAAGTCATGCTCAGCCTGTGGAAGTCAGGGGCATGAGGCCTCCAGGTGCCGGTATCGTAATTTTGTGTGCGATAATTGTAAAACGAAGGGGCACTTGAGGCGCGTTTGCACGAGGTCATCCAAGGGTGGCGCGAGAGAGCGCGATCGTGGAGAAAATCAGCGGAACTTCTTCGCGAGTGAGACGTTTGAGGAAGCCCTATCGGAGGACGAGGAAGAGTCGGAGGATGCTATATTTCAAATGTCTCTAAGTGAATATAAACCGGTGAGTCTCACGGTGTTGGTGAACGAGATACCCCTAGTGATGGAAGTAGACACTGGAACCCCCGCCTCTTGCATAAGTAGGTCCACGTATGAAGAAAAATTTAGTGATTTGCCTATTGAAAAAATTAGAACTTGTTTCAATTCATATACTGGAGATAAAATTAACCCAATAGGAATCATATCACCTGTGGTGTCTTATAATAATAAGAAAAAACGGTTGGATCTTTATGTTGTAGAAAAGGGCATTACCACTTTGATAGGTAGGCAGTGGTTATCTAATTTTGACATTCAGATACCTAGATTTAAAATCGATAGTGCCATTGATGTAAACAATGTATCCACTAGCGATAAGTCGCCTATGTCTATGTGCCATAGTCATAAGTTGGGTAATTTGGTCGACAGATATAAGCATGTGTTTGAAGCGGGGTTGGGCCGATACCTGGGCGGTACGGCCAAGCTGCGTGTGCGGCCGGATGCGCAGCCCGTGTTCCACCGCGCGCGGCCCATGCCGTACGCGCTGCGGGAGCGTGTGGATGCCGAGCTCGACGCGATGCTGCGAGAGGGGGTCGTCGAGCCAGTCGACTGTTCTGACTGGGCGACGCCGCTGGTGCCCGTCCACAAGAAGGACGGTGGCCTCCGGGTATGCGCGGATTTTAAGGTAACCTTGAACCCGGTTTTATTGGTCGACAGGTACCCACTGCCAAAGATACAGGACGTTTTCGCTAACTTAGCTGGAGGGGTTAAATTTTCGAAGATAGATCTATCGCAAGCCTACAACCAAATATGTTTATCAGTTGGGGAAGTATTATCTTCAACCTAAAGTGCAGAACTACCGAATTATTTGAAAACAAAAAAACTTAAAAAACTTCCGACAAAATAAACAATTATTATGTGTCAATCATTCTATGAAAGGGTGCTTGAATTCTTTTTATGAGTGCTTTCACATGTGTAAAGTGCAAAACATTACCATCACAACAAAAATTGTGAAGATCGGACTCGAGATCACAAAAAAAGTGAGGTTATAATTTCACAAATACTTCTCAAAATATACACGGCACTACGACACTATCCTGCTGCCAAAATATAGGAGTCAGACCGAAATTATGGCCTTGACGTGCGTTAAATGTCTACAAAGCATCCCAGAAAGACAACACCTTACCTGTATTATGTGCAAAGATCATTATGATATAGAGTGTGCTAATGTGTCATTCACACGATTCTACAACACAATGGATAGAACAAGTTGGGAATGCCTGAAATGCTTAAACAAAAAGCAGCAACAGAACAGTATCAATACCCCTATTGGCCCGATATCTACTCGTCCACGAAGACAAATATTTCCAAGTCGTTGCATCGGCTTCAACAACTTTAAAAGAAGCCAAAAGACAAACGACTAGCTTGAATTTGCCAAACAGAAAACCTAGAAGACAAAAAAAATACACATCCCATGATACATCATCTGATGATGATATAAATGAGTTGGGTGATACACAAGACCCTGTAAATGTAAATATCCCTCCTCAGATAACTCAACCACAAACACCCTTAAGTCAAATGGTAACAATTGAGCAAATAGAAGCTCTACTGGATAAAAAGTTTGAAAATATTAAAATATCTATTTTGGATGAAGTAAAAACAACGATAATTTCCACAACCTCAAACCAAATAATACAACTGAAACAAGAACTGACAAATAAAACAAACACCTTATCAACAGAACAAAAGTCGCTGAAAGAAACCCTAGAAGAAACAAATAAAATTATCCATGTACTACAAGAGGAAAACCTAAAATTACAAAGAGAAATCAAAGAGATACAAAAACAAATACCGAGCAGTACAGAACCACTACTCCAAAAAGAAATTTCATCTGATACTACTAAAAAACTGGTCCTTTATGGTCTAGATGAGAACTTAAGAGAAAATGAACATGAACTCCGGAATAGACTGATCCACCTGTTTCAAGACATATTAAATGTTAACCTAATGGGATACATAGAAGACCTAAAGAGACTGGGCAAAAGAGGGAACCGAAGACCTCTAGTGATAGAATTACTTAGCAAAAATATGACTAAACATATACTGCGAAACCGCCAGTACTTCAGGAACACTGGACTATCAGTCTCAGAAGTGCTAGACGTTGAATCACTACAGAACCGAAAAAAAATGATTGGAAAACTGGTTGAAGCTCGAAGGAATGGCCAACGTGCCAACATTATAAACAACAAACTGATAATAGACGGAAAGGAATACATCGAAACAACTAGATCTCCACAAACAGCATCTCAAAGCCCCCCAAAAACAAATATTGGAATGAAATTGTCTAATAATATTCAACATCAATTGATTGACCAGAAATCAGACTGCAACCAAGTGTCTGAGAAAGTAGCAAAACCATCACCGGAAGTGTTTTTTTAGAGAATAAAATCAATGGTCTCTTTCAAAACATGCAAAGTTTATGCAATAAACGGCACCTAATAGAAGAAGCTACAGAATATGATAAAGACATACATATATTATGCTTGTCAGAAACCTGGGTAACAACATCAAAACAAGATCTACTCTGTATCGACGGATATAAACTAGCGACATCCTATTGCCGTTCAAACTATGAAGGTGGTGGAGTGTGTATATTCTTAAAAGAAGAAATAGAGTACTTAGAACTTAAGGATATCCAACTTTTTACCATAGATTTTTTAATAGAAGTATGTGCGATAGAGATACCTAAGTTAGATCTTATTATAATCAACTTATATTGGCCAGATAGAAAGAGAATGCCCAATTTATTTTACGAATCCCTAACAAAACTTTTGCAGCTTTTACAACAAAAATATATCAAAAAAGATATTATTATTGGGGGAGATTTCAATGTAGATATGTTAGACCACTCAATTTCAGCAACACTATTAGACTTGATGCATAGCTTCAACTTCTATCAAAACGTTAAAGAACCCACTAGAATAAAAACATCCAAAGATAATAAGAACCTAAAATCCTCATGCATAGATCTTATATTTACAAACTTCAAAAAAAAAGAATTTAAAATAATAGTCAAAGAATATGGCTTCTCTGACCATAAAGGAGTGCATGTTAGTATGCCAATAAATAAACAACAGATAAGGAAAAATTGGTTTATAGAAAAACGCATCTTTAATGAAAAAAATGTACAATCTTTCATAGATGAATTAGTAAAAATAGATTTTGAAAAAATAATAACAAACGATAAAAATATAAACATAAATTACAACTTATTCAGCGACTCCATAACACAACTATTAAACATTCATATACCTAAAGTTAAAATAAAAATAAAAAATAAATTGAAAAAAGCATGGCTAACAAACGGCATAAAAAAGTCTTGTAAACATAAAAGATTACTAAAAATTTTAATATCACAAATTAATAATCCTATTCTAAATACGAATTATAAAAATTATGAAAAAATTCTTAAAAAAACGGTAGCTACATCAAAAAAACTAGTAAATATCAAAAAAATTAAAAAATCAGATAACATTGTTAAAACTATGTGGCGTATAATAAAAGAACAAACAAACAAACTCCCTTTAAAGAGTTCAAAAAATATAAAACTAAAAATAAATAATAAAATAATAGAAGATCCTGAAAAAATTGCCAATACTTTCAATAGTTTTTTTTCTACAGTAGGAGATAACAACACTTCATCAGCACCAGACGGTCGACCTGTGTTGTCAAAATCAGAAAATTCAATGTATTTACAGCCAGTGACTCCAAAAGAAACTTTTAAATTAATAAACAACCTCAAGAATAAAAGGAGCGTTGGACATGACGAGTTACCCCCCTTCCTTATAAAAAAGTGTGCAGAAAAACTTGCCTCACCCCTATCGCACCTTATAAATCAATCCTTCGAAGAAGGAACCGTTCCAGACCAATTAAAAATATCAGTTATCAAACCCCTTTATAAAAAAGAAGATCACGGTGATTGTAATAACTATCGTCCAATAGCCCTGTTACCCACTTTCTCTAAAATATTTGAAAGCGCAATGTCATGTCGCCTCTACTCTTTCTGTGAAAAATTTAATATATTCAGCGACTGTCAAAATGGTTTCAGAAAAAATAGATCTACCTCTTTAGCAGTCTATAAATATATTCACGCTATATTAGATATTATTAATAATAAAAACTATGCTGTTGGAATTTTACTAGACATGAGTAAAGCTTACGATCGAGTGTCTTATAGTATCCTACTTGAAAAACTTTATGGTATAGGTGTGAGGGGTTTAGTATATGACTGGTTCAATTCATACCTAAAAAATAGAAAGCAATATGTTGAAATTGAATACCTTAATAGCAACACAGGATATATAACTAAAGTGAAGTCAACCCAAACTGATATGATTAAATCCATTCCACAAGGCAGTGTGTTAGGATGCATATTATTTTTAATATATATAAACGATTTGCCAAAAATTATAGATTGTTCATGTACTTTATTTGCCGACGATATTTCAATAGTAATTCCCAGCAAATCTGGTATAGACTTAAACGATAATCTCGAAATCAACCTGTCCAAAATAATGAGCTGGCTTAATGACCACAACCTTCTACTAAATTTTAAAAAGACGAAAATTATACAATTTCACCCGTATCAAAAAAAACCCCTCAGCATTAATTTCTCATTTAATAACATCATTCTGGAATGCATTAATACTTACCCACTTTTAGGAATTCACATAGACTCACACATCAATTGGAAAACCCATATTAAAAATATTTCAGCCAAGCTGTCTAGATTCACATACGCTTTATATCAATTAAAAAAAACTACAGATATAAAAACTGCTACCTGCGCCTACTATGCTTATGCACATGCGTGGCTCCAATACGGCATTGTTCTGTGGGGAAATAGTACCGACATTTCGAAACTGTTTGTTCTACAAAAGAGATGTTTGAGAATAATATATAATTTAGATGGAATGATAAGCTGTAAACCCTATTTCATAAAGTACAACATTCTAACCTTCACTTGTATTTATATCTTAGAAACATGCATATTTGTCAAAAAGAACATGAACCTTTTTGAACAATATAAACGCCCACAAAACTTAAGACAGCAAAATAGATTAGCTATTCCCTCCTCAAATCTACAACTCTTCCTCACCGGTCCATATTCAATGTCAGTAAACATTTATAATAAAATCCCTACTGATATAAAAAATGAAGAAAACCTCAATCGCTATAAAACTCTCTTAAAAAAGTTTCTCATCCAAAACTGTTTCTACTCACTGCAAGAATTCCTTGCAGAGAGTAGAAATAATACCCAATAGGCCATATTTATGAGTAATTTCTAATATAATATTATAAAAAGTACAATATTAAATTATTATATAGGTAAGATAAACTTAGACATACAAAATATTAAGTATTAAGTTTTATGATACCTGTAAAAGATATATAAGTTGTAAAATGCCTCCTACAGTTAAGACTAATTTGTAACAATTATTTTTGCAAATTGTATCTTGTATCTCAGATACCTAAATATGCCACCTAGTGCCTATGTACCTAAACCTCAACAAATTGCTGTGCCCTAACAGGGTTTATGTTTGCTACACTACTTTTGTACAACATCTTTATAACAACATAAGTGCAATAAACGATTTGAATTTGAATTTGAATTTTAAAGGTCAAAAGTAGTAAATGTGTATTTTTGGCTGACGAGATTAAATATTTAGGCTACATAGTTAGTAAGCAGGGTGTTAGGCCAGATCCAGGCAAACTAGAATCGATAAAAAAAATGCCGGCCCCCACCAACGTATCGGAATTGCGATCATTTTTAGGTATGGTGAATTTCTATGCCATGTTTGTACGTAATATTAGCGATTATTTGTCCCCATTGTACGAATTATTAAAGAAAGGTAGAAAGTGGCAGTGGAATACTAAATGCACCACAGCCTTTAGGGAAGTGAAGGAGCTGCTATCGTGCAGCAATGTGCTGGCGCATTATGACCCTAAAGAGTCGCTAGTGCTAACGTGCGACGCGAGCTCGCACGGCGTCGGCGGCGTGCTGTCGCAGCTGAACGCGGCGGGGGTGGAGCGCCCGCTCGCCTACGTCTCTCGTAAGTTAAACAGTGCGGAGAAATCTTATTCTCAAATACATAGGGAGGCGCTTGCGATAGTATATTGTGTTCAAAAGTATCACCAGTACCTATATGGTAGGCATTTTTTGTTAAGAACCGATCATAAGCCGTTGGTTAGTATATTCGGTCCACAAAAGGGCATCCCGTGCATGGCCGCCAGTAGAATGCAACGCTGGGCTATAATTTTATCAGCCTACGACTACGATATACAGTACGTAGCATCGGACAATAATGGGGCCGATGCATTATCTCGCTTACCTATAGATGGCCCGGTCAGTGAACTGAATCCATCAGAGCAATCATTCTTAAATTTTGCATCTACTGCGTTACTGTTAGATTGTGAGGATATTAGAAAGCAAACCCGACATGATCCGCTAACGAGTAGGGTATTGGGATACGTCGAGAACGGTTGGCCTCAAGAGCTCGAGATAGAAAATTTACGTCCCTACTGGAATAGGCGGAACGAGCTATATACGGAAGTAGGTTGCATAATGTGGGGACATCGTGTCGTAGTCCCGCCAGCGTGCCGCGAGGGCGTGCTGCGCGAGCTGCACGAGCCGCACATGGGCATCGTCAAGACGAAGGCCATGGCGCGCAGCTACGTGTGGTGGCCCGGCCTGGACGAGGAGCTGGAGGCGCGGTGCCGCGCCTGTGCCGTGTGCGCCGAGTGTGCCGTCGCACCGCCACGCGCGCCGCCCGAGCCGTGGCGGTGGCCGAGCCGCCCTTACGATAGGGTGCACCTGGACTTTTTAGGTCCAATAGACGGGACAACCTATTTGGTCACGGTAGACGCTAGATCGAAGTGGATCGAGGTTTTCAAAATGCAACGAACCACAGCGGAGAGTACGATAAGAAAGTTGCGGGAGTCATGGTCACGGTGGGGTTTACCTAGACAGGTAGTGTCAGATAACGGGCCGCCATTTTCCAGCAAGGAATTCAACGAATTTCTTAGTAGTAATGCGATTAAACACATATACTCTCCTCCCTATCATCCGGCCTCGAACGGGGCGGCGGAGAATGCCGTGAAAATAGTTAAAACCGTAATTAAAAAAGCCAAGGTAGCGAAGGAAGATCCGGACACAGCGATCTGTAGATTTTTATTAAGTTATCATAATACACCTCACACTACCACGGGCGAGACCCCAGCAAAACTATTGCAGGGACGTTCCTTGAGGACTAGAATGGATGCACTGCGACCGAATCTCGATATGCGTATCAATGAAAAGCGGGTCGAATAGAAATAGTCGTCAGTTCGGTACTACGAGTAGGCAGTTGGAGACGGGCGACACCGTATGGTATAGAAATTATATGCGCGGGAAAAATGGTTGCAAGGACGCGTGATAGATCGTTTAGGTAAGAACAATTACAATGTATCTTCGGCAGAGGGAGGCCTTCAGCATCGTCATGTTGACCAATTGAGGCGGTGTTCAAGGCGTTCAACGTGCGTGTATCCGGGGGCGACCGAGCCTGAAGACGCCGTCAGCGGCTGCGACGACGTCAACGGTTCGGCGACGGCAGTAGCCGGCGGTGCGGCAACTGATCTCGAGCGACAACGCCACGAGGCCGGCACCTCACGCGCGCCCGCGCAAGCAGAAGCGGTCCCCGAGGACATGATTAACCCTCAGTTAAGCTTAGACCGCAACAGACAACAAGAGGTCAGACCCTTGCCGATAGAAAAAACTGCTCCAGCGCGGCTCGCACCGGTACCGGACCAACCTGTGACGCCTAGGGTTCTTTACCATGAATAATTGTTTGATTGTTACTAGGTACCTACTTACGTTATAATATACCTATCATAAACCTTTACTGTACGATATGTTTATGTAATATACTTAGTTAACCTGAAACATCAATTATGTAACTAGGCAGGAGGTTACTAGTAGGTATAAATTTAAGGGTGGAGGTGTTATGTAGGTACTTGCTTATTGCTGTATAGGTGTACCCGCACTAATCAGTCTGGAAATAAATGTCGTGTCGATTACTTCGTAGTTTACTTTTATTCCAAAAAGTAGTTATAATACAGACCAATTATCTTAGCCGTAGTAAGGTAAAAATAATGTACCTACTGATGGAAATTGGAGTAGAGTAAAAAACTTCGTCGTTATGCAGTAGGTATTTTTATTTCACGACGTTTATAATGCTACCGCCGAGATTACAAAATTATGACTATGACATAGAATGTATGTCATGATGATTAATGACTAAAATACCTACACTACTTTTGAG